>CM047814.1:9200634-9821433 GCA_026214975.1 Gentiana macrophylla | reverse complement strand
TTCGACCTTCGATGTCGGGCTCAAAATCATCATCCGATGTCTCATCTCTAAGTCGTCCAAATTTAATAGCTCTGTGGTTCGCGCTCAAACCTCTCCCTGGTTCACTGATTCTAATCCCACCGCCTCTAGTTCGTGCCGGCCTGTTTTGTTTCTTGGATTGGCTCTTACCAACAACAGGGCATCTTGCCCTTCCTTTATCCCCTATCTCCTTTCGTTTACCCCCCGCCATCTTCCTAAATTAAGAGCAACTACACCACAACCAAACACAAGGCAAACCGACCCGATTATCATCCAATACGGGATTTCAAAAACAACCAAACCAAACCATCCATCACACAACCACCACACATCACAAGGCCAAGAACACGATAAACAAACAAGAAACAAGGTACATAATCAATGACAATTCACAAGCGGGGTAGGAAAAATTGAAAAAAATCAAAATCAAACCCTACTCAAAACGGAAATGTAAACCAAAAGGTACTGTCGCCTTATGCTTAGATTAGCCTACGTGAGAGCGTTGTGGAGTGACTAACGAGTCCCAAACAACGGAGAAGGTGGGAATCGACTATATGGTGAAAAATACGCCAAGCACCGATCGAACCGGAATTTGGTGGATTGTTGTTTGGATTTGGTCTCGAGAAAACAAAAGAAGGGATCAAGAGGTGTTGATTGCAACAAAATCGCTCAAAAGCGGGTTAAACGAAGAATTTGAAAGCAAGAAGGGGAAGGCGTGAAACGGCGGTTAGGTCTTGAATTCGATTTTGGGAACGCCGGGTTGGGGAAGAAGGGTATTTATAGAAAAAGGGGTCAAGCGCCGGTTCCAGAGCATGGAACGTGCGTTTGCGATGTCTCAAACGCGACGCGTTCGGAAGAGGGACGCAGCGTTTCGCAAAGATGGAACTGGCGTTTGAACGAGGAACGTGCGTTTGAACTGAGGGAGTTGATACTGGGGGTAAGAGGCTCAAACGCTGGTTTAAAAAAAACCGGGAACGCACGTTTGAAGGCTTGGAACGCACGTTCTGAACAATGGGAACGTGCGTTTGAGAGCAAAAACAGGAAAAACAGAAAAGCAGGGAAATCACTCCACACTCACATCTAACCACCCTAGACCAATCTGTACTCTTACTCAATCAACCTAAACCACAAAAGGTGGGTTGCCTCCCACTAAGCGCCTTTGTTTTACGTCGTTGGCTCGACAAGATGGATTATACGGTGCCAACTTTTTCAAAGTTATACCGTTGGCACAAGGCGAAAGGGTAGAAAGAGAGGGCGATGGATTTGGAATTATACGAGTCAAGGTTTAAAGTCCATGACAAGACTTACAAGATTCATCACAAGTGCACGGATCTTCAAGATGCACTATTTCTAGTGCTTCATCGTAGGGTAACCGCTCATACCTTTTCAACCGCAAGCCATTTGTGGTGAACGTGCGAACTTAGAATGGGTGATTTCAATAGCACCGGACGGATAAACTTTCGACACAACATAGTGGACCGGACCACCTAGACTTCAACTTCCTTGGAAAGATGTAAACGAGTATTGTAGAATAAGACTTCGTCACCCTCATTGAAAACACGAGGTTTGATCAACTTATCATGGAGTAACTTAGTCTTTTCTTTATACTTCGTGGAGAGGTCATAAGCACAAAGGCGGAACTCATCTAGTTCATTCAATTGGGCCCATACGCTTCTCACCAATTAAGGTGTCATCGAGGTTTAGCATTTTGACGGCCCAATAAGCCTTGTGTTCGATTTCTACGGGAAGATGGCAAGATTTACCATAAACTATCATGTAAGGTGACATGCCTGTGGTGTCTTAAAGGCTGTCCTATGGGCCCACAAAGCATCATCTAACTTTAAAGACCAACTTTTGACGTTCGTGTTCACCGTCCTTTCCAAGATACGCTTAATACCCCTATTCGTGACTTCAACTTGACCACTCGTTTGGGGATGGTAAGCGGTACCTAGCTTGTGTTTCACGCCATACTTCTCCAAAAGTTTATCAAACGGCTTGTTGGCAAAATGGCTTCCATTATCACTAATTATAGCACGTGGCACCCCAAACCTACAAAAGATGTTCTTTCTAAGAAAGCGGATAACAACATTCCTATCATTGGTGGGTGAGGCTAAGGCTTCACCCATTTGGATACATAATCACACGCTACTAGAATGTACTTGTTACCACACGAAGAGGATAAGGCCCATAAAATCAATGCCCCACACGTCAAAAATCTCACACACTATGATCGGCTTCTGAGGCATCTCACTCCTTCTAGATATACGACCGGACCTTTGACAAGCATCGCAAGATTTCACATAAGCATGTGCATCTCGGAATAGAGTGGGCCAATATAGCCCACTTTGCAATACTTTCAAAGCGGTTCTTTGCCCCGAGAAGTGGCCTCCGGCCTCTTTGTCGTGACAAAGCGAGAGCACTCAAAATCTCACTTTCTCGGGATGCACCTCCTCGAATACCATCCGAACACAACCTATATATGTACAAGGATCTTCCCACACATACTTACCCACCTCACTAAGGAATTTACGCCTTTGGTTCGAGTCAAGGTCGGGGTCTACGAAACCGCACTCGTGGTAGTTGACAAAAGGAGCAAACCAAGGACTACCTTCCTTACCGACTTTTAGAAAGTTCCCTTTTTTAGCCGGAGAAAGGGTGTCAAGTGCATAGAGTTGCTCGTGAGGAAAAGAATCATTTATCTCCCTTTGTGCCTTAATCAACTCCTCACTAAGCTCCATACGACTTAGGTGGTCGGCTCGACATTCTCACAACCTTTCCTATCACGGATCTCTAAATCAAACTCTTGCAAGAGCAAGATCCACCTCAAGAGGCGGGGCTTGGCGCCTTGCTTGGCAAAGAGATAACGCAAAGCGGCATGATCCGTGTGGACAACTACCCGAGAACCTACGAGATGAGACCGAAACTTATCAAACGCAAAGACGACCGCTAAAAGCTCTTTTTCGGTGGTGGTGTAATTCATTGGGCGGATTCAAGGTGTGACTTGCATAAGCAATGGGCTTGAAGATTTTATCGATCTTTTGACCGAGGACCGCACCAACCGCGGTGTCACTTGCATCACACATGAGCTCAAACTCTTGATCCCATTTCGGAGCAACTAAGATGGGAGCGGTTATAAGCAATTGCTTGAGCATCAAAAAGGCTTCAACACAAGCTTTGTCAAAATCAAACGGGACGTCTTTTCCAAGAAGAAGTAAAGAGGACGGGCTATTTTCGAGAAATCCTTGATGAACCTACGATAAAACCCCACATGGCCTAGAAAACCCCTAAGAGTCTTTAGGTTGGTGGGCATAGGAAGCTTAGCTATCGCTTGAACCTTAGCCTTGTCTACCTCTATACCCTTACTAGATATCTTATGCCCTAAGACTATCCCTTCCGTAACCATCAAATGACACTTCTCCCAATTGAGCACCAAGTTTGTCTCCTCACATCTACCCAACACCTTTTCAAGATTATCTAGACATTGTTCAAAGGAATCACCAAACACGCTAAAATCATCCATAAAGACTTCTAAAAACTTTTCTATCATATCCGCAAATATGGCCACCATGCACCGTTGGAATGTCGCGGGTGCATTACACAACCCAAAAGGCATCCTACGGAAAGCAAAGGTACCATAAGAGGGCAAGTATAGGTAGTCTTTTCTTGGTCCTCTAAAGCCACATGTATTTGGTAATACCCACTAAACCCATCAAGAAAACAATAAAAGGCATGGCCACTCAATCTTTCCAACATTTGATCAATAAAGGGGAGGGGGAAGTGATCTTTACGGGTTTGGTCATTTAGCTTACGATAATCAATGCAAATTCTATGACCACTTACCAAACGCTTAGGTACCTCCTCACCTTTGTCATTGATCTCCACGGTCATACCTCCTTCTTCGGCACCACTTGGGTGGGACTCACCCACTTGCTATCCGAGATGGCATAGATAATCCCTAGCTTCAACATTGTGACCACGTCTCTTTCTCACAACCTCTTGGAGGTGTGGATTGAGTCTTCTTTGGGGTTGCCTTACCGCTTTGCTCCATCTTCCGTAATAATCTTGTGTTGGCAAATGGTGGGACTAATACCCTTTAGGTCGCACATCTTCCACCCGAAAGCACGCTTGTGCTTTAAGCATCTTCACTAACTCATCTTCCCGCAAAGCCGTTAGTGTAGAAGAAATAATCAAAGGAAGTAAATCATTATTTTCAAGAAAAACATACTTCAAATGAGGTGGAAGTGGCTTCATTTTCAAATCTTTCGGTGGGTCCTCAATTGATGGCTTTTCTAGCTCTCCTTCAAGCCCAAGATCCATCTTCTCGGTCCACCTTTCACCCACGAAAGCCATCTTTTACGCTCTTTTGCTTCCTCTTCCAATTCCTCTTCCTCATCATGTTCCGTGCTTACTCTCTCCATGCCTTCATCGGATTTATCTTTATATTCCTGCATGTCAACATGTTCAAACGCAAGGGTATATAGCATCAATAGAAAACAGTCCTCGGTGCTCTCTTAGGATGTTTCATGGCTTTATAGACATTGACCGCGACTTTTTCATCTCCAACTCTCAATATTATCTCACCACTCGCAACATCTATCAAAGTCCTCCCGGTATTTAAAAGGGACGTCCTAACAACAAAGGTGTTTTGGAGTCCATCTCCATGTCTAGCACTACAAAATCTACCGGGAAGGCAAACTTGTCCACTTTCACTACGACATCCTCTATCACTCCCATAGCTCCCTAATAGACCTATCCGCCATTTGAAGGGTCATCCCCGTTGGCTCCAACTCTCCTAGATCAAGACTCTCATATATAGCACGGGCATTAGCTTACACTAGCCCCCAAATCACATAAGACACTAGGAAAATGAGTCGTACCAATAGTAACCGGGATAGTAAAACTACCCTTGTCCCTAACTTTCGGGGAATCTTAGACTTTCCATTAAAAATAGCGGAACACTCTTCATTTAAACACACAACTTCTTGCATCTTACCCTTCTTAGTTAGTAACTCTTTCAAAAACTTACAATACGAGGGCATGTTTGCAAGTGCTTCAAGAAAAGGAATGTTCAAATCAATTTTTCGTAAAATTTCAATGAATCGAGTTTGTGCCTTATTCAAGCAACTTTGTCTATGATTCTTAGGGGGATATGGGAGAGTACTCAAATCAAAATCTTTAGAAGGAGGAGGATCATACCTTTCTTACCTTTGGAGGCGTGGGAAGACGGCTCTTTCATTGGCTCTTTCCTTCTCTTCTAGTTGACTCCTCTTCTTTCACATCGATAACCACATAATCTCCCGAGCTTGAGCTTCTTTCCTTTCAACTTCTTTCTTCTTGACATATTCCTCATGATCCTCATTATCTTCAATCCCATCTATATCACCATCCATAGCTCCCGCTTCCGACTAATAGGTGCTTTTCTAGCCTTGTCCTCCCACAAGACTTTCTTTTCTCCATTAGTTCTCAACACTTTGCCACTTCGGGTTAAGATGGCGTTTACACTTCTCGGATTTTTTCGGTGTTACTCGGTAAACCGCCTTCAACCTGAACATGTTCTACCACTTGACCAAATTGAGTCTCAAGATTTTTGATGGCGGAACCATGTTTGTAGTTCATCTCAACCATGTCTTTCTTAATCTCCATAAAGTTTTTGTTCATTTGTTCCAAGATGACATCGGTTGAACTCTTTTGAGGTATAGGAGCCAAAGGAGGAGGGTGTTGATAATTGTTGGAACCTTGTTGATTGTACCCTCCTTGTTGTTGCCTTTGGTGTGAGGTTGATAGACTTGCCCTTGTGAAGATTGACTTTGATTTTGATTTTGTCTATAACCTTGGTTTTGGCCTTGGCTTTGATTCCGATTCCAACCTTGATTATTGTTATGCCTCCAAGAACCATCACCTTGATTTACATAGTTTCCTCCTTGACCTTGTCCCACATAGTTCACATCTTGGGATTCTTCATATGGTTGCCCACCTTGTTGCTCACCCATATATTGGCCTTGATAGGGGCTTTGAGATTGATTTTGATATTGAGGCCCTCAGTATTCCATTGCTCCATCGAGCAAATACTCATCATCCGCTTAGCCAACTCATTCATGTTATCTTGAGAAAGAGTGCTAGGTTGCCCTTGAGTCGAGGATTGAGGATAGGCCATGTTTTGGGCTTTGGTTGTCATCCTACAATCCTTTGCCGAGTGTGGTCCGCTACAAATTTGGCAAAGCTTAGCGCTCTCATTCTCCTTTTTCAATCTCCCTAACTGTTGTTCCATCGCTTGTACTTGAGCATGATATTGATCATTTGCTTCAACTTCTTTCACTTCAACTAAACCGGGCTTCTTGCTCCTTGTCCCCTTTCTACTTGACGATATATATTGCCTCGAGGTCTCGGAAATCTTCTCAATTTGGTTCATAGCTACTTCGGGTACCATACTCATAATATCTCCATTGCATGAAGCATGCAACGTGCTGATGAACTTGATCCAAACCCGAAGAAAGCATGAACTACCTCATATGATCTCAACCGCGTGCCGGGCACTCTCTCAATAACGCCTTTAAACCGATCCCATGACTCATGTAGCTCTTCTCCTTCATAAGCATTGAACGACATTATAGCTTCTTTCATATCCATGGTCTTGGGGGGGTAATATTTGAGTAGAAAAGTCTTTACCACTTCCTCCCATGTGTGTAAAGAATCATTAGGCAACGAATCATACCACCTCTTAGCTTGCTCTTTCAAGGCGAACGGGAAAAGCATAAGTTTGAGTGCCTCATCACTCACTCCATTGATCTTCGTCGAGTTCACTATTTGGAGAAAGTGATCAATGAATAAGTGAGGATTTTCTAAAGCGGTTCCCTTGAATATAGCGTTGTCTCCCAACAAATGTATGATGTTCCTATTCAATTCCAAGTTGTTGGCGGCTACCGTGGCATTCGGATTGGACTATGCCCCATGTTTGCCGTGGGAGCTAGCACAAAATCTCTACAAGTCAAGCCGCCTTGGTTTTGCTCTTGTTGACCGTTAAACCAATTTGGCATCGCGTTTACACCTTGATTGTGAGCTTGGTTTTGGTTTTGTTGAAACTGGTTCAACATCCATGCATTGAATTGTTGCATAAGAGCGGGATCCATTTGATTCCCTTGAGCCTGATGTTGAACATTTTGAGGTATCGGCCCATTTGCATTCACAACATTGTTTCCTTGTCCATTCCCACCTCCTTGTGCATTGTTGTTGACGAGGCGGGTTTTGAATTGGGACTCCATTATCATTTACCAAATTTCCTTCCAAACCTTGTCCACCTTGTTGTGCCATGTCGGATCCTTCTCCCAACTCACCCGAGTTGTTCTCTTCAAAGACCGGAATCGACTCTCTGCTTGACGACCTCTTCTTCGTTGACTATTTCTACGCCTTGCGTAAGCTTCAATCCCGTCTATGTATGGCTCGAGTGGTGTTTGAGATCTCCGGGTCATGCACTACAAAAAGCAAACAACAAGAAAACAGTAAAATAAAACCTAGGCCCAAGCCTTCGGTTCACTTACAAGATATCACAAATAGCACACAAGTCCCCGGCAACGGCGCCATTTTGATGAGCGTTATTTTTCACCAAACAAATTTATTAAATACTCAAGACAACGGTGACTAAACAAGCTCTCTAACCGGCAGTGTACCGGGTCGATTGCTAGTATAGCTACAGGAGTCCGAGGTCGATCCCAAGAGACAAGTGTTTGTGAATACCAAAGTGAACGTAATTCTTAGTCTAGGTGGTCAAGTGTTGGATAAATGTTGAAATTAAAGTAAAGCAAGCTAACAAGTCTAAAAAGAGGTAGAAAGATTACACTACTAGATTTCAAAGATGGATAAGGGGACATAGCCGAACCATGATCAATAAGGCTAATCTCAACCCCAAGGATGACAAAACCGGGAGTGTGCAATATAACAAACGAACTCTTGCATTCAATTTCACGGTGCGAACTCCTAAACCCGGTGCTAGCGTCTCGAACAACTCTCTTCTAACACCTTAAGCCTTGTCAAGGTCTGAACAACTCTCCCTAACAAGTCATGTTTTGCACTCGAGCCGCTTAAACGTAAAAACGAGTAACCTCGTGATAAGCTCGGTTTAACAACTAAAACGAGACTACACCACGATCCTGGAACCCTTTTCCCACACCCCTCTCTCTGAACAACTCTCAAGAGTGATGTGTGTGATTTTGACCTAGGTGATCAATCTAGCCCAAATCCGTTATAACAAGTTCTAAGACGTGAAACATGCAAGAAACAACAATAAAAAGCACTACCCACTCCCACTTTCATCACCCAAAGGGTGATTTCACCAAATTTCACATGACCCAAGCTATGAAGAGAATTTAGCTACTCATTATACTAATCAAAACATGCACAAAACAGTAAATAAAAGCCATAACAAGTAAAAGAGAAGAGAACTATACCATAAGATTGCGTAAATTGAGTTGAGATCCGAAAAGTACAAAATAGAAGTAATTAAAAGGTGGTCTCTTAGTGTTTGAAATGAAAATCTAAGCTAAGAAATGGAAAGATTGAGCTAAGATGTTGTTGATTTACACTAAAAGGAAGTATTCTAAACTATTACAAAATTCGAGCTATGAAGGGGTAGAGTTTAGCTAAGAAGATGAATAATAATCCCAAAATGGGCTAAGGGGGTATTTATAGGTGGAGGAAAATCCTGCAGATTTTTGGTTCGAACGCCGGTTCCATAGGAGTGGAACGTGCGCTCGCTTGAAGTTCTGGGCGACTTAGGGCTTTTGTCTTTCAAACGCCGGTTTACAGGCATGGAACGCGTGCGTTTGAGAGGTCTCGAACGCACGTTCCAAGGTAGGAACGTCGCGTTTGAATAGCCCGAACGCACGCGTTACGGGTAATTGTTAAACCAGCGTTTGAAGGAGCCGAACTCTGTATGACTCTGGAAACTCGGAACGCTGGTTTGAGGGGTTGGAACGCCGCCAGACACTGAACGCCGGGTTTGAGGGTTGGAACGTGCGTTTGGACCCCGTGCCACCAATTCTTCACTTTTTCTCCTTTCCACCTCTTTTCTCGCCTCGGTTATGTTTCTCATTGTAAACCATTGCCTCTCGGGTCCTCGAGACATCAATACCCTACATCATCACAATGACCAAAAAACAACCAAAACATTCCAAAGGTAAACGTGCTCGGAATGGGGTCAATATCATCAAAGAGGGGTGGTAAACTATCAAAATGACGGAATTACCCCTCAAGCGCGAGGAACTCACAATATTACCCCGAAAGTGGTCTAAATTATCCAAAAATATGCTGAAAATGTGGTAAACGGAGGCCAAACAATGTAGCGGAGTCACGTAAAGTTGACTCCCATCAATCCGCCCCTGGTGAGTACATATTATTTGTTTTTTTGTATCTAAATAATAATAATAATAGAATTCATACATGTTTTGAACAAGGGATGAGGCCCCTCCTCTTATATGGGTTTGGGCCTGATTTTCTATAAGATCGTGTTTGCTTAGCTTTTTAGCTAGGTAATCTGCCACAGCATTCCCTTCGCGATAAATATGCTGAATGTGAATGTTATATTGAGTGATATCAAGTTGTGAAGAGCAGATATATCCTCCAAATACCGCCATGGAATGTCAAAGTTACCCTGTAACATTTGGATCAGACAGTATGAGTCAGATTCAACAATAATACCTTCCCCACCTGACCTGACTCCAAGCAGCATAAAATTCCAGCTTTCATTGCTTTAATTTTTGCTTCCATATTAGAGCACACACCATAAGCTAGGATGCATGGATACGGATACGCAGATACAGGAATAGGATACGCAGACATCGTGATTTTACATAAATATAGGATACGGGTATGGGGTGTATTTGTAAATAATAAAAATACAAGGATTAAAATCGTATATAATTAAAATAAAATGACTATATATATATATGTGTGTGTGTGTGTGTGTGTGTGTATGTATATGTGTCTCTCTATATTTATGTATATATGTATGTATGTATGTATGTGTCTCTCTCTCGTATATATGTATGTATGTATATTTGAGAAAAAAAAACTATATAAAGGAGATTATGATATTTTCTGTTTTCTTTGACGATATATATATATATATATATATATATATATATATATATATATATATATATATATATATATTGGTGAAGATAATGATATTTTTTAATTTGTTAAAAAATAAAAGATAAAGATATTTTCAAAATGAATATATTGATATATTATTTGGTAAAAAGAACTAATACGTATTCAGCGATAAGGGACGATGCTACGCTTAAAATTGAAGTACAATTTCTGAAGAAAATTCAGACGTGCTTAATAAATTAAGTGGAAAATTAGGGATAATGACACAATCTGGAATATTTTTTAGTAACAGGACAGCTACATATTTTTTATAGGGAGATGGACAACTGCATAATTTTTATTGCGAGAAGGACAAACAGTGAATCCCGAAAATCAGTGAATCCCGAAATCAGTGAATTTCGACAGTGAATCCTGAAAATTAGTGAATTTCGACAATGAATTTTGACAATTAGTGAATTTCGACAGTGAATTTAAACAGTGAATTTCGAGAGTGAATAAATAGTTTTGTCCTTTATGCAAAAGTTTCAAAAGACTGTCCTTCTATTCAATTGATGAAATATTTACATCATTCTCCTCATTCACCCTAAATTAAGTGATGTCATAAAATGTTCTCAAACAATATTTAATTTAACTACCTGTGAGTATTTTCAGAATATTTATTTAATGTTGTTAACAAACAGCCCCAAGTGGAAAAACATTAATAAAAATATAACTATTATTATTTATTTAAATAAATTAAAATAAACACTATAAATTAAATTTAATCAAATTTATTTTCATATAAAACTTTATCTCTTATTTTGACTTATCTCTTGTGACTTTATCCGTTTCAATATCTGCAAAAGTGTGGCCGACCTCTTTATAAATTGACTTCGACTCTATAAACTATAAACCATAGTCCTTGAATCTGCTTTGTTTACTCTCTCCTCACGATAGTAATCCGGAAGAAGCAATAATAAGATGGAGAGTCGTCATGTTCCCGAAGAAATAGTTGCGGATATCCTTGTGAAGTTACCTGTGAAATCTATCATCCGATTCCAGAGTGTAACTAAATCATGGTTGATCTCATAAAAAGTAGTGCTTTCATACGAAAGCATCAGATCGAAAGCGACGAGAGTTTTATTGGTACGTCTTTAGGTTCTCCCTTTCTAAAAAGCTTGCCGTGGGGTGATTTGCGTCTTTCACGCCAAGTACTAGAAGGCAATGTTTTTTCTGTAAATTGTCGGGGCTTAATTTTGAGCTTGTTGGGAAATTAATCATCGAGCATGCTGTTTAACACGTAATTCAAGCAAAAACGAAAGCAAAAATAGGACAGAAAACTTATTGACTGAGGCGAGTGTAGCACTCTGTCCTTAAGACGTTTTTGCCCCGATTTTGTGCACACGGTAATGGCAATCGTCTCCCAAGATACAACAGTCATTCATTCTTCTAGTCTTGCACTTAGATGTGAAGAAGACGACGAACCGATCCTGTTCTGTAAATATCTTCTTGACTCAAAAAATATGCAAAGTGTTTGTATAGATAGTTTAACATTACTGGCTAGAATTTTATCTAAGGAAAAACTTACAAAAAAATCTGCATCCTTTTCATTGTAGTGACAGAATTTATAGGAGAGAGATGTCCGGTCATTTAACGGTTGCAATCTTTCACTGAAAGGATACAACCTCTTACGGGGGGGTTGTAACCTTTCACCGAACCGATGCGACCCTCCATCATTTCAGCATTAATTTTTTTAATTCAAAAATTCTCCAACAATCCCCTACATGAATGAAAATTAATGCAAATGCAATACAGACTCTGAAGAGATAACAGGCGGAAATCTGTTGCATCGGGCGAGGTGGTTTGTTGCCTTGAACCTTCCATAGTAGAGTACCATCGGACATACTCGGCTAAGCAGTGAACTAGGTCTTGAACTGCTCAGGCTTTGGTGCATGCCTAGACAATGATACCCATACAACAGATCTCCTAACATTCTCGAGGTTCTCATGGTTGTGTCCGTTTTGGCCCTGGAACACCTTGGTTTCAGAAAGTATGTTAGAGAATTCAGCCCACAAATTCTCACAGAAGCGGCCCCACTTCCACTTATATAGGTGAATCCTATAAAGAGTACTCTGCAATACCCCATTTGGCTTTACCAAGATATAGGAATCATTAAAAGCTTAATGCTTATCCTAACAAAATCACAGAAAGCACTTTTGTTTTTAACAGAATGGGTAAGTGCTAACTGTCCCTCATAACTTAGTTGTCTCTTTTGAACCATGATCTTGGGATCTCCAGTCACTATGGTTGGGTTGCCATTATAAGGGAACATGCGTAATAGGCTTAAGTCCCATTCCGTTTGTCAAAAAATTGACACCCGATCTCTAGCTAAACCTTTTTAGAAGCGGATCCGCAAGATTCTCCTTCGACTCTATATATAATCGAGGGAATCAAACCATTAGAGATCAATTTTAATGGTATTGTGTCTATGATGAATATATGTAGATTTACCATTATAAATACAACTTTGTGCGTGTCTTATAGCCGACATATACTATCACATTGTATGTTGATGGGAGGAATAAACTCAGATTCCATTATGGATCGAGCTATGCATGTTTGCTTTGAGGATTTCCAGGACACCGCACCACCACTAATAGTGAATACATATCCACTGGTGGACTTAGAATCCTTACAGTCAGATATCCAGTTTGAATCACAGTATCCTTCCAATACTGTTGGATAACTTGTATACTGTATACCGAGGTTCATTGAAAACTTGAACTTGAACCTTCTTTCTCCTTACATATACAAGGAAATATCTCCTCAATAAATACAACATTCCTTTAATCAATGATCACATTTTAATGTACATCAGGAATGTCTGAATTGTGCACCAGAAACCGATAAGCACTACTACACACTCAACCGTTTTAGGTCCTATCTTGACTTTCTTTGGTTTAGGTACTTCAACCTTAACCATGCACCCCCACACTTCTATGAATTTGTAGCTAGGCTTGGGGCATTACCACAGTTCATGCAGGGTTCCATCATTCTTCTTAGAATGGATCTTACTCAGAATGAAGTTTACTAAGAGGATATCTTCCCCCAACAAGTTCTTAGGTAAACCCGAACTTATCAACATAGCGTTCATCATATCTTTAAGAGTTCGGTTCTTGCGTTCAGTAATACCGTTTGACTAAGGTGTGTATGGTGTAGTTGTTTGATGAATGATGCCGGCGCCTCAGCAAGACTCATGAAACAATACATCATATCCACCACCACGATCACTTAGGATACACTTGATCCGTTAGCTACTTGATTCTAAACTTCATTCTAATAATCATTAAAGACATCGTTCGATGCACAACCATGCTTCACGTATCTCAGTACTTCTCCAAGCACGGGAGGAGATTAATCAGTCACGGGTGCAACATACAGTGCCACAACCGGCATGTACACATGTGTCACAACCGACACAGTCTTACTTGAATTCACATCGGTGTTTCATTCCATTTTTGTTTAATGACAGAAGATCGACAAAAGTTCGATATCCGTTTCGTTTACAAACCACAAATAAAAGGTCACTACGAGTATATTCAGTTCAACCAAATCAAATCTGTAATTTTACAATCACAGATCAAATTCAAATTTTAACAAATACAACACTTAACAGCACAATATTCAAAAATTCTTGCCCATTAATTAAACAACACCTTGAAATAAGGAATTGTACAATGTTGATATTCACAACCAAACACAACATGAAACCAGTAAAAAATTGTACTAGATCACACCTTTTAAATTTGGCACAACCCAGGCCGATCAAAGACACTGCCAAATTTAAAAAATTAATTCCCATGTTGTGTGCTCTTAAATTGCAAACAGACTTTCATCAACAATTATTTATGCAAACCGGGCAAATTCATTGTGTGCACATGTATGGATATAATAATTATATATAGATATATATATACTAGTTAAAGACCCGTGCTATGAACGGGATAGATGATATGCATTGGTAAAATAATTAATAAACAAATAATTTATACGAATAAAAATAATATTAAGTATAAATGCAATGATGCAATCGAATAGCATATTTATCTAATATAATTTGTTTTATGAAGTTTGCCACGTATCGAAGTTTAAATGATAAACTAAAGGATAAAAGTTTAAGTTTTGATCCAATGGAAAAGTAACATATATATGTAACGATGCACCCGCCACCTTCACACCAACCCCAACGCTCTCGATTTATTTTTGAAAAAAAAATCATAAGTTGTTTAACCCCGCACTTCATTCGCCTCAACTCCCACCCCATTTATCCCTCAACCCTGCATTCCATTTGCCTGAATTCCCACGTCATTTATTCATCAACCCTATACTTAGTTCGCTCTAGCTTATCTACAACCCCCACCCCTAACTTATCCACACCATAAAACTACACATTGAAAATTGTGTGTTTGTTATAATAGGTATTAGGAAGTTTTAATGTTTGTTAGCATTAAATTTGTAAAATTTATGAGGATTAAGGTGAAATGCAACAAATTGGTTGATGTATTTTGATTAAGAAATGGTAGCTAGGTTAAAATGTGTCATAAAAGATTCGGATTCGTTTTGTTTTTCAGGAAAATTATGATAGGAGACAAATCATATCTCAAGAACAATGGAATCCACGATAAAGAAGTATTTATATACGAATAACATAAATAATCGAACCAAAAAATAAACACTGCTTTCAAATATACCTTAATCGTTTGCATTTTATCTTAAATTATTCATGTCTATATTATTGATAATGTAAAAGTAAAAATACATGTATCTTATGGTATTTACCAAAGATATCAACATATATCACAGGGACGGACCCAGCATGAAAGAGGGGGTGCATGGCCCCCACTTAAATTTCCGGGCGAAGTTACTATTATACCCCTCCAAGAATATTAAAACTGTGTATGTATATCTTTTCAGACAATCTTTTATGCAGTTATCCATTTAGTTCAAATGGTTAGAAGCTATATTATTTATCCTAAGGCCATAGGTTTGAATCTTGGTTGTGGAATTTTTTTCACCTTTTTTTTTTTAAATATTTGGCCCCCGCTGGAAAAATTTCCTTGGTCCGTCACTGATATATCATAACAATATAATTTTGACGTATCAACAATTGTTAGTTCATGTTGATTAACCTGTAATATTAAAATAAATGAGAGATTACAAAATACAAAACACAAAGATATGAAAAAACCATATGAACATTTGGAAGGAACCCTAAAAAAACATTAGGAAGTAGAACCTCTATTGCATTATTAGGTAGAAAAGAACCATAATGCAAGAAGTTATGTTGCTTAAATTGCTATTAAAAAAAATTAGTGGACTACTTACTATCTCCTCTAGACCATCCTCATGTTCATACTATCAAGATAATAACCCGAACACGGTAACGGTTCATCTCCAAGCATTTCGGCTTGAGTTGCATTCGATGAAAATATCATTTTCAAATCATCACATTGAAACTCCACGTTCCTTCTTTCCTTACCTAAAATTATTTTATCAAACGACCATCTGCAGTTTATTTTGAAATGCAGATTGACATTAAAATTCTCCATAATGCCTCCCATGTGTGATTGTGATAATCGCCTATATGCGAACAACCATCCACCTTAACAATTAAGGGCTCTTGAGTTCCCGGCTCTTGTTGAAAACGATCCGATATTCTTATCTTGGTACTAACAATGTGTTTATCACCGATTTGATGACTGATTTTCAGGATTCAAGACCATCATTTCCAAACTCACATCTGCAGTATAATTGGATACGTTCTTAGTATATGTTGCAGGTTGAATTTGAATTCAAGGAGAACAATCACCAACGGTTGGAATAAATGAAAGTTTATAGGTGACAACATACTTGGGATTATCTGACATGGCGATGACGAATCATTGAATCAAGCAAGAAAATTAAGGCAAAAATGTGAAAACGAAAAGCCCCAAAAACCCTTGACAATCTGATGCAGGGGCAAATTCGAATTCAAATGCAATATATTGATCTCTTTGTTCATTTAGCTTGTTAAGATCAAGCGCTTACCAGTTCTCCTAAAAGCTATAGCTATTAAGGAAGGCGCTACTATATTTCTTATATCACTTTAACACTCCCCCTCAAGTGTGGGCCTATAACAAGGCTAAGCCAACTAGGCAGCCGGAGCAAACTAGGCTCCAATAACAAAGAGGCCAACACATGCATCACGTGCACAATATAAATGAGGGAAATAATAATGTTTATAGCCAGGTTCGAACTCGAGACCTCTGGCTCCGATACCATGTTAAAGATCAAGCGCTTACCAGTTCTCCTAAAAGCTATAGCTATTAAGGAAGGCGCTACTATATTTCTTATATCACTTTAACATGACGAAGCACGTCACAAATAATTGATTGAAGATCAACACTTTGGGTGACAACAAAAACAACATCTTCATCATAAAAAAAATTGTGTCAGAGGAAAAGTGTGATAACTCACATGATATCAGTAAAATATAGAAATAATAACATGGTATAAGAAAATGGGTAAGTTGAAAGAGAAGACGAAGAAACAAATTTACCATGGATCAAATGTTAAAATCGCCTTCTGGCAAATCTTTATCACGATACGATCCTTTTCACGTCTCATTATAGGTATTCTGCACTACAACATCAAAACTATTGCATTAATGAAGGATCACAATCCACACAACCCACTCAGAATAATAACAACAAAAAATCAACCGTAATAAGAAGTTAAGTGATAATTAGCTCCAAAAACGATGAAGAAGCAACACATTATATAAGGCTCAATCCAAGCTAAAGCAAACACTATTGCACCACAGCCGCATCAAATAAAATTCCAATTTGTCATAAAAAATAGCCTGCAGTGATAAGCATCCATTCAATTAAAAAAAATCAATTAGGCACTAAAATTCTAGACAAAAATTTCCACAAAATGTACCGTTAATGCATATTTCAATTATGTTTTTTTAAGAAAATCGTTTAACCTATATGGGCAAGGATCCTCATCAACGCATAAAGAAAAAAAAAAAAAAAAAAAAAATCTACATGAAAATGGTGCTTGTCGACTATTCCTGAGATGCTTTCTTCGATTGAAATAATGTAGGTGTAGTATTTGGATGTAGATAGATTAGTGATGGTTAAGATATGATGTGATTTGGGTTAAACAGATTTAGGTATAAAAATAGAAATTTTTATTGTTTGAAACGTAGTAGAAACTTGTAGGGGAAGGAGTTTTAGGAATCTTTACACTGCGATTATTACGGGATGGAGTTTGTTGTAAGATCGGCTTGGCCGTGGGCGAGAGACGGAGTAGAAGCGGGTTATGTGGGTAGTTTGTTTCTCGTGATTTGCAGGATCCTTTGAGATTTTGTTTTCTATTTTTTTATTTAAGAATTCTTTTTTTTTACGGGTTTGGAGCGGATCAAACCGGGTAATTGGGTTAAATCCCCTCCTCTATATATTATATATAGATACTAGCCATATACCCGTGCACATGCACGGGACGTGAGTTAGTAAATAAAGATGCAAGAATGACTTAATCTATAAACAATACTCCTTCCGTTTTTTAGAATTTGTTTTTCTTCACTTAATCTGTAATTTTAAATTACCAATATATCATTTTTTTTCACTTATACCCTCACATAAATTACAAAATTAAACAAAGTCTTACACTAAAAATAAAAAAATACATTTCCAATGCAACAAAAACATCAAAAATCAATTTAAAACATCAATGTACATTTACATTTTCAATATAGTGTATTTAATGATTGTAAATATACTCAAAAGATTAAAGAAAGACAATCTAGTTATTTCATACTATATTTCAAACACATTAATCACTTTCTTAGTCAATATGTCCACACCAAAAGTGACTAATAAAAAAAACGGAAGAAGTAACAAAAGATTTAGTATTACAATTCTTCCCATTTTGACATGCATGCCAAATAAAAGATCAATATTAAAAATATGAAGTGCTCATCTTTCGATCTCGTGCCTACATCCCTCATCCTATAGGCATCTATCCCCGATTAACCTCATCCCTATAGGAATCTATATATCCCCCATTAACCCGAAACAAAACACCACTACTATATGCATTATGTGTTTTATTTGCACCTCTTAAAATTTTCATTTTCCATGTTATTGCCCACTTACTCAAGATCTTGCGCCCGTCATTGTCATCCCCATCCATCATTTCATCTTTGTATCTTTACTCAAAGCACATGCATTCAATTATAACCACAACTCATTTTGAGACATGAAAAGAAACAACATAGCATAGTATTAGATGATAACATTAAAGGAATAAAAATGTAACAACAAATGTAATGAATCATAACATTTGTATATACAATTAATTCGGTTAGCATCTATTAATTCCACATTAATTACAAAATTAAACAATGTATTACATTTAATAGTACCTAATTGGATATCGTATACCTACAAATAGATGCTATAACTCCTATCGCCACAACATTCCTGGTGTGCAAGAACATCTAATGCTAGAAAATAATTGAAAACAATATTGCTCAAACATGCATGAAACATATCAATCGAAACCTACACATGTGGGGATCTATTTGGATTCCATCTCCAACGAAATGTTATGCAGCTTATGCCTTACATTATGCATTAAGAATCAAATGGTGTCTATCATTTCATGGTTAAGAAATATATGAAATGTCTTTTCTCAACTTGTCATCTTTGTAGAGCTTCATAGCAATCGAAACAATGTGGAAATAACATTCAATACTGCAGATTCATGGCCTTCTTGATGGTCAATCCATGGAATGGAGCAACTTCTTGAATGTAAAAAAAATAAAAAATGAAAAGAGAAAAATTTAGAATAACAAAATGTTAAAATTTAAAACCAACAATCCAAATAATACATTATGTGGAATGATTAAATCAATTCCTGAAAAAAAAAAACACAAATAATAATACATCAGCAAGGATAAAAAAAAAGTAGATTCCAAATTCGGTTTTGGTACCAATGTGGAATTAAGGTTTCCCAACTAAAATCCATAACCATCCTATGTGCATTACACCAAAATGTGTCACCCATGCTACCAATGAAACAAATAAAAGGGGAGAACGTAACGTGAAGCATAAAAACAATGGATTTTTCTTTAGAAATATGTTCGCACACAACAACACTTTCCCAATCTTTTTCTCTTCACCAACAGAAAGAGGTATTCATCTTTGGAGGTGTCGTAGGAATGCAAAGAATTTTTAACCATTCTACCGGCACTCTCCACATACGAAATTGAAAGAATTTTTCTCAGCCGAATCTATTTAAAGGAGGTACCATAAAAAAAATCAACTTCTTATTTTACAGCAAATCCAACCATAAACTTGTGAATTGGAACTATTGTATGAAGTTATGATGCTAATAAAAGATGTGTCGTAGAAGCATATTGACAACTGATTAAGAATTCAAAAGGAAAAAAAATAATAATCACGATAATATCAACGTAAATAATATAATATTCTATGCAACGGGGGAAACGAATGGAGGGAAAAAAAATCTTCTTTTTGTAAACAAAAGTAGAATGTAAATAAAATAACATTTTGTGTCTACTTATAATTCCAATTTCCAGTTCACGAAACTTGCAATTCGGTTTAATGTAAGTATCGATATTTTGAGAAGATTAAAAAACCAAAAGAGCAAACTTTTTTTTTTTAATATTAAATTTTATTTTTGTAATAATGCAAAGCAAAGCCGGTATCACATAGCAAAATTAAAGGATATGAAGAGGGTACTATATATTATCAGTCTCGTGATCATGTGTCTTTGAATTGCCAACTTCATTCCAGCCTCTAAATGCTTTGGGCTCCGATGTGAAACACATACCAATTGCAAGTAAAGAACACCGCCTAAAAGCAATCAGTTAAATTCTAGCACAGATAAGCATTTGAAAAACAAACAACATAATCATATTACTCACCGTTAATCCATTTACTAACATCACTAAATTTGTTTTCCAAGTCGTCTTTTGTTTCCACCAAGTTCTTCCAATTCCAGCTTTCAATTCATATCGCTGTTCTCTTTTTCATTAGCCAAGTTCTCCCAATTCTTGCTGCATTTTTTTTCAACCCCAAAAGAACACAACTTATCAAGTCAATATCAAACATAAAATTACCGCCAAACTATGCATTTAATCACCGCTGTAGCTGCATGCAGTTGAATGTAATGTGCCATTGAAATTTATCCACCGTCTATCTAGGACTCATAATCAAGGCCAACCATCTAGTCGTGAATAATTAGGCAAAATCCTACAAAACTCAATAGCAAATCAGTGAAATAAACTATCTATTTTACGGTCAAGCAATTGTCTAAAAGTACCGTTTTCCTTTGCGCCGCAGTATAAGTCTTGACAATGAAAAGCATTAGTGAGTCCAACCATCTAGTTATTTATCTTAAGGTACATTCTAATAGCTATTTCCGACAAATTTCACATGACTTACTTGGTAATCAGTTTCTACCTGGTTGAACTTCATCTGGATAATCGCAAATACCTGCCTCACCAATTCTTCCTCATTTAGAAGTCACTGTACTGTCAAAAAAAATTAATTAGACTATAAATCCTGCATTTTTTGTTTTTCTTTTAAGGAAATGGAAAACTAAAAACCCCTGCAACAAAGTAGGCTAAAAAAAACTTGACCCTTAAGTATCCACTCCCAATAATAGTATCATGGCAAGGAAAAAAAAACTACCAAATCATCGTAAAAATCACCAAACGACATAAAATTTAGACAATAATTCACGGAATCATGGAATTCTAAGTATTTTAAGAAAATTAAAATTAAACATCAACTATCTGGGGCCAAATCACCTGCAGATAAATCTTAAATCTAAGAGAGTATAAAAGTTGATGATGATGACCCATCTTGGCGAAGCCATGGTTGAGAAAGAAGAGCCGGCAACGTATGAGATTTAATATGGTTGTTGGAACACGATATTTCTTCTGTTGAGATTAGCTTTCAACCTTTGAAAGTTGAATTTTTTAAGGCCGTAAGAAAATATTATCTCCTCAAAATTCGCACGTGTTAGTTGTTATTGAGCAATTTACGGGAAGGAGTTATTTTTAAGGAGGGCTACTTTCAAATATATTTTTTTTGGGTGATTCTTTAATAAAGGTATTCAATATTTTGGGAGATTCTCTATTATTATAAGGTAGGATTCAGTTTATTTTTTTATAAATATATTTGTTGCTCAAAATTCGCACGTGTTAGTTGTTATTGAGAAATTTACGGGAAGGAGTTATTTTTAGGGGGAATGAGGGAGAAGGACAGAAATATTTCATCAATTGAGTAGAAGGACAGTTTTTTGAAACTTTTGCATAAAGGACAAAACTATTTATTCACTGTTGAAATTCACTTGTGTTTGAAATTCACTGTTTAAATTCACTGACGAAATTCACTGTCTAAATTCACTAATTTTCAAAATTCATCGTCGAAATTCACTAATTTTCGGATTCATTGTCGAAATTCACCGTCGAAATTCATTTGATTTCGGGATTCACCGGAGATTCACCGATTTTCGGATTCACCGTTTGTCCTTCTCGCTATAAAAATTATGCAGTTGTCATGTCCTTCTCCCTAAAAAAAATATGTAAATTTGTCATTATTCTTAAAAATATTTCAGATTGTGTCCTTATCCCTAATTTTCCATTATTTTTAAGGAGGGCTACTTTCAAATATATTTTTTTTGGGTGATTCTCTAATAAAGGTATTCAATATTTTGGAAGATTCTCTATTATTATTAGGTAGGATTCAGTTTATTTTTTTATAAATATATTTGTTTTTTTTTAATAAATAAAACGGGTATGGAGCGGATCAAACCGGGTAATTGTGTTAAATCCCCTCCTCTATATATTATATATAGATATAGATGATATGTGAAAAACAAATGCGATGTACGTAAATATTAGGTGATTGTATGGTATTTTCATGTAGAACATGTGCACATTCAAATCCCACCCCCCCCCCCCCCCCACCAAAAAAAAGAAGGGACACATTTTGGTACATGAAAAAACATATATATGTGGAAAAGAGGAATATGCAACTCAAAAATCGAATGACATAGTGTAATATAAGTACACCAAGCTACAAAGATGTAAATTAAATTATGTGCCTATTACTCTTTCAAACTAAGACACTGAAATCCCTTACTAAAGGAAAAAAATATAAACAAATAGCGAAAAGTAGTGGTGCCCCGGAGACAGCCATCGTCATTCCAAGCCACTTGGTATCACCTTATCATACAATGGTTATACCTTAAATTTCTTGTAACAATCAGTGTCCCAATCACTCTGTTTAAAAACAAAAACAACATTGAATCCATTTTAGAGTTGGGCATATTTTCTCGAATCAAAATGAATTAGGTAAAACAATGGAATATTCCTCGTTCAAAAAGAAGGGGAAAAAACAGTTACAATTAAGAAAATTGTTTAAGGGAGGAAGGGGAAAGGGGAAATTACCATGGCTTCTGCTGCGAGAGATTTACAGAGAGGTTGATCAAAATAACAAAATATTTATTTTGGTTGAAAACGAATGTGACCTTTTTTTTCCATTCTTTTTGTTTATAAAGAGAATATATTCTGATTTTTTTTTTCTCTGATACGAATAGTAACCATGGTATCTTGAATTTTGTAAATAAACAATAGCTTTATAATGTGTTGGATTTAATGAATGAGAAATTTTCAATTAAAATATAAAAGCATACAGAAAAGATGGTCTGAAAATAGTAATGAATAGAGACAAATGATAAAGTTTTTATTTGAAAAAGAATTCAAGATCATTATCCAATGACATACAGGAAAATTCTTATATAAAGACTCCCTATGTAGGGAGTTGCCTACGTGGCATCATCTGGACCACACAGTTTTATTACAGATGAAATTGTGTGGTCCAGATGATGCACGTAGGCAACTTCCTACGTAAGGAGTCCCTACCATAAAATGACCCTCACATACATTTACCAGCTAAAAACCAGAAGTAGAAAATGATTACGGAAGCGAATCCAAATCCACTCACCAAATTGTTGATGATAATCCTGACATCTTTCAAAAATTAGCCTAAATGACCATTAACTTTTTGTTAAAGACAATTTCTTGAAACATGGCATAAAGAAATACCGTAATTAAGACATTGCCTTCTGTAAATAAATATATTTATCAATAACAAAAGAGTTTCAGCACATTGATAAATACAGTTTCAAAACAATTCGTGATTCTTCTATGAAAGCGGGGGAAAAAAAAATCAAAGATAGACATAAGAAAAATATAAGGATGCAACTATATAGTACAAAAATTATTATTATTATATAATAAAAATCCAGACACTCCCTACGTACCATATTCGTCCAACATCATATATAAAAAAGAACAGACACTTTCACATAAAAATAATAAAAAAAAAAAAAAAAAAAAAAAAAAAAATTAAATCTCGTTCTTCTCTACATAAGTAGTGCCACATACCACATTTGTTCAGGTGTTTGATTGATACTAAACTTGGCTTGTACATCCACAACCTCGAGGAAGCCACAAAACTCGAACCAGTTAACGAAATTTGTGATTCATGGCAAATCACAGATCGAGCTGGTGTGATTCATTTAGTAGATCAAATAAAATAAGCTCTCCATTGGTTGCATAATATATAAATGAGTTTATGCTTCTTCCAAAAAGACAATGGGTAATGAAATTGAGTTAGAGGTCCGATCGAATAGAGTTTTGTCCACCAGGAGGGAGCTAGGTTGCTTCAACACCGTACGTGTTTATTCATTATCCAAACATTCACAAAGGTGGAGGCTAGGATTTAGTAAAGGATCGAAAGAAAAGTAAGGGACTCTTTGCATTAATTGTTCAAAACAAAAAGATGATATATAGGAAGGCATTTTTTCGCATGCCAATCTGTCAAACAAATTAGATTCATTCATACCAACCTTACCTTGAGGGCATTCCAATCTGTCAAACAAATTATTAGCCAAGTTGAAAGTAAGGATTGATCCCCGTCATCTGCCATACCAATAGATGTTGATAACCAACAAACTCCGGTATTTGATCGAGTATCATTCAATTCTCTCCAAGCATTTGATTTCAGGTCGTATACTGTCGACCAACATCTCCATGACAATTTTCATCCCATCTGTCCACTACTCTAACCCAACCCCTTAAAATCATTAGTCATATTATCAAATCCAAAACCAACTGTAACAAAACACCGAGGGTTACTGGGCGGGATAGGATCGGGGAGCGTTTTCACCTCCTTCCATGACGGATTAACCAACTTAATATATATATATTCATAATTTGTCAAGCACACTATTCCATTGCAATCACCTGCCGGCCACATGCCAACACCTGAAACAGTTTTCGTCGGAAGATGAGAGCTCTCTTAATTAAGACGTTTTTTTGTACGTAGTCAGTTTTATGATATCTGTAAGATTACAAGCCTGTAGAAAATTTTGTGAAGACTCGATGGTGTAATATATTGAACAGTACGTACCTTTGATCGAGTTGGGAGTTTCGAATTCCCCTGGCCCTGGTCCTAGTATGCATATATTTAGATAAAAGGCAAATATTTAACCGATGGTGTTCTGTGATAATTGTGGCTTCTAAGTATCGTTGTCATCAATTGGACCGAATTCTTGATTAGGAAAATCGATTTATTTTCGTGTTTATAGAATTAATCATGTAATTTGATTAATGCTTTGGTCCTTCTTATCTCTGATGTGGTTATGGAACTATAGAACGTGATGTGATTCCCACTGTCGTATTCGCGCGGTTGCGGATTTTATAAAAGGTTTCTCACGTTTGTTCAAAGAACCTTATATATGCTAGTTGTGAGTCCTTTGCTTTTAAGTGTTTAATATCATTTGAAACAATTGTTCATAATATGATGAAACAATTGTGGGAAAGTTGAGAAAATATGTATCCTTAATTCCTGCCAAAGTGATTCCTTTGAATCTGCATATGATTAATTACTCAATCATCATAGTTGCTTTTCCGGTGCTTCTTGAGTCTTTTGCTTTCTAATTGCTATCCTAATAGTAAGACCTTTTCGATAGCAAATTCTGGGTCTATTTTTCATTTCCTTAATCGTGCATGCATATGTTTATGGTTGTGTGTACCGGTTATCAATGAAAGAGAAAGAAAAAAAAAAATTTGGAAAAGAAAAAAAAAATTGCAAAAACCAAAATTCATACAATTATGCGCTTTATCTAATATTCAAAATTTTAAACTCATACTCTAACCAATGCAACTTTATAACACATTTCCTAATTACATGGTATGCTTTCACACTTTTGCATTGTCTTTCATCATCAGAATCTAGAAGGATTAATGTAGGCTTGATTTTGACTCGGTAACAACCAACTGATAGAATAACTATTTGCCGCAAAGGTATTGTGACAGCCCTCCTAGAAGTATTGTTTCTTTGCATTACCTGAAACAAATTATAAGGAAATAAAAAGAGAAAAAAGAAGAAGATTGTTTTTGCTAAAACGAAATGATAATATGTAATGAAAAAAAAAATAGCAAAAAGATTTTGCACCAATGATGAAGGGAACGTGGTGTTTCATTGTTGTTGTTGTTTATTTTATTTGTTTTTTTTGTTACAGTTATTATTTCAGGAGGGTGTTTCATTAAAAAAAAAGAGTGGAAAAATTGCAACCCGCAAGTCGTTTCGGGTATCGTGTTTCATACTAAACAACCATGCTTAAAATGTAGAAAATTAAGACAACTTTGAATCACCAATAAATGACTCACAATCTTGGATGACCTTGTCCATAGCTTTCTCAAAAGCAAGGTTGTCAACCACATTATAGTTCGACTACACAAAGGGTTCAAGAGGACACAAATACGGTGTATCTACATAATACAAAAAAGAAAGATCATCGTTGTATATTTGTTTTAAAGATGCGAGTAAGTGCGTGAAGCAAACCAATTAATCTAAAAAGAACATCTCCTAAAAGGGGAAGGAAAAAAAAACAATGAAGTTAAACAAAGAAATAAAATCTAATACGTACCTTCTCCACGACTTCAAATGTTGCACCCCTGGTATCAATGAAACAATTAAAAGGTGAATATATAAATGTAAGGTATAATGATAATACATGATTTCTTTTATAACAAATATATCCACATACAAAAACAATTTTCAAAATAAGTAAAAGAAACCGAAATTGAGATGCGTACAATGTCGGCTCTAGGTCACCTTCAAATGATAGCACATGTTGGGATTGAAACTTCATGCCAAAGATGCTTACTAAATCATTGTTTGATGTGTATTGCTAAATCATTGTCTGGTCATAAGAACACAAAACAAAACAAACAACATATATGATTGCTGGATACCCACCTTCATGTCGGCAACATCTCAAAGTCATCATAAGAAAACAAAACACACAATATATCGGCACTGGTGAATCATTGTTTGATCTGCAATTATCAGGAAATCAAAATGCAAATACTCCCCTCCGTAAATGGCGTACATACCTCGACAGCGATGTGTTGCTCCTTTCACCACATTAGGGAATCTTATTCTACTTCTTTGCGACTTCCACCAAAAATAAACTCTCACAGTCGGCATTCACTACCTCTCATTCTGAGATTAATTAATAACATGAACATTAAAGTGAAAATGGTAATACAATACTCTAGACGTCTGAATTACATAAAAAATTATACGAAAAAGATCAATACCTGGAAAACCAGGTACAATTAAACTAAGGAACCATGGAGTTGTCGACGCTAAATTGTTTTTTCTTGAAATTCGGTGGCGATGATGATCGTTATAACCCAATAGAAAATGCCGTGCCGCGTAAACTTTCGAAGTAAAGAATAATAAGCACAAATAAATACATAAATTATGAGAAAATCACTCCAAATTGCAGAATGAAAACAAATACTTACTTAGAGTATGGGGGTGATTTTCAGCCATTGCAGATAAGAAAGAATCAACTGCATGAATCCGAAAATGTAGGCGCACCAGAAGTTGTTTCACAGTAAATAAATAAAATAAAAAAAAATTAACAACAAATCATAATAATCAAAACACCACTGCACCTCAGCTTGGTGTATATTGTAGTATGTTAAAGTGATCCTTTCTAATAAATAAATAAATAAAAACACCACCTCAGACTCCAACCTCAATTTAGCTTCCAACATTGAATCAAAACAACACCCCAAAGGGGCTTAATTGTTATTCATGTTCGTAGTGTCATTTTTCAGGTATCCCAAATATCATTGCAGCATGGCAGCATACATGTAGAGCACTTCCATGCCACTGGCTATACCTAGAAAATAATACTTCACACATAAATGAGAACTTGGATTATAACAATAATATAAAGATACCTTTCATTTGTGGATATTCAACTCCTCTAGCAATTTACAGTTCTGCATGCCTGTTAATGTTATTAAAGCCAAATAGATTTCAAAGGAATCAAATCCATATCATGCACATTGAAACTTGTTGGAGTAAATGTGGAATTGAATTAAAAATGAATTAAAAATGAATTTATAATCATTTTATTCAGTGACTTTGTAAGCGTATTTCGGATATATTCTTGTATAGAATATATGTAATGTTTTATTAATTCTGAAAACTACGTGAGTCGTAGATGAATTCAGGATTTGGAATCATTCAATTCGGATAACGAGTGAATGAGAAATTAACGCTTAAAGTCGGTTTGTTGGAAAATTGATGATATATCATATTGGGCCTATTGGGCTTAAGTGTGTGTTATGAAAAGGAAAAATGGGAAGAAACTTTTCTCCCACATTGGTTGGAAGAAGGAAAAAGAAGCAATATTTATATGATATTGTTTTAGTGTAGTTGGAATAAGAAACCAACATTATACACCGCTTCTACGCTGGCGCGGGGTGCAAATCCAATCCGGATTTACCTTGGGCTTGTGCATGCCCGCGTGTCCTGCGTACACGAATGCAACTCGATTTGAAGGTTCACAGTCAGAATTCGGTTTTGCATTGCAACTGTTACTTTATTTTTCAGTCTGTTGAACTGAATCAATCAAGGTTGCTGAGCTGAGGGTGAGACTTTCATGTTCCTATCCAACTTTAAGTCGTGATTAAAGCTGAGGCTTTTAGATTTCCAAGTTCTGCTTTTATGATTTCAATTCCTGTGAGGCTTTTCATTTCCATCACATTCCATGTCCTCTCGCTATATAAACGAGCTACATGAATGGGAAGAAAAACTTTAAATACAACACCGAATTTACATACATACATTCTTTTGCATATTGTTTCCTCTGCTGAATCATCAAGGTTCTGAAATGGTGAGTGAGACTTTCATGTTCCTATCCAACTTTAAGTCGTGATTAAAGTGAGAGGCTTTTAGATTTCAAGTTCCTGTGATATTTATGACATTCAAATTTCCATCACCATGTCCTCTGCTATATAAACGAGCTACATGAATGGGAAGAAAAACACATGAATGGGAAGAAAAACACACAGACACATAAATACAACACCAGAATTGCATACATACATACATTCTTTTGCATATTGTTCTTGCATCAAGTGAAGAGTTTCTGAAGCACTGTAGAGTTCGTCGTTGTTCAGAGTTTGCAGTACCGCTATTCTGAAAGGTAATCTGAGAATTCCTGGGAGACAATTGATGTAAACCGGGGTACATACCGGAGCAAATTTGTCTTAAGGAAAGAGTTCGTCTCGGCTCAGATCGTAGCATATCCTTTTATCATTGTTATTGTATTTTCTTTCTATATTTTGTTGTATCTGTTTCGTCATCAAAATTAATAAAATTGTTGTTTAATTCGGTTTGATTATTTTAATTATACACGGGTGATAACAAAACTTACATTTAAAAAATCATATTGCCGTCGGACGCCGTCTTCACAAAATTTGATCAGCGTTTGAATCTGCCATGTTGTTTCTGTTATGAATGATCTCCTCTGCAACCGCAAGAATTGATATAGTAGCATCGGAATCTCAACTTTAAGAAAATTTGAAATTTGAATCAAAGTAATGGCTACCAAATACTATCGATATAAATCACCTCTAGAAACTTTTAGATGTCTTTCCCTCCGCACCTCCAAATTCTGATCGAACTGCTCATCTGTGGATTCCCTTCACATCTCCAAATTCTGCTAGTTTGATAGACCAAGAGAAAAGAAATTTACCGAATGAGAGAATCCAAAAGGAATGAGAGATGTGCGGAAGCGGTTGCGAAGATATCAGATGAGCGTTTATCGGAAAATTGAAAAGAGACGGTCACATACGGGAGTAGCCGGAGAGATATCAGAGAATCAATCAATGAGATTTTTTTCAACAGAATCAATGGGATTTTCCGTTGTTTTATTTTTACTTTTTTTTTCCTTTTTTCCCAGCGGGTATAAACCGGGTCAATTTGCGGATCTGGGTTGAAATCCCGGGTAATTGGGCTAAATTGCTTCATCTATATATTATTTATAGATAGATATTTAAAATAATTATTTTTTTAAAAAAAAGAAATATATATCTATCTATATATAATATATAGAGAAGGGGATTTAACCCAATTACCCGGTTTGATCCGCTCCATACCCGTTTTATTTTTAAAAAAAACAAATATATTTATAAAAAAATAAACTGAATCCTACCTAATAATAATAGAGAATCTCCCAAAATATTGAATACCTTTATTAGAGAATCACCCCAAAAAAATATATTTGAAAGTAGTCCTCCTTAAAAATAACTCCTTCCCGTAAATTGCTCAATAACAACTAACACGTGCGAATTTTGAGCAACAAATATATTTATAAAAAAATAAACTGAATCCTACCTTATAATAATAGAGAATCTCCCAAAATATTGAATACCTTTATTAAAGAATCACCCCAAAAAAATATACTTGAAAGTAGTCCTCCTTAAAAATAACTTCTTCCCGTAACTTGCTCAATAACAACTAACACGTGTGAATTTTGAGCAGATAATATTTTCTTACGGCCTTAAAAAATTCAACTTTCAAAGGTTGAAAGCTAATCTCAACCGAAGAAATATCGTGTTCCAACAACCATATTAAATCTCATACGTTGCCGGCTCTTCTTTCTCAACCATGGCTTCGCCAAGATGGGTCCTCATCATCAACTTTTATACTCTCTTAGATTTAAGATTTATCTGCAGGTGATTTGGCCCCAGATAGTTGATGTTTAATTTTACTTTTCTTAAACTACTTAGAATTCCATGATTCCGTGAATTATTGTCTAAATTTTATGTCGTTTGGTGATTTTTACGATGATTTGGTAGTTTTTTTTCCTTGCCATGATACTATTATTGGGAGTGGATACTTAAGGGTCAAGTTTTTTTTAGCCTACTTTGTTGCAGGGGTTTTTAGTTTTCCGTTTCCTTAAAAGAAAAACAAAAAAATGCAGGATTTATAGTCTAATTAATTTTTTTGACAAAGATCAAGTTGACTTCTAAATGAGGAAGAATTGGCGAGGCAGGTATTTGCGATTATCCAGATGAAGTTCAACCAGGTAGAAACTGATTACCAAGTAAGTCATGTGAAATTTGTCGGAAATAGCTATTAGAATGTACCTTAAGATAAATAACCAGATGGTTGGACTCACTAATGCTTTTCATTGTCAGCACTTACTGCGCGCTCAGGCGGAAAACGGTACTTTTAGACAATTGCTTGACCGTAAAATAGATAGTTTATTTCACTGGTTTGCTATTGATTTTTGTAGGATTTTGCCTAATTATTCACGACTAGATGGTTGGCCTTGATTATGAGTCCTAGATAGACGGTGGATAAATTTCAGTGGCACACTACATTCAACTGCATGCAACTACATGCGGTGATTAAATGCATAGTTTGCCGGTAATTTTATGTTTGATATTGACTTGATAAGTTGTGTTCTTTTGGGGTTGAAAAAAAATGCAGCAAGAATTGGGAGAACTTGGATAATGAAAAAGAGAACAGCGATATGAATTGAAAACTGGAATTGGAAGAACTTGGTGGAAAGAAAAGACGACTTGGAAAACAAATTTAGTGATGTTAGTAAATGGATTTACGGTGAGTAATATGATTATGTTGTTTGTTTTTCAAATGCTTATCTGTGCTAGAATTTAACTGATTGCTTTTAGGCGGTGTTCTTTACTTGCAATTGGTATGTGTTTCACATCGGAGCCCAAAGCATTTAGAGGTTGGAATGAAGTTGGCAATTCAAAGACACATGATCACCAAAATATATAGTACCCTCTTCATATCCTTTAATTTTGCTATGTGATACCAGCTTTGCTTTGCATTATTACAAAAATAAAATTTAATATTAAAAAAAACAAATTTACGGTGATGTTAGTAAATGGATTTACGGTGAGTAATATGATTATGTTGTTTGTTTTTCAAATGCTTATCTGTGCTGCTAGAATTTAACTGATTGCTTTTAGGCGACTTGCAATTGGTATGTGTTTCACATCGGAGCCCAAAGCATTTAGAGGCTGGAATGAAGTTGGCAATTCAAAGACACATGATCACGAGACTGATAATATATAGTACCCTCTTCATATCCTTTAATTTTGCTATGTGATACCAGCTTTGCTTTGCATTATTACAAAAATAAAATTTAATATTAAAAAAAACAAGTTTGCTCTTTTTGTTTTTTAATCTTCTCAAAATATCGATACTTACATTAAACCGAATTGCAAGTTTCGTGAACTGGAAATTGGAATTATAAGTAGACACAAAATGTTATTTTATTTACATTCTACTTTTGTTTACAAAAAGAAGATTTTTTTTTCCCTCCATTCGTTTCCCCCGTTGCATAGAATATTATATTATTTATGTTGATATTATCGTGATTATTATTTTTTTCCTTTTGAATTCTTAATCAGTTGTCAATATGCTTCTATGACACATCTTTTATTAGCATCATAACTTCATACAATAGTTTCAATTCACAAGTTTATGGTTGGATTTGCTGTAAAATAAGAAGTTGATTTTTTTTATGGCACCTCCTTTAAATAGATTCGGCTGAGAAAAATTCTTTCAATTTCGTATGTGGAGAGTGCCGGTAGAATGGTTAAAAATTCTTTGCATTCCTACGACACCTCCAAAGATGAATACCTCTTTCTCGTGGTGAAGAGAAAAGATTGGGAAAGTGTTGTTGTGTGCGAACATATTTCTAAAGAAAATCCATTGTTTTTATGCTTCACGTTACGCTCTCCTTTTATTTGTTTCATTGGTAGCATGGGTGACACATTTTGGTGTAATGCACATAGGATGGTTATGGATTTTAGTTGGGAAACCTTAATTCCACATTGGTACCGAAACCGAATTTGGAATCTACTTTTTTTTATCCTTGCTGATGTATTACTATTTGTGTTTTTTTTTTCAGGAATTGATTTAATCATTCCACAGAATGTATTATTTAGATTGTTGGTTTTAAATTTTAACATTTTGTTATTCTAAATTTTTCTCTTTCCATTTTTTATTTTTTTCACATTCAAGAAGTTGCTCCATTCCATGGATTGACCATCAAGAAGGCCGTAACTGCAGTATTGAATGTTATTTCCACATTGTTTCGATTGCTAACGAAGCTCTACAAAGATGGAAAGTTGAGAAAAGACATTTCATATATTTCTTAACCATGAAATGATAGACACCATTTGATTCTTAATGCATAATGTAAGGCATAAGCCGCATAACATTTCATTGGAGATGGAATCCAAATAGATCCCCACATGTGTAGGTTTCGATTGATATGTTTCATGCATGTTTGAGCAATATTGTTTTCAATTATTTTCTAGCATTAGATGTTCTTGCACACCAGGAATGTTGTGGCGATAGGAGTTATAGCATCTATTTGTAGGTATACGATATCCAATTAGGTACTATTAAATGTAACACATTGTTTAATTTTGTAATTAATGTGGAATTAATAGATGCTAACCGAACCTAATTGTATATACAAATGTTATGATTCATTACATTTGTTGTTACATTTTTATTCCTTTAATGTTATCATCTAATACTATGCTATGTTGTTTCTTTTCATGTCTCAAAATGAGTTGTGGTTATAATTGAATGCATGTGCTTTGAGTAAAGATACAAAGATGAAATGATGGATGGGGATGACAATGACGGGCGCAAGATCTTGAGTAAGTGGGCAATAACATGGAAAATGAAAATTTTAAGAGGTGCAAATAAAACATATAATGCATATAGTAGTGGTTTTTTGTTCCGGGTTAATGGGGGATAGATTCCTATAGGGATGAGGTTAATCGGGGATAGATGCCTATAGGATGAGGGATGTAGGCACTGTTAGATGTAATATCGTCGGATCAATCATGGATTGACCCGATTACGCAGCGGAAGGCATAAGATCTAGATCTAAACGAAACAAAGAACATAGTTAAAGATCTAATTCTACAAGGGGGTTTAGGAGCCTACATTTTTATGGTGCTTAACTCCAAGATCAAAAGGCTCCTTGAACACGTGATTGAGCAGCCACCGTCTTCCAACGTGTGTCTCCCAGCAACACCAAGTGGATGGTGTTTCCCGCCGCCGGACCTCCTTGATATGCTACCGGAATAATCCCGAAGATTATTCCAACTCTAAACCCAAAGAAAACTGGCCGAAAATTCTAAGCCTTTTCCTTATGATAATGGCGTGTATGTGATCATATTCAAAGGCTTGGGAGAACTCTCTTTATATAGGAGAGTGAAACTTAGCCTCCAAGGATTAATAATTAATACAAAATCAATTATAATAATCCTTTTATTAAAAAGATATATCTAAGATATTCCAAAATAAATAAGGATATATAAAAGATATTCTTTTCCTTAAATTATTTAACACATAAATAATTTAATCACATGTCAAATAATTATCCAAGAAAACAAATTCCTAATAATTAAACAATAAAACCATGCGCCCTTTTAATCAAATCAAGGTCACGCACCTTTTATTCTTTTTGACCAATTGGGTCAAAATTGGTCAACACACCAATTCGGTCGAAATTAATTGAAAAATGTCTTTTCCGTGTATTTAATTATTTAGTCCAACTAAACAATTAATCCACATATCAAATTAAATAGTCCAATCCACTATTTAATTATAATTGAGGTGCAACGACGAGAAACCTATATGCTATATTAGGAGCCACGTCGGGGACCATGGACCCATATTCAGTAGCTACAATAAATTAGATAAAATTATTAAATCAGACGATGAATAATTATATCCAACCTATTAATTCCGGATTACACCACCATAAACCCGAAATTGAACTCTATCGAATATGGATAACTTACACTCAATTTATGAGTCGAAATCGCCCATCGATATAATCATTACATACGGATAAATCCTCCATAGATCGCTTCACTTGATTCGGGATATTTCCGTAAACCCTTCTCGAAACATATTATCCTTATTTACCATTAACCCCTAGTGATCAATTAGTTCATAACCAATATAATATGAATCGGGCCCATCGATCGCTTTCTAGGGTTAACAAATAAGGAATCTGTCTGTCTACTTCCCGAGGAAGGAATGGATTCCATATTCGTGATAACACGTACCACTCACTCATTCCGAATAGAGCCAACGAAAGTGTTGGACCACATCTGCGAAGTGATCCTTACTAACACATCAAACTCTACCCTAGTCTAAGCGGTTATGCTCAGTGATCACCTCAGATTCGATTAATCCATATATGATCATCTTGTGATTCGATAAGACTTCTCGATCACGGAATTATATCGAGAACTCAAATCAAATCGGTCCAAATTTCATATGATTATCATCATATATAAATGCCCCACTAGTACTTTATTACCGATAAATCCGGATAAGATCACACACACTAAAAGTGTTCAGGCGATTAATAGCAAATTAATCATGAGACCCATACTCAGATTAATAAACGCTACGGACTACGTTAATTTTAAGTACATCTCACTAACTCAATCCTCTTGTGTATAGCATACACCGAGTTATGTGATTACATAAACGAGGTACTTAGGGTTTTGATGAGTGTCTTAATATAAGCATAACGCATATAATTAAGATGAATTATTTATTCTGTCCTAAAACAATTAGATAATTGTCTTTCGGGCACCACACCTTACAATCTCCCACTTGCACGAAAGGCAAGTGGATTAATTGTTTTAGAGCACACCCTTATTTATCTATATCTACAACATTCTCCCACTTGCTCAAAACAAGTGAGACGTATCCCTCAAATCTGTACCCTCCAAGCGCATCTTAGTAATTCAACCTTCCAAGCACGACCGGAGTGTGCCGCCGCAGGGTAGGTCAGTGACCCGGCGCGTACTTAGAATCCGAATACCATGTGACCTGGTACACTGATCAGGTAGGGTTGCGGCTTGAGTCAATCTTTGGGATCGAAACATCGCCTTTCCATCTAATCCGGTGGTATGATTTCAATATGCCTTTGATTCAACATTGAGGACTAGATCGACTTAACGATCTTCCTTAATTCGACATAAAGTCAGAATCATCGTTATCACTTATATTCTAGTTTGCACCTGAATATACTAGCATATTATTCCTCATTCTCCCGAAGATACTTGAGGATTCACTAAACATCCCATTTCGTATTCATCCTCAAGTTTAGATAACCATTCCTGAGAGGTAGGGTAGACTACATCGTTGAATGTTGCATAAATGCAAGAATATCTTAACCAGGTGAATGGATGGGATTGCCAATGATCGATTCTTGCGGATTTGAGCGAATCAAATCTGAGAAATGAATCCCGATGGCATGTCAGACTCTGACTTCAGATAACACACCCATGTTGTTTCCAATTGTTTCAGTGTTACCGTTCACAAACACTAATCTACATACTACTTTACTAATATTGATGCCAAGTCTACAAAAGACTTATCAACATTCTGGTCAAGTCCACATATTAAAATATATTACTTTGAAATGACCTGTAGGTTTGCTTTAATCCCCAAAGGATATAAGCTATGGCGAGCTTCTGCCAAAGGTTCTTCTCGAATAAATTAAGATACCGTTAGTCTCGCAAAAAAGGTCTTAGGGAATAACCCCTATTTTCTCGCTTTGTAACGAATCCATTATTTGTTCTTAGCTAAAACCCTTCGCTCGAATGAATTCGATTCCGTTGTTCGGCAAGGAAGTCTTAGGAATCACCCCTATTTCCCGCTTTACGACGAAATCAAGCAAGACTCGAGTGGTAAGAGAGATCACGGTCCAGTTAACTCTCTACCTTTTTGTGAATCACCCCTAAATTACACAACTTTTACGGTGAAAGTTAAACTTTCCTATTCAATCGACTCTTCTCCGTGTAGTTTCAATTACTCCCACCGGGCCTGAGATACTCGGTGGTTCTACAAGAGTTTCAACGCACTGGAGTATCATACTCCATTCACGAGGTTATGGCTTTTAAACCAACCTCTATGATCGATCCTATACGATCCCACGAAGGACTATAGGTCATCAATCTACCCTATAGACCATAAGGTCCTGCAATGGGTAATGGACAAACCATACTCCCACTGCGTTCGGGGTGAAGTAATATACTGATCTAGTTTAGTAGTTTTTATTAGTGTTTTCACCAACTGCCGGTGTTGGATGTGGACTGAACAAATCAGTTAGTAACATCTTGAGTACAAATACTTCAAGATCCAAGGTTGTTATTTATAGACTCTATCAGACCGAGTTTGACAGTATAACCGTCATTCTCTGATTTTACGAGTTTTATAACCCACCTTTACTTAATGCATTAAGATACTTCACAACCTGAACGTGTATGCAAAATTGCCAGTCCTACCTTCAAGCACTCGGTGCTAAATGCCTCTATTTATGGAAGTGGGGTGAACCGAATTCACTCCTTATCCACAAATGCTTAGGCATCTTTTTGGTAGACTTCTCGGTTTTTCATAACAATGTAAACCGTTATTTTGCAACCAATATCTTAAATGAGTTCAGCAGCGTATCGTAGCACATCAATAACTATGTAAGGCAAATTTGTGGTGTATCCCTTAGTGAAAACATTCCACTGGGAGGCAGGCCGAGCATCAGTCCCGAAGACTACGCGATAACCTATTTCTGAGTATGGAATACTCTATCTCTGGTGAAATCAGAGATTTCCTCCAAATATTTTTGAATAAACTTACCGGAGTTTTGAGTAGTTATCAGACAATATGTCACTACTCAGAAGCTCCCACTAGCTTGTATCTTTCATATGACCCCGAAAGTTGAAATGAACAAGCTATGTAACTTCTTTAAATCTATTACCCTTTCCCGATTGAAAGGAAACTTAGGCATTGTTCCTTTGAGACAGGGTTCCTTTGACTGGAAGATAGGAATCACCCTAAGCCAGTCTACAGATCTTGTCGTTGGGGAATATGCACTAATTAATAGTATATAAAGAAGTGTTTATCTAAATACGGAAACCATTTGCGTTTATATTGTTTTAGATGTGTTACATATACCTATTCAGCATTTCTTAGTGGTTCTGACTTTATCAAACAAAAGTCCGACTCTTAGGTTCGTGCTACGAATGTTATATTTATCGTCAATAAGACAAACAAATTATCCTATTGAAAATGAATACATTCGTTCCAACGAATCCGAAAACAGAAAATGAATTTTCTGTGATACTCAAGAATTGAATCCGAGATTCATTTCCTTATATCACTCCCACTAGTCTATCTCGAGAATGCCCGCGTTGTCTATTTTATTTATCGTTTAATGCAAAGCTACCTAGTTCTTTCAAAGAACTCACTTTGAGAAAATTGCTAAAGATGCATTGGTCGGTGATCCAAATCACTTTCCTTATCCTCTAATTTCCAATTCATTAATTTTTCGGTTTAGCCTTAAAACTACCTAGTTTGGATGATCGACACGTATAAACATTCTTTCCCATTCTCGACTTTCCTTAAATGAAAATGATCTTGAACTAGCGCCTCGCTCGAGTAGACTCTATTCTTGAACCGTGGGATGTTCAAGGTGTTTCTTGCTTGGACTATCGATCGACAAATCATAAGACCAAAGCTCCCACTAGTTTATCGGTTCCAAATACCGCCTAACTAGAAACACTTTGTATTTATGATTTTTCAAAGATTAGAACATCACCTAGAACTAAGCTCCCACTAGTTTATCGGTTCCAAATCTTTGCCTAACTAGCAATCTTTGTGTTCATGATGTTTCAAAGATTATAAAATCTCCAGAACTAAGCTCTCACTAGTTTATCAGTTCCAAATACTGTCTAACTAGTAACACTTATTCTTGTTTTTCCAATGAATGGAGAAACTCTTGTGCATTCCATTACACATTTCTAATTATTCAGAAAAACAACAAATCATAAGACTAAGGCTCCCACTAGTTTATCGGTTCCAAATACCGTCTAACTAGCAACGCCTTATGTATATGATTTTCCAATTTTTCAATTAGAAATTTGATGTGTAATTACACTTTTAAAATTCACTAAATGAATTTTATCTGATAGTCCTATGTCATCTTTTGTAAACTAAGTATGGTCGTCTCTCGTTCAACACAAGTGACACCCGTGACATACTTATACTATGTCACTTAAGTTTTTAAAGGCTTAATAGAAGAAAAATCTCTTCCGAAAAGTTAACTGCATTTAATGATAATTACAACGTACTTGTTACTTTCCACATTTTTATTGAAGTCCTATTACTAACAGTTTAGTAACCTAGAGATTTAGTTGTAAATAAAATGACAGAAAGTTAAATTCAAAAATAAATTTATCACTACTAGATTTATTTTAGGAATAATAAACTTGTTAAAAAATCTATCCTACCATTCCAAGGATTTAATCTCACACCTCAGTGCCGCCGCAGGGTCAGTCAAAGAGGCGACGATTAAACTGAGACAATCTCTCTCAATGATTAATCTTCGAGAATCAAACATCTCACGGGAATCAGACATCCCGGACCTTAATCATTGATTACCTTCCTTTTCTAGCCTAGATATTTCGAAAATATCCATAAAGAGTGTGACCTACTATATCGATCTCAAAGTACGCCCGAGTATGCCGCGCAGGTCGGTCGATGACTCAACGAGTACCAAAATCCTATCCTTTCGAAACCAAGCCTTGAATTTTGATAGGGCGAACACCACCCGCAGGGGGCCGGAATCAAAGCGGCTCGAGCGCCACCCTTCTCTCACGTGCTTGCATTTATAGTAGAGGCCGTGGGGTTGGTCGTCGCCTTCCCCGCTCCCACTCAATATTTTGAAAAAGTGGTGGGTTTACTAATTACGGTTTTGGCCTTGACAATAAGAAACAATAAATCAAAGTACTCCGAATAGGGTCGGTTATGTAGGCAAGCCTACGCCGTCTTATTCGTTGGAACATATGTGACGATTCGTGCCAATCCGGTGAGAAGCCCCGTTTAGCCCGAAGGCTTATCGGCTATGCTAAGTCCTATCGAATTGCTGTAACGTACATCACACGTGGAGGGGAGTCGATTGAGCCGAAGCTCGGTTGAACTCGCCCAACCATGGTTAGACCATTTCCGAACCCATGTACTAAGATTCTCCGATTTCTAAATTGTCACCCAAAGCGTAATCTCGTTTTAGTTTAAGGTGGGTTCACTGAGAAGCCATCACCGAAAAGCTCAACGATTTATCCAAGTGGGATTCACCGAGAATCCATCACTAAAATCGTAAACGATTGACATAAACCCGGGTCCTCGGTTTTTATAATTAGCTACTTATTATTTAACTACCACATATTAAATTAATAAGCATTCATACTAATTATTCGAGTTACACATGCCTAATTTATTCGAAATAAACTAGCTACATGTATGCATTGGAGTGGAATCATGAAGATGCAAGTCATGGCAATTTTCCGTTTTAAGCACGTAATCTTGATCAAACACAAAATTATACCGAAAGTAAACACTGAGATGGACCGATTGGTACTTGACTAACTATTTTTTTAAGGAAAAATAAAACTTAATCTATGTCTTCGAGTCTTGATCTTCAAATCTTGAACTCGAACCGCCGGATCACGAACCACGAACACCCGAGAGGAGAAAGGCCTTTTTTTAATTAAATAAAACCAATTTATTATAATTAATCAAAATTTTTTTTTTTTTTTTTGTGTTATTACATGCGGCTGCCAAAAAAAACTTTTTTTTTTTTTATTTTTCTTTCGGCTGTTACAAAAAAAATCCCAGAAAAATGAAATTTTTATTTTTTTATTTTTTTATTTTGCCATACAGCAGCCTTTTATAAAAAAAATTAGGTTACAAAAAAAAATTTTGTGACACAGCCGCAAGCTTTATACCCTAGCCGCATGCAATGTTATAAACAGGACTTATAGCGACGCTTTTCAGCGTCAGAAAAGTCCTGCAGCGATTTTAAAAAAAAATTTAAACCGCTTCTCCTCGTTCATACCTTGGGTTTACCTCGATCTTCATCTTTTCAGCAAGATCTTCATCTTTTCGAGCCCGGAATAACAAAATTACAATAAAAGATGCTACTTTTACATTGAATTTCGAAATTGACATAAAAAAAAAAATACAATTCCTATGCTCAATTGTTACTAAACAAAAGAGCTACAAAATAGATCTACGGGTAAACAATACCAACCCCAATCCATCTCTTCAACCACAACATTCACAAGCATACAACATGAATAAATTTCGAATTTAACCAAAAAAAAACGAAATAAAACACCTAAAACATGTTTTTCCACTCCTAGATCTAAAACTCATATTCTTTGATCGTTAGATCAAAGGCTCCGATACCACTTGTTAGATGTAATATCGTCGGATCAATCATGGATTGACCCGATTACGCAGCGGAAGGCATAAGATCTAGATCTAAACGAAACAAAGAACATAGTTAAAGATCTAATTCTACAAGGGGTTTAGGAGCCTACACATTTTATGGTGCTTAACTCCAAGATCAAAAGGCTCCTTGAACACGTGATTGAGCAGCCACCGTCTTCCAACGTGTGTCTCCCAGCAACACCAAGTGGATGGTGTTTCCCGCCGCCGGACCTCCTTGATATGCTACCGGAATAATCCCGAAGATTATTCCAACTCTAAACCCAAAGAAAACTGGCCGAAAATTCTAAGCCTTTTCCTTATGATAATGGCGTGTATGTGATCATATTCAAAGGCTTGGGAGAACTCTCTTTATATAGGAGAGTGAAACTTAGCCTCCAAGGATTAATAATTAATACAAAATCAATTATAATAATCCTTTTATTAAAAAGATATATCTAAGATATTCCAAAATAAATAAGGATATATAAAAGATATTCTTTTCCTTAAATTATTTAACACATAAATAATTTAATCACATGTCAAATAATTATCCAAGAAAATTAATTCCTTAATAATTAAACAATAAAACCATGCGCCCTTTTTAATCAAATCAAGGTCACGCACCTTTTATTCTTTTTGACCAATTGGGTCAAAATTGGTCAACACACCAATTCGGTCGAATTACACTTAAAAATGTCTTTTCCGTGTATTTAATTATTTAGTCCAACTAAACAATTAATCCACATATCAAATTAAATAGTCCAATCCACTATTTAATTATAATTGAGGTGCAACGACGAAAACCTATATGCTATATTAGAGCCACGTCGGGGACTATGGACCCATATTCAAGAAATTTACAATAAATTAGATAAAATTATTCGTCAGACAGAATAATTATATCCAACCTATTAATTCCGGGATTACACCACCATAAACCCGAAATTGAACTCTATCGAATATAGATAACTTACACTCAATTTATGAGTCGAAATCGTCCACTGATATAATCATTACATACGGATAAATCCTCCATGATCGCTCACTTCGATTCGGGATATTTCCGTAAACCCTTCTCGAAACATATTATCCTTATTTACCATTAACCCCTAGTGATCAATTAGTTCATAACCAATATAATATGAATCGGGCCCATCGATCGCTTTAGGGTTAACAAATAAAGGAATCTGTCTCGTCTACTTCCCGGAGGGAAGGAATGGATTCCATATCTCGTGATAACACGGACCACTCACTCATTCCGAATAGAGCCAACGAAGTGTTGGACCACATCTGCGAAGTGATCCTTACTAACACATCAAACTCTACCCTAGTCTAAGCGGTTATGCGCGATCACCTCGAGATTCGATTAATCCATATATGATCATCTTGTGATTCGATAAGACTTCTCGATCACGGAATTATATCGAGAACTCAAATCAAATCGGTCCAAATTTCTATATGATTATCATCATATATAAATGCCCCACTAGTACTTCTATTACCGATAATCGGATAAAGCATCGTCACACCTAAAGTGTTCTCAGGATTAATAGCAAATTAATCATGAGACCCATACTCAGATTAATAAACGCTACGGACTACGTTAATTTTAAGTACATCTCACTAACTCAATCCTCTTGTGTATAGGCATACACTGAGTTATGTGATTACATAAACGAGGTACTTAGGGTTTTCAGTAGTGTCTTAATATAAGCATAACTGCATATAATTAAGATGAATTATTTATTCTGTCCTAAAACAATTAGATAATTGTCTTTCGGGCACCACACCTTACAGGCACGAGATCGAAAGACGAGCTCTTCATATTTTTAATATTGATCTTTTATTTGGCATGCATGTCAAAATGGGAAGAATTGTAATACTAAATCTTTTGTTACTTCTTCCGTTTTTTTTATTAGTCACTTTTGGTGTGGACATATTGACTAAGAAAGTGATTAATGTGTTTGAAATATAGTATGAAATAACTAGATTGTCTTTCTTTAATCTTTTGAGTATATTTACAATCATTAAATACACTATATTGGAAATGTAAATTTACATTGATGTTTTAAATTGATTTTTGATGTTTTTGTTGCATTGGAAATGTATTTTTTTATTTTTAGTGTAAGACTTTGTTTCATTTTGTAATTTATCTGAGGGTATAAGTGGAAAAAAAAATGATATATTGGTAATTTAAAATTACAGATTAAGTGAAGAAAAACAAATTCTAAAAAACGGAAGGAGTATTGTTTATAGATTAAGTCATTCTTGCATCTTTATTTACTAACTCACGTCCCGTGCATGTGCACGGGTATATGGCTAGTATTCAATATATTAAAGAACTAATTACATGTAAGATGTCTTTTTTTCTGCTTAAATCACCCGGTATCCAGAACTCACTGGTCTCACTAATCCAAATTCGGCCCGGGTCGTACCTGTTGAGTCACATGTCAGACTGTCCATGACAATATGTTTAAACAAGTTGAGTCGTCCCATGCATTATGCATTGGCTTTTGGTTTAGCTGTATATATATATATATATATATATATATATATATATATATATATATATATATATATCTATACATATTAAGGTTCAAACTCATTTTTTAAGTATCATGTTTTTCGGATACCCGTATCTGTAGTCAAGATATGTGTATCCTGTAAAGTATCCGACTTTTGAAAATTACAATTTGCCCCAGATATGTATCCAACTGAGTATCCATGGAGTATCGGTATCCGATACGTAACGGATACGGGATACGCTTGCAGGACGTATTATTCGTGCATCATAGACCATAAGCCTCACATCCAGCCTTTAAAACCTTGCCAAGGCTGTTTCTAATCAGTAAACCCCCTCCTGCTGGACCGGGATTACCCAAGGAGGAGCCATCACAGTTAATCTTAAGTTGAGGGCCAGCAGGGAAGTGCAATTGAACTAATTGAGCCCTCCTTGAAAGAGGAGGCAACAGAGTTCGCAGATCCCGTTTGTCTCCTTATTTTGATCAACTTAATTACCTCCATTATTCGTACCTAATATGATTTAAAATCCGTTGAGCTCTTTATTATTTGGCCAAATGATTTTTACGAATACTCGATTAATTCATTAAAAGAAACTTTTTAATTAACATTCCCAAAGATCTCCTTCCATTTAAAAAAAATATTGCTGAATTAAAAAACCGGTCTCAACTATAGATGTTGAAGAGAATTAAAAAACGGGGAGATTTCTATTAACGGAGGGATGGGAAAAAAGGAATGGTGTTGAAGGGTGTTGGAAAGAGATCAGCTTTGAGGTAATGACCATTTTGTCCCTTATTTGAAATTTAAATCAAGTTCGGAAGTTAATAAAGGGTGTAAACCAATCAAATTTATAGTTGGGGATTTTTTTTTTTTTTTTTTTTTTTTGAGAAGATAGTTTGGGGAGGTTAATTTGAGCAACTTTAAGCTTGTAAATTGATCAAAAACTATAGTTTAGGTTGGTAAAGTGAACAAATAATGCTTTAAATTTGTAATTTTTACAAGATACGTAGTTTAAGGGGGTAATATGATATTTTCCCTTTGAAAAACAATAATTCTAATAACTTTTTACTATATCGAAAATGTTCAAAATACAATTGAAAGTTGTTAGAGACACAACCTCAAGATATAATTAAGGATGGATGATGTTGTTGTTGGAGACTTGGCCCTTCAATGAATGGGTTTGATAGAAATGGTAAAATAGTATATTTCGGCACTAATTTCAAATAGGCTATGATATAGACCATCGAGAACTTATGACATCATTATTAAATACTACGTAATTAGTATTTAATGATAGAAATTTGAATTACTCAATTCGAATATTAGGTGAATGATAAATCAATTCATAAGTTGAACGAAAATGTGTATGAATATAAAGTGAATATATACCAACACTTTCAATCCCACATTTGCTTAGCACTTGGGATGTGCACTGAGGGGTAGTGAGACAATTTGAAGGGCTAGTGCTCTGTTTAAAAAGTAGAGCAGCACTCGGGATGTGCACCGAGGGGTATTGAGACAATTTGTGCAGGAGGAAAGAACTAAGATGACTCTTATTTCACCACAAACGGTGCGTGCTGCCGGCTGGCCCTGTTCAATTTGTGTTAAAGTTTCGACTTGGTTATTATTAAATTTTTTTGGAAAAAAATTCTATACGAAATTACACCAATATTAATTTTAAATAACACGTGAATAATAATGATTATCGAATGAGCTGGAAACTTGACGGATATGAACATGTTTTTTTTTCTTCTTTTTTAGAAGGGCACGGTGTGAACTTGTTGATGCAACTTAATTAAGTCGGCCGATTAATTTAAGTCGGGTAATTAGCTATTAAGTCGGCCTAATTGACTCGGTGAAAGGGTTAAAGCCTCATCATCTTCACTTTTTTTTCCCCGAGAAAGAAGAAAGATTTTATTAAGCCGGACTAACGCCGGTAAATTCAAACACACAGCCGGACAGAGCCAGACAAAGCTGGATCACCACCGGGACAAAAACATAGAACACAATGAGAAAACATACAAACATAATAAAGCACAAAAAACCGCACAAGAAAACATTGCTACCAAGACGCAAGGTCTCAATGAGACAGTTTTGATAAAAGGAGTGAAGAAGCCCATGAGGCTCAGATCTTCACTCGAGACACTAAGAGAAAGAGAAGAAAAGAAAAACCAAAACCCTTTCACCGCAAGTGATGCCGGAGAACCACCACCGACAACCAAAACCGGCAACCACACCAAAACAAGACCGAAGGCCCAGAGACAATGGTGGAAAGAAACGCCAGAAAAGTAATTACCGATGACGAGACACCACTTACGGGACAGTGGCGAAACCATCAAACCGGAGACACCTTCCACCGGACGCCGGAAATCCCTGTAACAACTCAGAAACGCCAACACCGAAGGAAGAAGATCCAATGAAGCATCAAACCCGATCTATACAAGCAGCCACCAATCTAAATCCCACCACCATATACAAGCCAGGGAAGAACCAGATCCAGAGATGGAGATTAATGACTACACCAAAATTATCAGACTTCATCGATCCCAGGGACGGAACCAGGATTTCTTTTTCGGGTGGGCTAGAAGCCTAGAATCAAAATTTTCGTGACTTTATACTATAAGGCAATTTTTTCAATGTCTACGATTCAAGAGAAAAATTATTTGAGTCCCTTAAACGGGAACACCCAAAAGAAATTCATTTTATACAAGCGGTAACGGTAACTAACAAAATGCCAACATGGCTACTTACTAACATCATTTCAACTGCACTCTACAAGGCTTTTGAAAATAAAATTCATCAATAACGGAATCAATAGGAACGGAAGGAGGAACCAAAGGAGATGGTGCATCTCTTTTTGATATGTGAGACTTTTGAAAGAATGATAAAAGAGTCTTTTCTTTATTTCGTTGTTGATGTACCATTATAATTTATACCCTATAAAAATAAACCGATTCAATGTCTCAAAAAAATGAATTTGGTGTGTTATATTGACACAGCTTAATTAATTTTTTTTGAGGAACAGTTTAATTAATTACATAAAAGAAAACTGGTAATTAAAATGTGCAAATAAAACCCGTGAAATTTACTTGCTATATAGGGCCCATTCCCACTTTAAACTTCTAGCTCGATATCCAGCAAGTCCAATTTAAGACCAAATACAATCCACAGGATAGACCTCAACAAAAACTCGAAAAATTAATGGCGTAGTGATTGAGTTCGATAGTTCCTCATATCAAATTATTGACTCTAGAAATATAGTAATATGGAGAAGACAAATTTGTTTCAAGACCGATGTAACCGAAGCGCCTTCTTTCAAAGATTTCAAAGAGAGGAGGACGGGTTATTCACATTTCATTTGATGGTCAGAGGCAAATTGAAAACTTCTGGTTGTTTCCAAGTTCATTCTCATCTAACATACGTGAAGAATTAGTAGCCCAAAAAAATAAAAAAACTACAGTTCTGTCCTTGGTTTCTTATTTTTTTTATTCAATAATGTGGTAATATAAAAGAGGGGAGAAACTAAATATTAAAAAAAGAATATTGGATGGGCTGGAAATGGGCTACATACTAGTACAAAAAAAAAAAAGTTCTGGGTGGGCTTAGCCCACCCTAGCCACCTTCCAGTTCTGTCCTTGATCGATCCCGAAAGAAAGAAGAAAAACTAGAGGAAACAGAAATAAAAAGACATAGTGGACGCCAATAGCATTATGCCATCGGCATCAAGAGCGAAGCTTGTAGAAAACCGGCGGATCTTGAGTAAACTAAAATTTATGTCCAACAAAAGTGCAACTAATCATCATTTTCACTATATAAAAACCCACATGAGTGAAAGTGATCATCGAATTCTCTCGTCTCATTCATCATATCAAACATTATGAATTCATAGTAGTCAATTGCGTTGACGAGGAGTCAGAACATTCAGGAGTTCGTTGTGTATTGGTCTTTTGAAGTGTTGGTAAAATTGAGAAGAAAGTTGTATTTGAGAGAAAAAATGCATAAATGATGTACTGAATTGATTTTTTAAATAGACACTTTTTATGAAACAATTCATTTATAAAAAATGGACATCTTTTGTAAGACGGATGTAATATATTTTTAACATCAAGTCCTTGTATTTGGAACCAACTACTCCGATAAATTTAGAGTTCGGTCCGGATCGTATCTACTGAGTCTTACACTCAGTGACTTATATTTTTTTGATGGAGAATATAATTTTCTTCATGGTGTAACAGTTTAACCACTAGCTTAGTTACTGTGTATGTAATAACCTGCCGGCCACCCTGGCAATGGTGTGTCTTATTTCTTTCCGAGTTATTGCAAAAGCCCTAATCAAAGAACTAGCTTCAGCTTGCTGTTTTTTGAGTATTTAATAAGCGATTGCAGAATTGCTAGTTTCAATATCACCTGAATTTCAAAAAGAATTCCAACAAAAACGAAAGAAAGAAACCCCTTTGAAAATCAAACAGAATCAAGCTAACAAGAAGGTCCCAATTTCTCAAATTCAGCCCATGGACAGATCAAGATCATCAAAAAGATACTACTATGACCACCAGGATTATGATTCTGACATGAACCCTCGTCTAAAACCTAGATATACTAACGGCCCAGCTTTCCACAGCAACCACCGTCCACCGCCCCGGAACATCGCCGGGAATGTTGGTGGTGGGAGGAAGTTAATAGACCCATCAGTTTCTGTGTCAACTAGCTATAGGATTCTTTGCCATGATTCTAAAGCAGGAGGTGTGATTGGAAAATCAGGGAGTATAATTAAGGCGATTAGGCAGCATACAGGGGCTTGGATAAATGTTCATGAATTGCTTCCTGGTGATGAGGAGAGAGTTATTGAGATAACAGATACTCGAAGGCGGGACCCAGATGGACGGATGCCGGAGTTTTCCCCAGCTCAGGAGGCGCTGTTTTTGATACATGACAGGATTTTGGAGAGTGATGTGGGACCTGGTAGTGGTGGTTTAGGAGATGAGGGGTATGGTTATGGAAATGGAAGAGGAGGGGAGAAGCAGCTGATAACTAGGCTGGTGGTGTCACGGTTGCACGTTGGGTCGTTGATGGGGAGAGGAGGGAAGATTATAGAGCAAATGAGGGTGGAGACTAAGACCCATATTAGGATTTTACCCCGAGATCCTACTATACCGCGTTGTGTTGCAATGTCTGAAGAGATTGTTCAGGTTTTGTTTGCTAAATTCAATTTTTATGTCAAGTGGTTTAGATACTTTGCCTGTGAAGATTATGTGAAAAGTCTTGATCTTTTTACTGTGTTCAATTACACCTTCTGGTGGGATCCTTGATTTGTGATTGTTGTTGTCTTGTTACACCTGCATTGTTAGTGTTGATTCAAATGCATTTGTTAAAGCTGTTCGGCGTGTTTCAGTTCGTGTAGGGAAAAAGAAACAGTAGCACATTTGGGTTAGGCTATTTGAGTTATTACGTCGTCTCATTTGATTAATTGTTGCTTGTAAATTGCATCTTATGCCATAATGTGAGATCCCTTGCAATCCGTACTCTAGTTTGGTTACTTTTAACTAATTTTCAGATTGTGGTACATTTAGCAGCTGGGTATTGAAGATCAACTTAGTTTGAAAATTAAAAGACGTGCGAGCGAATTAGATTATTTCTAGGGGAGAAAGTTAGGGTGGTGAGAAGAGTAACGATGCTAATATCACGTGACTAAAACGCGTAATCAACGATAACTATTGTACTGAACTTCTTTAAATTTCTTTGCTTATAAGAAGTGAAAAAGGCATTAAGAAAAGATATCACGAGCTAAAATGAGGAGGTGAGAGGTAACGGTCGGAGCAGCTGGGAAATTTAATGTGTTTATAATTTCTTATTAGAGTTTATTGGCTGTTTTTCACGTGTAAAATTCCCCCTCTCTGCCATATTCTGAGTTTCTTTCCAAATTTAGGCTGAATCGTTTAATATACGTTACTTGACATTTGGTGGTGTATAATAGTGGATTAGTTTGTAGATGTTGAGGGAAATGTTAGGAGCTTATCTCGTCGAGAAACAAAATAAGGGTCTAGAGGGGTGGGTAAGGAGGCAATTAGTAGTACACCAAGAATGTAGCAAGGATGAGCCAAAACATAGACGTATGTCGGATAAAAGGTAAGTATCCATATTGCAGTGATGGTGGATGGGCCACTTTACATGGTTAGATGCATCTTTCAGCTGTCTATTTAGTTGTTTTTCTTTCCGTTGCATATAGCGTATTATTACGTTTGATTACTTGGTTATGTATGGGCTGTAATCACTTCTTGTTAACATCGAATTTGGTGGGGTAATCCCATGTTCAAACTAGCCGCCTTCTTTAATTACTACCCGTTGTAGGCCATCTTGTAAATCCTTCAAATCCTTTGCTTATGTATTCTTTGAAGAAATACCATTTCTTTCTTCCAATCCCGAAGTGTTACTACTATCTTCAACATACTTGTCTTACACAAGGGTTTTATGAATATATTCATAATGTAGGTGCGTACGCAGGGAGGCATGCTTTGTGTATGGTTATGAAACCGGGTGTAATGATTTTCAAATTGGAGAGTTTCACATAGTTTAATAAAGTGGTTAAATGTCATAATTTCTAGACTATAATGCCTTTGATTATCATTAATGTATGATAGTAAAGTAGAGAGAAGTCGTTGGATGGATATAAATTCGGGGTAAGATGAGGAAAAAGGTTAATTAGACTTGCATTAAAGGACCAAAAAAAAGGGGTCAAAATGACTTACATTTGGGGTCGGACACACTAACGGCGTAGTATTACGTGAACTGAAAAATATTTTATTAATCACAATATAATATGATAAAATAAGCAGGTTTTCGGTTCATAGTATGATTACACCAATGGTTTCAGTGTTTAGTAGTTACATTGCCATAATTAATGCTCAAAAGGCAGAGGGCTATTTAGGGAAATTAGGTTTTCAATTCAAATTGTTGTCACCCTAAAGCGGGAAGAAAAACATTATTTCTTTGGACAGGTCAAACGCCGCTCTCAAGTTTGTTCATTCATCTTTACTACCCTTTTGAGTCGTCATTGTTCTTAAATCAGCAGATTGATCTGTCTTTGCAGATAAATTAAGAAAATTCTTAGCTATGTCAGTTAATGGGGTACTCTTTTCCCATCCGCGTATCTCCATTTTCCATTTAAAGTCAAAAAAGATGAATTCAAAATTTTCCTGATTTTTTTTTTCATTCTTTGTACAGATTGTAGGTGGTGCAGAGGCTGTTAAAAATGCTTTAGCCGTTATTTCGTCGCGTTTAAGGGAGTGCCAGCATCGTGATCGTACTCAGTTTCATGGTCGTCTGCACTCTCCTGATCGATTCCTCCCGCCTGATGACAGCTTTATTCCTCACATAGATGGGGCGGATTTCGGGTCAAAGTTTCCTGGTGGGCGAGGCAATAATTACTCTTCTCGCCATTATGACTATGCCCTAGATTCTGAAGCTAACCTTAATGCTGATAATGCACAATTCTTCAATGATGACATTGTTTTCCGAATTCTGTGTCCCATAGAGAAGGTTGATTCTGTTGTTGGTGTTCCAAATGGCATAATTGATCTGCTTAATAACATAGTCGGTGTGCATATCAGGGTTACTGATCCAGTTCCTGGATCGAAAGAGCAGATAATCATCGTCACTTCAGACGAGGTATTTCTTGCACTTTTACTTTATCGAAAGCATCTTACTTGTAGTTTTGATGCAATATTGATTCTCATATACGTTTTCTTGTGGCACATTGATATCTTGTTTAGTTCCTTTGCATCAAAACTTCCAAAAACGCAGTGTTCTAAAAATCGCATCTAGGCGCCGCCTAGGCGCCGCCTGGGCGCTAGGCGCACCTCCAGCGTCCCGACTTGGCTCTAGGCGACATGTTCTAGGCGGCTGGGTCTTCTGGGCGCTTCTGGGCGCCGCCTAGGCGACCTGGGCGCCACCTAGGCGACCTGGGCGCTCTCAAATCGATTAGGTTGCGTTTTTTTTTTCTTTTTCTTAGATATTTGGCATATTACATATATAACTTTTGACATAATTAAAAAATACACTTAACCTAAAAAAAACTCGAAGCAGCATGCCTCCTTTCTAGTCGTTCTTTCTCCCTCTCATTCTCTGTTCTTCCCTCTCACTCCTACTCAAAGCATGATATTGTTGGAGTTGGAGACTTGGGGAATAATGATGATGAGATTGAGGATTGAACTTGAGAGTTGAGACTTGAGAGTATTGACTATTGAGTGTTGAGTTGAGTGTTGAGCATGACATTGATTTCGTACTTTGGGTTTTGGATACTACGTTTCATTGATCTTTTGACACAATTTACAAGTTTTTACTTGATTTTTATGTTTTATGATCATAGGATGTAAAATTTAAATAAGATAAGTATTAATTTTTCAAATTAAAAAAAAAAAAAAAAAAAACGCCTGGGCGCCGCCTAGGCGCCCTGGGCGCTAGGCGCCCCTGGAGCGCACCGTCATCGCCTAGCGAGTTTTAGAACACTGCAAAAACGTCAGTTTTGCGAGTTTAATGGTTCTGGGGTTATGTATGATGTTTAGGGTCCAGATGATGACCTATTTCCTGCTCAAGAAGCATTGCTTCACATTCAAACCCGCATTTCGGATATTGACCCTGAAAAAGAAAACATTGTTATCACGAAATTAGTTCTGCACTCGGATGAAATTGGATGCTTTGATGGAAAAAGGGGTTCATCGTTATCCTCGATTAAAGAGATAGCTGATGTTGATGTAGAAATTTTGCCGCGTGAAGGACTTCCTGTGTGTCTCTCTGACACTGATGAGATTCTACAGGTTTGTTGTTAAGTCAAACTTGTAAATGAATGATGTTTTATAATCTTTGCTTTATGTTAAATTCACTTTAAAAAAAAAACTTTTCATATCGTTCAAGCTTGTAAGTTTAGAGTTTGCCTATCTGCAGATTGTAGGTGAGATTAGAGAAGCTCGTAAAGCGCTTATGGAGGTGACATTGAAACTACGGGATTTCATCTTTAAGGGACCGTTCTCTCAGAAGGATAGTACACTTGGATCATTTGGAACTGTTTCATCCAGCCCCATGAAGAATAATAACCCATCTGATATAGCTTCTGACAGAAAAATGCAAGATGATCAAGGGTCTGAATCTTCGAGTTCATCCCGTCAAAATGTTTTGAGTGCAGCTTCTGTGCAGCAGACAAACATGGCAACTGCAAAATCAGTTAATGTAAGAAGAAGACTCTTTCCTTTTTAACAAGTGCCCTCATGTCTGATTTTCAAGTTCTGGCCTTTGTCTTTGGTGTATTCTGGTGTGTGTGAAACGGTTGATCGTTCTTATGTGATCTGTATGCGCGCATGACTAAATATATAAATTACACCTATAAAAATGTTAACTTTTAGGGTACAACTAATATATTACGGTGTAAGAGACTCAAAGCAGAAGGTCATGAGATCAAAACTCGTATTTTTTCTTCCTATTTATATTATTACAATTGCCGCTACTTAACTGTTATTGCTTTTAGTTCACGTGTTGACAATATGGAATGTTAGATTGTATACACGTATAAATTACAAGGTCTTTTCAACAGGTTAAGCTTTTAAGTGGATGACATTTATCAAATCTCTATCTTTTTCAGGACTCTGTAACTACTGCTAGTGGTGCAGTTAAGCAAATTGACAGTGAGCGCCGTCAAGAAATTCCAAGTGTATTGAATAGGTACGTAAGTCGGTTCTGCCCTTTCAGCAAATATGATCGTTTATTTTGGGGGAAAAGACGCTTTACTCCCTATTTGGTTTGCCATATGATGCGTTTTTTTTTTTTTCATTATAAAGCTCAAATGGATAAAACGTTTCATATGGCAACACACAGAGGACAAAGTGTTGTTTTCTCTTGAATATTCTACTGAAATATTCTTTTTTTACACCAGAATTATGTTTGGTTTGCTAAGATAAAAACCATAGGGTGGTAAAGCTCAAGGGTAAATGCATCCTGAAGCAAAACGCAAAAGGGGCGAAAGTGTCTTTTCACCTCACTTTTATTAGGGCAGCCAATGTTACTCTCTTATTTCTGTGTATTTTGCTAGATTTTCAATGCCATTGGTGACTAGGAGTACTCTGGAAGTTGTCATTCCTGCACATGTAGCCTCAAAACTAGTTACAAAATCAAGAAACAAGCTTGCTCAAATCAGTGAGGTATGTTTTAACTTCAGAAACCACTAATTTTCATTTGGGTGTCGTATAATTTGTTGGTCTTTATTGGCATAATCATTTGCAGTTATCTGGAGCCAATGTGCAACTTACTGAAGACAGTGCAGATGCAAAGGAGAAGGTGATTCGTATTGCGGGTACTCCAGAACAAGCTGAAAGAGCTCAGAGCCTGCTTCAAGGCTTCATTTTGAGCAGTATGTGCCCCTTTCAACTCTTATTTTGCCTATCACCCCCCTCCCCCCTATCCCCCACCCCCAAACACACACACACACACACACACGAAATCAAAAGTACTCCATCTGCCTGGTAATGCAAGTCTTTTTGACTTTTTATTTTTGCCTCATAATATGTCTTCATAGACTGATTTGCTTTCTCTGTTGATTCTAGTTGAGGAAGATGAGCCTTGAAAGGGGCTGAAAGACATTGATACTAGGAGAGATGCTTTGGGTTCTTGTGGCATAGTTTTCTTCTTCTACGAGGGAGCACAAGAGGAAATGTTGTTGTTGTACAAAAGTTGCAGGCCCTTTTGCGATGTAATAAAATCCTCTAACCATCCCTTAGGGTATAAGCGATGTATTCGTATAGCGCTCCGGCTATAACTTAACGGGGTTGTTGTTATGCTGTTGTTGTCAGAGCAGTTCTATTAATGTCAGAGTAATTTTGCTCAGGATTTAGCACATTTGTATCGGGAATAGTGTGTTTTTCCCCCGGAGGGTTGTACTTTGTTGTTTTTAACTTTTTTTTTTTCTGTCTTTTGTATGATGTTTTCATCTTTAATGATGTGAATCCAAGTGGATTTCAAGTATTTTTTCTTTTCTTTTCTTTTAGAGGTTTTTAAAGGCATCCTCACTTTTAATTCCAGCACCCATTATTTGATTATTTTTTTATGCAGAAAACACCACTGACACTGATGTTGATATTAAACACCAATGTCAGAGAGCTATTAAAAAACGAAAGTCGGTGGACTGACGTTTTAAGATTCGACACTTTTATAACGTAAATGTCGGTGTCATTGACTTTCGTCTTTGAACACCGTCAGAGTCACTGACGTTTGTTTACGATAGCAACGCCAGTGACTGACGTTGCGTTGATAAAAATTATCGTGGTGCCGGAGTAACCTTTTGTGGTGTCGGGAGTAATGTGGTGTCAGAAGTAAAAATGAAGGTGCATTTATAACTTCCCATTCTTTTAATATAGAGGCTTTGTGATGCCTTGCGATTTTGCAGCAACAGCACCGATTATAGAGTTATATAAGTGGATGGCTATGAATAATTCTCACTCTCACTCGCATGGTAGAGGTTTGTAGGTAGGAGTTGGATTAATCACAATCCTCCACTTGTAATAATTTTAAAATACATGATGTATCATAACTCTTCTCGCTCAACAATGTTAGCACGATTCCCAAGCGATGCAATTAGTATTTAGTAGGACATGAAAATTCTGACGTATGGAGTCTTTATTAAACTTGACCGTCAGATGTGTGCCATTTATATATACAAACAAAACTGTGTGGTTTGTCCAGCGAGAAAAAGTGTTTGGCCGAAGCCAAAAAGAGGTTGTCCATGTGGCATAAATCTGACGGTCAAGCCTAATATAGACTCTCTATATCAGAATTACCTAACCAAATCTGACGATTGGGTCTAATTGAGACTTTCTACGTCAGACTTTCCCAGCAGAACAATGCTCAAGCTTATTAGTAATTTGGTAAAACATTTCAAAAAATTAGCTCAATGAGTAAAAATGTTTTGTATGACAAACTATAAAAGTGTGGGTAAAACACTGTTTCTATTACAATATTTTACCGAAATATTATCTTATTGCATGAGAATTATAATGTAGGATTTGGGACAAGGCAAATTTTATGTTGGTCCGACCACAACTATGACTTGGTGGTACGGAACCAATTATATTTGCTTATTTTGAGTGGGTCCCACATGTTTAAAAAATAGCCACCTATTCTACAAAAAAAAAAAAAAAAAAAAAAAAAAAAAGAAGAAAGGTTATCACTGCTGAGGAAGGAGTCACCTGCGATCCCACAAGTGAATGCAATCTGAGAGAGGTTAATCGAGCGTCTAGCAGTTTCGGAGTTGAGGCACTGCTTATATCTTATCTTCTACCGAAAGGGGTCGGTCTTTTACGGGACTCGAACCCCACCCTCCGGCTTTCAGACTCAGCGTGGATTATCCACCCAAACCCTCTACCACTAGACCATATTCTAAAATATATGGTTGGTGGATAATGTGATGACACGATGGTCCTGAATCATCATAAAATCACTCATTTGATAAATCCATTATCATAAAGGGTCAGCGATAAATCTTAGAGAACAAATTATATAGTCATATGGCATAAACTACAACGATTAAACGTTTCATATGACAAACTTCAAAGGGTACTTTATTATCTATCCATCTAATTACCACTTTTTTCTTAATAAATAAAAAAAAAACAGATTTAGAGATTTTATTAATTTTATTTTAAATCAACATCTAAATTTTGCTTTAGGCCCATTGTCGTTTAAGCCCCCTCTCGTTTGAATAACTGAATGAATTTCTAAAACCCTACTACTTCCTCCGCCGCGTTACGCCACCTCCATCTCCACCGCCGCCGATAACCTTCATTTTAGATGAACTTCAACTAATGTAATCAGGGACATCGTGCAAATGGCATACTTACATTACGGAAAAAATATCCTCCACCGGGGCTCCGATATGGTGCTTCACCATCCTCTCTTTTCCGCTGCTCACGGTGTTCGTTACCGGAAACTTGAGATAATTTTAACTACTGTGAGTGAGCTATCCAAGCCTTTTTCTTCAGTATCACTTTTAAAATGGCAACATTTATGGGTTTTTAGCTTTATCTGAGTCTAAATTTTGGTTGTTTTATTTGTTTATTATAGTCAATAGAAAAGCTTGGAAAAGCTGGCGAAACTGTGAAGGTGAAACCAGGGTATTTCCGGAATCATTTGATGCCAAAACTGCTCGCAGTCCCCAACATTGATAAATTCGCCCACCTCATTGCTGAGCAGCGAAAGGTATCTCTTTGCAATGCTAACTGTTATTTGTATGCGTTATGTTTTAGCTCGAATATACTGAAATGCTATTTTGGGAGGGTACGTGACATGATTTTCTGGAAGCTTTTGTTAATGGCTATTCACTGCTTTCTTTTTCTTTTGTTCCCTTTTTGGATCCGGGTTACTAATAGATGTCTATTGGAGAGGTAAGCATTTCTAGAATTGAACCCTTCAGAAACCCAGTGTTAGTTTTCCGGGCGCCTGTCTGCAGAACATGCTCACATGCATACATATATCAGCAAGGTCCTATGTTTATGGAATGCGTTTAAAAATTGTTAAGTTGTTGCTAAAGACCCTAGTACAATGCTCAAGCTTGGGCTGGGTTTTTATTCTGAATTAATCCTGAGAAGCTCAATTAGGAACATTTAAGAAGTCCCTCCTATGTATAAGGTGCCATAGGTAAGGAAGCTCGATATTGACTCGTTAAAACTCTGGTAGGCTCATTTTGTGTGGTATCTATGGTATAAGTTATTGTACATAATTGAGCACACATTGGCGTGCCGAGTAAACTGCTCAAATTCAGTCTGACAATTTGGATACTTGTTAACTGTTATCTTATTAACTTTTCTTCTTATCGCTGTATTGTCCAAAACTGTTGAATGTAGATAAATACTTCCGTATTCCTTTTCATGTTAACCTCAATTCTGTGACATATGCACTGAAAATTGTGTTTTCAGCTTTACCAACCCAAGGAAATTGAAGAGGTTAAAGTGATCAGCCCCAAGACTGAGGGGGACGTGATGCGAGTATATGAAACAGCAGCAAAACGCCTTAATAGTGTTAAATTGGTTAGAGTACTTCATTTACTCTTTATGTTTGCTAACACGCCTTTATATCCTTCATTTTCTTGTTATATTGCACACATGAGGCTACAAAGTTTAGTGACTTGGCAATTATATATTCCAAATCATGGTACTTTAACATACTTATGTCATGGATGTACACTTGGAATCCATCAAGTGGAGCACATGTACATCCACATCCTTAGTATGCTAAAGTAGTATAATTTTGCACTTCATTAGTATGGTATAGAATAATTTTGCACTTGGCATTCTATTTAGCCTAACATTCAAAGTGGCACATGGTGGTTGTTGTTCTATAGTAGAAGCTACTGGTATTCATTCTTCAACGTGACAAGTAATGCAGAAACTATCCCTTATTAATGCAACAAGTGATTCTTGTATAAGTAACACAATAGGCAGAGTTTAGTGTTCGATTTTTCTGTATTTTCCTTTGATTTATTAATTTTGGTGATGCTGGTGGTGGTTCTTGTTTTGAGCTGATCTGGTTTTGTATAGGTTCTACGTAAGGTGACTCATAAGGAAGGGAATGAAGTACGTGAACCTGTGACAAAGGACGAGATTATATCTGAGGTATGACCTGGTTTTATTTTGCAAATCTTCAACAACAAAGCCGCCCGAGTAATTTGAGTGAAGAAATTTCTCTTCCCTCCACTTATAATTGCAGTAGAAACTGTAAAACTAGGTGAATATGCGAAATAGAAATCCAAATCACCGTAAAATATAGAATCTCTGAATTCGGAGCTATTTTTATTCAACTAAATACAAGTTCTCTATTCAAATTGTATGTCGTATAGATTCTGATGCATTTGATTTCATGTGTAGATAGATTTTTCAGTTTTTTTTATTGAATATATTAAATAATATGTCAGGTTGCAAGGCAGATAGGTGTGCATATTGAACCCGAAAATCTGCAACTTCCCACTCCTTTATCATCTGTTGGAGAATTTGAGGTTCCACTCCGTTTGCCAAGATCCATTCCGTTGCCTGAAGGGAGTATTAATTGGACTCTTAAAGTTAAAATTCGTAGAAAATGATGGTTTTTCGTTCTTGATGATGACATGATGAAGATTTGTTCTGGCCTCAAAACCGAAAACTCTGTTGATACCAAGATGTAATCTGCATTTGGATCTTAAGTGCATTTGAGAATGTAAGCAGGTGCCTTTAAACACACACCTTCTGTCTTGCAGCGAGGCTGTTAGATGTGTGACGTTCGTTCTTTTGCCTAATCTTTTTATACACATTTTGCACATCAACGTCTAACTGTTTCAGTGCAATAGGTGGGTATTTTCTTGCAATGGGTTGTGCCCTTTTTGAGTTGAAGCTGCTCATAATCACCGACTTGGTTTGTACTCGAAATTCTTGTGGTGAATGGCTAGAATTATTGAATAAATAATTGTAGGGCGTTGTTATTCGCACCATAGTGAATATATCGTTACATCACGCTTCAGGTTAAGTTTGATTTTACAGAGATTGAAAATGGACATTTGACCTCTGTAAAATTAATTGAACGTCACTGTGGTGTCCTAAGAGTAGATTCGTGGTGGTGCGAATAATAACTGCCATAACGTAACTACGCTTGCTAGTTTAAAGATGATGGTGTGAGTTGCAGCAGCATTTCTCCATAGTCATTGCAAAATAATAAATGTTGCCTTTATTTCCATCACACCGTATTTCAAATACATCAGCTTTACATAATAATTGACCTCTTGAAAGTATGTAGCACACCAGAAGAAGCGATCTTTTGAAAGTTGATTTTTGAGTTAAGAGTCAGCTTTCTGAAGGTTGAATGCGATAATTGACTTTTTGCTGAAGACTATCAGAAACACATCGTTAGAATTATGGTAAATATAATGGCCGCCATAATAAACTCCGTTGGACATGCTATGAAATTTTTTTATTTTATTTTTTTTTAAAGAAAAAAAAAATAGTTTGCCATACAAAAACCCTATTCATGAAATGATTATTTTTCCTCAAAAAAAAAAAAAAAAATGATTATTTGAATTAATTAAACGAAATTCCTATCTATAACTATAATGTTTATAATTATAATGATTATAATCAAAACAGAAACATAATCTTGACATCACAAATTTGTTGCTTTTGGTGATGACAATTCGTAGCTTTGTTGGAGTAGAAAAAAAAAAAAAAAAAAACAACAACAGAAGAAGAATGCCAGTATCACAGAAAATTTTAGTTATTCTAAATAGTCTTCTTATTTTTTATTTTTATAAAATCCTATTTTATTCTTTGATTTGGTTTAACCTTTTCATTTCCTTTACATTATTGGGAGGAAAATTCTTACATAGGAACTCTCTATGTAGAGAGTTGTCTACGTGAAATCATCTGGATCACATAATTTCATTTACGATGAAACTGTATGGTCCAGATGATATCACGTAGTCTCTACCATAGTATTTCCCTGGTTGGGAATGGGGTTCACTGTTTCATCCTTTTTAGATTCATGCACCTTCCCCCCCTCCAAATCTGCTAAAAAGGAAATACATTAAGGGAAATGGTTTTTTGCTTGACTTTTCCTCTCCTCCAAAAGACACTAGTAAAATGTTTTATAAAAATAAGAACATATATTGTTTTTTTATATTACGTTTAAGAATATTGATGTCATTCAATTTATCTCCCTGCCACCTCCTGACCTAATTTGTGGATTTATGTACACCGTGTAAGTCAAACCTTTTTCATTCATCATTTATTCCGAGAATCATTTATTATTATTATTTTTTTATTACCTCCAAATTAAAATAAACCCTGTATTTTAAAAAGTATTTTGATAATGATAAGGAAAAATGGATGAATGCTTTACATTTAAAACAATTTAAACACAACTTGATTATCATTAATAAAATAGTCTTTTTTTTAAAAACATTAATAAAATAGTCTTAAATTATTTAAACCACTTTCATTATGAGATAAAAATAAATAATATTCTATTAGGTGTTATTATTCCAAGGTTTTTTTTTTGTTTTTTTCATAGTCCCCACTCTCAGAGAAAATTGTAGCCGCCACCTTTTTCTCCTATTTCTGTAATTTATTTATTTTTTGCCTTTTATTCACAACTCTTTATATTATCTCAAAGTAATAAAATTGCTCACCTTTGTTCGGGACAGAAAAAAGAGTCCAGTTCTCGATCATTTCCTTTCAATTTTCGTCAATTAAACAAATCAGAATTCTATCTTTCGGACTGGATTTCGATTAATGGATTCCCTGGAAGCAATTGGCATTGATATTAGGTCAGTTTTTCCCTTTTCTTTTTTCGTTCGTTTTTGTTGATCATTTTCTGTACTTTTCAATTATTAGGGGACAAAAATCGATTTTTTTTTTTTGGTGGGCATGCTAGAATTCTAGTGATTTGATTGGGTTGAAGTGTTCTTGATTGTTGGGTTTTGCAATCCTTTTGGATTTTGCTAGGTTTTGGTTTGTTTCATTTATTCATAGGTTTATAATCAATTCCTGATGTATGTCTTTGATTTATCATTCTTTAATGTTTAAATTTTCATTTAATCTGTACCTGGGATTTCCGTCTTAATTTGTGATTTTGATGAAAGTTGCGTTCGCCATATTTGTAAAATTGATTTATTCCTGAAGTGGACTGATCCCTTTAATGTTTGATGGAAAATTTCGTTTTTTTGAAATTGAAAGAGTGATAATTTATGGTGCATATTGCTCTGTTTGATGCTGTGTAGTACTTTATGACTTATGTATTGGATTTTTATAATGAGAGAATGAAGTGTTAACTCTGATTCATTGGTGAACAGTTCTGATATAGAAATCGATGACATAAGATATGATAATGTCAATGAAAAAGATGTCAGTGATGAGGAAATCGAACCTGAAGAATTGGCGATACGGATGTGGAAAGACCGTATTAAGCTCAAAAGGATCAAGGAAAGGGAAAAACTTGCAATCCAGGAGGCTGCTGATAAGAATAAGCCGAAGAAACCGACTGATCAAGCCACTCGAAAGAAGATGTCGAGAGCTCAAGATGGAATCTTGAAGTACATGTTGAAACTTATGGAAGTTTGCAAGGCCCGTGGTTTTGTGTACGGGATTATACCCGAGAAGGGTAAGCCTGTTAGTGGTTCATCAGATAACATTCGGGCTTGGTGGAAAGAGAAAGTTAAGTTTGATAAGAACGGGCCTGCTGCAATAGCGAAATATGAAGCCGATTGCTTAGCTAAGGGACAGTTAGAAGGTAATATAAATGGTAAATCACCGACCGTTCTACAAGATTTACAGGATTCGACATTGGGATCACTTTTATCGTCTTTGATGCAGCATTGTGATCCGCCTCAGAGAAAGTACCCTCTCGAGAAGGGTGACCCTCCGCCTTGGTGGCCATCGGGGAATGAAGATTGGTGGATAAAACTCGGGTTACCAAAAGGACAGTCTCCTCCGTATAAAAAGCCCCATGATTTGAAAAAGATGTGGAAAGTTGGTGTTCTTACAGCTGTTATTAAGCACATGTCACCCGATATTGCAAAAATCAAGAAGCTTGTAAGAAAATCTAAGTGTTTGCAGGATAAGATGACGGCTAAGGAAAGCTTAATTTGGTTGACTGTCTTGAGCAGAGAGGAAGCTTTTATCCAACAGCCGAGCATTGACAACGGTTCTTCCGGTGTTAGTCACGAGCCCTCTAGGACTCGTAGTAGCAAGAATAAGCCTAGTTCCAGTAATGAAAGTAACTATGATGTAGATGGCTCTGAAGATGGTGCCGGTTGTGTTTCATCTGCAGATAAACGCAAAATTCTATCTTTCGATGCCGTACCCCTATCTATCGTTGATAAAGAACAAATAGACGGACAACCCAAGCCAAAAAGACCTCGAAAGCCTAAAAACGATAAGAAGCAGTCTGCATTGTTGCTGAATAATCCTCCTAGCATTGAGCCAAGAAACGTACATACGAACCATGTTCATGAAGAGTGTGCTGGATCACTGCCCGAAAACACTAGTGTCATTTCCCAGGCCCCTCTAGAAAACGTTGCTGATAATCAAGCACGTTTGCCTGTAGCCGACCTAAACCAATTCCCACCACTTCTATCTGACACTCTCTATCCTACTGGTGACGGACGTATTGCTCAAAATCATGAAATGGTACTTTATGGTTCTGGCTTAGTGAATGAACCTGGAGATTTTAGAGCTTACAACACACATGAGGTTACCGAGAACCATAATGATTTGCAGAGTAGAAATGAACATTCTTCATTGCAGCATAATACCGTAGGATCCGGTATGCAAACAGTGGGTCTCAATTACGGATGGCCTCATCTCTCTTCGGATCATTTCTACAATCCGCCTGTAATGTTTGATCCGAATGGCAATAGGCAGCAGTCTGAAGTGGCGGCCCTAAATGACTTCCACTTGAAAAGGGACAAACCTGAATCTCATCTGCCTGTTTTGCAGAGCAATAACTACGAAATTCCTGGCGGTGATTTTAATTATCTTAAAGACGGGTTTGAAAACAGGCCTGTTGATAATCATCTTGTATCTCCATTAATTGACTTTTCACCGGATTATGGAGGAGGGTTCAGCAGTTCATACTTACCAGTGGATGTCCCGGCATTAGATGACTTAGTAATGGATGATGATTTCCTCGATTATTTAGCATCATAATCAGCAAGCCGTACAATTTAATGCAAGTTCCCTTTCTATCTGTGTAAAGGTTCTGTGGCATAAAGTTCAGAATAGTATTGTAATGCAGTGAGCAGGAAAGAACATTATCTGCAAAGCTGAATAAAGTTGTTGGATTAAGGAGCAGAGTTTTCGGTTTTTTGGATCAAGCAAGTTGCGTATGATTTCCAAGGTTGATGCCCTGTTCTTCTGGTTGTTTGGTAATTTCATTAGCATTGTAGGCAGAAAAAACGATGCATGCACAACTCTAAAGACACAGTCTTTACACAACTATCATTTACAAGCGTTAGATCAATATGTGATGGTGATCGCGTAAAAGTTGTGTCTTTAGATTTGGGTATGTATATCGTTTTCCCATTGTAGGAGTAAAAGGGCTGTTTAATTTCCTGCTACACGTGCCTTCTTGAATGCTAGCTTGGGGTATTCCCCTCCTTTTTTTTTCCCTTCAAAATACAGGAGTCAGCAATTGATATTCTTTGCTTTTTATTATTATTAAGACAGAGTTGTCTCAACCAGTACATTTAGTTGGTGTCATGTTCTTATGATGGTATTTATATTTTCTTCTAGTATCAACCTGCTTGTCTGTTTGAGTTAAGGTAGTAAAACCCCCCCTCCCCCTGTGCGTTGTGGCGGATCTAGAAATAATTTTCACTAGGGGAAAGGGATGGGGATTCGAGCCCTGATTGGTACCATGACATTCATCCACAACCTTGGAGGAATCAAAAAGTTGGGAGACATGTCTAAACAGTCTAGCAGTTTGAGGCCTCGGGGCTGGTCCTGGACCCCGTGATGCATTCAGACACAAGTTTAGATCGATGCACCTTCAAGGCTAAGTGACTAATGCTCTGGGACCAAGCCTCGAGGTCATAAGCAAGGATCTGACCCTTTTGGTGGTGGGATTTTTAAAAGAGTGTCTCTAATGGGACAGTGGACATTGCACTTGTGAGAGTGATTATGCTCTTTGATAGGTATTGTTATTATTTACAGTCACTATCAATGTATTGGATACTTACAAAATAACCTCTAATTCTCATTTAACATATTGTGTGAAAATGTGGAATAATGTGTTCTTTGAATGTAATGAAATTAATTACTTGACAGTGAATGTTTATTGTTGACTGAACCTGATAAATTTGTACTTAAAGGACAGTCATTTTGGATTAAATTTTAAAGATGCAGCCACTATGGAAAAATAATCTTTATCTGCACTATGGAAAATGTCCTGAATGACATGTAAAATGGCCATATGTCCAAATATTCCATCTTGTGCTTCGAAAAATAAAAATAAATAAAAAAATTCCATCTTTTCTATTTAACTTTGTTGTCATTTCCACCCACTATCCTGATAATTTATTGGTATTTTAAAATAATTTATATGATTAATAATAAAAAAATCAAAAATCAAAACCAAATATATTACTACAAGATGAAGGTAATTTTAGTCGATTATTACCCTCGTCCCAAAATATAAGTCGTCCTAGATGTTTACGTTTTAAAATATAAGTCATCCTAGATGTTTCAACACAGATTAAGAAAGTGGTTGAATATCATAAATTTGAAGGTTAATGTCTAAAATACAGATTGACTATCATTAATGCAATAGTTGTTAAGTAATGAAAAATGGTTGAATGGATAATAAAATTTAGTGGTAAGATAGAGAAAAGGGTAATAAATATTGCATTGATAATCAGGGCCGGCCCTATCACAAGCCAGGCGAGCCAGTCGGCTTGGCCCAATGAATCCCGATAGGCCCAATCGGTACATGTTTTGCTTATCCAAATTTTTTATAGAGTTAATCCGATCGATTTATAAAAAAATCGTATATTAAAAAGCGATTTTGATAACAAATAGGCCCGATTCTTTAAAAAAAAATACCCAACTTCTTATCGTGTTTTTTAGAAGAAGCGGATGAACCTCTCCAAAATTTGAAATTCTTGAAAACATTTGATCTAAGTTATGTAAACACGGAGATTGTTTACCGAATATTGTTATTATTCCGTATAGCAATCTGCATCTCATGAAGTGAGGAGTTTTTCGAGTTGAAGCTAATAAAGAACCATCTTCAAGACGATGAGTCAAAACGCTTGAATTGGTTGATGAAATTGATGATTATCATTGATTAGTGATTTCGCATAAAATGTCTTTCAAGAGCGTTGTTGAATTAGTATTTAGTATTAATATATATGTATGTTTTGTGTTTGCATTATGAATTTGATGTTTGTATATGAATGTATTAGAAAAAAAATTGTATTTTAATTCCGATTTTTTTTTTTTGTGTGTCATGCTCGATTTTTTTTACTCCGCTTTACTTAAAAAACGTAGGACCGGCCCTGTTGATAATATAGAATAACTTATATTATGGGACAAATCTAAAAGTGTAGGATGACTTATATTTTGGGACAGAGGTATTATATTGAGGGTGGGAACTCTCGGCTAAAGCAGCCATCAATAACATTGTTTAAAGTCCAATAATTAAACTCCTTCCATCACAGAATAACTTATACGGTTGATAAAAACACATGTATTAACAATGTGCGTTAATGATTCAAGTTGAATGTCAAAATGACTAGTAAAAAATCCTAGTTTTTACTATCACCGTCGCATAAAACATGTCCACTATTGTCCTATAAAAATTGTTAATTTAGAAAATTAATGCATCATTTAATGCATTTTTTTCAAACATATTATTATTGTACATTTTCTTATGTTTGTATACTCGTTTTCATATTCCAAAATAAACATTTATTATGAAATAGGGTAAATATGTCCATTAGTGTTTAAAATGGACATTTTTTGTGGTATGAAGATAGTAATTAATACAATGTCGTTATTATTCACTCACTTCTTAATAAACATGAGTAGATATAGAAAAAACATAATAAATACGATATTGAAAATATAACTGCCTCATATAAATAAAATGAAACAAATAATTTCAACAACTGCATGGATTATTTTGTGTCCAACAGAGTAGAACAAAAAAACAAAAAAAAAAAAAGGAAAAAGAGTCCAATAAATTCATGTACAAGTTGAAGTAGTACTACTGCTTTAACCATTGACCATTCAATCTCCATAAGATTTGCGCAATTTAAAAAAGAATAATATTTCTAGACGAAGTCAATTTAGGTGTCTAGAACCCGAAACCTAACTCTGCCACATCGCCAGTAAGGTCAAAATCCAAAATTCTGTCTCTTGTTATAGACACGTATACCACTCCAAAACGGGATGTTATTGTGTGGTGTCTCCACACGGTGCGGAGACACCGTGTGACAGCCCACACACCATACACTTTTATTTTGTATTTAAACTGTGTAGTTTTGATCGTTTCACCCGTCACTTCACCTAAAAATCTCTCACCACACAATAACTTCCCCTCCAAAACAACAACAAAAAAAATCATCCAAAAGCCCCATAATAAATCTCAAAAATCTTCCTCCTTTCAACTTCTCAAAATTAAACAAATACGACTAACAACTATCCGATCCTCAAGAAACCAAAATGAAAAGACATGAATGTCCCGACGTGCGGTTACGCAACCCGATAAATAAAATAAAATTATGGAAAATTAGGGATAAGGACACAATCTGGAATATTTTTAAGAATATGAGACAACTACATATTTTTATAGGAGAAGACAATGCATAATTTTTATAAATGAAAAGAATGACAGTGAATCCCAAAACCAAATGAATCTTCCTAGTGAATCCCAAAATCGGTGAATTTAACGATGAATTTTGACAAATAATCCCAAAATCGGTGAATCTCGATGATGAATTTTGAAAATTAGTGAATTTAACGATGAATTTAAGCAATGAATTTAAATAATGAATTTGAACACGTGAATTTAAACAATGAATAAATAGTTTTTCTTTATCAAAAAGTTTAAAAACTGTCCTTCTACTCAATTGATGAAATATTTCTGTCCTTCTGCCTCATTCCCCCAAAAAATTAAGTACTTATTTCTGTTATTTGCTGCATATGTCACCAATAATAGTGATACTACATATATTAGTGTGATAAATCCAACATAAATGTCACCAATATAAGTGATACTACTTATATTACAGTGATAAATCCAACATAACACATATGACAATATTTTCATACATGTTATATAAGTCACATATTATATATAAGTATTATTTCACATTTCACACACACACACACAGATATAGATATATATATATATATATGAGAGCGGCCACGGTCCAGTTCTCTACTTATATTCTCTACTTATTTCTGTTATTTGCTGCATATGTCACCAATATAAGTGATACTACTTATATTAGTGTGATAATTCCAACATAACACAAATGACAATATTTTCATACATGTTATATAAGTCACATATTGTATATAAGTATTATTTCACATTTCACACACACACACACACACACACATATATATATATATATATATATATAGCGGCCACGGTCTAGTTCTCTAATTGTCTAGTTTTTAATCTTTGCCGTTAAAATAATATATAGCTAATGACGTACGTTGGATATTTTTTTAGTACACCATAATTAATGTGAACAATTACACACCTAATCAATCATTTAACAAACAATTTTTCTAAAAAAAGAATCAGGGAAAGAAGAAGACGGATGAAGAGTCTGATTAAAAGAGTCGCGAAGCCGTCACTCAAATATCCAGCAAGATTACCCATTCAGCTAACATTATTCTCCGCAAGTGGAGTCTGATTTCTTTTTCTTGACGGTCGATTTTTTTGACAACACGACATTAATTATTTCCCTAGAAAAACACATTATTGCTCCGTCGAATTCTTCAAGGTTGATATGTCGAATTCTCCCGCTGTCAATCCTCCCTCCACTCCGGTCGTCAATCACCACCGTCAATCACCACTTACTGAAGAAGATGTGTAGGACGAAAAAAAATCTAATGGAAGAAAAAAAATTATGTTGTTTTTAAATTAGATGAGCGGTTACCTGTTTGACGGATTAAAATATATTTTATGGTACACAATACTAATAATGCGTCAAATTAATCCGACGATTGCTATTATTTTAATATTTATCTAACGGTAAACTGGACCGTCTAATTTTATGTACTGACTGGACCGTAGTATTTCCTATATATATACAAATGATAAATCATATGTATATGATTTATATCACTTGATTAAGTCTTCTTTATTTTGAAAGGGGAAGAAGTCTTATTTTATTGATTCAAGTTAGCTTAAATTCCACTCAAAAAAAAAAAAAAAAAAAAAAAAAAAAGTTAGCTTAAATTAACATACTTTTCAATGTTCAAACTCATAAATCATTACTTTCAAACATTGACTAATCAAAGCATTTAATTTCCAACTTCCCCTTGAAAAAAAAAAAAAAAAGGTTTCCCACTAGAAAATGTAACTTGAACTTCGACCTATTTATAGTAACCTCTTTGCTTCTTCAACATCCATCCACCTGAAAGCTCATATATATATATCTAAGAAACTGCAACACAGAAATCCCACTGAAATTAAAATGGCTGTATGCGTAGACGATAAAAAATCCGTAATTGATTTCGTGATTCATAAAGGCCATGGTGTGAAAGGTCTAGTAGAGTCAGGAATATCAGAGGTTCCTACAACTTTCATTCAACCACCGGATCAAAGAATCCCGATAGCGTTGCACAAGATTGCGGAACCTATTGATTTATCAAAGCTTGATGGTCCTGACCATGACCTCGTGGTAAAGGCCATTGTAACAGCAGCTGAGACAGTAGGGTTTTTCCAGGTGGTGAATCATAGTGTCCCTACAGAGGTTTTGGATTCTTTGAAGGCTTCCACTTACCAGTTTTTCAATCTACCACCGCAAGAAAAAGCTGTGTATCTTAAGGGAGTTAGCCCTAGCCCTCTTGTGAATTATGGCACAAGCTTTTTACCAGAAAAAGATTCCGGTTTTGGATGGAGGGATTATCTTGGCATGAAGTACGTCGACGATGAGCAAGCTCTTCAACATTGGCCCAAGGAATGCAGGTAAATTTACACTTTCATCTTCTGAAAACAATTTACTTGTCGTCTCTCATCCTTAATCCTGAAATTTATCATCTTCATTTTGCAGGGAAGATGCCCTTAACTACTTGAACTCATCAAGAAAGACGGTGAAAAGGATAATAGATATACTACTACAAAACCTCGGGTTACCACATGATAATACAGTTGTTGATTCACTTATACAGCCTAGGGCAGTGAACGTAAACTTGTACCCAGCGTGTCCAGATCCCGATCTAACGATCGGGATTGCAGGACACACCGACTTAACTAACTTAACCTTGTTATTTCAAGATGGAGTTGAAGGATTGCAAGTGAAGCTGGAAGAAAATCTTGTTGATAAAGCACTAAATAAAGGACAATGGGTAGAGATATCACCCGTTTCGGGTGCTTTGATCATTAACATCGGAGATATGTTACACGTAAGTGTGAAAATACTTCGTATATATAAGCGTTGAATTTCATGTTTTACACATACACTCAAAATTCATCACAATTAATATCATGTATCTAATGTTTCTTTAAATGTAGATAATAAGCAATGGACAATACAAAAGTGCTGAGCATAGAGTGAGAACAAGTAAGAGTCAATCAAGAGTATCTGCTCCCTTGTTCATTTTGCCACAACTTACAGAGAAAATCGGTCCATTGCCGCATTTGGTGAAAAGAGATGGTGTTTGCCGTTATCGGGAGATTGTGTATGGTGATTACCTGCAGGATTATTATCGAAGTATGCTTCAAGGGAAGAAATCCCTCGATCTTGCCAGAATCGAGCATTCAGTATAATTAAGGAAATGTTTATTCCATTTTTATTTTGATTTGGATTGAGAGTTGGCTAGTTACTTTTGAGTCAATAGGGATTGATCATGCAAACGTTATAACTGACAATCCTGTTTCTTCTAAAAAGTGTGGCTTTTGTGAGTGTTTTTGAATTTTATATTATATTTGTCGTTTTTAAATAAAAAATTGTTGTGAGAATAAATTGTGTGTGTGTGTGTGGTCACGTATTAACTTAATTCCATTCTACGTTCATACAGATAAAAGATTACACATCAACCACACTTCCATCCTATCCCCCATTCTAATTTGCAATACATGAATAAATAAATACATATATATATATATAGGCAATTGAACTTGAAAAGCCTTTACCCCATATTGTAGATATTGTTGGCCTATAGATCATCCAGAGCATTTTTGTACGGTTAAATATCCTCAATTACAACACACGTATCCTCGTCATCGAAAGCCAAGCACATATGCAGAATATAGACCAAAAGAGCAGCATAGGGGAGTTTGGAAAGAATCCGAAGTTGAAAATCTGAGTCATAACATGGCTGTTATGGAATCAGATGATTTGGGCCATTCGGGTCTTGCACAAGCAGCAATGGAAAAAGGGAAAATGCAGCTGAAGTCGGTCAGCAGAGGCTGTCCCCTTGGGATATATAAACACGGCCTTTAGCAAAAATGAAACAGGAGAGACTTAAAGGCTAGGTGAACAGCAAAGTACTTACGATGCCGAAAATTCTCCGCTTTTGATGCTTCTCAGCTATCAGCCAAGATTTTAGCAAATGCCACAGCTCAAGAAAATGGCCTTTGTGCCCCACATAAAGGCCTAAATCCTTCTCAGAATGGGTTTGGAATGGATATCAATCAAAAGGTTTCGACCGCAGCTGATAAGGACTGGAATGCTGAAAATGAAGCTGATGTATCAGCATTGCAGCTGGGCAAAACGCATGGAAAAGCTGAAAATGTGCTAGGTGCTGACATAGTAGATCCAAAGAGTGACGAAATATTTTAGGTAAGCTGGGAACCAAGGATTTGGATTTGACACCCCCTCTAGTTTTTAAAGGAATTTTAGTTGCAAATGACTTACCTACAAGCAATTCCTTTGAGATGCTTTCTATACCGGACACCAATGAAAACACCAAAGATGCTGTTACAAACTCAACAGGCATTGATAGCTGCAACTCTGTCTTGGATGAGCTACAAAATATTGATCGCCCAAAGGCTCGGTTGACACCACTAAGGATACCAAAATGAAGTTAACTCCGGCTCAGAAGGCCGCTAGATTTCGAAAGCCAAAGAAAGTTTTTGATCTTTAGTTTTATTGGTTTTTATGTTTGTTTTCTTCAGTTTGTTACCTAAAGCTAGAAACTCGGCTTTGTGAGTTTCAAAAGTTTCTATGAATAATTTTTCTTAATAAATAAATAAATATATATATATATATACACACACACATGACGGATTTACAAAAAAAAGTAAATTAAATTAAATTTCCAAAAACATTTAGTGCATAAAAACAATAATAAACGGTTTAAGCTAATCATCTAATGGAAGAACCTCCGTACTCTTGAATTTACGTGAATGTGACACAGAATAATGAATCAAGTATGGCCTAAAAAAATAGTCTGGAAGAGAAATTATGATACTTTAACTTAACTGGAGAGACTTTGGTTACATGTATCATGTCATTCATGTGATATTCCTTGTGGCTTTTTGGGGTAATCGTAAAATTATATTTGAAGGAGATTCTCTTCTAGTCTACGAAATGCCCAATTCTCGTTTTGAGGACTTGTCGGTTGTAGTATCAATTACTGAGGATGGCGAACTTTTTTATTTATTTTATTTTATTTTATTTTTTAATAAATTTTAATTCTGTCTCCTATGTTAAATTTTCTTTTGTCATGAGAACGGAGAATGTTCCTGATCATTTTTTTTAGCAAAAGATGGACTTGAATTTGATTGTGTGTTTTTATTGGGGTGCATCGACCCCCTTCCCCTGATGTAATTTCTTATTCTCCTGCTGATTGCAATGAATAAACTCTTTTTTTTTTTAATAATCAAAACATTTAATTATTAGGGGAAGAATTTATAATGACAAAAAAATAAACGGCCTGCATAGCGAGGGCGTTCTTTTTCAGATGTTATAAAAGACAAAAACAAAATATTTGGACAAAAATACCCCTTGTTACTTTTTACCCTTCTAAAAATAATAATATCAAGAAACAAGTAATAATGCACCGTAAAATGTCAGAACATCCAATGAAAATGTAGTATGTGATTAAAAACAAGTAGTAATGTACCCTTATTTGTTAAAAAATAATGTAATAAAAAAATGTCAGAATATACAATGAAAAAGTAATGTGATCTAAAACAAGTAGTAATGTGATGATCTTAAAACAAGTAATAACAAACCGTAAAAAAAATAATAGAATTCGAATAAACAAGTCATAATGATCCGTAAAAATGTCGTAATATCCTAAAAACAAGTAAGTAACATACTAAAAACAAATAATGAATAACCCCATAAAATATAAGTAACGGTAATAAACAAATAAGAATAAATTTCATAAAATATATAAAGACATAAAAAAATGTAATAACGTTACAAAATTAAAAGTATAATCCTAAACCCTAAATTAAAAATAATAATAATAAAAAGGTCGCCGTACACCTCTTGGCGGAAATTATACATTTAGCAGTGGCCAAAGTAGCGCCTTCTTGGCCGGAGAGTGGACTCGGTTGGACAGTGGGCGGAGCAGTGAAGCAACCGCCGGATTTGATTGGATTTTTGATCGGATTTTGGCAGTTGAAGGACGGATCAAATCATTACAGTTGAAGGAAGAATCAAATCGTTGGAGAACATAGTTGATGCGGTGGTGTTACCTCGAATTGGAGTGGCGTTGATGTTTGACGGCCACTGCTAATCGGAACACCGTCGGAGGTGGGGCTGTATCCGGTGGTGTTGTTCCTTCATGAATTTTTGCTTTATAAATCGTTCCTTCATGGTTGAACACCCACAGGTTTGCAGCTCCCGCCGGAAATTGCAGCTCAGGCCCCATCGTTGTCCCTTCCGCCGGAAAATGCAGCCGCCGCCGCTCACCCCACAGCCGCCGCTCACCCCATCGCTGTCGTGGTAGGGGTCGAGGTTTTGCCAAGAGAGATGGCGGTGATTTCTTGGATGGGAGGGGTGGGGGGAGGAGAATTTCTGAAGGCTTGCCATTGATGCTCACAGTATGTGCGTTGGTGTTGCTGTGAATGGACGGGAGAAGAAAGAAAAAAAAAAGGTTGAATGATTTAGTGTATTTATCACAAATATATTTTAAAATTAATAATAAAGGGTATTTTGGTAAGGTTACACATGTTTTGTTCTTATTAATATTTAGTTTCCTTGGATCCTGATAATCAAATTAATCCGTCCTTTTCGACAAAAACCTATAATTATTAATAAGACGGTACGTAAAAAGTTTTGTAGAACAATGTCGTATCTGGTATTCCCGTTATTTCAAAAGACGTCGACGAAGTGTAGCCGTAACTTCTTAAATCTTATGAGTGGGCAAATCTAGTGTGTGAAAATCTTGTCGTAAGAAAAGGTATTACACCCTACGCTTTCAAAGTGTAAAACCGTAAAGCAAAAACTATTTGAATAAATACAGCAAAGCAGATATCGCATAAGCAAGTTTTAAGAATTAATTCCGTGCTTGATCCGTTTCGATCTTCAGCATATTCAACCATAATAAACTCCTTCTACCTCTAAAAAAAAGGGTCAAAAATCCCCTATTTTGTCTTTCAATAGAGAAATAAATTCATTTTTGTGCTATTGACCCGATCCTTGTATTCGCTGTAGTAGTTATAAAGACTATAGATGAATTATTTTACGTGGTTTGACAAACCATCAAAACTGTTGGTGTATATACTTTTGAAGATGAACTGTAACGCCCCGTTCCCGGACATCGAGTCCATATCTGGAAAAGGAACGTTCGGCACATATAATTTTAATTAAATCAATATTATGTGTAAGTCTCTACTACGTCGTATCGAGTTTAGCCTTAACGGAAGATAAAAGAATCGGGTAATTTTTTTTCTTTCGAAACAAGAATAGAAACACAACGTTCTAAAGATAGAAAGATTACATAACCAACAAAATAAAAGATCACAACTAAAGAAATACAACAAGTCATAGTTTATCACAACTAGAAAAGTCTAGCATAGCATAGAAAACAACTTCATATGTCATCTTCGAAATCATCATCAATGTCTTGCTCCACTTGTTCATCTTCTCATCCCAAACACACAAACAATATGCATTCAAGGTAAGTACAAAGGTATTTTGTAAAAGATAGAAGCTATTGTATTAAACAAGTATATAAAGCATTAGTCATGTTTAAGAGATTATCTTTATGAAACCGACTCAATCTAGGGTTCATTTCAAGCTTATCAACATGTCATGACTAAATGTTTCTAACTTAACTTATCTTTGTTATACCTGCATTCAAGAGCACTACGCATGTTGTATATCCACCACGAGATATCGTTTGCAACCTAACAATGGATCACACTGATAGCCACAGGATTAAACCGATAGTGCACCCGTTCGGCGAAGTCCCCCTACCATTCAACCATTTATAGGCCAGTAGAGATATTCACTTTTACTGACCGCTCACACGACGCGATATTGCCTTGTGCCTAACCAAGAATGGCATGGTATTTATTCTTTTACTACACAATTATGTATTTATTAGTCATTAACTAACCACCTAAGTTTTTTCAGGGCAAAACTCACCCTAATTAATTCTACTCCCTCACTTAGTCATCTAGACACAACATCCTATCACATACACAGACATTGGAGGATACTAATCCACCAAAGCACAAGCCTATCATGCCCTTCTAACGGTCCCGAACTTCAACTCCCTTTAAGAATACATTCGGTGCCGGAACTAAACGCATCAGAAACTCATTCAAAGCTTGTTCATCTTTATTTAGTTTTATTAGATCAAAAATCAACACTTAAAACTCAACACCTAGCTAAAAACAACATTTTCCCACAAAACAGGGTCAATGCATGCGCATTCACTGGTTCAGAGGCACCCTGTTGCATCTTGATCAACCAATGCGTGCGCATTGGTTGCAATGCGTACGCATTGCCTGTACAACAAGCATCCTGAACCAACCTGAAGCAGGAATGCGTGCGCATTCGACATGCTGTGATCATCCTGTTCAACTCTGAACCAACAATGCATGCGCATTGATACAGAATGCGTACGCATTCTTCCTGTGCAAGCCCTAATCAAGATTTTCAACACTTCTCTCGATTCTGTAACTCATCCAACATGTTCTTCATCAATTATAACATCAAAACAGCAGCAAAACAAGGCACTTTAACATGCTATCACATAGTACATTGATCCAAGCATCAAAACAAATAAATCTTACACCGAAACAACTCAAAACTCATATCTAAACTTCATGATGCTTGAATTAACACAGTAGGAAGATCACTTACTTGTTTCAAGCACAAAACTCAGCAAACTTGAAGAAAAGACTGCAGGACAACTTCACACCTTGATGAAAAAACCTATTTGATTCATAACCAATCCAAGAACTAGTTAGAATCAAGGTTTCTAAACGTCTATAACTATGAATTGAACCAAGAAGACATCAAACTTGATCAAAACTGCCCTTCAGTCGAAATCCATATCTTGAAGAACCTTGATGAACTTTGTATCAAAACGATCATCGTTCCCTCGCGACTCCGGTGATCTACTTTGATCTGAAAACCGTGAAGAACTCACTTAGAATTCTGAAGGAGAAAACTTGCTCTTTCTTTTCTTCTCAAACTTGCAGGATTTTGTTTTGCAGGGAATCGGTTTTTCTTTTGAAAAAACTGATTAGTGGGAGATTTATTTCCCAAAAGAAACCTCTCCCCACTATATTCCCCATTAGCCATTAATTATCTTTTAACGTACAAAACAGTCCTCAACTATATATATATATATATATATATATATATATATATATATATATATTCATATGTATATGTATATTATATTTTCTTTATTCCATAAATAAAATAAATCTAATATTTTGTTTTCGTAAAATGACACGTCGGCCTTTTACCGAAAATCGAAATATTACATGAACGGACTACGTTCGATAGACATATGAAAATGAATTTGAATTAGTATTTGACAATCATTAAAATGCAAGTGAATGAATATTTCAACTTTAATTAGAAATATCTGAAACATCCTTCGTCTATTATTCATATAATAATTGTAAAGTAATGATAAATGATCGGATGAATACTAACGGGGGAAGGGGCTAGAAAGACAAAAAAAATCAAAAATGGGTCCAGAAGGACGGTACTACATGTTTTGTGATTAGAAATGACAAATTCATAATAAATGGACACAAATACCCTTTCACACATTAAACATGAAGTAACACTAGATAAAATGCAGTAACAGTCATGAAAACAAGTAGTAACAGTCCATAAAATGTCGTAACATTCAATGGAAAAGTAGTAACATCCTACAAACAAGTAGTAATGTACTACAGTAAAATATAGTAACGGCCATTAAACAAGTCGTAACATTCTCGTAAGGTGTCGTAACATCCTAAAAACAAGTCGTAACAATCCCGTAAAATGTCGTAACATCCCATAAACAAGTAGTAACATCCCATAAACAAGTCGTAACATCCCAAAAATTCAATAACGTAATAGTAACAACCCTAAACCCTAAACTTTCTCAAAAAAAAAAAAAAAAAAAAAAAAAAAAAAAACATCGTTTCCTTCTAAAAAAAAAAAACAGTCTGCATACATTGTCTTCTCCGTCCGGCCTGCACCTCCGGCGATTTCTCAGGTGAATGCAAGGCTGAATCGAATCTTTCATCGTTTCCTTCCCAGAAAATCCAAACTGCTGCAAATGTAAATTTGCTGATCGGGTCGGACATAAAATGTAAATTTGCTGCTTCACCAAATTCGCAGCAGTACCACCGGACGGAAATTGCAGATGCAGCCATCAATTTTTTTTTTTTTAGCGGAGTTGAACGAGGGGTTGCTGAAGATGCAAGCATGGTTGCCGGAGGTTCCATGGCCCATCTTCCATGCATGGCCCCAATCACCACGAAGAAGATGCGGCTGGAAATGGGTAAAAAAAAAAGATGCGGAGAAGAAGAAGCTGCCGCATAATAGGTTATTTATTTATTTATTATATTTATGAATCAGTAAAAAAAAAAAAGGGTATTTTGGTAAGTGTACGTCGGTTTTGTCATTTCTAATAACTAGTTTCCTTGGAGCCCGATAAATGAATTAGTTTGTCCTTTTGGACAAAAAACTAAATACTAAATTAAAAATGAGATGAAAGAACTTTATCATAAACAATTGATTGGTGTTTTATAACACTTCAAATTGAGAAAAATAATTTCATACTAAAGTATTTTCGTACAAATTGAAGGTATTAGTACTCGAAAAAGTCGAGTCATCAATATTTTTTTTTTTATAGAATGAATAACATTGTTTAAAGTCCAATAATAACTTTCCTAAAAAAATGTCCAATAATTTGATGTACTATTGTTGCTTTGAACTATCAGCACTGCTGCCAACATTGACCTAATAATCTCCGTTTCATTTGCGCAATTTAACAGTACTTAAAAACAAAACAATAATTTCTAGAAGAGTAATATTCAAAGAAGTAGAAAAACAAATTCTACAAGAGTCAAATTTGTGTGTCTATTCCAATTTAACACTTATGTATATGTAATTACACAAAAAAACACTTATGTATATGTGTTAATTATGTCCGATTTCACATATATAATTGATATATCAAATGAATAAGACTTATATGCTATGTTGCATGTAACACTGGATCTGACACGCCACACTTGTGACACGTATTACGCATACGATGTCACTGGCTAATTCCAAAATTTAGAACACGACACACATACATGCCAACATATTATATATATATATATATATATATATATATATATATATATATATATATATATATATATATATTATGATGTAAATAAGATTCAATTTATCAAAAAAATTATTCGTAAAAATCTAAAAAACTAGACAGAATAAGATATGCAATACGTAAACTCCATGAATATCTAAAATATATATTCGAATTTTATTCCGAACCAAAAGGAATTGTGATTGACCTTCAAAATATTACAAATGGTAAAAATGATTGTTTATAAACAAGAAACATATAAACTTAATACTATGTATTATTTATTAAATTATTATAGAAATAAAAATCATGTATTTTAATGTTTCTAATGAACAAAACTTTAATAACGAAAAAAAACAAATATTTAAAAAATTGGGTTCATGAGTGTCGGAGATTGTCGGTGCCGTGTCGGGGAGTGTCGACAGCGTGTCGGAGGCGTGTCAGATATTAAAATTTTAAATAATATTATTTTAATCAGCCGACACGAGCGTGTCGGTCGCGTGTCGTGTCGGAAATGTGTCGGTCACAACGCGCGGCATCCTGATTGAAGTGTCGGTGCCAGGGGCGGCTACACTCATTGACAAATGGGTCAGCCGACCCGCTAAGAAAAATATTAAATTGGAAATTATTTTTTAGGTATACATTTTATATATGTACAGACCCCCTTATTTTTATATATTGATTCCTATTGACCCGTATTGAACTATAATATATAAAATTAAGTTTTGATTCCAGGTGTGTTGGAACTTAAATTGCAGTTTTGTAATTATATTTTGGGGTTATCGGAAATTTGTAGACGGGGACATAGAGTGTTGTACTCTTTCCTATACCCCTGAATTTTCCCACACTAGGTTTGTCAGATATAGGTTTTAAGGAGGCAGAGCTATGTCTTGATGACGCATTGTATGGGGGCCAGGACACGGCATGTACGGATTTTATTCTTTCAGCAATAAAATAAAAAATCTTTCATTCTAAAAAAAATATAACATTAAGCTTAATAATTATAAAATATGATATATTTCCGACCCGTATCGTTAAATTCCTAGAGCCGCCCATGGTCGGTGCTTCATAGCTTATATGACTTGAATAAGTCCTACATGAGTGATCTATTCCACATAAAATATATAACACTTTTCTCAATATATATATATATATATATATATATATATATATATATATATATATATATATATGTGTGTGTGTGTGTGTGTGTGTGTTGTCTCAATATATATATATATATATATATATATATATATATATATATATATATATATATATATGTGTGTGTGTGTGTGTGTGTGTGTTATGTACGTCACATATCACCTACGGAAGTAATCTATCACCAGTATAATTTTGATTGTTTGTTTGTTTTTGTTTTGTTTATTTTTCACTTGAAGGAAGTCTTATCTTAGCGATTCAAGCCGTGGAGGACCTATGTACAGTCAAAGAGAGGACGACATTCCCCGATGTTTCGAAAAAAATTACTAATATATGTATGTATTAAATATTTTCTTTGTCCCTTCAATTTTTTCATTTGTCTTTTTAAAATTTGTATTATCCCTTACCCAAGATCTTGTGTCGGTCACTGGATACAAGTTGCCTTAAATATAGTACTTTTTCAATGTTGGGATTTTAGTAGTAGGCGCCATCCCCTCTTAGTTTTGAGTCGGCGGAACCATTCTCTTTTGGTTCTTCCCCACATTCTTATCGAGTGATCCAGGAATTTACCTATGACTTTTTCAATTGATATTTCGATATAGAAAGATCATGAAACTGGATTTTTTTTTTCAATTGATATACAAGCAAAAACATCATGAAACGGGGTTTTTTTTTTTCCAGGCCCTGTTAAGGACTTGACTTTTTTTTTCGAGTACAACTTTATTTCCATGGCCGATTTTAGGTCTTCTGTCAATATATCAAAGGAATAGAGAATTTCCGGGCTTATTATACCCGGAATTTGGCCTATTTCCGTATGTAAAGTCTGACATTAATGCTATTGAAGGCGAGACATGATTCACGGGTTTAATAAATACATGAAATAATTTCACGGACTTATTATTGTTGGATTCTGGCTATAACAAGGGAGAATGCTTATGTGAGGGGCGAAAGCTCTTAATTTCCGGCTATAATAAATGCTATTGACGGGGCGAAAGCTCTTAAGGGGTGTAATATTGTAGGGAAATTTTTTATCTTGGGTTTAATATTGTAGGGAAACAGCAAAACCAATTCGAATTCATCATGTGAGGGGCGAGGGGCGAGGGGCGAGGGGCGAGGGGCTTTTCCAGCAATAATAGATCCGGAAATTGGGCTTCTCGGGTTTATTATTGTAGGGGCTAGGTACACACTAGATTGTAGGGGCTAGGTACACACTAAATTCAATCTATAATATCTATTAGATAAATGAATGAATTATCCTCTTTTGAGTCAGTGTTACTGTAAATTGATGTACTTATATAAGCACGTTCGCGAAAATAATCGGACGTTCGCGAACCAAGCTCGTGTTCGTTCGTTAAGCAAACGAGCCTACAATCATGTTCGAGCTCGGCTCGTTAAGCTTAACGAACAAACGATCACGAACACTAACGAGCCGAACACGAGCTTGTTCACGAACGGCTCTGTTCGTTTAACATCACTAGGCCATACCCAACCCGAGCTTATTATTTAGGGAAGGCGCGAGACGAAAAAAAATTAATAAATGGAGTGCGGAAGAATAAAAGTAATATTTTCATGATTATAAAGACAAAAATCACAATTGTTCTTCACGTGTGTTAATGTTTCTTTGTGTTTATAATCATTCTTACATATTTACTATATTCCACATTTATTCTTACATATTTGTTATTTCATAATTATTATTTTTGTCGCTATTAAATTACGCTTTCTTTCTATATATCCCGATTTTTTGATAATTTTGTCCTTCTGAACAAAAATCTATATTATTTACGGGATTCAGCCTTAGTGCTGTCAAAACTGAATGTAATTAACATTCACCAACAACAATTACTGCCGCATCTGCTCATCTTATCTTCACCTTCTACACACCTTCTTCACATTTGTTTTCATTTTTCACATATTGATCATCAAATTGAATAGTTTCTTGTTTGGGAAGGAGAAAAGAAAATTATCAACGGATCGAGAACCTTATTTTACAAAAAGAAATGAGTACGCCATTTAATTAAATTTACATATTTATTTTTATTTATTTTTTGAATGTTCATATCCTACCATTATTGATATTATTGTGTATACGTTTTATAACTTTTTTTTTTATTATGTATTGTAATGTATGACAAAGCCTGGAAATAATAGGTTTTTTTTTTTTTTTTTTTTTTTGAGCAAGATATTGTGTGGTTGGTTGAGATACAGTTAGTTAGTTTAAAGTTATGAGGGACTAATATATGATTCGTGTAAGTTTGTTTTGAAATTGTAAGTGTACATACTTAGTATGGCAATGATCATAACGATTTTATCTTCGATTGTCGGTTTTTATAATTACATAGGTGTGGATCCTTGATTAACTATTTTTTTTGCTTATCCACAAGGTGGGGCTAATCCAACAACATCACATGGCCTCCCGAACTTCACAAGTCAGATGTTTGGTAGTATGAATGTTACAACACCACATGGTGTGTTTTATCCAACAACATCACACGGCACTGGCGGATCCAGCATACCCAAGGGGGGGTCACATGACCCCACTCAATTTCTATTTTTTTTTTAGTATTAAAACTATGTAGTTTTGTTGTTAAAAAGTGTCATTTTGTCGATAAAAATTGATGTTTTAGACTTCGGTGACCCCACTGGAATTTTTTTTGGATAAAAGATGTAATTTTAGACTCCGATGACACCACTAAAATATATTCCTGGATCCGCCACTATCACACGGCCTCCCAAACTTCGTAGAGCATGGGTACAATATGCAAGGTACTTCAGTAATGAACTTGTTCAACACCCCTATTCAACCTTTTGATACAACTGAACAAACATTCACTCAGGGCATGAGCTCACGTTCCGAAGCGGCAAATTATGGTGATAATCTTCCGCAATTGGTCATACCCCCGTGTCCTTCTATGGGGACGTTAGAAGAACCAGATGTTGAAGAGTTGTTCATTGGTAAGGAGTTCGCCACAAAGGAAGAAATGAAATTCGCAATGAACGTTCACGCATTGAAAAACAATTATCAATGGAAAGTGGGCAGATCTGATAAATCCACACTGTATCTCGTTTGTAATACATCCAACGAATGCAATTGGAGAGTGAAGGGTGTTTTAGCACCAGAAAAAGTCTGGAGGATAAGCATTTATGTTGACAAACATACTTGCGGAATATCGAGTCTCGTACCTGGGAGCCGTAATGCCAACCCCAATATTAATTATAGGTCGTCTTATCAAGAATAATATCATTAAGTGTGGCAATGTCTCACGGCAAAGACCGTCCAAATCAAGGTGAATGATTTATAGGGCGTTGGTCTTAATTATCAACAAGCATATAGATGTAAACAGAAATGGGCGCTTGAGTTGGGCCACTCACCGGAAGATTCATTCGATATCTTACCTAAGTACTTTTATATGTTGGAAAAGTCTAATAGCATTTATTATAGCCGGAAAGGGCTTTCGCCCCTCACATAAGCCATTCTCCCTTGTTATAGCCAGAATCCTACAATAATAAGTCCGTGAAATTCTTTCATGTATTTATTAAAACCGTGAATCATGTCTCGCCGTCAATAGCATTGTCAGACGTTACATACGGAAATAGGACAAATTCCGGGTATACTAGCCCGGAAATGCTCTATTCCTTTGATATATGGACAGATGACCTAAAATCGGCCACGACAATAAAGTTGTGCCCGAAAAAAGTCAAGTGCATGGAAAAAAAATCCTGTTGAATTTGGTGATTCAAATTTTCAAACTTTTGACCGATGAAAGCATTTCTGTTTCAAGTTCCCCTTTGAATAAATGTAAATTATCGTTTGATCTACTTATGACTGATACATCTGACATAAAACCTTCCTCCATGTCTATTTAACTGTCGCAGTTGAAAAAAACACATATATTAAGGAGAGTAGTTAATGCTTTGACTTAACATCATAATGACAATAACACCCATTGAATATAACTAATACAATGGTATTATCAATCCCTCACCCTTAATATATAAATAATGATAGATGTAGAAAAATACAATAAATAATGTTACGAAAATGTAACTACGACGGATTAAAAGAAAATTTTGATTTTAGCAATTGTTATAATTGAATAGGAATGGAGGGAGTCTGCATTTATGTATCCACGTTATAATAGAAGATAATGTCATTTGAAGATAGACAGGATTGCTATATATTTGAGTTTAATTTGAATAAAATTTGTTTTATCTTAAATTTAGATAAGAATTTTATCTTCTATTGATTTAGTTTGAATTTATATTATCCTAACTTCTCTTCCATACAAAGAGGAGCATTGTATTCATTTCATATCACTTTAATAAAAACAACACTTCTGAGTTTTATTTTCGATTTTCAAGTATAGATCGTTATGGTATCGGACGCGAGATCGAACGCTTTAATATCGTATGTTGGTGACCCTCGCGCCCCCTACCAAGTACTACTATATTTCTTTCTTCCACCGAAACAAATTCTCATCTCCTAAACAAATTCTTTCATGATTCCACTCAAAAAATAAATAAAAATACCATCATCCTTTTTACTTCTCCAATTGTGCATCCATCCACAAAGTAGTCCAAAATAAACCCCCGTTGCTTTGTTTGTTCAGCAAACAAACGCAATTTCAGAGTCCATTGTTATTTAGGGTTTTGCCAAAAGGACATATTTATTAATAAATCAGGATTCAAGTAAACTGATTTGACAAACAAATTTTCATTATTTTATGCATTCATTATCAATGTACAATTTTGATTTTAATGGAAAAAAAAACTCACTTCAACTAAAATTTTGACGCAAAAAATACTTTACCTATATTCTTCGATCCATATCAGTGTTACTACATTTGTTTTGCCGTAAGTACATCTACATTTTTTTGGATACAACTACATCTATATTATTGGTCGTTACTACTCCTTTTTCGATTGTTACTACATTTTTTTTTTCCTGTAACGACATATATTTTATTTGTTGTAACTATTTCTTTTTATGTGCTAATATGTTTTTGTTGTAACTAGTTATTTTTATTTATCATTGTTACTACATTTTTTTGCCGTAATAACATCTATTTTATTTATTTGTTACTATTTTATATTGTCACTCTATTGTTTTTTGCTATAAATAAATTTATTTTATTGGTTGTTACTTATTATTTTTCAAGTGTTACTACATTTTTAGTGCAAAAAAAAAAGTGTTACTACACTGTTTTTATGTAATTACATTTATTTCATTGAATGTTACTATTTTTAAGATGTAACTACATTTTCTTTATCAACGTTACTACATGTTTTTTTGCTGTACCTATTTCTTTTTTATTGGATGTTACTGCTTATTTTTCTGTGTTACTACATCTATTTTATTGGATCCCTAAAAAATGCAAAGCATTTTAAAAGAGATTTATGTGACTATATATTTTTTTTTACGTGATTTATTATTATTATTTTTTTGAAATTTTGTTAACTGTTTTTTTTTTTTTTTTTTTTTTGAAAATTCACACCCTCTTTAGTTACACCACATTTGATGGCATTTATTTACTGCACCGCATTTATTGTCAATAACTCCAAATCACACAGAAAAAAAAGGTATTCTAGTCCATCTATTATCATTTTATTCTTTTTAATCTCCAAAAATGAAAGATGTCCTTGGATCCTCGTTTATGAAATTTGATGCAAATGAAAGATGCAAATTTTTTCGTCCCAGCATTTTTGTAAGTCCTTTTTTTTTTCAGTCCCAACAGATGATTCTTGATGCATATCTCCCCACATCAGATCTATCCAACCTTAATCACTATCCTCTTTTACCCAACATTGAAGCCACAACAAATCTGTTAGCTTCATTATAAGATTTTCTTCAATTATTGTTGTTATCGTCATTAAAATAAATAAACAAATAAAAAAATTCTTCACATATAGCATCTATTTGTTCTTTTGGCATATATTCTATGACTATCTTTCAGGTGAGATTGGAAAAAAATGAAGATTCCCTGCAATAAAAGCAATTGGAGGCGGAGGTGCAAAAAAAAAAAAAAAAAGAAACCAAAAATTGCGAGTTTCGATGGACTCCGGAAGAGCCGAAAAAGACGTGCGCCTGGATGGAGATGCCCTCTACAAATACTATAACTATGGACTCCGGAAGAACTGCCGGAGTGAAGATACCCTCGAAATATCATCACTAATGGACTTCGGTAACTCCACCGGAGTGGAGATGCCCTCCAACATATTACGACTAATGGACTTCGGAAAAACTCCGGAGTGGAATGCCCTCCAACATATCACGACTAATGGATTTCGGAAAAAAACTCGGGAGTGGAAGATGCCCTCCAACATATCATGACTAATGGACTTCAGAAAAAAACCTCCGCAGTGGAGATGCCCTCCAACATAAACATATCATCAAACAAACTCAGCCTCCAAACCCGGCCTCGTTTGTGGGAGGGTAATAGAAGATAATGTCATTTGAAGATAGATAGGATTGCTATATATTTGAGTTTAATTTGAATAAAATTTGTTTCATCTTAAATTTAGATAAGAATTTTATCTTCTATTGATTTAGTTTGAATTTATATTATACTAACTTCTCTTCTATCATTGTATTCATTTCATATCACTTCAATAAAAAAAAACACTTCAGAATTTTATATTCTGATTTTCGTTACTTTAAATGTCATATATCTAAAACATGATAAGATAAGTAATTGTAGATATATTTTGGTTGTTATGACTATATACTATGATACGCACAATGTAGTTTACATCGATCGGATAGCATTGTGTATGCTCTATTTAAATGTATAATTCAAGTATAAATGAAATATGTTCAGTCTTAATTGATTCTGTTATGGTATCAGAGTTTTAAATTCACTTAGTTTTCTCTCCTTCTTTTCTCATTCCAATCACGTGCACGGCCTATTGTTGTATATTTCATTTGAATTTTCGCTACTTGTTTGTTTATTACCATGGCTATACACGAGAAGTTTTTGCCTGCACCCTTCATATGTGGAGGTGTGCGGTGTGACATGATCAATATTAGTAATTTTTCACCAGTATAAGATCTATATCACTTGAATAAGTCTCATTATTATTATTATTATTATTATTATTATTATTATTATTATTATTATTTGAAAGAGGAAGAAGACTTATTTTAGTGACTTTAGGTACCTCAAACTTCTACTTTTCAATGTTTTTTTATTTGAAAAAATACTTTTCAATGTTCTGAGTCGTGGATTTAAATTTTCAAACACTTAACGGTTCAAAGCATGCATTTATTTTTTTGAAGGATGCATTTATTAATTTTCCAAGTTCTCCTTTGAAAAAAAGGTTTCCCTCTAGAAAAATGTAACTTGAACTTCGACCTCTCTCTATATATATATAGTAACATCTTAGGTTCTTCAACATCCAGCAACACAGAAATCCACTAAAATAAAAAAAATATGGCTCTATGCGTAGACGATAAAAAGTCAGTAATTGATTTTGTAATTCATAAAGGCCATGGAGTGAAAGGTCTAGTAGATTCAGGAATAACAGAGGTTCCTACAACATTCATTCAACCACCAGATCAAAGAATCCATACCGCGTTAGAGAAGATATGGGAGCCTATTGATTTGTCAAAGCTTGATGGCCCTGACCACGACCTCGTGGTAAAGGCCATTGTAACTGCAGCTGAGACAATAGGGTTTTTACAAGTGGTGAATCATGGTGTCCCTATAGAGCTTTTGAATTCTTTGATAGCTTCCACTTACCGTTTTTTCGATCTACCACCGCAAGAAAAAGCTGTGTATCTTAAGGGAGTTAGCCCTAGCCCTCTTGTGAACTATGGCACAAGCTTTTTACCTGACAAAGATTCCGGTTTTGGATGGAGGGATTATCTTGGTATGAAGTACATTGACGATGAGCAAGCCCTTCAACATTGGCCCAAGGAATGCAGGTAAATTTCTACACTTTGATCTTCTGAAAACAATTTACTTGTCGTTTCATCCTTAATCCCGAAATTTATCTTCTCCGTTTTGCAGGGAAGATGCCCTTAACTACTTGAACTCATCAAGGAAGATGGTGAAGACGATTATAGATATACTATTACAAAACCTCGGGTTGCCACGTGATAATGCGATTGTTGATTCTCTTATACAGCCCAGGGCAGTGAACGTAAACTTGTACCCAGCATGCCCAGATCCTGATCTAACGATTGGTATTGGAGGACACACCGACTTAACTAACTTAACTGTGTTATTTCAAGATGGAACTCAAGGATTGCAGGTGAAGCTGGAAGAGGATCTCGTTGATCAAGGACTGAGTAAAGGGCAGTGGGTAGAGATATCACCACTTAAAGGTGCTTTGATCATTAACATGGGAGATATGTTACAGGTATATATATAAGTGTAAAATACTTCATAATCGTCGCAATAGACTATATATATCTAATGTCTTTTTCTTTTCCTTTAGATAATAAGCAACGGACAATACAAAAGTGCTGAGCATAGAGTGAGAACAAGTAAGAGTGAATCAAGGGTATCTGCTCCCTTGTTCATTTTGCCACAACTTACGGATAAAATCGGTCCATTGCCGCATTTGGTGGAAAGAGATGGTGTTTGCCGCTATCGGGAGATTGTGTATGGGGATTACCTTCAAGACTATTATCGAAATATGCTTCAAGGGAAGAAATCCCTCGATCTTGCCAAAATCGATTATTCAGCTTAAAACAAAATTCAACATATATATATATATATATATATAGTACGTGTGGAGAATGAAATATATCATAATCACTGGTATAAATATGTATGTCAGTATGTGTAGTGTCTGTTGTTGTTGCAATAGAGTTTTCTTACTGTATTTTTCTGTAGCACCAATTTTATTTTGATTTGGAATAAAGGTTGACTAGTTACTTTTGAGTCAACCGGGAATTGAACGAGAATATGTTTATTATTAAACAATTGTTGTAATTTTTTATTTGAAAAGGAAATCATTTGTGCAAGTGTTTTTCTATTTCATATTATTGTAATTTTAGATTGTCATGAGAATATTTATGATATATATTTTTTTTTCTGTCGTAGCTAAAAACCGATTTTAGTGACACATGAAAGATAGTCTCGATCTAAAATTTTGGTAATTATTATGATCTCTATTTATTGATCGATACAAAACTCATTGATTAATAAGTAACTATGGGGGTGTGTTTAAGCAGTGTTTAAACTTGATTAGTGGTGTATGATAACTTGAGAGCTTATGGAGATCAAACACTTAGTTAACCGGAGAATATATATTACTATTTATTATTTATTATTTATTATTTATTATTTATAGATGTGAGATATATTCTTCTCACTAGATGAATATTTGTTATGACTGCTAGAGAATGTTTCCACATCGATAGTTCGTTATAACTTTTGTCTTTATGTCTTATTTCAGTGACACGTCCTGCATAGAATATATGGTACCTATATGTGTTGACTAAGACTTTTTATTTTTTATTTTTTATTTTTAAATAAGCAACAATTTTATTAAAGGATAAAAAAATATTATAGAACTCACAAACCGAGTTTATAACTCAAACTACAAAATCATGTGTTGTCTAAGAATTATTTCAAATAAAATATATATAAAATTTAAGGATAATTAGGAATAAGTACACATTTTTGGAATATTTTTAAATAACAGGACAACCAAACATTTTTTATATAGGGAGCATATCTCTCAATCTAGAACTTCAAATTTGAAAATTCTTTCATCAAATTTTTTATTTTTTCATTCTCATTATTTTGAGACCACATTCAACATATTCCGATGTGATTTCAGAAAATCCGTTGTCGAAATTCACTGTTGTTCGATATTCAATAATTTTCAGGATTCAATGAGTGAATTTCGACAGTGAATCTCACGAAAAACGATGTAATTACATCGAACCAAGTCTCAAAACGAAAAGCATCAAATAAAAAATTCAGTGAAATTTTCATCACATTTGGATCTCTAAATAAAAAGATATGAGTGTTTGAAAATGGGAGAGGAAAGAGAAAAAAGAAAATTCATCAACAGCGTCCCCCCAGCCAGCATCGGATTTTTTTTTATATTTATTTTTTAAACTTTTTTTTTGTCCTTTTGGCTATAAAAATAAGAAGGAATGAGAGAGAATGACACAAACATTTCATCAATTAAGACGAATGACAGCTTTTTGAAATTTTTGCATAAAAGACAAAGCTATTTTTTTTATTTTTTTTCTTTTTTTCTGGCGCCATTTCCCCCCAAAAAAGAAAAAAAAAACACACTTTCTCTCTCATCCATTTTTTTAAAACACTTATATCTTTCAATCTATAACTCCAAATTTGAAAATTCTTTCACCATTTTATTTTTTATTTTTTCATGCTATTTATTTTGATACCGCATTCAACATATTACGACGTGATTTCAGAAAATTCGCTTTCGAAATTCACTATTGTACGAAATCCACTGATTTTCAAGATTCACTGGAGAGATCCACTGAGTGAATTTCACGATAAACGATGTAATTATATCGAACCAAGTCTCAAAACGAAGAGCATCAAAAAAAAAATCCAGTGAAATTTTTATCGCGTTTGGATATCTAGATCAAAAGATATGAGCGTTTGAAAATGGAGAGGAAAGAGAAAAAAGGAAAAAAGAAAGGAAAAGAGAAATGGAACATGGACGCGTCGGTTTTTTATTTTGGTTTTGTCCTTCAGGCTATAAAAAAATATAAAAGTTGTCTTTCTCCATATAAAAAATATGTGCTGTCCTGTTACTCAAAAATATTATAAAAGCTATACTTATCCCTAATTCTCCATAAAACTCTCAATAAAAAATGTGTGGTTGTCCTTATCACTAATTCTCCATTAAAAAAAATGGATGAGAGAGAAAGTGTGTTGTATTTTTTTTCTTTCTAGAAATAGGCGCCTGAATTAAAAAAATTAAATAAAAATAATTTTGTCATTTATGTAAAAGTTTCAAAAATCTGTCATTCTACTTAATTGATGAAATGTTTATGTCTTTCTCCTTATTTTTTTTTGGGAAATTTTTTTTATTAATCAATATCTGCCAAACATGCGGTCATAACATCACCCGGGGGTGAGGAACCCCAGAAAGTCCGGGCAGAAACAAACAAACCATGTCTAGCTAACATATGCGCAGAGACATTCCCTACGCGTCGAACAAATGAAAAGGTAACAACTTCAAACCTAGACACGAGAGCCAAGCAATCCTGGACTAGACATCCCTGAGCTGTGAGATCCTCTCTTGGCCGGCGAAGGCGCGACACACACGTCAAACAATCACTTTCCACATCTAGCCGCTGAATCCCCAAATGCTCTGCCTCCTTCAAAGCCAAGAAAATAGCCTTAAGCTCCAAATATTCCACTGGGTCACCAGGGTCAAAGTGATACGCAAAAGAGTGTAGTACTGACTCACTTGAGTCCCGAAAGATAACCCCAATACCCGCGCCCGTGTCGGTAACTGATGCATCCACGTTGATTTTCACCACATTTGCCAAAGGCTTCGTCCAACTCTCCGGTAAATGGCGGTTCTCAGCCTGAATCCGAAAGCTCTCCATGGCCTCCACATACTCATTCGAAGCTGCCAGAGATCACATACAAACTGTAGAGATGTAAACCGCTTGATCATCAAACACCGCTGAACAACGCGCCTTCCAAATCCCCCACATAAGCCATACAAACCTAGTCACCTCCTGGGCGCCATGATCATCTAATAGCCGCATAAAGAACTCCACGAAGGAAGCAGAGCGGAGGTGCTGTAGAGCCCCATGAAAAGGCGACATCCGCCACACTCTGTCCGCCATCTCACACTCAAAAATCACATGTCGCATCGTCTCTAAAGTCTCCCCACATGCCAAGCAAATACCATCTCCCATATTCCGCCTCTGCAAACCACGACCTATAGCCAGCGATCGTGCAAACATCGCCATGTAGAAAGTCTTTGATACGCTGGCCGACAGAAGTTGCCAACAACTCCTCCAAATATTGCTTTCTCCTCCCGATGTGGACGGCCCCGCCACCGACAATGGCCTATAGAGGGAGAGATCCAGGAAGTAACCTGACCAAACAATGTAAATCCCCCTCTGGTCGTAGTGCCAAATTCGCCGATCCGGATGCCCTCTAGGGGCGATGGTTGTCCCCAATATAGCATCAGATTCCCATGGCCGAAATAACTGATGCACTCGCTGCATGTCCCATACTCTAGAACCCGGAATAAAAAGATCTGAAACTGTCGAATCTGCAGGGATCTCATGCCCTACAAAAGGTATACGAAATGAAGGCTGCCTATTAGTCCAAGCGTCATGGAAGACATAAACCGACTCACCATCCCCCACTCTCCATCTCATCCCGTTGAGTAAAAGATTCCGCCCCTCCAAAATACTGCGCCACAAATAAGACGGTCTGGCCCCTAACCCAGCAGTAAGAATTGTACTATCCTCGAAGTACTTCATGCAATACCCGTGCCGCCAAAGAACCCGGACTAGTCAAAATCCTCCAAGTTTGCCAACAATGCCAGATTAAAACATTCCAAGTCACGGAACCCCAGACCCCCCATGTTTTTCGGCAGACAGCAAGTCTCTCAATTCTTCCAATGTATCTTGCGCTTATTCTCTGTATCGCCCCAAAAGAAGCCTCTAATCACTTGCTCAATTTCACGGATTATAGTGGTGGGCACCTTAAAACACTGCATAATGTATGTGGGTATAACATGTAGAGCTGATTCGATAAACACCTCCTTCCCAGCGAGTGAGAGCAATTTATCTTTCCAACCAGCCGCCTTCTTGCGAATTTTGTCTCTCAAGAAAGAAAACACCTGGCACTTATTCCTCCCAATCATATAAGGCAACCCCAAATACTTACCCGAACCATCCCCCAAGGGAATCTGTAAAAAATCCGATAGCATTTCCCGATTCGCCTCCAAAACGTCGTCCGAGAAATAAAGGCTAGATTTATGAAAATTAATTGTTTGGCCCGAAAGTGACCCATACCTGGCAAACAACTCCACCAACGTCTTCGCCGCCTCATCTAAAAGCTCAAAGAAGACCATGAAATCATCAACAAAAAGTAAATGAGAGATAGAAACCTCGGTCTCCCTACCAAAGCGGATGCCCCGTAGCGCCCCTCAGTGCACATAATCATTAAGCAAAGCCGTGAAGCCCTCCGCACAGATGATAAAAAGAAAGGGCGACAACGGATCTCCCTGACGAATCCCTCTAGTCGGCACTACTCTGCAGCTGGGCTTCCCGTTGATCAACACCCGATAAGAGACTGTAGTCACACATCGGCGCACTACATCAATAAAAGATAGAGGAAACCGCATGCGCTCCATAACCCTCCAGAGATATTGCCACTTCACTCTATCAAAAGCCTTCGCCATATCTAGCTTCAGAGCCGCATGATTAGCACACCCCTGCTCCCCTGCCTGTAAGGAGTGAAAAGCTTCAAAAGTGATAAGTGCATTGTCTGTGATAAGTCGGCCTGACACAAATGCGCTTTGGTTCTCCGAGATCACATCCCCAATCACCTTTTTCAGATGATTAATTAGCACCCGAGAGATAAGTTTATAGATTGAATTACACAAAGCTATCGGTCTAAACTCAGTCATAATCGTGGGGGTAGCAACCTTTGGGATTAGCGATATATAAGTTTCATTTAGCTTCCCAAGGGATGCGCCGTTGTTTAGAACATCCAACACTACCTTCAAAACATCGTCCCCTACCGTACTCCAGAATTTTTGCAAAAAGACAACATGCATGCCATCGGGCCCAGGCGACTTCCTCCCCGGCAACTGTTTTAGAGCAACGCAAACTTCCTCCCTTGTAAAGGCCGCTGATAGATGCTGCTGCTGGTCAACGTCAATCTCAGCAAATTGCAAACCATCTAGATCAATAGCAGTCCCGTTGGATGAATAAATGGCCCGAAAGTAATCTACCACCACACGCTCCATGTCTGCAGGGTCATCGCACACAACCCCTTGAGCATCATGCAGCAGGTGAATGGAATTGCGCTTTCGCCGGGCCGCCGCCTTATGGTGAAAGTATCTCGTGTTTCTGTCTGTCTACACTAGCCACTCCGCTCTACCCCCCTGCCGCCAATACTCTTCCTCCATAGTCTGCCACTGATCAATTTGTTGCATGAGGTCACGCTCTTGCCGAACCGAATAGTCAGGGGATTCCTTCAATTTTCTCAATTCCTCTTCTTTTTCTGCAATACGCCTCCCAAGATTTCCATGCCTCTGAGAGCTCCAAATCCTTAATTGCCGCCGGACGTGCGTTACTTTCTCAACAAGTGATGAAGGGCTGTGAACACTGCCACATTGCCAAGTCCATTCGAAACACTCTTTAAACTCCTGATCTCTAATCCAGAAGGGGTCATAGCGCGGAACTGGTGTCCATTTGACCAAGCCCCTATCAAAGGGGTTTACTGACGAAATCAGAATAGGGACATGGTCCGACCGGGAACTAGATAAGTGATAAACCATGTGCTGTGGGAAGAGATTGCGCCACCCAATGTTAGCTACCCCTCTATCCAGACGAACCCGAGTCGCCAAACCGTCTGCCCGTTTGTACCAAGTAAAAGGTGCCCTAACTTATCCCATGTCAGTGAGATCACAATCAGAGACGGCATTCTGAAAGGCAACAATCTGCGGATACGGGCGGAGATTCGGGCCATCTTGCTCTGTCCGTGACAAAACCTCATTAAAGTCCCCTGCTACAAGCCACGGGAGTGACATCCTTTCATGCAAGCGACGTAACAAAGCCCAGGAATGCTCTCTTTCCCGAACGACCGGATTACCATAAAACCCCGTAAATCGCCAGTGTGGGACCGAAGCACTACGGATAACAGCATCTATGTGGCCAGAGTTAAAAGTAGATATTAAAACATCAGTGCCATCGTTCCATAAAAGAGCCAAACCGCCACTCGCTCCCACGCTCCCTTATTCCCTCTAAAATTTATATGCCATATATGCTTCACATATCAGCAATATAACTCATATATCACATGTATAAGACTTATATCACTTAAAGTAGTCGTGATATATATATATATATATATATATATATATATATATATATATGTGTGTGTGTGTGTGTTTGTGTGTGTTTTATGTGCTTCATATCTCAGAAATATAAGTGATATATATAAGAGTAAGACTTATATTGATTACTTGAATAAGTCTTACATGAGTGATATATCCTACATATATAAAACATTTACTGGTAATACTTATATTAGTGTTATACACGTCACATATCACCCCATTATAAGTAATCTATAACCAGTATAAGACTTATATAATTTGAATAAATAAGTCTTATTTCAGAGACACAATATGAAAGTTACTTTTCAATATTCTAATTAGTGCATGTCTTTTTCAAGTTCCCCTTTTAAAGAATTGGAACTTGAACTTTGACTTGCTTATAAGATCCAATAGGCAATTAATTAGCTTCTTCAACATACATGATCTATATGAAAGCTAGCTCATATTTGACAAATAGCAACACAGAAATATATCGACACCAAATTAAAATGGCAATATGCTTGGATGATGAAAAAGAGGTTCTTGATTTTGTACTTGGAAAAGGCAATGGTGTCAAAGGTCTAGTAGATTCAGGAGTATCAGAGGTTCCCAGTCCATTTATTCAACCACCAGATCAAAGAACTCATCAACTCCGTACGCACCGGCAGATCCAGAAACTCGATTCACCCGAGGCACAAAAGAAAAATTCAGAAGATACCGAGGACACAAAAGGTATATACATATATATATATATATATATATATATATATATATATATATATATAAGGTTCTTTTAACTGTAAAACTACATCATTTTAATGCAATTTTATGTTTTTCCCGGTGCTAATCGATATATTGCATCCGCCAATGCTACAGCGGTTTGGAAGATCTCGGAACCTATTGACTTATCAAAGCTTGATGGTCCAGACCATGACCTAGTGGTAAAGGCCATTGCAACAGCAGCTGAAACGGTAGGGTTTTTCCAGGTGGTGAATCATGGTGTCCCTTTAGAGCTTCTGGATTCTTTGATAGAATCCGCTTATCGGTTTTTCGATCAGCAACCGCAAGAAAAAGCTGTGTATCATCAGGGAGTTAGCCCTAGCCCTCTTGTGAAATATGGCACAAGCTTTTCACATGAAAAAGATGTAGCTTTGGAATGGAGGGATTATCTTAGCATGATTTACACAGATGATGAGCAGGCACTTCTGCATTGGCCCAAAGAGTGCAGGTAATTAATTTTACACTTCTTCGTTTGTATGGTGTGTCAAAAATTAATCCCTAAATTTTACAGCTCGAATTTTTCAGGCCACCGAACAATCCGTAATCTTTATATTTATCTTCATTTTATATTTCAGGGAAGATGCCCTGAAATACTTGAACTCATCAAGGAAGATGGTGAGGAGGATAATGGAAATATTGTTACAAAACATAGGGTTGCCCCATGATAATACAAGAGCTGATTCTCTAATATACCCTAGGACAGTTTACATAAACTTTTATCCGGCATGTCCGAATCCAGATTTAACGGTCGGTGTTAAGGGACACTCTGACATTTGTGCCTTGACTGTGCTACTTCAAGATGGAATTGGAGGACTGCAAGTGAAGCTGGAAGAGGATCTTGCTGATCAAGCAATCAAGAAAGGCGAGTGGATAGAGATTTCACCTGTTTCTGGTGCTTTGGTCGTAAACATTGGCGATACGTTGCAGGTAAAGTGTGAAATACTTCATAGCTAATCAACAACTCTTCTCCTTTATATCACCTTGTATTTGAGTTTTTGAATTAGAATGATAACACTCCAATATATTCTGAATCAACGCTTTTGCTTTGAAATCTAATGTAACTCGCGCCATTAAATGCCTCGTGTCTTTGGTGTAGATAATAAGTAATGGACAATACAAAAGTGCAGAGCATAGAGTGAGAACAACAAAGAATGAATCAAGAGTATCTGTTCCCTTGTTCTTATCGCCACAGGTTACAGAGAAAATCGGTCCATTGCCACATTTGGTGGAACGAGATGGTGTCTGCCGCTACCGGGAGATTTTGTTTGCAGATTACGTGCAAAACGTTTTTCAAAGCACCTATGTTGGGAAGAAAACCCTTGATTTTGCCAAAATGGATTATTCAGCTTGAAACAAAAATTGTACTTCTAGTATCTTCTTTTATATATGTAATATTATACAAAATAAGATGAAGACAAGACCAATTGATACAGATCTGCTGCGGTTTCTTTTAATCATATGTTGTGAAAATAGATTATAGAGAATGAACACTTGATCTGCAGACTGCAGCGGTTTCTTTTCTCATATGTTGCTCAGCTTCTTAGCAGAATGAACCCTTGATAATCTAGAAGCTTGTCCCACACCTATGGTCAATGGAAAATGTTTGTGCCAAATCAGGGGAAGCCAATAGATGATCCAACCATATCTCCCAAAAGCTTTAAGCTGATGGGTAAGCAGATAATTAACATTTTATACAGTACTTTAACACGCCCCTCCAAGTGTGGACAATATCTCCCAACACTTGCACAATTTTAACACGTCCCATCTATTGGCACCGGGGCAATCTCTCCCGGGGTGTGGGATTGATCATGCAAATGTTATACCTGACAATCCTGTTTGTTTTAAAAAGTGTGGCTTTTGTGAGTGTTTTTGTATTTTATATTATATTTGTCGTTTTTAAATAAAAAAATGTTAGGAGAATATTTATGGTATGTATATATATATATATATATAAGTGGGAAAACCCGTGCAATGTGTACAATGTGTAAATCCACCGGTCAAACATGAAACACATTGTTGTTAAGGTCATAATGAAGACAAACATCAATGTGGTACATAGCCAAAAACACCTTGTATCACAACGCATTCGAAGTCCATGACAGTTGATAAGCTTCAAAGAACACCTATTAACGAAGACAGTGTACTTAAAAAAACCAGTTGCTCCAATCACGTCGAAAAAATGCCTATACTACCTATCAAGCAGAAGATGAGAGAAGGAAAAACTCCACAAATACTTGAATAGGCTTGGTATGAAAATGGATAAAATTCAGTATTGTGAAACACCTAAAACAGAGTACAAAAAGTAAGTAAACAAAAAGAAAAGATGAACAAAAATATATACACAATATACATTAACCACTCTACATTGAAATCAAAATGTATTGGAAAGCCACTATACATGAATCTTAAAAGAGATTGGTCTATTTTAAAGCCTAAATTCATGAGAGAAAATCCATTATAATTCCCAAATCAATCTAGTGATGCATGGCTATTACTCTCACAAAAAAAACTCGACACTGTGAGTACATGAAATATATAGTATTCAAATCATGCCATAAAGTTGTGTACGTTTGCTTATTGGCCATAAATAGCTTCTGGTTGACATTCCGAACAATGAAAAGTGGAAATTCAAGTTGAAATACAATGAAGGTACGTACTTATTGGAATATAGAAATAGAATCGACAAATTTTCAATGATTAGAATTAGTATGTATGAAAGAACCAAGTATGTAGAACCTGTTGTCTGAGGCAAATTGTAATATTTGTAAAGAGCAAACATGAAAGCACAAAAGTAAGAATTAATGGAGCAACAATTTATTGAAAACAAAGATACAACATGCATGTGAATAAACACTATGTATTAAATAAATGAAGAAGTAAAGATCTTGCAAGCATTACCTCTAGTAAATGTAGAAAATGCGAAGATCATTAAATAGGTTGATCCAATGCAATCGAACGTAATGAAGGTGTCGACGATCCCTTAATTTATGTAGAGAATCAAACGGGTGAAAGAGCTTGTACATACAAAGGCTTCAACTTTCAACAGCCTGAAAAAAGATAGGAGTAAACAAAAACAAAAGCAAATGCATCACCTCAAGATCAAACCCATATAAAAGGCGAGCCGTTTCATCATCACGAAGGCAAAAACAGAATGGTCAGTGTTGAGTGTCCAGAGGATTCTTGGCTTCTCATTTTTTTATTTCTGGCTTTCATCAAATGTATCAGTCGAGTAATTTAGTTTGGTTTTGTTTCCATGATTGGATAAGTTGTTTCATTGAATCATTAGTGGAAAGGAAAATGATACAGTCCCCGAAAATTTGTATACCATATCCCCCGAATTAATACATTTGTGGCCCAGATTTTTTTGCTTTTGCTTTTTTTTTTTTTTTTTTTTTTTTTTTTTTTTTTGGTTGGAATTTTGTGTGTACAAAATCGGAGAAATTTTAGTGTGCAACACGTATACCACGTGTAATTCTGATTTGGTATAACTTCACCACTAACATTTTGACATCTCAATCATGTGGCCCACATGCTTTTACCCTACTTTAATACAAACATCACCTTAACGGAAGTTAGAAGAATTACGGAAAGGAGTCCAACAATTTTATCATTTTCAGAAACCTTTTCTCATTCTCCAATCTTCATTTCTCCTTCTTCATACTCTCTCTCTCTTTACTGTTTAATTCTTCTTTTAATTTTCATCTCTCATTCTTTTAATTCAAACGACTTTCTTTCTTCTTCTTCCTTTTTTTTTTTCGCTTTTGCCAATGTTAAGGAAGAAATTTTTTTACATGAATTCAAAGTCATGGAACATCCCTATTTTTGTCCTTTTTATTGAAGGCTTTTTTGCCCTTTTAATTCTAGTTTTTTTTTTTTTTGCTAGATTAATTCTAGGGTTCAATTTTGCTAGATTTTATTTTTTCGACCTTATATTGCTAGATTTTAATAAAAGACGTTTTTTCTGAAAATTTTGTAAGCCTTGAATCATGTAGATTACAGCATGAGAAAGAAGATCAATTTTAAGCCTATTTAAAAAAAAACAGTCTCTATTAATAACAGTTATTTAGGATAATGTTATAAATTTTCAGAGAGGAGAAGATGTTTTTGACCTTTTTTTTTCCCTTCTGAATAAAAGGCAATATATTAATTAGCATTGGTATTTCATTTACCTTTGATGTATACTATAGACTTGAACACTGGAAAAGAAAAGGCTTAAGCTCAAGATATGCCCTTTTTTTTCTGTGAGAAATTTGACATTGCCATTAGTTTGTTTTGTCATTTCTGCCGCATAATACTGAGTTTTTGAGCTATGTATGTTGATAAACATGTTAATCCGGGGAATAGTGCAATATGAAAGGTATCGAATTTAAGGTTGACATGAATTTTAAGAATGAATTAGAAGCTTATGATGGAGACAATGCATATGGAATTGCTAAAGAATGTGAGATAATAAAGGTAAACAAGAGATTCAACTAGGCAGAAAGTTTAATAGCATGTGATAACTCAGTTCAAATAGATACTACTATATGCTTGACATGCTTTGAAGTTGGCTATAGCCAAAGCTTGACTAAAACATGCTACATATTGGAAGCTAGAAAAGATCAGGAAGAATTTCAAGTTTGAATTGGCAGACATACAATATTCAATGGGGGAGTTTGTCTTGAATACATTTTATGTAAAATCTGAAATGTATTAGGAAATTCATCTTCTTTGGAAGCTTTGGAACTGATGTTTGCAACCCATTACTCACTTTTTGTGAAGTTTTTTTTTTTTTCACTAATACCATCATACCTCATCTATACAAGCAATAGCAAACTAGCTATTGCTTAAAACAAACAAAACACTAATACTCAAAGTCTCAAACAGAGTATATAATTCCAACTATTTTTCATCACAAAATTCTCAATTCCTTTTACATCCATTCACAGCATGCTAATTAGTGATACATAACCTCAAACACTATAAAGGACTTTATGCAAAACATGCATTGTTTTTTTAGACCAAGAAACATGGCATGTTGTAATATCATTAAGTAATCTACAAAGTCCTTCAGTGAGGATTTCTGATGTACTATCATACTTGCTTCCATTGGTCTTGAGATTCAATTATCACTTATGCCAACAGTTCCTTCCTAGGGATGTCAAATTAAATCCAACCCGGTGGAATCCATACCTCACACACCGGGCATTAACATACATCACACACACTTGGGCATTAGGTCATACATGCAAGAAGTTGTTAGCAACAAAGTAAAGGCAACTGATATATCACTACAACTTGAAACACAAACAACCCAAAAAGATTATTTTGGGTCATTCTTCCTTTCAGAATAATCTGCAACTCAAAATCAACGAAGAAATGGCAATATTTAGAGACAACGTCCAAGCAACCAACCGTTGTAAGAAATGGTCAAAGCAAGACCAACATTGCAATTTTTGTAACAGAACATTTTAAATTATTACATATAAATATTGAATAAATCATCTCAAACAACATAAATAAGTAGCCAGATCATGAGAATGGAAAAAAAAAATCAAGAAATGTTACATATTGCCGAAATGTATATATTGATGGGTTTATATATAAAAAAAATCTAAAAGCCAAAGTTCATGAAATACCATATGTAAACAAACGGAAAAATATAAAATACAAAATAAAATAAAACCAGAGTTTATGACATAGGTGTTTTTCTTTTTTGAAATTGACATAGGTGTTAACAAGTTCGATTTTTATCCTGGGTTGAAAAACGATCCCCATTCTCAAATTTGTAAGGAAAAGAATAACAAATTCAATAAAAAAAAAATTGGTTATTTATTTTGAAAAAGAAAATAACGGGAAAAAGAAAGAAGAAGAAAGACCAAAAGACTCTGAATATTTTTTTTCCTTAAAATCAAAAAATGGAAGTAAGAAGAGAAAGAGGTTCAGATCCCAGCTGCAGGTGTAGATGAGAGAGGGAAACAAAGTTGAGAAGAAAAGACAGAGAACTTTTCCGTACCTTTCCGTTAGTCTTCAAACTTCCGTTAGTGAAATAAAGCAGGGTAAAAGCATGTGGGCCACAGGATTGAGATGTCAGAATTTTAGTGGTGAAGTTATACCAAATGGGATTTACACGTGGTATATCGGTTGTACACTAAAATTTCTCACAAAATCGAGGGATGGGGTCGGTGCCTCCATCACTCTCTTTAGTGGAAAATGTTTGTGCCAAATCAGGGGAAGCCAACAGATAATCCAACCATCTTTCCCAAAAGCTTTAAACTGATGGGAAAGCAGATAATTAACATTTTATACACTTTAACACATCTCTTCAAATGTGGACAATCTCTCCAAACACTTGTACAGTTTTAACACGCCCTCTATTGGTACAACTTGAAGGTATTAGTACTCGAAAAAGTCAAGTCATCAAAATTTTTTTTTATAGAATAAATAACATTGTTTAAAGTCCAATAATAACTTTCCAAAAAGTTAAAGTCCAATAATTTTATGTACTATTGTTACTTTAATGTGAACTGTCACTGCTGCCAACATATTATTTTTTCAATGTTGAATTTCGTGGATTCAAATTTTCAAACTTTGACTGATGAAAGCATTTCTGTTTCAAGTTCCCCTTTGAATAAATGTAAATTGTAGTTTGATCTACTTATATCACATTTGTCTTATATGACTGATACATTTCACATAAAACCTATGCGTTTATGTATCTACTTTAAACGTCATGTATCTAAAACATGATAAGATAATTAATTATAGATATATTTTGGTTGTTATAACTATATACTACGATACATACAATGTAGTTTACATCGATCGGATAGTAGGTGTATGCTCTATTTATTTAAATGTATAATTCAAGTATAAATGAAAGATGTTCAATTTTAATTCTGTTATGGTATCAGAGTTTTAGAGTCACGTAGTTTTCTTTCATTCTTCTCCCATTCCAATCACGTGCACGGCCTATTGTTGTATGTTTCCATTTGAATTTCCGCTACTCGTTCGTTTATCACCATGTGACAAGAATTGTAGAAAAGATTTTTTTTGTATTCATCAATCACATAGGTCCGGTATATATAGTAATATCTAGGGCATCGCCATCTACCAATAATTACTACTCCTACCTTTACTAATATATAATTACAAAATATATCACATATATCATAATATATCGTAATACCCTCCCTCAAGGTGGAGCGTGGAGGTCTCGAACGGCCAACTTGTGCAATAAGAACTCGAACTGTTGTCGTCCTAATGCCTTCGTAAAAATATCTGCCAATTGATGTTGCGTGGGTATATATGAAGGAACAATCAATCCATATGTAACAGCATCACGCACGAAATGACAATCCACCACAATATGTTTTGTGCGTTCGTGAAAAACGGGATTCTGGGCAATGTATAGTGCCGACTGACTATCACAAACAAGTCGGATATTAACGAATTACATGCATTTCCATGCAAGATTCATGCACGGTTTTGTGCAGTTATGCAGCAGTGCCAGCAAAGCAATCATTTGAATCAATTTAAATCATGATTAAGGAGAGATAAGGTTGTTTTGGAGAGATAAGGAAGAGTTTTAGTCATGATTAATGCTGAGTATTTTCGGTGATATAAGAGTTTGATGGCTATTTAGTCTCTTGTGTAGTGATAGGATAGCTTGATATGGTTGCTAGTTCAAAATTTAAACAGAAATTGTATTATTGATACCGCCTAAACCTTACCTTGGAAACGGCGCCAGAAAGCTGACATTACGTTTCTGGGTTAAACGATCCTAACCGGCGATGTGTACCGGTCAAATTGTAGTGCTAGTATGGTGAATCGAGTATCGTATCCACAGGAACTTGGTAATTTCTTTTACGTGTGGTTAAACACCAAAAAGTTTGTATTAACTCGATCTAAATCGCAATTTTATAACACGATCACTACTATTCTAGTCAACATAAAATAAATACGTAATTTAAAAGTTATTCTAATATAATATATATAGATATATAAATATATATAGATGTACATAAATTGCAAAATATATATATAGATATAAATATATAGGTACCAATATATTAGACAAATAATTTTAGAAATCGGCCAAAACTTATATAATTGATTTATACGATCTTTTCGATTAATTGAAATGTGTTCGATCTCTCCTTTTATTTTAGGTCCAATTGAGTAAGTGAAACGGTGCGCTCTCACGAGGTAAACAATTCCTTCTCACACGAGCGTATGAAATTGTCATATGTCCATTGCATCACCCAAGGTCCACAATCATTCTGGTAAACGAATTAATCGAACAGGTCCGAGTACAAATCTACCTTTAGATAAAAGGAGTCATTCCGTTCACAAACGGTCAATTTTATTTTAAAGGCTCCGGTTGTCAAAGCCGGACGATTTAACTTTCCGGTTTAAGTTTCAATTAAACGATGATTTAACATTATTACGATCTCGAGTACAAATTATAATAAAATTCATTTCTCCCAAAACAAATTTATCCCGGGTAGGAAATCGGATTCCGTTATCACGTTATTCACACGGCCAATTTTACCTCCGGTTTTCTATCTTTTATTTCATATCCTCGACTACGGGCGTCAATTCATAATTAGATTATGAATTCCTCAGATCAATTAAATACGTCAATACGAATATGATCAAAATAGAAAAAGATTCAATTAACTCAATTTTAGTCATTTTAACTTAACAACATTTCTTTAACGAAAAGATCGAAATAAAACCGATTACATAGTTTTGGCCAGTATTATATTTAGCCTAGAAACATTATAACAACGAAAAATATAAAAACAAACATAAATACTTAAGAAAAGTTACCCGAATACGGCAGTTGATTCAGAAATCGTATCTTCCGGACATTACAACTTCTTTAGCAAACCGACTTCGAGATTTTCTCGAGCATTACAACGACACTAAAACTACATTATTACAGCGTAAGGCGCATTTACAAAAACTACAACTAAAAATAAAAAAAGAAAAGAGAAGAGAGGAGAGGATATATATATATAGGATGTTATATATATATTTGGTACATCCTCGAGCTGCTCTCTGATCAACTCCTTATATAGACGAAGGTTCCTTGGCCGGACCGGTCCGGTAGTAAGCCGGCTCGGTCCGGACTAATGATTACTCCCACCTTCTTGATTAACTCAGCATGTGCGTTGATTTATATATATTTATATATAATTATATATAACTTGTAAAATTCATATCTCGAGTTCTGGATCTCCAAAAATCACAAACGAAATGCCAAAATTAAGGTCTCGAGAAACTCTACAACTTTCATAAAGGACTCTTCTCCAGATAACGTTTTTTTGATGACCTCATGTTCCTCCGAAGCTTTTACGGGATTTTTCTTAATCCAAGTTGATTAGCCACTTGATCACTGTTTAAGTTGTAGACCTCCAATCTTCATAATTTAAATTGCATTGGAAAACTCTCGGAAAAATCTACAACTTTCGTGAAGAACACTTTTTCTGAAAATATCATTTTGATGAAATGATTCGTTTGTCGAAGATATTTCTATTATTACTTATCCAGATTAGTTGGCCACTTATCCACTTAAGCCTTTCAATTGACCATTTAAACTTGTGGCACTCTCTAAATCATTCCGTAGATATGATTAAACTTCAATATGTCGATTCTCGGGTCTTGGTTTATAAATCGCAATAAAATACCACAAATACCCACGTAAATCGACATTTACAATCCGATTTACTAAAATCGGTACAAAATTACAACTTTTATTATTATTATTACTAAATACTCTAAATTATAAAGACTAACACTTTATACCATAATTTCATATATTTTATATAGAATTCGTTGATAAAACATAATAATATAACGTATATTTAATCATATAAAAATAATACATCAAATTACTTCCCACTTACTTGATTTTTGATCGTCCTAAAGAAAAATAGCGATAATAAAAGATAGTATAATTTTTCAGATTATAATGTACTTTGTCAATATTATAAATATATTATCTATCTTAATTTAAAATCTTAAGAAGATGAAAAAAGATATAACTCAAATAACTTAAACATTAAATATTATTTAGATAAAATTATATATGTAATACTTAAGAAGTATAAATAAAATATCAGAATTATTTTTAATCGCAACTATTATGAAATTCTGGAATTGGAAACTCGGTCAGGTAGTTGACAAAAATAGCTTATAAAGTTTAGGTTCAAGATGTTGGTTAATCGGAAAAAAGGAAATCAAAAAGAGAAAGAAGCGAATCAAATGCGTCACTACATCTTCATATTCTTGATAAAAAAATAATCATCGATTAATAACACAATTTTTTTCAGATTTTCTCTCTTCTTTTTTTTTTTTTTTTTTTTTTCAAGATTAAGAACTAAAAGCGTGAGTGTGTGTAGAAAATCAAACTTACAGGCATTGCTTCATCAAGATTGATCGAAGTACTACTCTTTCGATCGAAAATCACAAGTCCGGTTTCCTTAAACTTGTAATAATTCCTGAGATCTTATGATTCAACTTTTCCTCTTTCATTTTATCTTGTGCCTTCATTCCCAGCAATAGGACATTTCGTGATAATACCCTAGCTGGACTACTATCATCAGGCAATCGGGAGCTTAATTACCTCATAGTGATATAGGACATTTCGTGATAATACCCTACTCACTCCAATCATTGGTAGCTACAACCGATTTGTTCTTTTTAAGTTGTTAATCACAGATAAGGAAGATACCTGATATTTGATTAATTCTGTGTAAATATGGTGCTTCGTTCTTAATTCTTTTATAGAATATTAATATATCCGAACTTATTACCAAAATCGGCTATGTTGCAAGTGTCATGAGGTAAGATCGAATATACTACTTCTTATCTAATCTTTCCAATCTCAGCATATACCAAAATTTATCTTTTATGTCTCCATCTCTTTTTATAAGTACGTACAAACTTGCGGTATTTCAAGGAAATGTAGACCAAAATAGCTAAAGCTTGGTTATTTAATCACAATTGACAATTTCGAGTGAGGTCTTGATCACTCTAATCAAGGCCGAGGTAGAGTTATTTGGCTATAGCTTATATATTTTGAGGTGCCAAAAATCAACAAACTTAGTCCAATTCCAAACTCATAATTCATATTAAAAATGATTCTAAAAGTTTTACTTATAAATATCAACATACTTATATAATTTTATAAAAACAATATCTACTATTAATTACTCAATTATATAAACTTAAAATCTTATTAAAATCTAAATTAGACATATAATATAATTATTGTTTTTTTTTTTTTTTTTGAAAATTTTAATGAATTTTCTAACCTAACTCTACTCCCCACTTACGAAATGGCATCGTCCCGATGTTCAATAAGTAGTAAAGAAGTAGGTTCGAAAATAAAATTTAAAATTATCTATTAACGTTATTTTTCTGATTTTATTTTAGCGTATACTTAATTAAATCATTAAATAAAAAACAAACAACAAAAAATCTAAGACATATATATTAAACAAGATACATTATTAAAAAGAAAAACTTAACTTAACTAAATTAACTCCAAACTTAATTTTAACTTAACTTATTAAAACTTAAATAACACCAACAAACAACTCTCTATATAGTAGACGAACAACCCGGTGTATCAACCGGTAGCAAACCAAACCGACTATCTCTAGACGGAAAAATTTCATCCGTCTCCAACTCTTCCACTCCATTCAAAAGAATACACAAACGTGAGATCATCCATGAATTGGGCATAGGTTTCCCCTTACTACCTCTCGTGATCGCAAACTCCAACACTGTCCTTTGAATCAATATACCCCAATCAACAAATACACCGAATGCCAAAGCAAAAAGTAGAAGCATTTCATTCTCAGTCAAACTTCCAAAATCCCAGGTGGGATAAACTCGAGAATTTATAAAATGCTTCCACGCCTTTAGATGCGGAAGTAGAGCTCGTGTTGACATGTCGTGATTTGTATCAAAAAGCGGGAACAGACATTGGAACGACTCGTGTACTTTATTCAATTGATTAGAGGGATTTTGTAGTCCCCATTGCATTTCAAAATGTGGCATCGTAACTGGTGGAATTTCAAAAATTTGGTTTATAACAGATGAAGAGAAGGGAACAACCACTCCTCTTACTAGAACAATCTGAGTGATATCAATCATAGGTGTCGTCATAAGAGCAGAATAAAATTCTCGCACTATTGAGACATTTACCCGTCCTCTCGGTGTACTGACAAATTTTTTCCAACCGAAACTCCTAATGAGAGTTTTACCCCACTGATCAATTTTATCAAAATTCAAACCTTTCTCCAATAGGATTGGAGAATTAGCAAAACGAGGGTGTAAATTTATACTCTCATTAGAAGCTTGCGATTCCGGATGATCCGGTGTATTGGGCTCGTAAGAATTTACAGACGGTGAGGAGTGGTTCGACATTTTTAAAACTTGCTAAAAAATAAAAGAGTAAAGCTGAAGGTAGAAAGACAGTGAATGAGCAATTGTTTACTCTCCCTTGAGCTTCTTTAAATAGATAGTAAAAAAAAAAAAATATACGTACGTGGCTGCATTAGACAGACTCAAAAATGACTCAGCCTCTTTTTCCTTCACGGCCCGGTCCGGTAAACTGCCGGCTCGGTCCGGGTGAAAAATCAATTAACTGCGTACAGAGGTAAAAGTCAAATTGTGTTTTGGTTTTTTTTTTTTTTACTTCACAGGTGGAACAAGGCTTTCACATGCCTTACAGAAATTTTGAATTAATTCATCCAACTGGATATGGACGGATAAAACGACACATTATATATATATATATATATATATATATATATATATATATATATATATTTTTTTTTTTTTTACTCAATAATGATACAAAATTATTTTTGTGATTTTTATAGTTTATAAAAACTAAACCGATTTAAAATACAAACCAAATTGTTATAAACGACTGATAAAATCAAACTAAACGAAAAATGAAAACAAACCAATAGTTAAATGACAAAAGTCGAATGCAATGAAATGTGTAGTAAACATGTTTAATCAATCATTAAAATTCAATCTTCATCATAATCTTCCTCCGGATCAACTTGAAAACTCGAACTCGAAACGATGAGAAGTCGATGGATGAGTGAAGTCGTGGTCTGGATCGAACTATCAAGACCCATCGAACTCATGCCGACGTGACATGTGCAAACTCGGTGAATCCTCCCCAACTCGACATCGCCGGTCTCTCGAACACACGCCGAAAATACACTGTCCTACTAGATTGGCTTCCAAAAGGATATGACGATGGATGAAAGCTCGATTGTGGTGGAATAGGTGTTTCCCATTTGTGGTAAGGTATAAGAAGCGGTCGACAAGGTGGATAGGCGGGATCATCAAAAAGTAGGATTACGAAGCAACCGCTCGTTCCTTCTTAAACCTCTACGAATATCATCACACCACCGCTTAGTACTTCTCGGAAATAAAGCCACATTGGCTTGACCACGTGCCACATCTCGCTACTAAAGATTGAAACATGTCATATGTGATAGTGTTGGAGAAAGGAGTTTGTTGAGGACGACTAAAAGATGGAAAAGAAGAATATGTAAAACTGGTGGCCGGGTGAGTTTGACGTCTTCTAAGCAAAGAGCTAATACTACCATCCGGAAGACTAGTCAAACTAGGTCCAATCGATTTCCATCGACCAGAGATAACTTGTCATTAGCGGGAATGGTACTCCCAACCTACGACATAAATCGAGAGATAAAACAAGGGAAGTATAGATGACTCCTGGTCAGTGCAGCGATGACAATACTCTCAAAAATTCTTTTAAACATGACCTTTCCAACATCCACTCTAACATCGCTTACCATTGCCCAAGCAATACAAACATCTTCTTTTCCAAAAGCGGTATGTTTACTAGAAGGATAGAGATTATGGCTAATAAATCTTTTAATTGCCCTCAAACCTCTAAAACAGTTCCGTAATTAAACCGATTTTCAACCCACACCGTTGGGTCAAAAGCGATCTGGGCTCTCGTAGGCGATCTGCTCAAAACTAGCAGGATCATCTAAATTATAAACTACCTGTAATCCTCCTCTTCGGAAAAACCTCAACTCCTAAGATTGCATTAATGACGGCAGGTTAAAAGGAATATTTCGGCTCGTAAGGTACAATTTCCGACCGAGTAAGTCGCTTTTTACGATAATGTAGATAAAACCGAATAAAACTCACTACTATAGTCGTGTTAATCTCCCTTCCTTCCATCGTCGCTAAATCTAACCACCGACGCGCCTAAAGATATTCTTAACTTCATCACCTAAGTCATCCAAGTCTAATCCTTTTCAACCGAACATCACACTTACTATAAATTTTCGATATCGCTTTCTTAGCTTCAGTGATGCGGTTTTTTCAAAACTTACGGCTTCCTCCTCGGTGATAAAATTATCGCCTCACGACGAGAGTGGAAATTGGAATTTTTGATTTTCTCTTTTTAGAGACTCTAGTACTCGACTCAGCCATTCTACGATATTGGTAATGCCAATCAATAACCAAAGTAACAATAAAAACAACAAAAAATAAAAATGTCACAACACACTCAAAAATCAAAACAGTTGAAATTAATCTAAAAAATTATGAAAAATACGAAATTGATAACTAAATAAACTAGATTATACCTTAAAGTGTAGAAAACGTTGAAAAGTAGGCCGGAAAAGTGTTAAAGTCGCCGGAATGAATGGAGCTTGTTTTTGTTCCTTTTTGAATTTTTCAAATTTGTGTAGAAGAGAAGAGATGAAAAGAGGAAGAAATCAAGTAGTGGTAGTGTGAGAGGTGAATTCTTGTGGAAGAATTGAAAAAAAATTCGAGTGGTGGGGTTTGGTGTGGAGTGCAATTGTAAAAAATTAGGGAAGAAGAAGAAGAAGAAAAAAAGAGGTCCCGTCCTTTTTATGTTTTAGACCCCCTGACTGGCCCATTAAGGCGGATCGGTCCGTGCCCAAACTTTTCATTTTTCGATTTTTTTATTTTTTTTGAATAAAACTTATAAAAATTCTTATAAAACTTAATTAAAACCTTAAAATAATTTTTAAAACTTACTAAAAATAAAATTTGAAGGAACTTTTATAATTTTATAACAATTTCTAAAAATTTAATAAAATTTTATAACACTTTAATAAAAGCTTATAAAAATTTAATAAATTTATATCAACTCTTATAAAACATTAAAACTAAAAACTTTTATAAAACTTTTATAAAACTCCTCAAATTTTTATAAAGATCCAATTTTATAAAATTCTCGAAGTTATCACGAAAATTTTACAAAATAAAATAAAATAAAAGACTCAAACTTAAGGGCTTCTCGATTCTTCGATTTCTAAATCTTCCAAAGTTACGATATAACGCTCGATCAACCTAACTCCTAAAAACGAGGCATTTGAATTATCTCTCGAATTCCATCGGGATTTTCGGATAACCACCTAATCGTTCCCTTCCTAACAATATTCAAACACTCATCCTGGGATTTGGTTGTGTTTTTCCCACAGCGTCCAACATGTTCACTTTTTCCACAGATTCTGCATCTCATTAGAAACTTTGCCCTTCTTTTTATCGCACTTCTTGATGTTCCATTACATACTTCTCTCAATCTGATCTCTCTCAACAATTTCTTGTTTTGTTCAAAAACTAAAGCTTCATAGAAAACGCGACATCTTTATCAAGGCCTAATTTCAAAAGTAAAATAAAAACTCCTATTCTATCTAAAAAAGACATCCAGTTCTTTTACGTCTATCCGGTAAAAGACGAAAAGAGTTTAAACATAAAAATACACAAAAATAAAGTAAAGATAGATAGCACCTGGTATTTGGCTGATTCCAGTTTCTCTGTTTTCAATTTTTCGATTTTACGCTTTTTTTCGATTTGTCGGGGATCAATCAAGAGCATTATTTCTTCTTTCAGTGTGATTCCTTCTTTCTCCACAAATAACTTTACTCTGTGTCCATTGGCTATAAAAGTTGTATTTCCATCAGTTAGTCCAACAGCTCCAGTTTTGTACACCCGTGTTACTTTAAATGGACCTGTCCATCTTGATTTAAGCTTACCTGGAAACAACTTTAAACGTGAATTGTACAAAAGCACTCGATCACCTACATGGAACTCACGCTTTAAGATTCTCTTATCATGGAAAGACTTCGTGCGTTCCTTGTAGATTCGAGCGTTTTCATAAGAATCGAGACGAAATTCTTCTAGTTCTGTCAATTGAAGCAATCTATGATCACCGACAGCCTTAGGATCGAAATTTAGAAATCTAATAGCCCAGAAGGCTCGGTGTTCTAACTCAACCTGGAGATGACATGACTTACCAAAGATTAGCTTATAGGAGAACAACCAATTGGTGTTTTAAAAGTCGCTCAGCACGCCCATAACGCATCATCTAATTTAATTGCCCAGTTTTTACGATTTGAATCAACTGTTTTTTCTACGATTCTTTTAATCTCTCTATTTGACACCTCTACCTGACCACTGGTTTGCGGATGATAGGGCGTTCCTAGTTTATGTGTTACACCATATTTCTCAACTAACTTAGTAAATGGTCTATTACAAAAGTGTGAACCTCTATCGCTTAATGATCGCCTCTTGGAATGCCATATCTAGTGAATATGTTCTTTTAAGGAATCGTATGACAACCTTGGTATCATTAGTGGGAAGAGCTTCACTTTCTACCCATTTTGAAACATAATCTACCATTACAAGAATAAATCTTTTTCCAAACGATATAGGAAAAGGTCCCATGAAATCTATACCCCAAACATCAAATAACTCACATTCTAAAATAGGTTGCATAGGCATTTCATGTTTTTAGATACATTTCCCCATTTTTGACAAGATTCACAAGAATTAACATATTTATAAGCATCTTTATATAGTGTAGGCCAATAAAAACCACATTGTAAAACTTTAAAAGCAGTTTTCCATCCTCCATGATGACCTCCTGCCTCACGATCATGACAAAATGATAAAATACTTAAAATTTCATTATCAGGCACACATTTTCTGATTATCCCATCCGAACATTTACGGAAAAGGTCTGGTTCCTCCCAGTAATAAAATTTTAAGTCGTAAAAGAATTTCTTTTTCTGTTGCCAAGTCCAATGAGACGGAATATAATCACAGGTTAAGTAATTAACGATATCTCCAAACCAAGGTGACATTTCCTTAGAAGGAATTCTATCTTTTAATAATTGCATGGTTGAAGGAGTATCTATTCTAAATAGTTGTTCATCAGGAAATGAATCTTTAATTTCATTCCCTATCTCTTCCTCAGTCTCCATTCTACTTAGATGATCTCACTACTACATTTTCACTTCCTTTTTATCTTTAATTTCAATATCAAATTCTTGAAGTAGGAGAATCCATCTAAGAAGACGTGGTTTCGCATCCTTCTTACTTAGTAAATACTTGTGAGTGAATGGTCTGTGTGACTATTACCTTAGAACCAACAATATACGATCTAAACTTATCTAAGGCAAAAATCACATATGAGCTTCTTTTTCAGTAGTTGCATAATTAAGTCGAGTTGCGTTTAGCGTGTGGGATGCATAGTAAATAGCTTTGAGAATTTTGTTATACCTTTGACCTAAAACAGCTCCTACAGCTAAATCGCTTGCATCACACATAATCTCAAAAGGTAAATCCCAGTCTGGTGCTACCAATACTGGTGCAGTAATCAACTTTGCTTTCAGGGTCTTAAATGCTTCCATACATTTACTATCAAAGTTAAAAGATACTTCTTTTTCAAGTAAATGACTTAGAGGCTTTGCTATCTTTGAAAAATCTGCAATAAATCTCCTATAAAATCCTGCATGTCCAAGAAATCCTCTTAGAGTCCTTAGATTAACTGGTGGCGGTAATTTTTCAATCACCTCGACTTTAGCTTTATCAACTTCAATTCTATTTCCGAGATTCTATGACCTAAAACAATTCCTTCGATACCATTAAATGACATTTTTCCCGGGCTTTAGAACTAAATTGGTATCCTCACAACGTTGTAAAACTCTTTCTAAGTGCGACAAACATTTACCAAAAGAATCTCCATAAACACTAAAGTCGTCCATAAAATTTCCAAGAATTTCTCAACCATGTCGAAAAATATAGACATCATACATCTTTGAAACGTGCAGAGCATTACATAAACCAAACGGCATTCTTTTATACGCAAAAGTTCCATAAGGACAAGTGAAAGTAGTCTTTTCCTATCTCCTGCTTGCAATGAAAATCAGAAATAACCTTTGAATAACCATCTAAGAAACAGTAATACTTATGTCCACTTAAACGTTCCAACATCTGAACTATGAATGGAAGCGGATGATGATCTTTCTTAGTATGATCATTTAGCTTTCTAAAGTCAATGCACATTCGATAACCTGTAATTTCCCTTGTTGGAATCCATTCATTCTTATCATTCTCTTTCACTGTGAAACCTCCTTTCTTTGGTACAACTTGAGTTGGACTCACCCATTCACTATCTGATATAGGAAAGATTATTCCCATTTCTAATAGCTTAATGACCTCTTTCTTAACGATTAACTGTAAATTCGGGTTGAGGCGGCGTTGCGGTTGAATACAAGGTTTAGCATCTTCTTTTAGAATTATCTTATGAACACATATCTCCGGGCTAATACCTCGAATATCGGCAACTGTCCATCCAAAAGCTTTCTTATGCTTTCTTATCATTCTTATTAATTGATCTTCTTGCTGCTCAGTTAAAGTTGATGAAATAATAATCGGTAATAGATTATCAGTTTCTAGAAAAGCATATTTCAGATTTAAAGGTAATGGTTTCAATTCCAGATTCTTCGGTGGATCTTCTATTGATGATTTAAGAACTGGTCCTTCTAGTTCTAACTCCAAATACTTATGCCATGGTGGCTTAAAAGTAAAGCTTCCTTTATCTAGAGAAAGGATTATCTCTTTCATTTCAATGTCTTCCTCATCTTCTTTATAGATAGACAGAGTTAAGCATTCTTCTAATCTGTCTTCAAAAGTTGGTAACTGATTATCATAGACAGAATGAATATCTTCTATAAAAGAACATGATTCTAGTGATGTATATGGAGGGTTCATAGCTTTGAAAATATTGAAAGCAACTTCATCTTCATTGACTCTCAAAATTAACTCTCCTTTATGAACATCGATTAAAGTTCTTCCTGTAGCTAGAAATGGACGACCTAGAATAAGAGGCGCTGAATATCCTTCTTCCATTTCCATAACTACAAAATCTACTGGAAAATAGAATTTGTCTACTTTAACCAGTGCATCCTTAATTATTCCTTTAGGGTACTTAATCGATCTATCTGCCATTTGCAGAGTCATTTCAGTCTTAGTAAGCTTTCCCATGCCTAGCTTTTTATAATCCTCATAAGACATGAGATTTATACTAGCTCCAAGATCACATAAGACCTTCTTAAACAGAAATCCTCCAATTTCACACGGAATCGTAAAACTTCCGGGATCTTTCAGTTTAGGTGGTAACTTATGCTGCAGAATTGCAGAACATTCTTCATTTAGGCATATATTCTCATATTCCTCTAATTTTTTCTTGTTTGATAGTATATCCTTCAAAAACTTTCCATAGGCAGGCATATTTATAAGAGCTTCGATAACAGGGATATTAACATGAAGATGACGAAAAGTATCAAGGAAACGAGCATACTTCTTATCAGTTTTTGGCTTTTTGATTTGATCTTTAGGAGGGTAAGGTAAAGATTCTAAATCTATAACCTTTGGCTCCTTAGTCAATTTCTCTTTTCCTTTTCCTTAAACCTTTGAGCCTTACTTAGTCGCCATGTTTCGAGTTCTTGAATTTTTCCTTTAAATTGTTTCTGAATCAATCTCTACTTGATTTTTTTTCGGTTCTTCCTGCTTCTCATTTATTCTAACATGTTCCTTGAATAAATTTCTTAAATCTTTATCCATAGGGTCTTTCAAAATCCTAGGGATTTTTACCCAATTTTCACCTTCATTTTCGGGTTCCAAACTTATTCCTTTTCAAGAAATTATCTATAATTTCTTCTTCCTCGTCGATGAATTCAATTTCATCTTTAGTTTCATCATTTTTTCCATCTAAATCATTTTCTACTTCATTATTCCCGAAGTTTTCTACTTCATTGCTTCCACTGAGCTTCCTACTTCTCGTAACTACAACATTTACCTCTCTTGGGTTTCTTTCAGTATTACTTGGTAATCCTCCTGGGGGTCTACTGTTGTTACGTTCACCTTCCCTACTCAAATGATCTTCCATATTCCTCAATGAGGCTTCTATTGTTCTCATTCTGGTATCATGTCCACTCATAGATGTTTTTATTGTACTCATATCTTTAGTGACTGTACCAATAGAAGTCATCATTGTTTCCATATTCTTAGCTTGAGTAGATACTACACCCATCATATTTTCCATTAGTTTTTCCCATTTTTCAACTCCTTCGCGAGTTGAGTTGAACTCGAGTTCTTGGTATACTTTGAGTGGTATGTTGAGGATAGGATCTTGGTAATGATTGTAAATTCTGATTAGATGTATTTTCTTGATAAACTTGGTTATTATTCCTATATGGGACTGGATATGGCGGTTGTCCTGGCTTACTAGGGTTTTCAGACCATCGATAAGTAGGATGATCTCTTCTAATAGCATTAAACGAGTTTGAGTATGCATTGTTCAAATTCTATCTGTCTTTGAAGAAAACTCACCTCCTCTCTTGAATATCCTGTTGGTTCTTCACTCCCTAATGCCACATTATCATGACTTGAGTATTCATTTGGTGTATTATTTTCTGAATTTTGGTTCTTATTCTGTTGTAAACCATCAAATTTCCTACTCAAATTTTCTAAATGTGCTAGAACTTCCGTATTAGACGTACATTCTCCTGCAAAAGCTACTTTTCTGGTGCTAGAACCGGTTTCCCACATTCTGTTATTTTTGGAAATCTTTTCTATAGCATCGTAAACTGTTTGAGCTTCACTCATCATTAACGAACCACCACATGCATGATCTACATCTGCACGTGAGTCTTTTCTCAATTTACGACAGAAGAGTTGAATTTGCATATCTAAGGAATAACCATGATCGGGACACGCTCTTAACAATTTTTTAAACCTTTCCCACGCATTCCCAAGCGTTTCTTCAGATCCTTGTCTAAAATTAGCAACCTCGACTTTTAATTCCAAATTTCGTCCAGGAGTGAAATATTGTTTCAGAAATTCAGTTTGAATCTCCTCCCAACTAGTAAGTGAGTGGTGTGGAAGAGACATAAACCAATCTCGGGCTCGTCCTTTTAAAGAAAAAGGAAACATAGTCATTCTCGTTAATTCCTTATGAGCACCTTGACTTTTGGTCAGATTGCATGATTCTTCAAAAGATAGAGATGATGATGTGGATCTTCATCATCCTCTCCTAGGAATTGGGCTCTTGCGTCAATTAAACCAAAAAGATGAGACTTAATTTCGAAATTATTCGCTCCTTCATTAGGTAAAAGTATGGGATTATTAGTCTGGTTTCTTCTTACTGTTTGATCACATATAGGTCTCGGGTTTGGTGGATTATTACGATTATTCTGGTTCCGATTTTGATTATTTCTATTATTATTATTATTATTATTATTAGGGTTAACAGGGTTTTGTCCATGCCCTAGAGCATGTTCCAGCCCTTGTTCAGGTGTTTCATCACTGATTTCAGCCATTCTCGTATTTCTGTTTGAAGATGATTCTTGGTCAGGATTTCCCTGACTAGTATGACCGCGTTTACTCTCTATTCTTAACTGCCTTTCGTAAGTGTTTATGTCAGGCTTATAAGGAATGAGAGGGGCCTTACCACTTTTGGTCATCAACTAACGAAAATAGAAAATAACACGAAATTGATAGTAGTAAAAATTGGTAATTTTCCTAAAAGGTAACAACCAACGAAAAATAAAATAGAAATGAGATAAGAAAAGTGTTGACTTATTCTCGAGAATTTTAAGCTAATACAAGTAGTAACCATAGACACATAAAAAGAAATTAGCGACGTTCCCCGGCAACGGCGCCAAAATGCTGATACCGCCTAAACCTTACCTTGGAAACGGCGCGAGAAAGTCGACATTCGTTTCCTGGTTAAACGATCCTAACCGGCAAAGCATACCGGGTCAAATTGTAGTGCTAGTATGGTGAATCGTATATCGTATCCACGGGGAACTTGGTAATTTCTTTACGTGTGGTTAAACACCAAAGAGTCATTATTAACTCGATCTAAATCGCAATTTTATAACACGTATCACTACTTATTCTAGTCAACATAAAATAAATACGTAATTTAAAAGTTATTCTAATATAATATATATATTGAAGGAAAATACTATTATGTGCCTTCGTCAAAGCCAATGACGATTATCTTTCGGTTATTATGTAACGGTCAATCAGTATTTATTGCCATCAATGTAATTTGTGTTCACATTGTAACCGTGACCACTATATAAAGGGATTATCTAATGGAATGAGATCTGATTTTCCCACTTTTACTTTTACGTTATCGGCCTGAAGCTCGAGAAAAAAAAAAGAAAAAAAAAAAAAACCTAATTGACCCTGCCGCCCTTGACCCGCCCCGACCCGACCCGCCCGCCGCTTGTTGCTCCTCGGGTGTACGAATCGATATATCCTTTGGTGAACGGCATCTTTCACGAAGAAGGTAAACACTTTCTGTGACTAATTAAATAATTCATTTCAAATGCTTCTTTTGCTTGTGTTTAGATGCTTTTTTAATTAATTTAATGATTTATAGTTGTTGTTATCGAGGTCCTCTGCAAAAATTACTTTATTTTAGATGATTTTTTTCTTCCCTTTCTTCCTTTCGATTTCAAGTGTTATTACTTACTAGATTAAACCAATTTGTAAAACAGAGTAATTAAACTTGTATTAAAAGCAAAAATTAAACCAATTTTTATGTGCTATGTTTGCCCGAAATTTCAAATTGAGCATAATAATTATATGTTGATTGTCTTATAAATAAGATTATATGTCATCCTATGATAAAGAAATTTCATAAAGGCGTTATATACTAAGAACAAAACAATCAATGTGATAAAGTATCTTCACAAAGCATCGAAAAAATGAGTGACCGCTATGTACCATGGCATCGTGATCCAATTCACACTCTTGAAATTAATTATTGTGATCTTTATGACTACATAATTAATATGCTCTTCACTCTTGTTTATGTAGATGGTCGATACAACTCGACCCGAATTTGAAATCTTGGACTCGGAAGGAATTGAGTACCACCGCTGGTTTTTGAGATGTGAAATGGCCTTTGTTGCAAAGGACTACACTCTCACTATCAAAACACCCACCGACCCTAAGACGACCCATCTGCTAAAGTAAAAGCAAATGCCCTAATGTTCTTGAGGCGACATATTGACTCTAGCTTACGCTGGGAGTACCTTCATTGAAAACACCCAAAGAATCGTGGGGATGCCCTAGAGGGCGTTTTGGGAACATTCATGACACTTTACTCCCGTGAATCACCTCGCTCGGTGGAATGAAATCCGCTTGCTTGACTACAAAGCGGTAGACCAATTCAACAAGGACATGTTGCGTCTTAGAGCACGTCTCAAATTCTCGTGGAAAGGAACTCACGAGTAAGATGATATGATCCGTAAGACTCTTTCCACTTTTTCTACTTCAAAGACTTATACTAGCGAACCAAGATAGCCGGAGTACGACAAGAAAAATATTACGACCTTTCACAAATTGATCAACATCTTTGCAAGTGGTGAAAGCGGCATGATCAAGTTCTCATGAATAATAATGCCGCACCCGTTTTTAAAGAACGGACATCCCTTCTTTCGAGGAAAAACAAATGGTTGCAAACACAAAGCAAAGAAGCACCGGATGAGTTATATCCTCTCTTCCTCATTGACCATTAACTCATTTTGATCTAACCTTCCTATCGACATGAAACAAAACATTTTCTTACAAAGAATACAAGGTGATATATGTGGACCTATCCATCCGAATCGGGCCATTCAAGTATTTTATGGTTCTCGGTGGATTCTACATGTCGCATTATTGTCCACACAAAACTACAGTTATAATACCACATATCACCCTAATTTATAACGCCGAGTTATCAAAAGCATTTGATGATTATTGCTAATATAATCCTGCATATATAGACCATCAAAAGGCTATATAAATATATACCTAAAAGGAACCATTGACTTGGCCTATTTTTTTCCTACACAAAGACAAGAGGGACCGTAAATGAAAATACAACTCCTAAAGAAAACGTCGACAGATGTACATAAATTGCAAAATATATATATAGATATAAATATATAGTACCAATATATTAGACAAATAATTTTAGAAAGCGCCAAAACTTATATAATTGATTTATACGATCTTTTGATTAATTGAAATGTGTTTCGATCTCTCCTTTTATTTTAGGTCCAATTGAGTAAGTGAAACGGTGCACTCTGAGGTAAACAATTCTTTCTCACACGAGCGTATGAAATTGTCATATGTCCATTGCATCACCCAAGGTCCACAATCATTACGATAAACAATTAATCTCGAACAGTCCCGAGTACAAATCTACCTTTAGATAAAAGGAGTCATTCCGTTCAAATCAAACGGTCAATTTTATTTTAAAGGCTCCGGTTGTCAAAGCCGGACGATTTAACTTTCCGGTTTAAGTTTCAATTAAACTGATGATTTAACATTATTACGATCTCGAGTACAAATTATAATAAAATTCATTTCTCCCAAAACAAATTTATCCCCGGGTAGGAAATCGGATTCCGTTATCACGTTATTCACACGGCCAATTTTACCCTCCGGTTTTTCTATCTTTTATTTCATATCCTGACTACGAGGCGTCAATTCATAATTAGATTATGAATTCCTCAGATCAATTAAATACGTCAATACGAATATGATCAAAATAGAAAAAGATTCAATTAACTCAATTTTAGTCATTTTAACTTAACAACATTTCTTTAACGAAAAGATCGAAATAAAACCGATTACATAGTTTTGGCGATGTTATATTTAGCCTAGAAACATTATAACAACGAAAAATATAAAAACAAACATAAATACTTAAGAAAAGTTACCCGAATACGGCAGTTGATTCAGAAATCGTATCTTCCGGACATTACAACTTCTTTAGCAAAACCGACTTCCGAGATTTTCTCGAGCATTACAACGACACTAAAACTACATTATTACGGCGTAAGGCCTTATTTACAAACTACAACTAAAAATAAAAAAAGAAAAGAGAAGAGAGGAGAGGATATATATATATAGGATGTTATATATATATTTGGTACATCCTCGAGCTGCTCTCTGATCAACTCCTTATATAGACGAAGGTTCCTTGGCGGACCGGTCCGGTAGTAAGCCGCTCGGTCGGACTAATGATTACTCCCACCTTCTTGATTAACTCAAAGCATGTGCGTTGATTTATATATATTTATATATAATTATATATAACTTGTAAAATTCATATCTCGAGTTCTGGATCTCCAAAAATCACAAACGAAATGCCAAAATTAAGGTCTCGAAACTCTACAACTTTCATAAAGGACTCTTCTCCGGATAACGTTTTTGATGACCTCATGTTCCTCCAAGCTTTTACGGATTTTTCTTAATCCAAGTTGATTAGCCACTTGATCACTGTTTAAGTTGTAGACCTCCAATCTTCATAATTTAAATTGCATTGGAAAACTCTCGGAAAAATCTACAACTTTCGTGAAGAACACTTTTTCTGAAAATATCATTTTGATGAGCCATTCGTTTGTCGAAGATATTTCTCTATTATTACTTATCCAGATTGGTTGGCCACTTATCCACTTAAGCTTTTCAATTGACCATTTAAACTTGTGGCACTCTCTAAATCATTCCAGAGATATGATTAAACTTCAATATGTCGATTCTCGGGGTCTTGGTTTATAAATCTGCAATAAAATACCACAAATACCCACGTAAATCTGACACGACACTCCGATTTACTAAAATCGGTACAAAATTACAACTTTTTATTATTATTATTACTAAATACTCTAAATTATAAAGACTAACACTTTATACCATAATTTCATATATTTTATATAGAATTCGTTGATAAAACATAATAATATAACGTATATTTAATCATATAAAAATAATACATCAATTATCCGACCATTATCTGATGTTTAAGGCTCAGATTAGGGTTAATGCATCCCTATATAAAAAGGTACAGCCTCTGTATTAGTTTTTCAAGCAAAATACATCGAATAAAAAAGGATTCATATGCTTTATATTGTGTTTTTCTACATGGTATCAGAGATTATTGGTGTCTAACCACCACATAACTTCACATCATGGCTGCTAACACCACATCTATTAACGTTAGCAGCATTATCTCTTTGAAACTTTCATCCAGAAACTATCCTTTATGGCGTGAACAAGCATTAGCCTTTGCAGACAGTCAGGATGTCTTAGGACACCTCACTGGAGACACCCCTGCCCTAGATCACACACTCAACACCACTTCCACCACTGATGTTCCAACACCAAATCCAGAATACGTTAAATGGAAGAAGGCAGATAGGTCATTGAGGGTCTGGCTGATTGGCTCACTATCTGAGGAGTCCTTGAGTCTAGTAATCGGTTTGGACTCCGCAAAGGCAGTCTGGGATGCACTTAAACGTGCATATGCACAAGAATCCCAGGAACTGTTGAAATAGTGTCCTAAACCCAATCGGGTTGGACCGGATCCGACCGGGTCGGATCATTTCTACTATTTCTTTATGTTTATACATATATTAAATGGCTTTCATGTTGTCGTATATATGTTCTTTTAAAGGACCAATTGTGAATTGCTATATGATAACGTCCTTAGTATTAAACTGTGATAGAGAAACCATGATAGGCGATTATGGTTGATGAGATCTCTAATCACTTTAATAAGTTTGATACTTAAATGTCTCTAGGCTGATGTACTATCAAACAGGGCATTGATAGTATAAACAGACTAGCACGTATTAGATGTCTTCTGTCTTTAAGGGCAGGGATAGATCTCGTCTATCGAAGTGTAGAGACACTTGGACTGTACGTGGACGTGTATTAGAGAATCGTCGTTAGGCGACCCACTTACACAGATAAGTGTCACACTATGTGGCGGTTGTGTAATTATCCTTAAGACCGGAGTCTTCATGGCATCACGGTGTGGATTGTCATGCTTTGACACTATTGAGGTTTCTCCTAGCCACGGGCGATCATGCGGTAGTGATTGGGTGTGATCTTGAAGCATCGCGGAGTATACATGATTGGTCGTCCGGGAATCGCGTATCCTATGATTGGGATCGAATATCCGAAATGGCCTTCTTATAAGGAATGTCTTACTCTCGTGAATCTTTGCAAAGTGGGAGTAAGCGAGTTACTTCGAGAGCATGATATCCAGATTATAAGATACGGTCGTTGATGTTTTGACACTCGACTAACGACCGTATGGATATTATTACAATGATAGGATTGTAAGTTACACGGTAATCTGTTTCACATGAAAGGTAGTAGTCATTGCATTTGACTCTTCCGATGATTGGGGTCACGGTGTGTTGCTTTGAGCGCTATCCCGTGATCGTTAGGCATGAAGGGCATTTTCGTAATTTGCACTTTGTGTCTACGGCCAACATATTCGGAAGCCTATCGGGTCACACACATAAGAACATCTAGCCGATTAAAATGTGGTTATAGATGATAACCAAATAAGGAAAGTTTATCTCCGGATTATAAAGGTTATAGTGGTAAATTAATATGGTGGTATTTATTTATTATGAATAAATTAAATACAAGATATTAATAATATTATATTAATTAAAGAATATTCCGGATGCCAATTTATTGGCTAAGGTGGCGCAATTTGTGTGTGTATATGATACACTTGGATTGTGCAAATTTAATTAATAGTATTCTACTAAATATTAATATTAGATATTAATATATATATATAAATAATACCTATGTGTGCGTGTGTGCAAAAGTGTTTGGCAGCATGCGCATGCATGTAATATATATATATATAAAATGGATTTATATGTGTAACAATATATATGCTGATATATACACACGTGTGTAAATTGATTTATGGTAATAAAATAAAGATAGTCAATATTAGATATTGACAATATCTTTGGAATATTCAATATAAGATATTGATGATATCCTGATTTATTTAATATGAGATATTGTAATAAATGAGATAAATCAATCAAATATATTTTCCTTATTTTATTGGAAAAATGTTTTCTTCTCCTCCACACTAGATAGGGCGCCCAACCACTATAAATAAGAGGTGGGTGTCAAGCTCTTTTGTACAACACAATTGCAAGAACTAATAGTTCTGTGTAAATTGTAGAGAGCATCCTATAGTGAGTTGGAGAGAGGGGAAAAAAGGCCGGTCTAGCAAACCGGAGTTTTCCAATAGCAATCCATGATGGGATTCCGCGGGTCGTTCGTGTGGGTGGCGGTAGAGGCCAACACTTGGGCGGCTCCATGCGAAACTACTCTCCCCAGACGGTCAAAGCGTCGATCTTTTAGATCAACCAAGGTAACCACCGTCTACTACTTGTTGTTTGTTTATTGCTTAAACGAAGTCGATCTTGGGTAAAAGGAAATCAAAATTTTGAATTCATTGCGTTCCCGCGTAGATTTCTAACAATGGTAGCGAGGCGAGCTTGAGCTTAAGCAATAAGCATGTTATTTTGCGTAGTTAATTTTATCATTTAAATCACGTAATTAAAAGATGAAAGATTTTTGATTTGCAAAATTGATACACGAAAAGAAAAAAAAAAAAAAGGGATCGGGTGGTGCTCGGCCGACTGGCGGCGGCAACACCACCGGCGGCGGCTGGGCGGCGGCGGCGGCAGGGCAACCTGCTGCCGGCAGTCGGTTGACCGGTCAATGCTGGCGGATCTCCAAATTTTTGTTTTGTGTATTTTGTGATTCAATATGGTTCATAGTTGTGATTGTTAATTTCTCTTTGTTTAGTTGTGTCATGTGGCTAACCAATGGTTCAAATAGTTTGGACCATTGGGATGCCATATGGCGATTAAAATAATAATGGCATTTCCAAACTTTGTTTGGAATAGGCTAAGCCTTCCAAATATTTGATTTGGGAAAAGGCTGAGCTTGCGCCACAAGCTTCAAAATTTTGATTTTGGAAAGTGGCGAACTAAACTAAAATTATTTGGCCTTTCAAATATTTGATTTGGAATAGCGCTGGCCTCTTTCCAAATATTTGATTTGTAAAGCGCAGGCTGCAAGCACTTCCAAAATTTTGATTTTGGAAAGTGGCGAGACTTAAGCCAAATTTGGTTTAGAAACCAGCGCATCCCTTTTGATTGCGAATCAAAATGAAAGAAACAAAAGAGAAATAATTTTAATTTTGATTTATTTTTGGAATAGTTCTAATTAATTAAAATTAAAATTAAAATCGGTTTAAAATTAATCGTTAATTTTATTTCGATTAAAATCATTTAATTAATTAAATGTTAATTAGTTAATTGATTGGATAAAATTATTTAATAGATTAAATGTAAATTGATTAATTAAGGCGCAAGTAGTTAAATTTTAATTTTATCTTTTTCATAAGATTTTATTGTATGGATTAGATATAGTAGATATAATATGATTATATGGACCAGATTGATCGTGGACTCGACCGATAGGATAGATGTGAATGATTTAATTTTTCTGTTGGTTTAAAAATTGTCTGAGGCCGTTATGATGAGCGTGACCTAGTTTATTTTACGCATTTATCCCATTCCCATTAGCTCCTCCCGTGTGCGGCGGGTGTATTTATTTTATTCGATAGAATTAAATGTAACAAGAATGGAAGCGAGAAGATGGAGACCAAAGAAAGACGAAAATAAAGATCCCATTGGAGAATGGCGCATTAAAGATCCTATTGGCGGTTGTTGCTACCCTTAGATTGTGACCAGCGGTTTTAAATCGGTTGTATTCAAACCGCACTCAGGAAAAGTCCATGATCATACCGGTTACTTTATGCATTTATTTATTTTGTGCTTGTATTTATTTTATATGATACGATAGATGCATGACTAGACACGATCTAGATAAATGTGTAGGATGTATGTTTATAGAGATAGACATATTTATGATGAGACCGAAATTAAAATTAATTAAGTGAATTAATTTACGAAAAATACTTCCACAACAAAAATCAAGTCGAAATATTGTCTCCCAATATTATAACGACGGTGAAGAGCACTGTGTTCGGATCCAACTGATCGACCACCGCCGGAGTTGACCTACCACGGGTATATCGTCGTTATTGAGAGATATGATCGTATGAGATCTCGTGAATATTGGGTTATAACTTGACTAGAGTCTTTCGGTGATTGGCCACCGTCGGGCCGTCGACTTTAGAGACAAGGGTTGACTAACACATAGTGATGTGTATCGCCAAAGAGTTGACTAGTCAACCACTGAGAATCACATAGAGATGTGAATGGTAAAGAGTTACCTACCTATCGAAATTATCTTGGTTGATCGACCACCGCCGGGAATCGAGGTAACTAGATGGGATCTCAGCCACTAAAGAATTTTGAAAAATTCTTGAAAGTCAATTGGAAGTAGTTGACTAGTGGGAGCAAAATCATAAACCAAAAGACCATTTTGATTTTGCGTGTATAAACAACAACACTCTTTTATTTTCATTTTTATGTTGTAGTTTTAGCAAACTTTATATTTATGTTTTATTCTCGATTAGTAAAACCAAATTATGATCAAGTTAATTTTTTGAAACGTTCTCAAATATGGTTAAGTAATTTTAATCCTTTTAAAATGAGCAATGACACGAGAGATCCCGTTATGGTAGTTAGAGACAAGGAGGCTACATATTTGATGGAGTACTCCAAGGCTTTAATTATTAATGAAAGCGGAAGCTCATGATATGATTAAATCATTTGAAAATTAGTTTCAACGAATTAGTCATATATTGGATACGATCCAAGATGATCCTTCGGTCATACGATGACGAGTTATTCAAACGTTGGATAAGAATGACTAGACCGAATTTTGGAAATGATGTTTTCAAATTGTAAGATTTAAGTATCGACTTAATTCTACCATTGCTTAAAGGTTAATTAAATAGTCAATGTTTTGAATACGATTCAAAAGGTTAAATAAACTATTTAATAAACTTTAGATTTTCTTTATAAAAGGAAATTGAAGACATAGCTCTTGTGATCTTTCTTAAGTCTTATGAAGACTACAATAAGAAACATATCTCAAGTGCTTAAAGGATTAAAAGGGAAATTTTAGGGCATGTGCTTAAATAGAGAACTTATTGAAGTTTCTATTATAGGCAAGTGAGTTGAGATAAATCTATCTAAGTTCAGGTCGACTCTTAGATATATGATATCTTGCGAGTGTGATTAGATTAGAAAGATTAAATACTGAGATATGGAAGGTGAAGCAAGCGTTGTAACACTTACCATATTGCGGATCTAGTAAACCGATAAGGGAACTAAATAAATGTTGTTATGTTCCGGTTCTTACGAAGGACACAAGTTCAGTTATTTGTTAGGATTTAGCAGACATATTCAATTGTAAAGAATAAATGTTATTACGATAAAATTGGATGGTCACTTTGAATCTAACATACTAGATTGTTGTCACTAAATAGTTGATATATGTGATGAGATCTCAACTAAATATTTGTATGGCTATTATCCTTGATATTTGTAGTTGTTCTAGACATAGTCTCTCTGGAAGGGAAGCGTGTAATCAAACGTCATTCTGATGATGTTGAATCATATGATTATGAATCATATAGGTAATACGTATCTTATCTAAAGATGACTAAAATACCCTTTTATGAGAAGGTTACAAAATCTAGAAAAATTGTCTAAAGCCTAAACATACCGATGTTTCTTGGCTTATGACAATTAATGCTACAAATAATTGTTTGTTAATCTCTATGACTATTTTTAGAAATAGTTCAAGTGTACTTTCGATGAAGTGCATAATTCGAAATCCCGAAAAGTTCGAGCTAAATGCGAATATGAGATTGATGAGCTACTTAGGAATTAATCTTCAATTGGATTGAAGTAATTAATACACGAAGGGTGTTTTCGTAAGTCGTGCGAAAAGGAATAAGACTCTCCCTTCAGGATACCATATTTGGGATACGCAATTGGATTGTGTTCCCAAAATGGAAACAACACTTTATATGATAAAGGTGTGATGCAGGCCATGGCGAAGTATCCCTTACCCGTTTCGGGATAGTGCCCTTATACTTAACCGAGTTCCAAAGAATAAAGGTTGAATAAATTCCATATTAGATATGGAAGAGGATAATGTCAAATCTGTCTTAACCGATGATTTGAAGTTGTCATAGGCAAAGTCAGAAAGGCTTGGAGCCTAGTACGACTTATGCAACTTTGTGGAATGTCTTAGCTAGCATGCTAGATATTATTTACTTGTCCACGGAGCAAAAATGTTTGTCTCCAAACATGCTGTCTTCTTGAGGAAGTGTTTCTTCCGAAAGAAACGATGGGAGTGAATCGAGATCTCAAAAGAGTTTGAGAACCACAAAGATATATTCGACCAATGGAACATGAAGCGAGGCGCCACATAGCGATGAGGTGTAGATCACTGCTCAGTGCAAACAAAAGTTCTGTAAGTCTGTGGATAACCTCAAGCCTGAAAAGGTTGTTGGTATGTTCATCTTGAAGAATGAATATCTAACGACTTGTGAAAGAATGTTTGAAAGGCAAGGTTGAGAGATATGGCTAGGAGCCATAATATCTGAATTAGATTCCATCAGTGACAACCAGGTTGTGAACCTAGTCTGTCTTACCTAAGGGGAGTGTCCCTGAAAGGCTGACATGGAAAGTAATATGATTACCATAAGGCTATAGTGACGGCTGAAGGGTATGAGGTGTAAACCTTGTAATTGTCTTTATGATGCCGGTGTGCCGATTCTATTCGACTATGCTTGTTATAACCCATTATCATGACTATATGATAGTGTTGAAGACGTTAGGCGAGACGACTCGATGTTCATAGACAATAACATGATATGTAAGCCCACGAGATCCATTTATGGACTCAAACAAGTTTCTCTAGACAATTTCTTTGTTTGATAATCAAAGGAGTTTGATTTAGTCAAAAGAAGGATATGCCCAATGTGCAAGATGGATAGTGGGAGTGTGTTACGATTTTTGAGTAAGGTATTGGATATCTCTCTCAGGAATCATCTCCCCATGTCACGGTCAATTAATGGTAATTCAAGATCTTTACGAAAGCACTTGGATTAGCGGTTCTTATTTTAGAAATGAGAATCTATAGTGATAGATTTAATCTTTGTTAGATTATTGTTTACCTATATAGATGTGATGCTAAAAGAAGTTTAGCATAGATCGCAAGATCTATCTGTGTTAGGACGTTGGTCCTAAAGATGAGGTGAAAGATGATGTGTATGGAAGGTTTCCTTCGCTCCTGCGATAGGAACCATCATAAAGGAATGCCGGATGTTCATAGTTCATGAATAGTCATGAGCAAGTATGAAAGTAAATCAGTGAATGTCGAGAATATCCTTAAACAAGTTAAGGAAAGTTTCCTAGTTTATCGAAACTTGGAGTTAGATAAATATAGTTATACGTACGTATATCCCGAGTCTTATGAAGGCAAGTGGGAGCTACAGCCAGGTTTGCGATCACTTTGATTAAGTGACACAGTGAGCTGGAAATGTTCTAGCCTATGGGTCACTGTAAATTCTACAACCAGGCCAAAACACAGTAGTGCCTTAGAGGCGCAGCGGGAGCAGTACATGGATCTAGAAGGTTCATTCCTGAACCTTGTACGGTTCTTCCACCTTTTCTATATAGCCGATATAGTAAGTGGATTCATTGCTTGAAGCAAGGACCGTGGTCTCGTCGAGAGATTACCGTGTGTGTTAAAATTTGCCCTTTGACTTGGTCATTTGGAACGTGATATGAAGATAGTCTGAGTCCCCATGGATAGCGATCTGTTCATGGCTAGGGCTAGTTGCGAGTATTGCATGAGATTCTTGTGTTTCAACTTGGTCTTGTGTGTGCGAGTGATTGGTTTTAGGCCAAGTGGGAGATTGTTGAAATAGTGTCCTAAACCCAATCGGGTTGGACCGGATCCGACCGGGTCGGATCATTTCTACTATTTCTTTATGTTTATACATATATTAAATGGCTTTCATGTTGTCGTATATATGTTCTTTTAAAGGACCAATTGTGAATTGCTATATGATAACGTCCTTAGTATTAAACTGTGATAGAGAAACCATGATAGGCGATTATGGTTGATGAGATCTCTAATCACTTTAATAAGTTTGATACTTAAATGTCTCTAGGCTGATGTACTATCAAACAGGGCATTGATAGTATAAAACAGACTAGCACGTATTAGATGTCTTCGTCTTTAAGGCGAGGGATAGATCTCGTCTATCGAAGTGTAGAGACACTTAGACCGTATGCGTGGGCGTGTATTAGAGAATGCGTCGTTAGATCGACCCACTTACACGATATAAGTGTCACACTATGTGGCGGTTGTGTAATTATCCTTAAGACCGAGTCTTCATGGCATCACGGTGTGGATTGTCATGCTTTGACACTATTGAGGTTTCCCACAGCCACGGGCGATCATGCGGTAGTGATTGGGTGTGATCTTGAAGCATCGCGGAGTATACATGATTGGTCGTCCGGGAATCGCGTATCCTATGATTGGGATCGAATATCCGAAATGGCCTTCTTATAAGGAATGTCTTACTCTCGTGAATCTTTGCAAAGTGGAGAGTAAACGAGTTACTTGAGAGAGCATGATATCCAGATTATAAGATACGGTCGTTGATGTTTTGACACTCGACTAACGACCGTATGGATATTATTACAAATGATAGGATTGTAAGTTACACGATAATCTGTTTCACATGAAAGGTAGTAGTCATTGCATTTGACTCTTCCGATGATTGGGGGTCACGGTGTGTTGCTGAGGCGCTATCCCGTGATCGTTAGGCATGAAGGGCATTTTCGTAATTTGCACTTTGTGTCTACGGCCAACATATTCGGAAGCCTATCGGGTCACACACATAAGAACATCTAGCCGGATTAAAATGTGGTTATAGATGATAACCAAATAAGGAAAGTTTATCTCGAGACTATAAAGGTTATAGTGGTAAATTAATATGGTGGTATTTATTTATTATGAATAAATTAAATACAAGATATTAATAATATTATATTAATTAAAGAATATTCCGGATGCCAATTTATTGGCTAAGGTGGCGCAATTTGTGTGTGTATATGATACACTTGGATTGTGCAATTTAATTAATAGTATTACCAAATATTAATATTAGATATTAATATATATATATAAATAATACCTATGTGTGCGTGTGTGCAAAAGTGTTTGGCAGCATGCGCATGCATGTAATATATATATATATAAAATGGATTTATATGTGTAACAATATATATATGTGATATATACACACATATAGAAATTGATTTATGGTAATAAAATAAAGATAGTCAATATTAGATATTGACAATATCTTGGAATATTCAATATAAGATATTGACAATATCCTAGATTTATTTAATATGAGATATTGTAATAAATGAGATAAATCAATCAAATATATTTTCCTTATTTTATTGGAAAAAGGTTTTCTTCTCCTCCACACTAGATAGGGGCGCCCCAACCACTATAAATAAGAGGTGGGTGTCAAGCTCTTTTGTACAACACAATTGCAAGAACTAATAGTTCTTGTGTAAAATTAGAGAGCATCCTATAGTGAGTTGGAGAGAGGGGAAAAGGGCCGGTCTAGCAACCGGAGTTTTCCAATAGCAATCCATGATGGGATTCAGTAATTTGTTCGTGTGGGTCGACGGTAGAGGCCGAACACTTGGGCGGCTCCATGCGAGAACTACTCTCTCTTAGCGGTCAAAGCGTCGATCTTTTAGATCAACCAAGGTAACCACCGTCTACTACTTGTTTGTTTATTGCTTAAACGAAGTCGATCTTGGGTAAAAGGAAATCAAAATTTTGAATTCCGCTGCGTTCCCGCGTAGATTTCCTAACAGGAACGAGAATTCAATCTCAAGAAACAAATCACTTATATGAGGAAAGATGAAACCAGAACTATCAATGAGCATGTTCAGTATTTCAAAGGGCTGTGTGACAGTTTGGCTGCAATAGGGAAGCCAATTCATGATCCTGAAAAAGTCTACTTTCTCCTAACTAGTCTAGGGCCTCAATATGAGATGTTCACAACCACTATGCTCATGTACAAGCCCTCCTATGAAGAACTGGTAGGCCATCTACAGAATTTGGACCAAAGGAGGTCATGGTTTGATGCAAAAGATTCAGACACCTCTCACCTAGCATTTTATGGCCAAAAACCACAGCAAAGGGATGCTGCACAACCCAAGTTCAATTCACAAGGAAGAGGATTCCAGGCACAACAATCCAGGGGTACAGGAGCAGCACCAGAACAGTCAAAAAAGGTGTTCAAAAGAATGTCCAGAGCAGAAAGAGATCAGTACAGGAATGAGACTTGTGACTTTTGTGGTGTACAAGGTCACATCTCAAAAATCTGCTGGTGGAGCAACAAGGCAAAAGAAGAACTCCTCCCTCAAACATTGTCTGCACTCACCTTGGACAACACCATTGCAGACACTGAATGGCTCATGGACACAGGTGCTAGCAATCACATAACAGGTAACCCTAACCTCCTGCACAATTTACATACCTTTCCTCCTTCTGCTCATGTCATTGTAGGTAATGGTATAGCTCTCCCCATTACAGGCACAGGTAACATTCATATAACTTATAATGATAGAGTCTTAATAATTCAAGATGCACTGCTTTTCCTAATATGACTAAGAATCTAATCTCTGTTAGGCAACTCACTAAACAATACAGTGCACACTATCTCTTTACTAATGCTGGTTTTATTCTTAAGAAAAACAGCACCAGCAAGACACTTCTGATGGGAGAATGTAGAGGAGGACACTATGCCATTCCCAATCATCACCATGCCCTGACAGCACACACCATAAAGCCCTGCACTCTTGAAGTCTGGCACCAAAGATTAGGCCATGTTCAGCTTTCTACTGTAAATACTTTGAATAATAAAGGCTTTATTGAAATTTTAGGTTCAAATAAACTTGAGCATATCTGTGAGAGCTGTCAGTTAGGCAAGCTCTCAAGGCTCCTTTTTTCACATTCAGAACATGTTTCTTCTAGTATTTTTGATTTAATTCACTGTGACCTCTAGGGGCCTGCCCCTGTTGAATCAATTAGCAAGTTTTCTTATTATGTGAGTTTGGTGAATGACTATTCTAAATATGTGTGGTTTGTTCCTATTAAACACAAGTCAGACTTCTATAATATGTTTCTATACTTTGCTCAATATGTTAAAACTCAATTCAATAAAACTATTAAGCAGCCGCACACAGATGGAGGGGGAGAATTTGATAACAAACCTCTCACACAGTATTTGTTAGGTCAAGGCATCACTCATCTCATTACTTGTCCTCACACACCTCAACAAAATGGCATTGTTGAACATAGGCATAGGACCATTAGAGAACTAGGTCTTACAATGCTATTTCATAGTAGAACTCCCTTGTTTTTGTGGGTTGAGGCCTTTTCAACTGCAGCGTATATTCTCAACAGAATTCCCTCACTCACTAACAAGACTGACTCTCCCCATTATTTACTTCATAACACTCACCCTGATTATAATAGCCTCAGAATTTTTGGGACAAAATGCTACCCCTATACTTGGGATTATAAGAAAAAACAAGTTTGATCCCAAGACCTTACCATGTGTTTTTGTAGGATATAGTAACAAGCATAAGGGGTTTAAGTGCTTTCACCCCCCTTCAAGAAAATTTTACATGTCCAGACATGTTGTCTATGATGAGACCATAATGCCTTATAAAACCATGTCCAATGTTAACAGACCTTATGTCCTTAGCCTCTTTGATCATTGGCTTCCCCTTGATAATCATTCCCATGCTCCTGATCCTGTCATACCTCCACCTACTTCTCAAGACTCTACTTCTATCACCCCTCCTGATATTATCATTACTCCTCCCACAACCTAACAGCAAGCTTCTGGCACCTCCATATCCCACTTCACAGACTATACTGACTCCATTCAGGACTCCCACACTTCTTCCACTCATACTCAACTGCCCTCTGATAACCAAATTCACACATCTCCAATCCCACCTCAAGAATCTGACTTTGCATCTCCATCTCCATCCTCATCATCCCCCCCACTCTCTCCCAGGGCCACTAGAGCCCAACATGGAATCTTCAAACCTAACCCTAAATATGCCCTCACCAGTTCATATAGCACAATTCCAATAGAACCAAAGACTGTCAAGAGTGCCCTCAAACATGAAGGATGGCAAGCAGCTATGAATGAGGAAATGCAAGCCTTACTAAATAATCACACATGTCAATTAGTTCCCAGAACACCAGATATGCATGTCATAGGTTCCAAGTGGGTGTTTAAGGCAAAATTAAAAGCTGCTGGGTCTCTAGACAGGCTAAAATCTAGATTAGTGGCTAAAGGTTTTGCCCAAATAGATGGCTTATACTATATTGAAACCTACTCCCCTGTTGTTAAACCAAGCACCATTAGAGTCATTCTATCTCTTGCCCTTTCCTTCAACTGGTCTGTTAGGCAACTAGATGTCAAGAATGCATTCTTGCATGGTAATATTACAGAAACTCTGTTCATGGAACAACCTCCAGGTATGTGTGATCCTCAGTTTCCTACTCATGTTTGTCAATTGAAAAAAGCTCTATATGGGTTGAAACAAGCCCCAAGGGCTTGGTTTGACATATTTAGTTCATTTCTACTTACATATGGTTTTCATTGCAGTTTATCAGACCCCTCACTGTTTATCTATCACACTAATCAGAGTACCCTAGTACTCCTTCTGTATGTAGATGACATGCTTGTCACAGGTTCCCATGCTGAGCTGCTGCATTCCTTCATTCACCAATTACATTCAGAGTTTGCAATGAAGGATCTAGGCACTGTTCATCACTTCCTTGGTGTACAGATACAACAAACTTCACAAGGCATGCTTTTTCACCAGTCTCACTATGCAGCAACACTTATTCACAGGGCTGCCATGCAAGATTGTATCTCAGCTTCACCAGACCAGATATCAGCTTTGCAGTCAACTCTTTGTCTCAATTCATGCAAGCCCCCACTCAGTTTCATATGCAACAGGTTCAAAGGTTAATCAGATATGTCAAAGCAACCCTGCACCTTGGTATCTCTCTCAAAGCATCCTCCAAACTCAACCTATATGCATTCTCAGATGCGGATTGGGCTGCGTGCCCTACAACAAGATGCTCCATTACAGGCTACTACACTTTCCTCGGCCCAAATATCATTTCTTGGTGTGCCAAGAAGCAACCAACAATATCCAGATCAAGTACAGAAGCAGAATACAGAGCTATGGCTCATACAGCAGCTGGAATCACTTGGCTTACACACTTGCTCCAAGAACTTCATGTTACCTTACCTACCATCCCCACACTACTATGTGATAACCTAAGTTCAGTCTACATGACCATAAATCTTGTCTTCCATGCAAGAAGCAAACATATTGAGCTTGACTACCACTATGTGAGAGAACAAGTAGCCAGAAAACTCTTGGTCACCAAGCATGTCTCCTCTCAAGACCAGCTTGCAGACATATTTACAAAGTGAAGAGAGTTTGAGAATGTGATAAACACAAGAGTAAACTTCAACTTATTTTATTCATTGATATGAGAGGTGTATAAATAGATACAATTGAGAGAGACTAGCACTAGCTTGGGCGGCCACTTGAGTATGTAGATGTGGGCGGCAAGCATGCAAAAGTAAAAGTAAAAGCTATGTCTATGACATATTAATTGTGTCTATGACATAAAGTAAACTAGAGTTTGACATATTAATTGTTTATATGTATCACAATTAATATGTCTTTTATAATTAAATAAAGTGTACAAAAATATTATGCACGAAAATCCTAAGGCTCGGGAATCTGCTGAGCACCTGTTCAAAGCCTCAGCCAGTTTGAGTCTCTTGAGTAATATTTCCACACCCCCTCAAATCGGGTTGTATATGTTGATGCAACCAAGTTTGCTACTTAGTCTCTTTGAACATAAGAGGTGGAATAGCCTTGGTAAGAATATCGACGATTCGATCTGCTTTGAGGAACATCTTGGAGTTGAATAATCTTGGCATCAATCTTCTCCTTCGAGTGTAATCATCAATGTCCACATGCTTGGTTTTATCATGATGGATGGATCTTCGCCATGCATAAGGTGAATTATTATCACAACAGAGTGTGATAGGTTCTTTGATCTGATTCTTTGAAGTTCGATCGAGTACCCTTTTTTTAGCCATAGAGCTTCACAAATGCCAAGTACAAGTGCCCTTAGTTCAACCCGGATTTGCTTCTTGACACGATGGGTTGTTTCTTGCTCCTCCAAGTAACCAGGTTCCCCATATATATGAGCAATAGCTGTGGTAGACCTCACTGTCAATGTGACATCCACCCAATCGACATCGGTGTAGACGCTTGATTGATCTATCGGGAGACTTGGTGAAGTGCGGGCCTTGGCCAGAGTGGATTTTAAATACCTCGATATCCTATTCACTTGCATCCCAATGTTGCTCAATAGGGCAATGCATGAATTGATTGACAGGCCCGACCCCCATATGCAATATCGGGTCTTGTATGAGAAAGGTATATGAGTTTGCCTACAAGCCTTTGATATTGTTCTTTCCTCGACAAAGAATGTCACCATGCGATGAGGTATGGTAAGGTCTCTTGGAGATCTGACGAGTTTGCATCCCAAAGATGCCGATTTCCTTCATGAGTCCAGGACATACTTCCTTTGGGAGACCCCGAAATGCCATTAGTGTTTCTAGCTACTTCCATACCAAGAAAGTACTTGAGGTAGCCCAGATCTTTAACTTGGAACACCTTTGCCAAGAGAGTCTTCAAGTTACGGATTTGATGAAGTCTTCCCGAGTAAGGATGATATCATCCACATATACAATTAGAATGGACCTCCTCACGGTTGGTTGTCTTGACAAACATGGTGTGATCGAGTTGCATTGATGATATCCAGCAGCTTTAACCACGGTAGTGAGTTTTCCAAACCAGGCTCTTGGGGATTGCTTGAGACCATATAGAGATTTCCGAGTTTGCATACCTTGCCCTGAGTGTGGGGATTGACAAAACCAGGAGGTACATTCATATAGACTTCCTCGGTGAGATCACCATTGAGAAAAGCATTTTTGATATCCAATTGATGTAGAGGCCACCCAGGTTGGACAAACTAGAGAGCGCGAGAACCCTGGCGTGTTGAGTTTTGCCACTTTGGTGCAAAAGTTTCCTTATAGTCAATACCATAAGTTTGAGTGAATCCCTTGCTACCAATCGGCTTTGTACTTGTCAATTGTACCATCGACATTGTATTTAATAGTGAATAACCATCTGCATTAGCTTAACTGTCTTCTTGCCTTTGGGAAGAGTTGTGAGGTCCCAAGTATGATTATCCAGAGAGCGATCATCTCGGTTTTAACGGCTGACCTTCCACTTATCATTTTGAAGGGCCTCCCGAATATTTCTAGGATAGAGTGAGAATCCAGTCCTGTGTAAACATGGCAAAGACAGAGACAAGCGATCATAAGATAAATAAGTATGAATAGAATGATCGGTGCATGATCTTTTCCTTTCCTTAGAGCAATAGAGTCTGCATCATCAATGTCGATGAAGCTGCGAGGATCTGCCAGATTCTTGAGTGTCGGCGGGCTCGAGTCGTCGTGAGCTCTGAGTCGGTTGGTTCTTTGAGGATCGATAGGTCTTGGGGTTCGATCTGTGAGGATCGATGGAGTTCTTTGAGGTTAAAGTCTCTTTGAAGGAAGGGGTTTAGGTCAATTTCTATCGATTTCCATCGTTGATCGCCTCGATGGACTTGTCTTTGTAGTAGGAGTCCTTTCAAAAATTTCACATCCATAGAATTGTAAAATCTTTTTTGGAAGGAGAGTAGCACTTGTAACCTTTCTGTCCCTTTGCATATCCTAGGAATATGCACTTGTGAGCTTTGGGATCAAGTTTGCTTCGTGTTGGGCATGGATATAGACAAACACAAGTACAACCAAAGATTTTGGAGGTAGGCGGAAATAAGATGGGGCGCAGGAGTGTGTGTCCAGTAGGGTTTGATAGGAGTTTTGAAGCCTAGTACCTGTTTGGGAAGTCTGTTGATTAAGTATGTGGAAGTCAATATGGCTTCACCCCACATATATTTTGGAACATTTGTGGTAAACATAATAGACCTAGCCATTTCAAGCGGATGCTGTTCTTTCTCTCAAAGAACCCCATTTTGTTGAGGGTTTCAACACAACTCGATATGGACAATCCTTTATCCATCAAGAAATTACGAGATGAGACTCATAATATTCAAGAGCATTGTCGGTCTTCAAGATTTTGATCTTAGTGTCAAACCGAGTGGAGACCATGTTGTAAAATTCTTGAAAAATGGGTCCAACTTCAGACTTATCCTTCATTAAAAATAACCAAGTGGTTCGGTGTGGTCATCTATGAATGCAGGGCTCCACCCACAACAAACCACCTCTTTCTTTTTTTAACTATGGAGATTTTTAATAAACTATCTAGGTCCCATTATTTTTATGCATTGACCCTATTTTTATACATTATTCTATAATTACATTAAGAGGTAAATATACAAATATATGTGGATGGTAAAATTAATAAATTTCCACCCCTTGTCAAAATTCCTGCGCAGCACTAACAAACCACCTCTTTCCTGTTATGCTTTTTTACTCTTGAGGGTCCCCATACGTCACGTGATGGATGGTAAGTAAGGGTGAGTTTAGAGTTTAGCAAAGCGACAAATATCACATTGAAGATCATTCAAATTACAACCTTTAAACAATTCAGGATCTATAGACTTTAAATAACTAAAACTGGGATGTCCTAGTCTATAATGCCATAACATGATATTGTCTAGGTTTTGAGTGCAGTTCTTGCAGGCGATTCGCCTCTCGATCTTGATCTTGGCCTTCAAAGGGTTGACCACAAACAGACTGAGCAAGGTTTAGCAGTCCCAATCAACGCCTTTGAGGAATGATCTGGAATGTGCACGATTCTCATTAAAAACAACAGTCGAGTTCAAATCTTTAGTAAGTTTATTGTGAGATATGAGATTGCAATCTAATTTTGGAACAAATAGGACATTCTGCAGCATATCTTATTAGTAAGTCTGCACCACGACCAAAACCTTTTGCACTAGAGATAGATCCATCAATGAGCCTTAATATTGTGAATTTGGGGACATGGCTTAAGTTGAGTAATGAGATTTTTATTACCATCATATATGGGAAGAGGCCCCAGAGTCAACAATCCAGTTTCATTACTAATAGATGAGTAGAATTTACTCAGACGGCATGAGAGGCTATGTCGGTAGAGTGACTACCTCCCTTTTGTTGAGTTAGAAAGGCTTTGAATGCGACAAGGTGAGCATTCAACTGTTGTCATCTTCTTCCTCACTTATGTGTGCCTCGACTTTCCTTGGCGGTCCGGAGGTCTTGGAGGAGTTAGGCTTGCCATGTAGCTTCCAAAGAAGTGTCCTTGGTGTGATTAGTGCGTTTGCGGTGGTCACGAAACGACTTCCCAGTTTTATCGGCCAGGCTTCTGTAAGCCTCGATAGCCTCAGCGGGGTTTCTGACGATCGGCCAGGTGGCACTTTCGATAGGGTTGTCGGCGGGGGTTCAAGCGACATCACTTTCCTCCTGCTTTCCTCATGTTTGACCTCAGCAAACATGGATTTGAGATTTGGAAGAGGTTTAGTAGCAAGAATTCTACCTCTGACATCATCAAGAGTAGGATTCAGTCCAGTAAGGAATTTGAATACTCTCTTCTTCTCGATGATGTCTTTAAAGAGTGCAGCATCTTTAACATCATTCCAGGGTGAGTTTCCAACATATCTAGGTGTTGCCATGCCTTAGATAGTTGATTAAAGTATTGAGTTACAGACATATCCCCTTGTCTGCAATTTTGAATCTGAGCTTCGAGTTCATAGACTTCAGATGTATTGTCCTTTTTTGAGTAAAGGTCTCTGGCATTGTCCCAGATTTCCTTAGCAGTGTCATACATCATGAAGTTCTCACTGATCTCTTTTGTCATAGACCTCGTGAGGATGGTCATGACTTGGTTATTTTCTGTGTCCCATGCTTCAAACTTGGGGTCAGTTTCAGCAGGGGCAGGTTTGGAACCAGACAGATATCCCATCTTGCCCTGGCCGGAGATATACATTTTCATAGACCTTGACCATAACAAGTAATTGTTACCATCAAGTTTATGATTTGTAAAAGAAGAGTGCTTTCGATTATCCCATCTGTTTGGCGCAATGTGAGTCTACTGAAGAAGATGAAACATCAGATAATGTTGACATTTTTCTGAAAAAGAACTGAGTTTTGCAGCGGATTTTTAGAACTCAGTAAGGCTCTGCTACCATGAAGAGAGTTTGAGAATGTGATAAACACAAGAGTAAACTTCAACTTATTTTATTCATTGATATGAGAGGTGTATAAATAGATACAATTGAGAGAGACTAGCACTAGCTTGGGCGGCCACTTGAGTATGTAGATGTGGGCGGCAAGCATGCAAAAGTAAAAGTAAAAGCTATGTCTATGACATATTAATTGTGTCTATGACATAAAGTAAACTAGAGTTTGACATATTAATTGTTTATATGTATCACAATTAATATGTCTTTTATAATTAAATAAAGTGTACAAAAATATTATGCACGAAATCCTAAGGCTCAGGAATCTGCTGAGCACCCTGCTGAAGCCTCAGCAGGCTGAGTCTGCTGAGTAATATTTCCACACAAAGCCTCTGCCCAAATATGTCTTTCAGAAACTCAGAGACAAACTCAGCCTACTCCCAAGTCCTAGCCTCGTTTGAGGGGGAGTATTAACGAATTACATGCATTTCCATGCAAGATTCATGCACGATTTTGTGCAGTTATGCAGCAGTGCCAGCAAAGCAATCATTTGAATCAATTTAAATCATGATTAAGGAGAGATAAGGTTGTTTTGGAGAGATAAGGAAGATTTTTAGTCATGATTAATGCTGAGTATTTTCGGTGATATAAGAGTTTGATGGCTATTTAGTCTCTTGTGTAGTGATAGGATATCTTGATATGGTTGCTAGTTCAAAATTTAAACAGAAATTGTATTATCCGACCATTATCTGATGTTTAAGGCTCAGATTAGGGTTAATGCCTCCCTATATAAAAAGGCACAGCCTCTGTATTAGTTTTTCAAGCAAAATACATCGAATAAAAAAGGATTCATATGCTTTATATTGTGTTTTTCTACATCGGATGCCAAGAGGATGTCGTACACCAAAGTCAACCAATAACTGCTTCAACCACTTTAATTCGCATGTAAGAGAGGCCATAGATCTATACTCAGCCTCCGCGGAGGACCGAGAAACCGTGGACTGCTTCTTAGACTTCCAGGAAATCGGCGAAAGACCAAGAAAAACGAACCAACCACTCAGAGATCGTCGAGTAAGGAGGCAACAAAATACCTTGACCCGGATGTTTCTTCAAATAACGGACGAGTCGTAACGCAGCTTGCCAACGATCAACCCGAGGTCCTTGCATAAATTGAGAGAGAATATGAACCGAATATACCAGGTCAAGATGTGTCACACCTAGATAAATCAACCGCCCCACCAAGAAGGGGACCTTCGGCCAGGGCCAGTTTATGATTTTGTTCAATGGGGAAGTCGGCCGGTTTGGCCCCAAGTAACCCTGCATCGTGAATTATGTCGAGGGCATACTTACGCTGGTTCAAAAAAAATTCCGGATTTATTCCGGGCAACCTCCAAACCAAGGAAGTACTTAAGCACACCGAGATCCTTCATTTTAAAACATCGACTCAGATATGTCTTGAACTTAGTTATCTCCACTTTTTCATTACCTGTGATGATCATATCATCCACGCAGGGCCGGCCCTATCACAAGCCAGGCGAGCCAGTCGGCTTGGCCCAATGAATCCCGATAGGCCCAATCGGTACATGTTTTGCTTATCCGAAATTTTTTTTTATAGAATTAATCCGATCGATTTATAAAAAAAATCGTATATTAAAAAGCCCGATTTTGATAACAAATAGGCACGATTCTTTAAAAAAAAAATACCCAACCCAATAAAAAAATTTATATATAGGCCCGATTCTTTAAAAAAAATATCCAACCCAATAAAACAATTTATATGTTACTAAATGTTACTTCATGAATTTGAATGAAAGCGCAAAAGATGATGAAGGTTTGAAGAATTCTTGTAAGAATCTTGCAACAAAGTTGAAAAATGGTGAACATGAGGATGTTGATTGGGAAGAGTTGTATTATGAGTTACAACTTCTTGTACATGTTTTGCCCGAAGAAGCGGATGAACCTCTCCAAATTTTGAAATTCTTGAAAACATTTGATCTAAGTTATGTAAACACGGAGATTGTTTACCGAATATTGTTGACTATTCCGGTAACGGTTGCATCTGGTGAACGGAGTTTTTCGAAGTTGAAGCTAATAAAGAACCATCTTCGAAGCACGATGAGTCAAGAACGCTTGAATGGGTTAGCGATAATATCGATTGAGCAGAAATTGGTTGATGAAATTGATGATTATACATTGATTAGTGATTTACTTCTCAAATGTGCTTCAAGAGCATTGTTGAATTAGTATTTAGTATTAATATATATGTATGTTTTGTGTTTGCATTATGAATTTGATGTTTGTATATGAATGTATTAGAAAAAAAATTGTATTTTCGGTCGATTTTTTTTGTGTGTACATAGGCCCAATTTTTTTTAACTGGCTTCGGCCCTAAAAAACGTAGGACCGGCCCTGCATCCACGTATACAAGCACATTAAGTTGGACACCGTTACGATGCAGGGTAAACAAGGAATAATCCGAATATGACTGACGGAACCCATATGCCTTTAATGCCGATGCAAGCTTCGCAAACCAACACCGTGGAGCATGTTTCAAACCATATAAGGATTTTCGCATGCGACACACAAAGCCAGATCAATTTTTCTCAAAACCGGAGGGATCTTCATGTAAATCTCTTCTTCCAAATCTCCATGCAAAAACGCATTATGGACATCCATCTGATGAATGTCCCAATTTTTAATAGATGCCACACTAAGGAACGTACGAACATTGACCATCTTCGCTACAGGATCCAACGCCTCATTGTAATCCAAACCCTCCACCTGATGATGCCCAAATGCAACAAAACGAGCCTTTAAACGCTGCAGCAGTTTGGTCTCGGTCGATTTCTGAAACATATTTCTGGCTTACATCAAATGTATCAGTCGAGTATTTTAGTTTGGTTTTGTTTCCATGATTGGATAAGTTGTTTCATTGAATCATTAGTGAAGAAAGCCATGTACTATGATTTTATGAAACTGAGTAGAAACAAATTTAACAGAAGATTTAATAAGGTCAGAAGCTTCAGATTTATGCTTCTTAAGAAAAACCCAAGTAAATCTAGAAAAATCATCAACAACAGTAAGGAAATATTGTTGTCCATTCACAGTATGCTGTCTCAAAGGACCCCAAATATCCATATGAACAAGGTCAAAAGCAGTATTTACAGCAGTAGAACTTAAAGGAAAATGAGTTTTCTTCAGTTTAGCCATAGGACAGACATAGCAAAGATCATGATTACAAAATTTGACATCAACAGACTATGGACTATTGACTTGCAGTCTCTTATCTGGCAAGTGCCCAAGTCTATAGTGCCATAATAGTGCATCATCTAATCTATCTGATAAAGTGTGATTTTCAACAGCATTGGTAACAGAAAGTCTTATTGGTTGATCCATGACATAAAGTCCTCTCTGTAATTCAGCTGAACCGATCATTTTCTTGTTATTGTCCTGCAAAATACACTTGTCAGCAGAAAAAACAGTTGCACCTTTTGTATGATTAATAAAAGAGGGTATGGTTAAAAAGTTTTACTTAAAACCAGGAATGCAAAACACATCATGTAGGACCAATTGAGTGTTGATCCTCACTTGTCCTATATGTGTGACAGAGACATTATTTCCATTAGGTAATCCCATCTTTCTACTAGATGAAGGTTTGTGATTGCTTAACAGATCTAATGATCCTACAATGTGATCTGTGGCACCAGAGTCCAAGATCCATTGTATTGATCTTACTAAATTTAGGTCACCTGTTCCTGTAGCAAGTGAGTAATATGTGACAATATCAGCAGGTTGGCCAACAACAAATCCTGCATGTCTAGGAGGATCATTCGGCAGAGCCACCAACTTGTCAAGTGTTGTGGAGTAAGATTAGGAAACCCTGGTCCAGCAGACCTGCTTGGTGCCTGATCTTCTTCTGCTGATTGTTCCTCTTCTACCACATTTGCCTTTTTTTTGATTTAAAGCCAGGAGGAAAACCATGCTTCTTGTAACAAGTCTCCTTAGTATGACCATTGAATCCACATAAACTACATTGCATCTTTTTGGGATTTTTAGGCCTGAGATTTGCAGCAGAGTTAGGTCTGCTGACAATCTGATTTTGTCCCTGTCCATTCTTCTGTGATAATAGAATCATGGAATCTTGATTCTCGTCCTTATTAGCCATATACAATTTCTGTCTTTCAAACTTGATTGCCATTGCAAAGGCATCATGAATATCTGGAAAGGGCACCATCAACATCGCCTGTGAGACCATTGGCTCAAATTCATCCCTTTACACTTTAAGGAATTTTGATGACATGTTCAGCCTCCATATGATCCATCAGATTGCTGATTGCATTGCAATGACATTGAGGATCACAAGAACAAACTGGTACATGCCTGATGGTTTTGATTTCTTCCCAAAGAATCATTAATTTTGTGAAATATTGATTGACATAATCTGTGCCTTGCTTCAGTAGATGTATTTCTTCAAGAAGGTCTGAAAGTCTTAATGCATCAACATTTGAAAACCTTTCTTTTTGCAAGATTCTTCCAAACTACATGTGCATTCTTGAAATACATCAAACTTTGTGCAATGGTGTTTTCAACAGAATTTAAGACCCATGATCTCACCATTGTATCACACTGTCTCCATGCATGGAAGTCTGCTGAATCTGCTTCTAGCCTTTTAATTGTGCCGTCTACGAAGCCAATTTTATTCTTGGCGATCAACACCATCTCCATGAAAATTTTCCATAGATTATAGTTGTTGCCATTCATCAATGGCTGAACTAGAGCCAAAGAAGGATTCTCATTTGGATTAACATAGAATGGACTGGATGGACTTATTTCTTGTTTCCTAGCTGCCATGGCTATGAAGAACTCCAGAATTGATCACAAATCAACAATGATAGTGAAAAACCGATCAAGAACTGTTCTAAAAACAAGAAAAGAGGTGAGAGTTTACTCTCAAGAAACTGAAAACTCAGGGAAAATGAAGAATACTCTAAAACGCAGAAAAGCATTCAAAAATTCTCAAATTCTTGCTCTTACACCATGATGAAGTTTTACAAACAAAAATGCGGAATTATTATTGATCAAGTAAAGATTACAAGGTGAAGTACAATGCAGCTGATCATGGGGTATTTATAATTTCATACACCTCATTAATCAGTTAGAAGTAAGTTACAAATGGTTATAACAGAATAATTGTTTTCTAGATCCACATTACACTAGGATTGATCAACAGATTGATCAACAGTTCTTTGAGCTTCTATCTTGTCGGCCATTCTTTGGTGTCTTCATGTTATCATCACCGATTTTACTCAAGATTCCACTTCACCTTTATCTTGTACCAAGTTCGATTTTTTTTTTCTTTTTCGAAAAATCATACCTATAAAATATTACTTCAACATCGCATTTTTAAAATCTGTAGATACAAAATTCAATTCATTAATAGCCTAAATATGTGTTGTGTGTCTTTTTTTTTTGGGCCAAGTAATTTGTTTTTTGGGTCTTTATCGATTCAAGTAATTTTTTTCTTTTGGCCTTATCGATTCAAATAAATTTTTTTTAACACATTATATTAGGTTGGATCAGAATGAATCTACACGGAATTTTTTTTTCTTTTAGCGAAACATATAATGTTGGCCCCCCGGCACTGTTGTGCCTAAGACCACCACCTCCTATGCCTTCAAGGTGGGCCGGTGGAGCTGCTTGCCATTCATAGTGGCATTTTTTTTGCGCGTGACTCGGGATTTCACAGTATTTGCATGGAGTCTGATTCCTTGTCATGTGTTCAGTGGCTTCATTCCCCTTTTGATGATCTCACATCCCTTGGCTGTTTGGTGCAAGATTGCTTATTTTTAGCGGAATCATTTGAATTTTGTTCCTTTTCTTTTGTTAAGCATTCTGGTGATAGGCATGCTCATCTATTGGCTTAAGAGGGTTTTGCTTACTTAGGCTTTGTTGACTGGGGCGTTTTGCCTCCTAGACACGTTCTTGCTGCTTGTACTACCGATTTGGCCTAATAAAATTTTTCTGTTAGCTCAAAAAATAAGGGGCCAGAGGCCAGAAGGACAAGATAAGATACAAAATGATTAAGAAGGACAAAACGTAGTAACACATGTAGTAACAAATGTAGTAAGTGTCATTCTCAACTATTTTAGATTAAAACTGTCATTCACAACCTTTAACCTAAATAATAATAATAATATTAGTGTTATATACATCACATATCACCAATATAAGTAATCTATAACCAGTATAAGACTTGTATCATTTGAATAATTAAGTCTTATTTCAGTGACACAATATGGAAGTTACTTTTCAATATTCTAATTAGTGGATCAAAATTTTCAAACTTTGAAGGATCAAAGCAAAAAAAAATTTAGGGGAAAAGCATGTCTTTTTCAAGTTCCCTTTTAAAAAATTTCAACTTGAACTTTGTCTTGCTTATTTTACGATCCAATAGGCCTATAATTAGCTTCTTCAACATACATGATCTATATGAAAGCTAGATCATATTTGACAAATAGCAACACAGAAATATATCCACACCAAATTAAAATGGCAATATGCTTGGATGATGAAAAAGAGGTTCTTGATTTTGTACTTGGAAAAGGCAATGGTGTCAAAGGTCTAGTAGATTCAGGAGTATCAGAGGTTCCCAGTCCATTTATTCAACCACCAGATCAAAGAACTCATCAACTCCGTACGCACTGGCAGATCCAGAAACTCGATTCACCCGAGGCACAAAAGAAAAATTCAGAAGATACCGAGGACACAAAAGGTATATACATATATATAACGTTCTTTTAACCGTAAAACTAGATCATTTTAATATAATCTTATGTTTTTCCCGGTGCTAATTAATCGATATATTGCATCCGCCAATGCTACAGCGGTTTGGAAGATCTCGGAACCTATTGACTTATCAAAGCTTGATGGTCCAGACCATGACCTAGTGGTAAAGGCCATTGCAACAGCAGCTGAGACGGTCGGGTTTTTTCCAGGTGGTGAATCATGGTGTCCCTTTAGAGCTTTTGGATTCTTTGATAGCTTCGGCTTACGGGTTTTTCAATCAGACACCACTAGAAAAAGCTGTGTATCTTCAAGGAGTTAGCCTAGCCCTCTTGTGAAATACGGCACAAGCTTTTTACCTGAAAAAGATGTTGCTTTGGAATGGAGGGATTATCTTAGCATGTTTTATACAAACGATGAGCAGGCACTTCTGCATTGGCCCAAAGAGTGCAGGTATAATAATTTTACACTTCAAGTTTGTATGGTGATTGGTGAGTCAAAATTTAATCCGTAAATTTTACAGCTCGAATTTTTCAGGCCGAACGATCCGTAATCTTTATATTTATCTTTGTTTTTAGGGAAGATGCCCTGAAATACTTGAACTCATCAAGGAAGATAGTGAGGAGGATAATGGAAATATTGTTACAAAACATAGGGTTGCCCCATGATACTACAAGAGTTGATTCTCTAATATACCCTAGGGCAGTTAACATAAACTTCTACCCAGCATGTCCGGATCCAGATTTAACGGTCGGTGTTAAGGGACACTCTGACATTTGTGCCTTGACTATGCTACTTCAAGATGGAATTGGAGGACTGCAAGTGAAGCTGGAAGAGGATCTTGCTGATCAAGCAATAAAGAAAGGCGAGTGGATAGAGATTTCACCTGTTTCTGGTGCTTTGGTCGTAAACATTGGCGATACGTTGCAGGTAAAGTGTGAAATACTTCATATAGCTTAACAACACTTCTCCTTTGTATCTTCTTGTATTTGAATTAGAATTATAACACTCCAATTCTGAATCAACACTTTTGTTTCGATGTGATACCCCGTATCTCCGTTGATCCGGGTCGTCACATTCGAAATCTAATGTAACTCGCCATTAAATGTCTCGTGTCTTTGGTGTAGATAATAAGTAATGGACAATACAAAAGTGCAGAGCATAGAGTGAGAACAACAAAGAATCAATCAAGGGTATCTGTTCCCATCTTCGTTGAGCCACAACGTACGGAAAAAATCGGTCCATTGCCACATTTGGTGAAACGAGACGGTGTATGCCGCTATCGGGAGATTTTGTTTGCAGATTACGTGCAAAACTTTTTTCAAAGCACCCATGTCGGGAAGAAAACGCTTGATTTTGCCAAAATGGATTATACAGCTTGAAACAATTAAATTCGTACTTCTTTTACAATCTTATTATACAATATTATAGAAAATAAAATGAAGACAAGACCCACTGATACAGATCTGCTGCAGTTTCTTTTACTTCGGTTATATTTGGAGTAATGCTATTTCCACAACAAACGGTATTAAAAAACATATAATTTTTTTTTAATATTTTTACATCAATGATTTGATGCTGTCGGAGCGGCTGCAAGTTGGTCATGGAATACATGCACTTTAAACCCTCTGAAGTTCTCCAAATCACTGGCTTTTTAGATGCAGACCGGAGTGTTCACTTCATGACATAAAGTCTATTGCAGGGTAATGTGTCTATACCTAGGGACATCTCTTGTATATCGGACTTCAAAAAACAACATGTGTGAGTCAAGGTGATTCGATTCAGCGTCTGAATCTGGCAAAGCTGAAATCTAGGGTCAGCTGAGTGATAGTCAGCTGAGCTGAGTGTTCAAGTTTGGGAAGGTCAGCTGAAGTAGTGATATTGAAGATCTGCAACGATAAAAATAAAAAAAGATAAAAAAGAGCTAATCCAAGTTTTTAAGTGATTTTCACTCATATAGAGAATTCAAGATTACATAATGTCCTTAACTTCTGGGGAACTAAGGGTATTTATAAGCTTAAAAACTCATTTACTTACAAAAGCCCACTTGATTACTCATTAATTTAAAACATAAATAAAAGACTAATAATTATTATGATATGCTACATCATCTCCAACATCCTACATAAAAAGCTCGTCCACGAGCGAACTCATAAAAATCGACATTGAGAACTCATAAGCCTTCCATCAACATCAATATCCATTGATGGATCAAGTCCATTCACCATCTTGTAAAATAACTTCAAAGTCCTCTTAAATTTTCCATTCTCACATAATATGTTCAAACATGAAGAGAATGTAACCACACTTGTCTTCATCATGATGAACTTCCTTTCCATATTAGAGCTGTTCGCATTATTCCAACCCTCCCATAAATTGACTCGTCCGCGAGTTACGTACATCAGAGTAATTGTTCTGAAATCCAATAACCGTTGAATATAACTATATTCTGTCTTCCTACATTTCAATAGAATATGGAAGAAGTACAGTACCGGTGAGCTTAGACCACTTGGTAGACTTAAAGATAGCACGACCAGCATATCTCCTAGTTTCTTATATGAATTAGAACTAGAAATCGATATCCGGGCATAATGGCTTTTCGGTGGCTTGGAATCACCAGTTGCTAATGGTTCATAAGGCTGTGACGCTACTACGTTAAAATCCACAAACAAGGACTCTAACTGCCTTCGTATATTATTTGTATTCTATTCATCTTGCCGCTTGCCACCGGGATCAAAATTCATGATTAAAGGTTCACCATTCATAAAGTATTCGTATAAAGGACCGGGAAACAAACCTCTAAAGGTCTTAAGGCTTCCCCCACATGTGCTACTCAATCTCAACTTTTCCATCATGATGAAGTGTTTGAAAACATATGAGGTGACATGACATTGTGGTGAAATTGGTTTCCTTAAGGTGCTTGACATTACAATACTTAAAATCTTTCAAAGCTCTTGTATCACCGCTTGATGGGATCGACATTCCAATAGCAAGTGTCTGAATGATACTCTCAGAATTCTGATCTTCAGGGGATTCTTTAGCTGTTGATTTGTTCTGAGCAACAAGCTGGTCCAAGTGTCCATGTTGCTGCTGTTGTTCCGGCATTGGGCTTTCATACTCAAACTCTTCCATAAAGGCAATGATTGGTACAGATTCTCCATATATGGAAGATAAACAGTCATCAAAATGAACATCAGTGCTGTTTTTCGACCCCATTTCATCGTTGAACAATTTCGCCAAACACTCAGTGGGTGTCACTGTCACCATACATGTTTCCTTTGATTTCACATCAGCAGAGCCTTCGTCTAAGCTACTTTTAATGTAGTTGTCTTTAGTCTTCTCCTCATTTTCTTGAATATGCGTCATACAATTTTCAGCTGATATGTTGCTCCTTCAATATCATTAATTGTTGTGGTATGGTAGATGCCATCAGATAGGTCATTCTCACATTGACTTCTGTTCTGAGCTTCTAATTTGCATTTCGTCGAACCCTTGCTGGGCGCAAATACATCAATCACCATTTGCTTCCTTACTTCTGCAGTGGGTCGGATTTCTTCGATCTTGGTTATTGTTGGGGAGTAGTAGAACTCATGAGGATGTTGACTCACACTTTTGATGCTTTGCCTGCTGTTGTAAGTTTGGGGAAAACATTTTGTCGAACACTTGGCGTGTATAAACCTTTCAGCTAATAAATGTTTCATTTTTCTCCACGAAGTTACCCTTTCCTTACCTTCCATGAATCTTTGGCTTTCCAATTGCTGCCACCAACACTCAGCTCCCCCATCAAGTGTATATGATGCTAATTTGCATTTGAGACTTTCTGGTGGTTGAGCCTCTTCAAAGTAATAATTAATTTCATCAATCCAATTCTAAAGATCTTCAATGAATTGAGAGCCACCATAAGTGGGTAGAGCGATCGGAAAAATCGTTTGTTCTCTTCTCGAAAATTACGATTCCGGTAGTGAAGCCCTTCACCGACGTCAACCGCAGATACACAAGGAACATCTCGTTGAACTTGGTTGCAGTCACGCAAATTAAGGGTGGTGCATGTTTCAGCCCCGTCACAACTCGATCAATTTCTGCCCACAAAGAAACAGTTTTTTGATCAAGCTGTAATGGAGTATCCCATAGGATTTGAATCCCGAACACCGTCGCGGATCCGACTATCTTCCCAGCCCATTTTAGTCATCAACAAGCAAAGGGAAAACTCACGCTATGATTACCAAATGATGTAGAAGATCTACAACAATAAAATAAAGTAAAAATTAGTTTATAGTCCACTTTTTTCTCTTAATTAAGTGATAATCCTTCTTCAATTTTTTAGTTGCATTAAGAACAAATAAATTCCACCGGACGAATATACCCCTATTCTCTCACAAAACATATCCCTCCAATAACTCTTCCATCTCCAAAAACTCGTCGGTGCCGTCTCCGTTGTGGTGATTTATCTTCTCTCACATTATCCTCCAAAAACCGACTCGTCGGAGACGTTGAAGAATCGTAAACTAGTTTGATTGAAAGGAGGAATTTCACCAGTCAATAAATTGTCTTCCCGATAGAGCTGATAGAGTCTAGGGAGCCTGACTAACGAAACCGGGATGTGGCTGGAAATCCTGTTATGGGCCAGAAACACCACCGCGGAGATGAGAGATAGATTCAGTGAAGTTACCGGAGAAGTTGTTGTAGTTGAGAAAAAGGGACTCGAGATTCGAAAGACTAGAAAGGCTTGGGATTTTGCCGTGAATTGAGTTTCGTTTGAAGCTAAGAACTCGAAGCTGATCCAATTTGTTCAAACTAATCTCATCCAAAGTGCCACTCAAATTTATCTTCTCTACCACCAGCTTTGTCACTCTTCCTCCATTACTGCGTTCTCGAACACCTTCTCACATTAATTTGCACTTGTATTGCTTGTGGCTTAATTCAATCAAATCCAGTATTTTTCCGGAATTGTTATTTCTGTTGTTGAATGCTTTTCTCTTTCTTTGCATATTGAAATTAGTTATTCCCCTTCCAATTTATATGGATTTGATATCATATATCTTTGGCTGAATGCACATAAATGTAGCATACCATGGCTTTGGACATCTTAAGCCATGAGCTGTCTTTGTGGAATTTTGGAAGGATTTGAGTTCTTTTGATAGCCAGATCATGACCAGATGTCTTGTTTTCCATGGAGACAAGAACTTTCAGCCTTATACGACGAGCCAGATATGATACCTTGTCATCGAATTAAGCGTAAATAAATGTTTTATATGAATAGGATATGTGTGCGCCAAGTAATCGGCAAATTAACTCGAATGAGCTTTTGATATTGATAGTGATCTCGATATTGTATGCCTTTAATGATCTCATTAGTGATATAGTATCGCTTATATGAAATGTATATGAATGTAGGATATGATATCATTTCTCATCGAATTAAGCGTTAAATGAAATTTATATGAATGCGAGATTTGTTTTCTTTTAATTAAAATTGTAGATTATGAAACTTAATTTCAGCAACAAAGAAGCCCACAAAGCCAAGCGACTGCGATGAAAAACTTGGTGTTGCTGCTAGAGAAGCTAAGGAGAGATTGGATAGCAGGTTAAGAGCTCAATGGAAACCACAACCCAAAAGGTAGATATCAATATATATATATATATATATATATATATATATATATATATATATATATATATAGAGAGAGAGAGAGAGAGAGAGAGAGAGAGAGAGTGATCAAACTGTATATATGCATATATATTTTTGTGAAAGTGATTTAGTTTGATGGTGATTAGGAGTTCTGGTGGGCAACAACAAGCAACAAATCTGGAAAACAACCGCAATGAAGTGATGCTAAGGGAACGGGAAATATTGGAAGTTTCTGGAACGAAAAAGAAAAGATCAAAGAGTTTTACCTGGGGAAAGTTGGGCTGGAAATCATCAGAACAAGATGAATGTTCGGTATGTTTGGAGCAATTGAAGGAGAAAGAGACACTAATAATGCAATTGCCTTGCGCTCATAGCTTCCATTCTAAGTGTTTGCTTCCATGGCTTCGTGATAATTCTCAGTGCCCTTGTTGCAGAATGCAACTTTGATTATAATTTTACTACTTCTTTCTTTCCATTGTAATCACGATGACCCTTTTTCATCCAATCTGATTTGATCATCTTGTTGTAGACTCTGGAATTCTTAACACTCTGTATAATTTAATCGCTGAGGAAGAAGGCATTTTCTTGATTTTGCAGAACGACATTCAACTTTTGTCAAGAAGAAACAGAAAAAGAACATACGTGAATTGAATATGGCAAATAGCTTTGCATAATAAGGGTTCGAAATAATGATGAAAAATACGGGGAGAAAAAAAAATCTTTATTGCAAAATACCAGCTTAACAGACACAGATGAGCACAACATACAGCTAGAAGGCGAATCGGATACGTCTTTCGAAGGATTTTTCAAGAATGCACCTGTTTATGAAGCCAAGAACAAGTGGCCTAATGTGATTGAACCCAAGAACAAGAAGAGGCCTAAAAGAAATGATCCTAAAAAAAAGTAGTATCGAAACATGCTCCGAAAAGAAGTAAATATGAGTGCTTGAACTGTAAGAAGACATTCAGTTCATATCAAGGACTTGGGGGACATAGACCTTGCAACAAAAAACCGAAAGGAGAGTCCTTTTGAACTCGATCATCGAGATCGATCATCATTCTCGTCTGATGTGCCTTATATATGACATCTTATTAGTGATATTGTGTGCCTTATATGAGCCTTATATGAGCCAGATATGTATTATGTCCCTTGAATTAAGCCTTATATGAGCCAGATATGTGTGTCTTGAAGTAGTCACTTGAATTGAGCCTTAAATGAGCCTGATACTGATATTGATACTAATATTGTTTACTGATACTGTGTTAGTGTAAATACTGCGATTAAATTCGGATTTCAAATACTACGCCGCAAAGGTATCAAATGAGGTCTCAAAATGAGGATAAAAAAAATATATGAACTTTGGTGAAACAATTTTGATGATCGGTGTTCTAAATCAAAAGTTACGGTCGTTTATAAGAAAAACGCTCCGGTTAATGCAAATATTTTTTCGGCTTTCAAAATTTACGTCGGAAGGGTATCGTATTTGGGCTCAAATTAAAGAGCAAAAAAAAAGAACTTTAATGAAAACATTTCGATGATCGGAGTTATAAATCAAAAGTTACGAGTGTTTGAAAAGAAGAAAAAAAACAAAAACAAACCTGAAGCTGAACGGAAGGACTTGGAGATATGCGCGTGTCCCTTTAAAGGGTTATTTTTGTCCGTCTGAAATTGTTTGTTCTTTTTACAATTAAAAATAAGAGTGTGTCCTATTTATTCATTTTGTAATCTTTTCTGTCCTTTTGCCTCAATCTCCCTAAAATAAATACGATAAACAAGAGCTAATCCAAGTTCTTAAGTGATTTTCACTCATATAGAGAATTCAAGCATAATGTCCTTAACTTCTGTGGAACTAAGGGTATTTATAAGCTTAAAAGCCCATTTACTTAAAACATACCCTTACAGAAGCCCACTTGACTGCTCATTAATTTAAAACATAAATAAAATACTAATAATTATTATGATGTGCTACATCAAATGGTGTTCAATTGAGTTCTGTTGTTAGACGAGTAAAGTCTATTGAGTCTATTGAACAAGTCTGAATCAGTTTTGCGTCGGAGCTGGTTACATCTGGTGACTCAGTTGAGCTGAGTACACAACTGGGGTATTTATGGGAATCTGACAGAAGTCATTATGGCGGCTAGGGTTAGTTTTCAAGACTATAAATACCAGCATTCATTATAACATAGGCATGTGTGAAAATCTTCATGTAATTATGTGCATAACAAAATTATCTACATCTTTCATGAAGACATCTAGCCTAGAAAATGCCTTTAAGGAGGATTAAATTGCAGACGAAGTGGAGGTAGAGTAAAAACACCAAAAAAAATCTTTGATCCATTTAAACTCTTTAGCTTTAGACACATTCTTCTACCCCATAAAACTAACTTTCCATTAACCATCTCTTCTCCCCAGGATCATAATCAACATATATCTTGTAAATATCAACAACTTCCCATAACTCTTTCAAGATCAAATAGGCCGTTAAATATGTAATAATTCACCAAAAATGATGATATATCTGAACTTAAATGCCTTTGATCTCGTAGTGAGGAAAATGATAAACAAAGCTTGTAAAGGATTCAAACTAGCCCGAAAGTGCATCAACGAGTCATAAACAAGGATAAAATCATATAAGAAATGCAAGCAAAGTTGACTCTCATCAATAGTGCCGACAAAAAAATCAAGATTTGAAACCAATCAACCGAAACGTCATGCTTGAATCAAATATATAGGGAATATCTTTTCACAGAACACACTAATATGACCCAAGTCAGAATGTGGTTGACTTTTATGACTTAATTTGAATGAGTAGTTGAATGTTTTTTCTACACCCCAATATCCGTCATAAAGTTTATTTTATACGTTCTAATCTAAATTAGACCAAAAAAATTCAACGCCTAATTTTATAGTAGAATGGTGGAAGTAAGAACAAATAATATCAAATTGTAGTAGTTTAAAAGCATCATACATTCCGACAACAACCGATTAATTATCTTGCGAGTAGTTATGCCTGGTAGAAGATTCTCTTTATCCCTTCAACTTCCCCTTTGGAAAAAAACATCGACTTTGCTTACATTAATACAATCCCCAATAGGCCTTCTTCATCATCAAGGAGTATGAATATGATGAGAAGAGTTATTATACAACATGTATTGATTATTAACAAATGTAATTGATATTTCTCATTGATTAAAATCATTGGAGTACAAGACGTTTATATAGTGCACCATATCTTGGGGAGTAAGTTACGTAAAATAATAACGTAAATAAAATATAATTATTCATCCTTAATAATATCCTCAATACGACCCTGCAATCCCACGGGAAGAGGGAGGACGAGGAGATCGGTCTTGAGAACATTGAAGCGAGGCGTGCCAAGAGGTTTAGTGAGCACATCAGCGAGTTGATCCTTGGAACAGACAAAAGCAACTTGAATGAGCTTGGAGGCGACCAATTCACGAACATGATGGAGATCCAACTCAATGTGTTTGGTGCGTGCATGAAAAACTGGGTTTGCAGCAAGATAGGTAGCACCAATGTTGTCACACCAGAGGGTTGGAGCGGTAGAAATAGGACACCGCATTTCGCGTAACAGTTGCAATAACCACTGGAGCTCAGCGGCCGCATTGGAAAGAGATTTGTACTCAGCTTCTGTGCTACTTTTTGCCACCGTAAGTCGTTGCTTGCAGCGCCAACTAACAAGGTTGGTACCTAGGAACACACAATAGCCCCCCACAGAGCGACGATCATCAGAGTCAGAGGCTCAATCAGCATCGGAGTAAGCATGTAGAGTCAAAGTGGAAGTGCCAGAGATAAAGAGACCCTCAGAAATGGTGTGTTTGAGGTAGCGAAGAATGCGTTTCACCGCTGCCCAATGAAATTCAGTGGGGGAGTGCATGAACTTACTGACTTTATGGACGGCGAACGCAATGTCGGGATGAGTAAACCGTAAATATTGCAAGCCTCCGACGATGGTCCGATATAAGGACGGGTCAGCAATGGGAGGACCATCATCACGTGTTAAGTTACACTTAGCGGCCATAGGAGAGACGCAAGGCTTGGCCTTGTCCATGCCAGAGCACTGAAGAAGCTGAAGAATATATTTGCGATGTGTAAGATTCATACCATCAGAGGAGCGCAGAACTTCAATACCAAGAAAATAGGAAAGCGACCCAAGATATTTGACAGGAAACTGAGAGCCCAAATGCCGAATGACATGATCAACTGCGGCTGTTGAAGAACCGGTAATGATAACATTGTCAACATAAATCAGCACATAGACAGAAGTAGTCCCATGACGATAAATATAAAGAGAGGTGTCCGCTTTGGACGCAATAAATCCTCAGGTAGTAAGGGCATAGGTGAATCAAGAGTACCATGCCCGAGGGGCTTGACGAAGACAATAAAGACTGCATTTAAGACGGCAGACATGATTCGGATAATCAGGATGCTGAAAACCTTGAGGCTGTTGCATAAAAACCCTATCAGACAAATATCCATGAAGAAAGTGTTTTGAATATCCACCTACTTAAGAACCTAATTATTAGTAGTGGCTAAAGATAATAAAAGACGAATTGTAGTAGGCTTTGTTAGGAAATCACTAGTTTAACGCAACGGAATTTAAAATTTGATTTCCTTTTCTAGATCGTCTTCGTTTAATGCAATAAACACGTTAAGTAGTTTGACGGAATATAACTTGGATGATCTATAAGATCGTCGCTTTGACCGTCAACTGAGAGTAGTCAAGTGCGCAAGCCGTCCACGCGTCCGGCCCCTATCGTTGATCCACACGAACTCTTCGCCGGAATCCTCCTTGGATTGCTATCAGAAAAATCTGGCTGCTAGACCGGCCTTTTTCTCTCTATCTAACTCTCTATAAGAAGCTCTCTATTCTTACATAAGAACTATTAGTTCTTGGAATTATGATGTACAATTGAGCTAGCCAACCCCTTTCTTATATAGGGTGATAGCCCCCTTAGTCTCCCTAATCTTATTAGGAGAAGCTTCCTAGAAGATAGATAAAAGAGAAAAACATTTTCCCAATAAAATAAGGAAAATCACTTACATTGATTTATCTCTTTTATTATAATATCTTATATTAAATAAAATCTAAATATTTCCAATATCTTATATATTGAATATATTTATCTTATTACCATGAATCTATTTTACCAAAATCAATTAATATCCAATATTAATATTATGGTAATCTTATTAATTAAAGTACACAATCCAAGTATATCTTATACACCTAAAAGTGACGCCCCAAATTGCCAATATTTGGCATCCGGAATATTCTTTAATTAATATAATTTATGTATAATTAATATCTAGTATTTTATTTATTCATAATAAATAAATACCACCATATTAATTTACAACTATAACCTTTATAGTCTAGAGATAAACTTTCCTTATTTGGCTATCAACTATAACCGCATTTTAATCTGACTCGATGTTTATATGTGTGTGACCCGATAGGTTTCCGAATATGTTGGCCGTAGACACAAAGTGCAAATTACGAAAATACCCTTCATGCCTTAACGATCACGGGATAGCGTCTAGGAACACATCGTGACCCCCAATCATCAGAAGAGTCAAATGCAATGACTACTACCTTTCATGTGAAACAGTTGCCGTGTAAATTACAATCCTACCGCTGTAATAATATCCATACGATCATATCTCGGGTGTCAATACATTAACGATCGTATCTTATAATCTGGATATCATGCTCTCTCGGAATAACTCATTTACTCCCACTTTGCAATGATTCTCGAGGGCTAGACATTCCTTATAAGAAGGCCATTTCGGATATTCAATCCCAATCATAGGATACGCGATTCCCGGACGACCAATCATGTATACTCTGCATGCTTCAATATCATGCCCAATCACTACCGCATGATCGCCCCGTGAATAGGGGAAATCTCAATAGTGTCAAAGCATGACGATCCACACCGTAATGCCATGAAGACTCTGGTCTAAAGGATAAATACACAACTGCCACATAGAGCGACAGTTAATGTAAGTGGGTCAGTCTAACGTACGCATTCTCTAATACATGTCCACGTACAGTCCAAGTGTCTCTACACTTCGATATACGAGATCTATCCCTACCTTCTATAAGATAGAAGACATCCAATACGTGCTAGTCTAATCATACTATCAATGTCCCATTTGACAGTACATACGACTAGAGACATTTAAGTATCAAACTTGTTAAAGTGATTAGTGATCTCATAAACCATAATCACTATCATGGTTTCTCTATCACAGTTTGACACTAGGGACGTTACTATATAAATACAACTAATAATATGAAGATAAACAATATATAATAACAAAAGTGCTTTTATTAATCATAATAAAGTTATTACACGAACTAAAAGAGACTGTAAATGACCCGACCCGGTCGGATCCGGTCCAACCCGATTGGGTTTAGGACACCTATTCAACAGGCTTGACCACCGGGCTGAAGGTTGATAAGTGAGGATTTCGCATTCCGGCTCGATCAAATACAATTTATAAAACTCGAAACCTTAGGCAAAACTCACTTTCTAACCGGAAGTGAACCGGGTCGATCGTAGGTAGTGCGTTCAGAGTCCGAGGTCGATCCCACGAGGAGATTGAATCGAATACAAAACTTGTGTTAAAATCAGAGGACAAAGAGTATACGAACAAGACAAAAGATCGAAGTTTTTATTATTTCACGGCATAAACAAGGATCTGAATCAAGACTTTTATCCAGAGTAAATTTCATCAAACTAATAATCTACACGATCAAAACCATATTGAGAGAAAACAAATTGAAATCAGAAAACTCACAATAATGAAGATCTAAAAATTGCAGATCAAGACTTTTGAATCCTAAATCAGCAAAAGATATCAACCTTTAATTCATCCAATGATCCCAGGCACGAACTCCACCAAGCTATCGATCGAATATCGTATTCTACTCCATATTTAAAAATCTAAACTATGAAATTGAAATACGGGGCCTAGTCCAGAGCTCTAATCCGGCTATTTAGATGTCAACCTGTCATAACAACCGCCGAAACAGCTGGGTTGAGCACCTAAGCCAGCCTTGAACTCAGTCTAGGCCAATAAAAGTCAGAATATGTCGTTTCTTAGGTTTGGATGCTCTTAAATAGGCAGAAAATCGCGACCTTGACCTAATTGGGCCGACCAACTTGGCCCATTTAACTCGTTTTCAGTAAATCGGTGATAACTTGCTGTGTAGAGCTCCGATTTGAACGATTCAAGATGCGTTGGAAATCTCGTTCAATTACCTACAACTTTCATGAAGAACACTTGACCAGAAAATGCCTCCAAGATAGGTCAAAATAAAGATTAACGAACAGACATGGTGAAATACTGCTGTCGGCACCAAACGAGCGTTTGCTCCAAGGTGGACGCTCGTCCGGCTGGTAATCTTGATGATATTAGGGCTTGTTCTTCCACGAATGAACGTCTGGACTACCTTGAACGCTCGTCTGATATATATGAGCTTTCTTGATTCGGGCTGATCCTATCCAAACGCCCGTTTGGGGGTTATTGGGACGCCCGTCCAGCTGAAAACCCAACTTTCTGAATGAAGTATCACCCTGTAGACACCCGTCTGGAATGTGCAGACGCCCGTCTGATATAGCTTCACGGAAGACGCCCGTCTGGAGTATTGCAAACGCCCGTCTGGCTTGTCTTCACTCCAAACTTGGCTTTTCTTCCACTTTCATTCAATTCTCGTACCACGAACATATCTCTCATTCCGAAACATCGCCTTCCGGGTCCTCGAGTCACCTAAGTCCTGCAATAAGATAGAAAAACAAACACCACGCATAATTCCGCAAGACAAAAGTGCTCGGAAAAGAGTGAAATATCGTCAAAAAGGCAGAGTTCCCTATCGATATGACAGTTTAACTCCCCGTGCGTATAACTCTCGATATTACTCTCAAACAGGTCTAAATCTACCCAAAACATGCCAATAAAGTGATAAACGGGGGCTAGATCACATACAAAAGTGCAGTGAAGTTGACTCCTATCAAAGGTGTCGTGAAAGTCAACACCCTCAGCCTGATGAAAGCCTTGGCCACAAGGCGAGCCTTTTAGTGCTCAATACGACCATTTGCATGCTGTTTAATACGGTAGACCCACTTATTGCCAATAACATTCATCCTAGGAGAGTAGGGGACAAGTTCCCACGTATCATTTTAAACTAATGCGTTGATCTCATCACATATAGCATCATGCCAAACCCGGTGTTTATTGGCTTTGGTGTAAGAGGTGGGTTCGGAAGGAGTGGCCGAGGATAGGAGAGCCTTTGGTAAGGGGTAACAAATGAAATCAGGGTGAAGGGATTTAGGCTTCAGAGTATTTGTTTAAGAATGGGTCACCATGGTTCGAGTTGGTGAAGGTGGACCCGAGGGAGAGGTCTCGGTAGGTGAAGAAGAGGACTCATCAGTAGACGGAGTGGACGTGGAAGAAGTAGGAGAATCCACAAGAATGGCCGAAAATGGGGAAGGAGACAGCGGTGTTGCTTCAGATACGTTGGGAACGAAAGTGGGAGAAGGTAACGAAGGAGCTACAATATTAGAGGTAAGATGAACTGTGATGGACTCAGCCGTGAGAGGAGAGGCGGACGAGGTGTAGGGAAAAGTGGTCCCGTCGAAGACAACATGGCGAGAGATATATACTTTGCCAGATTGAAGGTCTAGGCACTTATATCCATGATGAGACGAACTATAACCTAGAAAAATACAAATTTTAGACCGGAAGTCCATTTTATGGTGGTTGTAAGGACGAAGGTAAGGCCAACATGCACAACCAAAGACACGAAATAAGTGGTAACCAGGGGACCGATGAAATAGGGTTTTGTAAGGAGACTTATTATGTAGAAGGCGAGAGGGAAGATGATTAATGACGTAAACAACGGAGGTGAAGGCATCTTCGCAAAAAGGGAGAGGGAGATTAGATTGCGCAAGGAGAGATAAACCAGTTTCAACAATATGGCGGTGACGTCGTTCAACAACATTTGCTCGTGGGTGTGAGGACAAGAGACACGACGATCTATGCCTAAATTGGTGAGATGACGAGAAAGACGTTGAAACTCACCACCCCAATCAGTTTTCATAGCTTTAATTTTACGATTAAACTGGCATTCAACAAGGTTGCAAAAATTAAGAAAGACAGTCTCAACATCAGATTTCAGACGAATAGGATAAAGCCAAATAAACTTACAAAAATCATCCACAAAACTTATGTAGTAACGGTTGCCATAAATCGAGGGTTCAAAACACTGACCCAAAACATAAGAATAAAGCAAGTCTAAAGGTGCAGTAGAAGTAAAAGTGGAAACGGGAAGGGGATGACGATGACTTTTAGCTAACTGGCACGCATCACAAACAGTGGCTGGTGCTTTATTGGACACAATAATATTTAAAACACGCAAGACTTGGGACAGGGCTTGGTGAGAACAGTGACCAAGCCGTTGATGCCAAAGCTCGGGGGACTCACGGATTGAGAGAAAAGCACGAGCAACAAGGCAGTTGAATAGACTGGAAAAATGGTAGAGGCCATCCTTTAGGAAACCCCTATGATGGACTTGGCCCGAGTAGTCCTTCACAAGAAAATAAGTGTCATGAAACTCGAAATAAATGGAATTATCTAAAGCAAACCGATGGACGGAAAGTAAATTAATACGAAGGGAGGGGGAAACTAGAATATTCGAAAGTAAGTACGAAGAGCCGATACGTGAAGAACCAATATGGGAAATAGGTAAACCTGTGCCATCACCAATGTTGATACAATCAGGACCATCATAGGGCCCGGACTGCAAGTTCAGGTTTCTGAAGTTGTTGGTCATTTGATGGGTGGCCCCGGTGTCGGGAATCCACTCATGAGGCAGCGGATGAGCAGGCTACTGTTGAGCTTGATAGGCTTGGGCCGGATATGGCTGTTTTCCAGGGGATTGGCGGGGAGGTGGAATAGCCGAGTCATCATCAAAACGATAATAGCAAGTATTGGCGGCATGGCCCTGACGAGAACATATTTGGCAGGTGACTAGAGGACCTGAATTGTGGCCTGAGCCGCGTCCACGAGAAGAGCCCGAACGCCCCTGGCCACTGTTTTGTCCGGAGGAGCTATAACCACGACCACGGCCAGAATTTTGAGGAGGCCCAGAATGCAGGTTAGCCTGTTGATTTGCCAGAGAAGAAGAATTGACCGTCGATGGGGTAGGGGCATGATTCTGGAGACGGATTCAGTCAACAAGAGCAGGGATTATGCTTCTTCAATAGAGACGGAGTCACGAGCAGAGTGCTGGGTAACAAGGGCTTTATATTCAGGACCAAGACCAGGAATAAGATACGTAACAATATCATCGCTGGATAACGGATGCCCAGCCATAGCCAATTCATCAGTCAAACGCTTAACAGTGTGATAACGCTCTCAATAGTACCATTAATTATGCCTTTATTCACCTCGAATTCTGCTCAAAGAGAGGATAGATAGGCTCGTTATTATATGGAATATGTGTTAAATGCTATGTGTATGTTTCTAGGTTCGTAATTCTACATCTGTGTTATTTTCCCGAAGATTTGGTACTGTTTTTCCTCGTTTTATGTGTTTTATAGGATGTACCGAATCTGGAGCATTGGAGATCAGATCTGGATCAAAGGAAGCATTTTTGGCCAAGTAAAAGAAGTCCAAGAAGAGGTCTGCTAAAAAAAAGAAGAAATGTTAGCCCGGTTTACCGTGGGCTAGGTCCGGTAAACCGAGAGCCTTGTGAGACACGAAATTGATTCTACCGCATCTACTAGGTCGGTTAGGGTTTCTATGAGTCATAAGTCGGCTATTGTATCTATATAAAGCCGCATTAACTGATTACTACATAGGTTCCAAGTTTTGCATATTCTTTTATATACATTATACAATTTGATGAAATAAAGTTATTCTAAGCTTTTGAGGAGTTATTTCTGGTTTTCTTCCATTCTCTACCATCTCTAGCTTGAGTAGATCGAGCTAGATCTCCATTGTTGAAGGTATGAAGATTTGAACGTTCCTTTTTGTCTTCATATGGTAGATATGTTCGTATTTATGTGTTTTAGTTAATCTGCATGTTTAACGACCTCATGACTTACTTAGATTAATCGTAATTGAGCAATGTAGATCCAGAATTAAGAAAAGCTGCCCCCTGTAAACCGGTGGTCTATACCGGTTTACCGAGGCAAATTTAGAAAACTTAATCTGGAGTATTCACGTTAGCTCCGTTGATCGACATGTTTAATTAACAGTAGGTTAGATCTGACCAATCTGCTTATTGTATTCATAAATTAACATGAAGTACAGATAATGAAGTGTTAGTTTGGACATAGTCTTGATGGACCCTAGGAACGTGCTGATCAGTGTCGACAGCTATCTAGGCGGGTTAGCAGTATGAGTTAGCGCTTGATATCGGAAATTCTAGTTCTTTATGCGTATGGGCTATTACGGACCAATTAAGAAGGGTAGCTTGCGTATAGATTGTCTACTACCATGGCCGGAGTAGATAGGGTTAGGAGTTGCACCCGTAGGTCAAAACTAAATTAAAAGCTCGTTCGATTATTTTAAGGAAATTATATGGGGAAGTAAATATAACGATTAACTAATCCAAGTTAGTAGATTGGTGGGAAGAGGGGGAGGAATACAACGTTTCTTTTCTGTTTAATGTTGGTCAATGACCACTTATATGTGCCTTCTTCGTTAGGTTAGAATCGTTTATACTTAAAGTTGCATTGTCTCTGTGGGATCGACCTTGATTCGCCCTTACTATACTACGATGTACCTAGTATTCTTGCTAGTAAATCGACGTTAGTGACTAACACGCAATCACAGCGACATAATATTCATTGACGGTCATCGTACCTTTACGTGTGGAGGCCAATTGAGTGCGGATTTGCATGAGTTTGGCCCGGGATTGGGATGCAAAACACGTTTCGATGGCTGACCATATTTCATCGGAGGTAGTAGCATGATAAACTTGCATCAAAATGTCCTCAGAGAGAGAGAGGAGGTGATGGTACTAAGAATCAGGCTGTCTTGTTGCAGCCAAGCATCATAGGCCGGATTAGGGACTGATGTTCCTTTGTCGTTAATGTAGCCGCCGGTGCTTTAATCGTTCCAATAACATAGCCAAAAACTCCTTGGCCGCCAGATAGGGTAAGATTTGAGCTCACGATTGAGTTTGATGATATGAATTTGGGAAGAGGGATGAAAGGAGGGGAGGGAGGATTTGGCCGGAGAGTTTGGTGGCCGAAGTTTCGGTAATGGCTGAATCGTCTGCCATGCTGCGGCTGTGGTTTTTTTTTTTTTTTTTTTGAATTAGGGTTTAGTCGAGAAGAAGAAGGAGGGATTGACGAGATGAGGAAACGAGATCAACGCCTAGCTCCGATACCATATTAACAAATTTAACTAATATTTCTCATTGATTAAAATCATTAGAGTACAAGGCGTATATATATTGCACCACATCTTGGGGAGTAAGTTACGTAAAATAATAACGTAAATAAAATATAATTATTCATCCTTAATAATATCCTCAATATTGATGGGTGATACCGATTGGATGCTTGAGATTTGTCCACCTCATCCCTACACAACACTTTTATGTGAGAGAACGTAAATTTAGACAAATCAAGTGAAAAATGTTATTTGCTAAAAAATAATCGTGATGTTATAAGTAATTTTTTGGATACCGAAAGTAAGTATGGTGCCGGACAATCCCGTGAACTATATGGAGCTTCGAGCAATTTTCCTTGCTTTGGGGGAGGCGCAACACTTAGGGATTGGACGGTTGGAAGTAGAGAGTGATTGTTTGGCGAGTATAGCAAGTCTTCGCAGACCTGGGGAGGATCTCACTGCTTACGGGTGCCTAGTTGAGGATTGTTTGGCGCTTTTGTCAAGTTTTCAGTCTGTATCTTTTTCTTTATTCGGCGCGTTGAAAATGTTACAGCGCATCTTCTAGCTGACATGGATTGTTGGTTTCTTCTCGGACACCTTAGGGTTCTTGGCCCCCGGGTGACGTTTTAATCGCCTTTTCGGCGTATATTGATTAATAAAATTCTGGTTTCTCAAAAAAAAAAAAGGTATGGTGCCGGAAGCAGTTTTGTGATGCCAACAAATGCCATATATATATATATAAGGCGGACCTTTCCTATGGGCAAAGGGGGGGCTAAGCCCACCCAGACAAAAAAATATTTGCACTAAAATATCTATGTAGTCCAGTTTGATCCTTTAAAAAATTCTTAATCCAGCCCACCCGACGAACTCGATATAGTCCATTAGCCCACCCGAAATTTGAATCCTGGCTCCGCCATTATATATATATATATATATATATATATATATATATATATAGGTGTGTGAAAGCTGATAGTTGACAAATAGAGCAACACAGAATTCTACAGCAAAATAAAATGGCACTATGCATTGACGATGAAACTGCTGTTCTTGATTTCGTAGTTCAAAAAGGCCATGGTATCAATGGTCTAGTAGACTCAGGAATATCACAAGTTCCCACTACATTCATTCAACCACCAGATAAAAGAACATGTCAACTCCATTCGGCGACGACGATACAGATGATTTCGGAACCGATTGATTTATCAAAGCTCGACGGTCCGGACCATGACCTTGTGGTAAAGGCGATTGCAACAGCAGCTGAGACGATAGGGTTTTTCCAGGTGGTGAATCATGGTGTCCCTTTACAGGTTTTGGATTCTTTCATAGCTTCGGCTTACCGGTTTTTCGATCAGACACAGCAAGAAAAAGCTGTGTACCTTCATGGAGTTAGCCCTAGCCCTTATGTGAAATATGCCACAAAAGTATTGCCTGATATAAATTATGCTTTGGAATGGATGGATTATCTTACCTTGCTTTACATCAATGATGAACAGGCACTTCAGCATTGGCCTAAGGAGTGCAGGTAAATCTACAATTGGATTCTAGAGATTCTATTATTCCTTATATGAACTTATTGTTATATATTTAATGTTAGTTATTTTAGGACAATATCTAAGAACTAAATCTTATGCTTATTAATCTTTCTTTAATTTATGGGGGATCTCAAATAAAAATATATTCTATGAGGCGAGGGAAGACGATGTATTATTATGGTGGATTAAACAATAGGAAGTGCCGATATGAGTTAAATACAATACAACCAAATATAATTAATAGTAATATAAGGAGAGTGATAGAGTTACCCCTCGAGTTCATACCATTTTTACACCATCATCATCTCACCACATGTTTTTTATTTGTAGAAAGGATAAAAAAAAAAACTTGAAAAAATCACAATCACAAGATTATATTGGGTGTAACAATGATGTAAACTTGATGGAGTAATTCTATCATTACCTGTAATATAAAAGTAATATAATACTCCTTCCATTTTTTTATTTGTCACATTTCAGAATTTGCACTGTTTTTATTTATCTATCATTTTACATTTCTAATACATCATTTATTATTTTTTTCTTCCTTTAACAACAAAATAATTACATCTCCAAAAAAAAAAAACATTTCTAGTACTAAAAACTCCAAAAGTCAATTTGACTCACTATTACCCATGCATATATTCAAAAAATCAAATGACAACTTAATCATTTTATACTATATTTTAGATACATTAATTACTTTCTTAATCTGTGTGATTCTTCTCTCTGCGACATATAAAAAAAATACGGAGTGCGTACCTTTAAGAAAGAGAATACTACAAATAATATCATTGATACAGTATAATTCAAGTAACCATATAACTAACCATAAACATTAAATGTATTAATAGGGTAAATCAAGCCTAACTTTTATGTAATTTTAATAACTCTTTTAGTCTATTTCTTGTTTGATTTTCGATAACCTAATATTTTTTTTCCTCATGGCTCCAATCGCCATCAATATAAATTGAGCTCATGTATTTGTCTTTTGTGGTTGTAAAGTTGACTGTTGACATTGTTTGCATTACTCAGACTTCTTCTTCTTCTTTTTTTACCCTCATGTCTTCGTGTTTTGTGGTCGTAAGTTGACTCTTGTCATTGGTTGCATTAGTTTGGCTCTTCTTAATTTTATTCTTTTGTTTTTACCGCCGTTGACGTGTGGGTATGTTTTTCATCTTCTCCCAAAGGTTTTTTGTCGGCATCTTTAAGAAATTTTGAATATGTTAAGGCTAGGATGACCAACTTTTACACCGCCTCTGCTATCAGCTTTGCTGTACCATTTGTATCATCGGTATATTCAATGTTTCCATTGAATTTGAATGATAATTTGTATTCTTCTGTATCAGACCTTCTCACAGCTTATCATAGTATTCAGAATTGTTACGTTCATACACACCAGGGGCGGACCCTTGACGAAAATTAATGATTTCAATTTCACCTTCTCGATCGAAACAATTTTTTTTTTTTTTTGTTTCGTTGTGCTTTATCATTCTTAATCCCTACATTTATCTTCTTCAATTTTTAGGGAAGATGCCTATAACTACCTGAAATCATCAAGGAAGATGGTGAGGAGAATAATGGAAATATTATTACAGAACATAGGGTTGCCACATGACAATACAAAAGTTGATTCTCTTATATATCCCAGGGCAGTGAGTACAAACTTTTACCCAACTTGCCCGAATCCTGATCTAATGGCTGGTGTTAGACAACACTCTGTGACTCTGACATAAGTGCTTTAACTGTATTGCTTCAAGATAGAATTGGAGGATTGCAAGTGAAGCTGGAAGAAGATCTTGTTGATCAAGCATTGAATAAAGGACAATGGGTAGAGATTCCACCCGTTTCGGGTGCTTTGGTTATTAACCTTGGAGATATATTACAGGTACTGTGAAATAATTCATACTAGCTTATATAGTACTATTATTTTCAAATCTTCTCCTTTTTATCTTCTCAATGTTTATTCATGACACCATACATCCATATATATTTTTGATTAATTGGTATACCTTTTCAAGCTCTATATGAGATATTTACATGAAGAATTTGATAAACGCTCAAGAAAACCAGGTCTAGCGGCGCTACTCGGGCGTAATGAATCCATCAACTACTTAAACCTGTTGTCCTCGATCGGTTTAAAACGGTTGACCCATTTTACTAAGTTATCCATTTCTCAACTTATATCAATATATTTTTCTCTCATATTTCCAATGTGAAACATTACCTTATCCCCCTTTTAAAGAACTTGCGTTCTCTTCAAGACCCGACCAGAGAATTCTAGAGGTGCCCCCACCGTCTTTCACGGCGTGACACTTAGTTACATCTAGTAGTCGACTCTGATACCACCAATAACACTCCACAATTCAGGCCTAACAAAAAATACTTGAGCCTTGTGTCCTCGCTAGGACCTTACCAGATGATTCTAGTGGGGGTCCTCACCGTCTCTCACTACGTGACACTTAGTTACATCTAGTAGTCAGCTCTGATACCACCGTCTCTCTCACGGCGGTTCAATCAGTTTCTTGGATTAGCAAATAAATGGATTGTTTTATTTACTTCTCGCAAGAAATAATGGATTCTGTATCTATGAAACACATTCCCGGTTACTTATTCCCGAAAAGTGCCAAAGTGATAATGATTTGGACCGCACCACATAGAATAAGGAGTCTGTAATCCACCTCATGATTAAGATTTATCCGTATATAATTATCTTGTGATTTAATAAGATTTATCAATTACGGAATTATATGAGAAATGCATATTAAATCGATCTTATTCCTATATTATTATATCATATATAAATGCCCTAATTAGATGTCTAACATCGACAGTCCGGATAAAACGATCACACCGTATAGTGTTCTTGACACATAATCAATAGAGCCCATAGTGATGTGTGTGTCTTTAAAGCGAATATATGCATTTGCCTTATATATAGCCATACATTCCACTATCAAAACAAATTAATGAATATGCCAATTAATATTGATCTAGTCTTCCTACTTTAATTACGTTTTTGTTTCTGAATTAATGAATGCAGCTTATACATGTTGTAATTTTCCTGCAGATATATAATAAGTAACGGACAATACAAAAGTGTTGAGCATAGAGTGAGATCGAGTAAGAATGAATCAAGAGTATCTGTTCCCTTGTTCATATCACCACAAGTTACAGAGAAAATCGGTCCGTTGCCACATTTGGTGAAACGGGATGGTGTATGCCGCTATCGGGAGATCGTGTATGGGGATTACCTGCAAGACTATTATCGAAGGTCCCATGAAGGGAATAAATCACTTGATTTTGCCAAAATGGATTATTCACCTTGACTTACATTCGATTTTGGAATGCTTTATTCGCACCATCATGATTTTTTCTAGACAACCTGTTACTGGCTCACCGAACCAAATTGACTTTCGAATTTCCGAACGTCAAATGGGAGGATCGACGTTCGGAAAGTCTTAGACCTTCAGAAAGTCGAATGTTGTTGTATGCAAGTAATGTGGTTCACGATAATTTTGGTGTGATCCAAATAACCCTGTTTGAATTTTCATACTGCGTAATTGTGATATTTTTCTCAGTTTCAAAACATTTGCAACTTTAAAACACTTTTTTTTTTTTTTTCATAATCTCTCTCTAAATGACAAACATCATTCAGTGTTTTTTCATTCGTATCCCAAACAAAATTCGTGCATATTACAACATACACTACACCTCATTTGTACACTACCTCTGTCTTAAAATATCAGTCATTTTGAGTTTTAAATAGTGCAGTAGTCGTTTTCTTTCTGGAGATTTACAGATTTCAGTGGTTTTGATCAACATGGTTTTATTTCCAAGAGTTATGTACCTAAACATGCCCTAGCAAGCTCGGCCTTGGCATGCACCAAAGCTAGACGTTATCTCTCGAGTCCTACTTATGCTTAGCTTCGCTTTCTGCAGGCTCAGCCTCAGCTCACCTCCAAAAATCGGCATCCTTAGAAGTTATGAACTTAGCCTCGATCTTGGTAGGCTTAGCCTCACCTCATCTCACCCCTATAAATTAGCTCAATCACACTTATGACACAAGCTTTCTTCTCTTAGGTATCCTATATATATCAACTAGTTCGATTCGGCTCATTGACAGCTCTACTTGCCTCAATCTCAAGTAAACACTTGACTAGACAACACTAACTTGAGCGTTGGAAGATACTCCATAGATCAAGCTCGAGGCCCCCTGATGATCGACATCCTATTTGTCTTGCAAGACAAACCTTAATAACATGTTCTCTCTGGATCAAGTCCAATAGTTTTATTCAGTCTCTAGCTGGACTTTACGAATTAAATACATCTTCTTGCTTTTTTTTTTTTAGGAACCAAGAAATTTTATTAATCAACCAAATCTGCTAAAACATAGCGGTGGCAATAGTGTTCCCCAAGCAATGACACCCAAAGAATCAACGTCTAGACGCGCGCCAGAATATGAGCCGGCACATTACCGGTACGCTTTACAAAAGAAAAATAAACTGAAGAAAAATTAGCCGCCTTCCACGTCACAATCCTGCAATAAGCTGCCGAAGGACGAGAAGTCATTCCTCTCGATGCTGCAGCCGCTGAACACAAACCAAGCAATCGCTCTCTACCAACAAATGAGTAAGCCCTAGTCGTCGGCCCTCCACCAAGGCCATTAGGACCGCCCTCAGTTCCAATACCGTGACTGCTATGCCTGGATCCAAATGAAAAGAGTAGGCTGCCAGGATGGAACCCTGATGGTCGCAAAAAATAAGCCCGCTCTCTGATGCATGTGGTGTAGCTGAGGCATCAACATTGCACTTTATCATCCCACCAGTCGGCCGTTCCCAATGATCTCGCAACTCCTGTTGCAACACAGCCAGAGACACCTGAGTAGCCTAAAGAATTCTCTTGCCGCACTAAGAGCCGAAGAGCAGAACGAGATACATACCTGCTGATCATCATAAATCGCGCTGCATAGTGCCTAACATATATGCCTTATCACCCACACAAACTCTGATACCTCCCACGCGTCAGCCGATCTTGGATAAACAAGAAAAAGCCCCGGAAATCCGAAGCTCTTCCCGGCCGTGGCAAAGACCCAACAGGCGTGTGCTCCTATATCCTAACCGCCAACTCGCAATCAAAGAAAACATGTGCCAAGGTTTCATTCGCTTTTCTTGCTATTATTTTAAAAAAAAAAAAAAAAAAAAATTATTGTTTGGTTATACGACGTTTAGAATGTTATTGAAGAGGAGTGCTAATAAACAAGTTTCAAAAATCTGGATTTAGAACCGATTAACATAAACGTCTTGCTTAATAAGAAAAAAAAAAAACATAAACGTCTTGCTTAAACCGAATATAAGGGAAAATGAGCTGATCCACCATAAGTACAAAAGGTCCAATATAGATCCACAAAAATAAAACATTTATTGAATATAGAAGTAAGAACAAAAATATCAAATAGTCTATGATAGATAATTAACATCGGCATATAAAGGTATTACAAGGCCAACAACTACGAGCCCAAAAATGTTGCCAGCAATGTTTGTTCCATGACCTTCTGCTCTAATACCATAATAAACTCATCTCTCAAAAGCTGGCTCCATAAACTAATTGGTTGATAGATAATTAACAGCAATCTCAGTATTATCCTGTGAAGTAGTTAAGTGGGGAGAGAAGATTCTCTTAATCTGTTCAACCTTCTTAATAAAAAAAAACAATTTAAAAATTCATGTGGTTAGTTATTTATTATTTAAAATACGTCAGCTTTCATACAGTCAACTTATTGATATTATTAATTTTCCTTAATTTTCTTTTGAGGGGAATATATTCCTTCATTTAATAGCCAACTTTTCGTTTTAAAATCAATAATATCACTAATATCATTTATTCATAAGAAGGGCAGACGTGTCATTTTGCAAAAAACGAAATATTGGGTTCGGCTCCTTTTATTCGGAGTTTAAGTATTTTATTTAAATATATGTATGTATATCGAAATATATGTATGTATATTTAAGGAAATTTCTGAATTTTGGTAATTAAGGGTAATTAAGGAAATAACGAGTAATTGAAAAATATATTTAAGGAAAATATATTCAGATTTTCTCCCTAACCTAATTACAAATTCAGAAAATTAGCTTTCTACGTAAGAGAAAACCACTGGAGCTTTAGAAAGAGGCATAGATACTTCCTTCAATTACCAAGTCGTTTCTCAATCGTTTTCAGTTTCGAGAGAAGCATCGGAATCGTCGTGAGAAGAGCATCGTTTCAACCCAAGAAAGTTGGCTAATGTATGATTATCGCCCTAAGGGCTGTTCTTGATCAGTCATGATCTTCTTTGGTTCGTTTAATCGTAGTTTGATCGTTGTAGAAGCCGTTGATCGATTCTAGATTGTTTTTGGGATTGATCATATAGGTAACTGTGAGAGGAATGACCGTTTTCTGCTATTTTTCTGAGTTTTGGACTGGTTTTTAGCTTGCTTAAAAGGTATGAAGCTCTTCCTACGATTTGATTATGGTTTAGAGTGATTAGGTTGTGTTTTGGAGCGTTTTTGTATCAATGATTATGCCTCAATGTTGGTTAGGATTAAGGGTTGTTTTGGATCATAAGGGGTATGATTTTCTGGTGTTTTTATGAGAAGAATATTGTAGATCATGTTTGGATTGGATTAGAAATCGATAGAGAACAGAAAAACTGCACAAGAGCAGTTTTTGGCCATATTGGCGCGCCCAAACCATTTTGGCGCCCCTCTGTCCTGAAACAGAGAGTTCAGTGACTTTCTGGAGCAGTTTTGGCGCAAGCCGAAAGATTTGGCGCGCCCCGAACCTGAAACAGAGAGTTTAGAGCACCCTCTGGTGCATTTTGGCGCACGCCAAAGGTGTTGGCACCCCCAACACTGTTTGAATGATTATTTCTTATGTTTTAAGCTACGAGGTGAGTTCTAAACAACGTGTCTTGATCTAATAACATTAATTAAACATGAACAATCCCCGATTGAGTTTCTGATGCGTTTGGTTCCTGCACCGGATGTACTCTTAAAGGGAGTTGCAGTTCGGGACCGTCGGAAAGGCATGAAAGGGCTTGTGCTTTGATGAACTAAAGTTCATCAATGTCTGTGTAATTGATAGGTTGAAATGTCTAGCTGTCTAAGTGAGGGAGTAGAGTTGATAAGGTGAGTTTTACTTTGAAAACACTTAGGTGGTTAGATAACAACGGTAAATAATTACATATGTGTAGTAAAAGCTAAAACATCATTTATTCTCGGTTAGGCACTATTTCATATCGGCGATGTGATACGTTCATAAAAGGTGAACAACACTACTGGCTCAAAAGGCTGAAGGGTAGTGGAGGAAATTCATCGGACGTATACGCATACCGGGGAGACCCCGGAGCTAATCGGTGCTAATCACCGTTAGTTAGCAAGTATATCTTCTGGCTGATGAACGCCATGCGTAGTGTCCTTGAGTAATGACGTAACCAAGATAAGCTAAGCTAGAAACGTATAGTCATAACATGTCGATGGGCATGAAATGAACCCTGGATTGAGTCGGTCTCACAAAGATAATCCTTTTATTAAAACTTGATAATAAACCTTAATTTTACTGTAGCTTCTACTTCTTACTTTGTACAATGTACTTACCTCAAATGCATGTTATTTATATGTTTGGGGGAGAGAAGACGAACATGTAATTACAGAGATCGAGGAGGACTTCGATGACGACGTTTGAGGACGCCGGAGTCGAAGCGTTTAATTATTTATGTCTTATTTATTATTTTAGACTTGGAGCTTAGTTGGAAGTTGTAATTTTCTTTTAGTACTTTTTCGGAATTCGTACGTTTTGGATTCGTTGGTCTTTTCCCAATGTAATAATGTTACATTTCTATCTTTAGATTTGAATTTTTATTCTTGGATTATTTGGAAAAAAACTACCCGTCTTTTGCTTCCGTTTTCTTCATTTTGATACGACGTAGTAGAGGCTTACGTATAAAGTGAATTTATTTTTATTTTATATGTGCCCAACGTTCTTTTTCCGGATAAGGACTCGGTGTCCGGGAACGGGGCGTTGCAGTTGGTATCAGAGAAAAGCGTCTTTTAGGTTCCTTTCCTTTTAAGATAAGTTTTCTCTAGATCTTTTAGTAATGTTCTGGTTTTTCTTTGATCATCAAGATGGTGTTCACTAGAACCGGAGCGGGTGCAGAAGCTTCAGGAGTTCGGCGTGAAAGCCCGACGCCAGTTGTGGGAGGCGGTTTCGTGAGGCATAACCCATCACCTCACCCGAGCTACAGTCCACCCCCTCACACTGCGACCCCTACACCACGATCTCAACGGAGTCAGTCACCACGACCACGGCATGATCCTACACAAAGACCTCGACCAAGGTACAACTTTATCTATGGTGAACATGGAGAAGCACCGGTACGTGTCACCGTGTTAGGGGACATTCAACCAGTCTACATACCCCCAGCAACCAGTATCTACCCTCCACCGGTCAGTGTTTATCCACCACCAGTGAGCCACCCCTCACCACCAGTTTTCCACCATCAGCAGCATCAGACCTTTTACCCACCTCCTGTAGGTCACACTCCTCGACCTACTATACCTCCTTCACCCCATTTTGACCATCAACAAGGCTTTGGTTACCCACCCTATGGTTTCCACCAACCTCTGCATACATCACAACATCACCAGAGTTTCTATCCTTATCAGACTGAGCCCCAAGTGATTCCACCTTACCCACAACAACCCCAGTTCCAGCAAGAAATACCCTATGGATACCCTCCCATTTACCCATCAGTCCCACCAGTTAGACCAACGTTTGAGCAAGCACCACCAATGGATTGGTATACAAGAATGAGAAGGAATAGAGTTCAGGATTTCTATAGGAATGTGGAACATTCAAAGGCTGAAGAATGGCTAAGAAGTTTCAAGAAGGCTTGCAGAAACATCAAATCTGATATGGCGCAGTTGGCAGTCGGTTTTCTTTTAAGTGCGGCTGAAGCTTGGATAGATGCTATTCAGAGTAGTAATGGAAAGGTGACAGATTGGGAAGGCTTCAAAGTTATGTTTTACAACGAGTATTTCCCAGCAACAGTGCCGGCAGACAAGGCAAGTCAGTTTTTAAAGCTTAAGCATGGTAATTACATGACGGTATCTCAGTACACCAACAAGTTTAACGAGTTGGGAAGATTTTATCCTGAGCTGATGAAGATTGAAGAGAGGAAAATGGCACTCTATAAAGAAGGGTTGGCATATGAAATACAGTCTGGTATGCTAGGTTTCACTGCCAAGAATATGGCTGAACTTCTGAACAAAGCCTTGGAGGTTGAGACCTTTAGGAAGAAGGCCACCGTTGTTATTGGTAATAAGAGAAATTTTGGGACAAGTCAAGGGAATAATCGAGGAGCACCGCAACAGAATGCTAAGAAAACGACAGCCCCTACAGCAAGTAAACCTCCAACCGGAGCACCATTGTGCCCTAAGTGCAACAGAAATCACTCAAGTGAGTGCCGAGTTCATGCAAATGGTTGTTATCTCTGCGGGGATTTGGGACATTTTGCTAAGAACTGTCCGAAAAAGGGTTTACAAGTGGTCAGAAACAGGGAAATGGAAGAGGCGGCCCAAGTCGCCCGGTTCGAGTTTTCGCCGTGGATGCAGAGTATGCAGAACCTGACGATAATGTTATTTCAGGTACCTTTATTGTTTATTTTAATTTATTAGAGTATTTTTATAGCACGATTTAAATCATGTTGTATTTGTATTTGAATAAATGAATTTACATCCTAGGTACAATAATATTAGACAACTTAGCAGTTACGGCATTGTTTGATACGGGAGCGTCTAATACTTTTGTGTCAACTAAGGTAGTCAAGAAGCTTAACTTACCAATGGAAACTTTAAGGAATACTTTGGAAATAACAACACCTTTAGGAAAAGTAACTAAGGTAGCTAAGTTGATGCCTCAAGTGGATGTTCGAGTTGGATCTTATCGATGTAAGAGTGACTTCACAGTTTTGGACTTTTCAGATTTCGATGTAATTCTTTGAATAGACTGGTTATCCGAGAATTATGTTCAATTGGATTGTAGAGAAAAGAGAGTGGCCTTTAAGATACCCGGGAAATCAGATAAGACTTATCAAGGTAATGTTTATAAGCCTAGTAAGAAGCGTCACCCTATAATTTCAGCAGTTAAGGCAACAAGAGCTTGCCAGAAAGGTTGTGAAGGCTACTTGTTGTATACAGTGGATGTGGAACAAGTGAAGCCTAAGTTAGAGGAAACCCCTGTGGTAAGAGAGTACCCTGATGTGTTTCCAGAAGAGTTACCGGGAAACATGCCGGATAGAGATATAGAGTTTGAGATCAAGTTGATACCAGGAGCGGCACCAGTTGCTAAGGCACCCTATAGAATGGCACCAGCTGAATTGAAAGAGTTGAAGGCTCAACTTAAGGATATGCTTGAAAGGAATATAATTCTGCCTAGTACTTCACCTTGGGGAGCCCCAGTGTTGTTCGTTAAGAAGAAAGATGGTAGCATGAGGATGTGTATAGACTACAGAGCGTTGAATAATCTTACGATCAAGAATAAGTACCCTTTGCCAAGAATTGATGATTTGTTTAATCAATTGCAAGGTAAGAGAGTTTTTTCTAAGATTGATCTCAGGTCGGGTTGTCATCAGTTGAAGATCAAGGTAGCAGATATACCGAAGACGGCCTTTAGTACGAGGTATGGACATTATGAGTTCTTAGTCATGCCTTTTAGACTCACTAATGCTCCATATGTATTTATGGATTTAATGTAGCATGTTTTCCTGCCATACTTGGATAAGTTTGTGATAGTATTCATAGATGACATCATAGTATACTCTAAGGATGAGAAAGAGCATGATGAACACTTGAGGATAGTGTTAGATACCTTGAAGAAGAACCGGTTGTATGCTAAGTTCTCTAAGTGTGAATTTTGGTTGGATCAAGTTAGTTTCTTGGGTCATGTCATTTTTGGAGATGGCATCAAGGTTGATCCATCGAAGATTGAAGCAGTTGAGAAGTAGTCCAGACCGACTACAGTTTCAGAGGTTAGAAGTTTTCTCGGTTTGGCTGGCTATTATAGGAAGTTTGTGCAGGACTTCTCAAAAAAAGCTACACCCCTCACCAAGCTTACACAGAAGAATGTAAATTTCGAGTGGATCAGTGAGTGTGAAGAGGCTTTTCAGACGTTGAAGAAGAAATTGACTACAGCCCCAGTTTTGGCAGTTCCGGAGATTTTTGATAATTATGACGTATATACAGATGCTTCAGGACAAGGTTTAGGTTGTGTGTTGATGCAATGAGGAAATTCATCGCCTATGCATCTAGACAGTTGAAGGTACATGAGAAGAATTACCTAACACATGACCTAGAGTTAGCAGCGGTAGTGTTTGTCTTAAAGATTTGGAGGCACTACAAGTATGGAGTTAAGGCTAGGATCTTCACCGACCACAAGAGCTTGAAATATTTCTTTACCTAAGAGAATCTGAATATGAGGCAAAGGAGATGGTTAGAGTTTGTAAAGGATTATGACTTAGACATTCAGTACCATCCGGGTAAAGCCAATGTAGTGGCTGATGCTTTGAGCAGAAAACCAGTGTTTGCGGCTTCAAGCGTTGAAGATGTGGAAGAGAGGTTAGATCGGCTAAAAATCTGGAGTTTTGATCAAATTGAAGACCGGCAGTTTGTGGTACCGTTGTTAGCAAGGTCCGAGTCGTTGGATGATATTCGAGAAAAGCAAGATGAAGACCCAGTTTTGGTTGACTTGAAGCGAGTTGCAAGGGAAAAGCCTACAATGGGATATGTGTTAGATAAGAATGGGCACCTATGGTACCAGGATCGGTAATGTGTGCCTAATGTCGGTGATCTAAGAAAAGAGTTATGGAAGAGGCACATAGGATTGCATTAGCGGTTCATCCGGGAGCTGCTAAAACGTACAGAGACTTGAAGGAAAAGTTTTGGTGGCCCTCGATGAAAGTGGAAGTAGCTAAGTTCGTAGTGGAGTGTGACGTTTGTCAGAAGGTTAATGTTGGTCCCAGAGAAGGGTGAAACTATAGTCAAAGGGGGGGGGGGGTGAATGACTATAGTGGAGTTTCAAAAACTTTTCTTTTATATATAAGCTTTTGGGCAGCGGATAAGTCTCTTCTTACTATGTTGTTTTCAAATCAGTTTAGACAATCACAGATATAAGTTATGATGTAGGCAAATTAAAAAAATGCAGTAAAGTAAATTGCTGAAATTAAATTGACACAAGGCTTATAATGGTTCAGGGTTGTGTAATCCCTTAATCCACTCTTCTTCTGTGATGTTCGGAGGAATTCACTATCGTTTTCACAGATACAATAGTATGATTGTCCTTGGCTTCCCAAGCTTCACAATCTACAAGACTATCACTCCTTGATCGCAATGACTTGATGATTCGATCTTCCTTGCTCTCCTTGAGATCAAAATCCTTCAACAAATATCACAGATTCAACTCCTTCTCAGATTGTCTCTGGATTCGATGTGCTTGATTGGATGTGAATGTGATTCACACACTTGATTGATCAATCTCAGCACCAAGTATGACTTTGTAGTTCTGATATCTGAGTTGATCACTAAATGTTTCCTTGTAAGTTCAGAGAGAAGGCTTTTCAAATTGACAGAGTTTTCACTTGATTTTTTCTTTTCTATCCTTTCTTACATTCTTTTTGTCTGTCAATGCCTTCTATTTATAGCCTTGAATAATCTTGTTTTTGAATTTCCGTCCGTTGGCTATATTAGTGAGGGAATAATCCTTGATTTTATTCTTGATTCCCCCTTAATTGCATTCTCCTTGATTTCAGTGATTGGATTCTTTCTTCAAACGTATAGCAGAAAATCCGTCCTTGATTGATCCTCTATTGATTGTGCATTTAATGCATGATCTTCTGAATCTTCAACGTATATTAAATCTGATCTGGTAAGTGTTACTTCGCCGTTTTTAGAACGGTCAAGTGATCCTTCTGACTTAGCCGTTTTAGCTTTTCCTTCACCGTTTCGTCTTCACTCAGCCGAAAGTAAGTCTACTTTGCCGATTCACTGTCCTCTTCTTTGTTTCTGTTTGAGGAGAATCTTTGTATTTCACTGATCTTTGATTGGGGTGAGATCAGTGTACACCATATTCGAATATTAATGTGCATCGCTTGTAGTATAACTTAGACTTGTCCAATGTCATCACAGACTTCCTTGGTTACAAGTCAGACCTTTAATGTCTGCATTGCTTCTCTGCTGGTGCTTGGCTGGCTTCACTTTGCCGAATACCTGGTTTTTGCTTTGCCGTCCTACCAACTAGTACAATACTTGTCTGACTCAACCTATACAACATGTCAGACTCTAAGTAAAGACTTATACAGAGAATTCTAACTTATTTCAGGCTTGCTATAACAGTTAGTATGGCAATCATCAAAACATAATAAAATGTTCCAAACAATTTCCCCCTTTTTGATGATGCCAAAAACCCTCATAAGCCTGAACATAAGTAATCAAAATTTTTTATAACAACAGAACACAAATTCAGCAATTTTATTCATCCATCATGGGGCAATAAGATATTGCATCTTTTTATTTAAAGACAGGGCACATAGAAGTAATCTAGAAATCATTCAGATTGAGTGTAAGATCTACTTCTTCACATCTTCAATCCTCGATGCCTTTGCCTTTGCCGCCTTGCCCTTTTCTCTTTGGGCTTGCCTTCTCTTTCTTTGCTTTGGGGCTTAGAACTTTCTTCCTCCTTTTTTGCAAAGACTAAAAAAAGCTTCAAGATTTGTTGGTGCTGTATCAGAGTCAGGGAGTGGTCCATATCTTCTCTCCAGTATCTTGTTGTTGGCCTCACCAATTTTGAGTAGAAGGTCCAATTGCTTGCCAGAATGCTCCATTACCTCATCCAGATGCTGAATTTGATGAGTATGAGCATTGAGAGTGTCCACCAATGGCTTAAGATTGTTGTCCATTGTCTCAGCATGGAATTCAAGATTGGTTTGGACATGGTGAGGAATGAGTTGCTGTAAGTTGCAAAGTAAGTTCCCTTGCCTTTCCATGACTTCATCCTGAATCTTGATGTGATTAATGAGGGCTTCAATCTTGTGGTTGAAGGAGGTAGCTTCACTCCTTAAGGCATGCTTCAAATTTTGCCTGCTGTAGTATTGCCTTTCCATGTCCACAATGAGGGGTTGAATGTCCAGATTAAAGACTCTTTCTGGATCAATTTCTTCTGGTGTCACTTGGGCATCTTCTTCATCCTCATCATTTTCACCCTCAGCTTCTTCACCTTGCTTCTCCTTATTTTCCACTTCAACTTCTTGCTCTTCCTTTTCCTCTTCTTCCTTTTCATTTTGTGTTTCTTCTTTTTCTTCCATCTGCTCTTTTTCTGCCTCATTAGACACAGGGTCATTTTGTTGTTGAGTGTGAGCTTTTTCATCTGCTACTGTTCCCCCTTGTGCAATTGTGGAGGAGTTGACAATTTTGGCTGAGTGAGCTTTATCAGCTGGCTCACTGAGCTGTTTGTCAACTGTACCAATGCTTTTGAAAAGCACTTCTTGGAGAGTCAGTTCATCGTCAGAAATCCCCAAATCTTCTTGATTTGCTTCAAGATTTCCACCTCCTAGGTGTTCATCCTCTGACTCATCTTCTGCCTCATCTATTTCTTCCTCTTCAGATGAGGTGATTCTATATCCTTCCTCACCTTCCTCCAGATAGGTGATTTCCTCTTGTTTCTTTTCTTCTTCAGTTGCTGTGTCGTCACTTATTGTCACAGATTCATTCAAATTGCTGATTCCAGTCAGAGAGGTGCATTTATGTGCCGTTTGGGATCTGGTTCTTCGTCCCACTCCCGATCTACTCCCTTCAGGTCGCTTTCTTTTGCTTCCAGCAATGGGTTTGGGCTTCAAGGAAGCCTTGATGTAGGTAAACATGGTTTTTGACTTGTGTGGGGACTGTAGATTGGTGGGTTTTACCTTCAATTCGTTAAACAGGTGTTGATGAGGGAACCCATATGATTTCCTCTCCCAGAAATCGCCCTTTTTCTGTAAACCCTTGCTTGGTGCCGTTGTTGATAGATCAATTTCCTTTTGAATTTGGTCCTTCAATCGATTGAAAACAAACGTTGCCCAGTCGAATTTGATACCTTCGTAGATGATGGCCATCAGTCTGATCCGAACTTCAGTCAAATTTTCCATAGACCCCTTTCTGCCCTCGATATTCTTGGTGATGACTGGTGCAAATTCCGCGAATGGAAGTTTGAGCATTGATCTGGGCAGATTGTATGTTTTTTGTTTTCACGGGATTCTTGGCTATTTCAAATTGAACTTACGGGCGCCAACCATCACAAACTTGACAATGGCTGGACCGATTATGGGAAGTTGTAGATATCTGTTTAGTGTACCAGGCGTTATGACTATGTCTCTTCCAAAGATTGAGCTCGTGATGCGGTTGACTTCAGTCTTCTTTGCACTGGGCACAAATTTGGCGTTTTTCCAAAACGCAATCAGATTTTCATAACAAATTCCAGTGATTGGGGGGTTTAGGAAGGTCATCAGCCCCAAATTTGAACAGCAGTCAACCAAGCGTTGAGCTTTCGCATCATTATCACAATACGAGAGATAATGTTCTGGTTTGAAGAATGAACCAGTGATGATTGACTTCTCATAGTATTTTTCAGTGGGAGAGATTGTGGAAGATGAAACCATTGATAGTAGATAGATGTTTAGAAAGGAGTTCTTCAAGTTTTCAGTGAAAATCAGAAATAGGGTTTGTAAGTTTGCAAGATAGCGTAAAGATTTCTGAAAATCTCTAAGTCTTGTTTATATAGTGTGATTTGGGTAGTGTGAACGTGGTTTGAATATGGAAGGATTTTGTGACATAATGGCGTGATTTTGTGTATGTGAATTGCGATATTCGAGCGTAATGGGGGAGTGGTTTGAGGTAAGTAATGATAGAGCCCGGGAATCTAGGAGTTTATAATTCGAAAAATAATATAATTACCTCCATGATCATAAGTTGATCTCCACGTGTGTAATCTTTCACAAATAATCCTTCATAATTTCATTATTCTCCACGTGTAATTAGAATTGATTTTGTTCACACTTTTAATTTATCCAAGTCTTTATTTCGGTGAAGTGCCTTGGCTGGTTACTTAGCCGATCCAATGAGTTCTTCACCGTGCTGCTCCATTTAACTGTTCCTAACAATCAGTTAAGTTACCTTCGCTGGATACCAGTGCCTTACCTGCTACATCTTCTGTAACGGCAAAGGTTGTACCAGTTGAAGAAGTCACTTAGCCGATTACTCCAGTTAGCCGCTATTTGATATTTATTCAATTTCTATCATTCCTAACTCAGTTCTCAACATACTAAATCTTTCACAACTGAGTGGTTTAGTGAAGATGTCAGCCAATTGATCTTCAATGGGTATGTGTTTGAGGATGACATCCCCTTTTTCAACATAGTCTCTGATGAAATGATGTCTTACATCAATGTGCTTTGTTCTTGAATGCAATACTGGATTTTCAGTAATAGATATTGCACTTGTGTTATCACACATGATTGGAATTGTTTTCTTTTCCACTCCATAGTCCCTTAGCTGTTGTCTAATCCAAAGTACTTGTGCACAAATGACTACTTGTCGCTATATATTCTCGCTTCAAAATTGTTGATGTAGATATGGATTTTTGCTTTTTGCTGAACCAAGAGACTAGTCTGGTTCTGATGACGTGGTCAAGTTAAATTAATAACTCGATGCCTACTAACCCACTAGCAAGAGAACTAGGTTCAATTGTAGTACAGCCAGATAGAGTCGAGGTCGATCCCACAGAGACTCGGCACAAATAAAACACGACTTTATCCTATTAGAACTAAATTGAAAGAGGCGGTCTACGACCAACTAAATGCGTAAAATAAAATAGTGACAACCACAAGACACAAAAGACCACAAAGACAAACTAAAAGACTACTAAGACACGGATAATACGCTTTGATATTATCTAGACAAATAGTATTGATTACGCTAGTAGATTCTAACTTCCCATGTGAATTAGGATGATAACGAGACAAAACGAACGTTAAAGATTAATTATTATGACTACGGAGTCATCCCCTAAGGTAGATTTAGTTCCACTTAGGCCCTCTAAATCATCATGCCTCCATTACGTGACTTCGCTTTTTAATGCCTCTATCTCATATAACTTCTGACACAATTACGAGACTAGGGATGCCGGTATAAACCGTAACCTCATCTAAGCAACATTCCTAGGGTAAGGCGTACTTCTTAGATGCCGATTCAATCTATATCCTAAGTAACAATCACTTTTTAGGTTTCATGTTAAATTATGATGACGAATAACTAAGTTGATCAGGTTTAATTACTCGTTTTAATTCCAATTCAGAGAATCTGACGTAGTCGAAGCCGATCATGATATTGCCCTACAAATTGCCAGGCTCGGTCGACCGAACGACAGCACTCGGGCGACCGAGTGACACGTCTAGGTCGACCGAACACAGTTCTGTGTCGGAACAAATCATGATTACTTCTTAACGTTTCTAACCTAAACACATGGGTTCGTAAATAAATCTACATCACGCAATCAATACAAATAAAATTACTCCATAATAAAATATAACAGATCTACGAATAAAGATTGCATAATTGAATAGTCATACCTCGAAGACGAGTGACTCCCACTCTTTAATGCGCTCCTAATCGGAGAATCCGGCGAATCCACAATGAACGAACATAAAGAAAATAAAACTTAAAAACTAAAATTGTATGAATTGTTTTGTGTTGTAGTGGTGTGTGTTCTCACTTTAAGTAGTCGCTGCTTATATAGGAGTTGAAGCCGACATAGGAGAATCCAAGATTGACATGCATATATCACATTAGGCTCGGGGTGACCGAACTGCACGCTCGGTCGACCGAATGGCATGGCTCGGTCGACCGAGCCTCCCTCTGTACGCGTTTTCACACTCGGTTCGTCTGACTTGTTCCCCACTCCATGCTTTTGAATTGATCTGATTTATCTTTTCTTTAATGCTCCGATTTTCTTCTCTTTTATCTTGAGATCTCCCGATTGCATGATAATTATCTTCCCGATTTATAATGATCTGCAAAATCAGCATTTATCACACAATTAATTGCTCTTTTATAATAAAAATAGCTAAATACCAATTATCATATTAATAATCACTTATCATTAAATAATAAATATAAACACGTGATTAAACATGAAATATATATAATTAACTCCGATTTAAGGTTAGAATTGATGACATAAACATGTATATTTTAATCATCATCAAAATGCCCCCACTTAAACTTTGCTTCGTCCCGAACAAAGCATTAACAAGTTATTCCCCAAGACAACATTTTCTGTGGTCAACTCATACTTACACAAGAAACCCGAGTCAACTCATACCAGTCATGCTCATAAGATAAGCATTATTCATTACTCGCTATGAATCAAGTGATTGTGTGCATGTGCATTGGTTTTATATAAATGTAGCAAGATTAGAGTTTATGCAGACTTCATATCTAAATTCACCAACATCGACATTCATACTTCTTATGCCTCTCAATTGTTAAAGCACTAGAACAATAAGCAAGAGCGTATCTATAGGGTTTTGGACTTGGAGACCGAGTACTACTCAAGCCTCTTAAAGAGTTGAATATTCTTTTCATATCTTCATATTTTTCTGAACTATCAATCTCAAGAAGGAAAACTTTTAGGGCATCCTCTATCTTAGATCAAATATTAGCATCGAATATCACCACAAGCGAGGCTACTTTGGTAACTTACTACAAGCCCGGTGTTTTGATACATTGTCAAAACACAGTACGCCCCAAGCTTATTACTCCGCTTTTGTTGGCTAGAAGATCGAAATACATCAATGACAAATGTCGATCTTCGGGTCCTCATAACCAATTATCTACGCAGTGTACACATACTTCTTTCAATTATTATAACTCATACGGTACTAAGCGATTCATATATTGAGTTATTGAACAACACCTAACTACTTGCAATTGTTGGCATGAATATCCTTAAGTCTACTAACACTTTATCGCAAAAAAAGTATAATATGACCACGTACTCACACAACTTGGTTCATTTCCTATTAATTCTAAGTATAAGAACTTTACAAGTTTAAGGTGCGAGTTAAACAACTTGGCATTTATCCATAAAATTTTTAAATTTGGCTCAATATTGTCTCGAGATTCCGTTCCTTTGACTTTTTCAACATATAGCACAATATATAGCTAAGTCCCCCGCCTCCACTTAAACATGGCATTGTCCTCAATGACAAAAATAAATGAGTTCAAGATGAAAGACTTAGCTCTGGAAACGGCTCCCAAGTAAAGGAACAATATCGGAGTAATCATCGGCACAAACGTGCAGAGACAGACACATCCTGTATAAGCGCACAAGCTCCACGAAATCGTCAAATACCATGTCTATGGGAGTGATAAAATAATGTGGCGATAATTAGATATAGATATCTAAAAGCAGCTCAAGCCACTTTTATTTTATGCCCATGAACAAGACCAAAAGGGATTTAAACTCAGATAAAAACTCACATGACGGCTATCAAGGAAAAAACCTCGCTTATTCCGAACTTAGACTCGAACATGGCGAGATGAAAAAAAACCGTGATAGGCGCATGCTACTTTATTAAAAAGAAAAACCAAAAAGGATAGTTATAGGTAGTAGTTCTAAGTTTATAGTCGCTAGCTCGACTCAGCTCAAGATGGTTTATTCATAGACAGGGTCATCGAGGTACAAAGCTTCCTCCTCAGCCGCAGGCGGAAGCCCGTGATAATGCTTAATACGATGTCCATTGACCACGAATCTGGACTCGTCTTTGAAATTGAATAGTTCCACCGCCTCCGTAAGGAAAGACTTGTTGTACTTGAAATGGGCCATACCATCTTGATTTCAACTTACCCGGGAAGAGTCTTAAGCGCGAATTGTACAAGAGAACCAGATCACCCTCTTGAAAGGTCCTCTCCAAAATCTTTTTGTCATGAAACTTCTTCGTGCGCTCCTTGAAAATCTTGGCATTCTCGTATGCCTCTAAACGAAACTCCTCCAGCGAGTTAATTCTAACATCCTTTCTCACCGGCCAACGCCTCATCAAAATTTAGCATCCTTGTTGCCCACATGGCCCGGTGCTCGATTCTGAGTAGATGACATGCCTTTCCAAAAACAATCCTATATGGTGACATTCCAATCGAGGTTTTATATGCGAATCCTATAAGCCCATAAAGCGTCGTCTAAACGTAACGACCAATCCTTCCTAGTCGTGATAACGCTTTTCTCCGAGATACGCTTTATCTCTCGATTGGTGACTTCTACCCGTCCCACTAGTGCTGGGGTGATATGCGTCGATGCTAGCTTATGTCGAACCCCATACTTAATCATCACCCGCTCAAACGGTTTATTACAAAAATGACTACCATTATCGCTATAATTGCCCTTGGCGTCCCAAACCTTGTAAAATGTTCTTCTTCAAGAATCTAACCACAACCCTAGCATCGTTAGTAGGCGACGCAATGGCCTCAACCCATTTGGATACATAATCTACAGCAACTAAGATATATCGGTTAGATAATGATGAAGTGAAGGGTCCAACAAAATCTATTCCCCAAAAGTCAAAAAGCTCGACTTCCAGGATGCTCTTGAGTGGCATCTCATTCCTCCTTGAAATATTACCTGTCATTTGACAAGCATGACATGCCTTTGCATATTGGTGTGCATCCTTAAACAATGTCGGCCAATAAAAACCGCATTGGAGGACCTTAGCCAGCGGTTTTTCCCCCCGTAGTGTCCTCCAACTTCATAGGAATGACAATGCTTCAGATATCATTATACTCTTCTTCGGGCACACACCTTCGAAAAATATTATCGGATCCTAGCTTAAACAAGTACGGCTCATCCCAATAGTAGTGTCTAATATCTTTAAAGAATTTTTCCTTTCTTGGATAGTGAGATTTGGTGGCGGTACTTTGCGGATAGATAATTGACAAACAAACTAAACCATGGTCGCTTCTTCTCCTTCACAACCTCAATTCGCGAAGAAGGCGCGGCCCACAATCATCATGTCCCCGACGGTGGTGATGGAGAAAAGTTGTTCATCGTGAAAAGATTCTCCTATCTCGTAATTCCTCGCCATCCTCTAATTGTAAGCGCGATAGATGATCGGCTACCACGCTCACTTCCTTCTTATCTCTCGATTTCTACGCCAAATTCTTGCGGCAGAGAATCCATCTCAACAGCCTCGGCTTTGAATCTTGCTTTGCTAGGAGATACTTAAGAGCCGCATGGTCGATCCATTATTTGACTTTAGATCCCACTAAGTAGGATCTAAACTTGTCAAAGGCAAAGATAACGGCCAAGTTCCTTCTCCGTTGTGGCGTAATTTCTTTGGGCAACATTCAAAGTCCGGCTTGCATAATAAATGGGCCTAAAATCTTATCTTTTCTTTGACCCAAAGCGGCGCCAACAAAGAAGTGTCACTTGCATCACACATTAGTTCAAACGGAAGATCCAATCAACCGTGCGACGAACGGGTGCAAAGGATCATCTACTTTTTTATTTCGTTGAAGGCTTTTATGCACTCATTTGAAAACACGAATGGCACATCCTTGGCCAATAATTCGGTAAGAGGTCTAGAGACCAAGGAAAATCCTTGATAAACCTACGATAAAATCCGGCGTGGCCTAAAAACCTCGCAAAGTTTTAAGATTAGTAGGTGGAGGTAATTTCTCGATCACCTCGACTTTGGCTCTATCCACCTCTATACCGTTCTTTGATATGCGGTGGCCTAGTACTATACCTTCCGTAACCATCAAATGACATTTCTCCCGATTAAGCACAAGATTAGTCTCTTCACATCTCTTCAATACTGTGCTGCTAGATGTGTGAGACATGAATCCAAATCGTCTCCAAATACGGAGAAATCATCCATAAAGATTTCCAAGAAATCTTCCACCATGTCCGCAAACAATGACATCATACACCGTTGAAATGTTGCGGGCGTTGCATAATCCAAAAGGCATTCGATTATAAGCAAATGTCCCATATGGGCAGTAAACGTTGTCTTCTCACGATCTTCGGGCGAGATATGGATTTGATAGTATCCCGAATACCCGCCAAGAAAACAATAAAACCATGCCCGCTCAATCTCTCGAGCATTTGATCGATGAAGGAAGAGGAAAATGGTCCTTACGAGTGGCATCGTTTAGTTTCCTAAAGTCTATGCATACTCGATGACCGGTGATTAGCCTCACAGAATTAACTCATTCAACTCATTGGCTTGCACCGTCAATCCTCCTTCTTGGGAACTACGTGGATAGGGCTTACCCATTCGCTATCGCCAATTGGAAATATAATTCCCATTTCTAGCATTTTTATAACCTCATCCCTAACCACTTCCTTTAATTGTGGGGTTAAACGCCTCGAGGTTGTGCAACCGCTTTCTTTCGTGGTCCACGGAGATCTTGTGCATACATACGCTAGGGGCTAATGCCCTTAACGTCGCCTATGGTCCATCCAAATGCTCCGCGTACTCTCTCAAAACTCTCATAAGTTTCTCCTCTTGTAAGTCCGTCAAGGAAGAAGATATTATCAATGGCAAGGTCTCATCTTGAAGAAATACGTACTTCAAATTTGCAGGAAGAGGTTTTAAAGTCAAATTTGTGGGAGGTTCTTCCAAGGAGGTCTTCAACTTTTGACCAAAGAGTTTGAGTTCGAAGTACTTATGCCACGTTGGTCTATGATAGATTCTTTCAATCTCCGCCGCACTTACTTCCTCTACAGGCCTTGGGGTCCCTCTACTACATCCTGGCCATATCATCTTCTCCTCCTCACTACTCACGTACTTGACTTCATCTTCTTCTTCTAAGACAAGATCCAAGAAATCCTTTATACTTTCATGTTGTTGAAATTCTTGAACAATCCTATCAATGGAATCCAACATGAAACATGCATCCTCTCCATCATCAAAGTTGCTTCATAGTGTCGAAGACATTGAATGCAACTCTCTCTTCATTCACTCTTAATACCAATTCGCCTTTGTAAACATCGATTAGCGTTCTACTAGTGGGCCATGAAAGGTCTCCTAAAATCAATGGCACTTCGTGAGTTAGCTTCCATATCTAATACCACAAAGTCGACAGTGAATACAAACTTTTCAACCCTAACTAGCACATCCTCAACCACCCCACACGGTTCCTTGACAGAACGGTCACTAACCTGCAGCAGTGATTGAGGTCTTCTTAAGATCTTTCATGCCTAGTTTCCAAAAATAGATAGTGGCATTAGGTTCACACTTGCTCCTAGATCACACAAAGCTTTGTTCGAGACATACGTTACCTATGGTGCGAGGGAATGAGAAAACTTCCCGGATCTTTGCATTTTGGGGTAACTTGTGTTGAAGAATGGCCGAGCACTCCTCATTAAGGCATATGGTCTCTAAATCTAGAAGTTTCCTCTTAGTGGAGACGGCGTCTTTTAAAAACTTGGTGTACTCGCATTTCAAATTAGTGCTTCAACTAGGGGTATATTGATTTGTAACTTACTAAACATATCCACGAACTTCTTATACCTCTTATTATCAAATTTAGGCTTCGGCTTTGGTGGAGGATAAGGTAAAGTTGAAGGGTCGACATCAGTGAAGATTGGATATTTGTTATCGTAAAGTTCAACTCTAGGGCCAAAGAGGTTCTTTATATGTTCTTTGCTCAGGCAAAGATTCGAAGTATTAGTCTCATCGCTTGGCTCACCATCCTTATTCTTTGTGACTTTTTCTTGCGGGGATGGTGGAGTTACTTCTTTCCACTTCTTGTCATGATCGCATTCACATCCTTAGGGTTCTTCTCGGTGTTGCTTGGCAACCTCCGGAGGTCTAGTTGAGACTTGCTCACCTAGTTGTCCTACCTGGTGTGTGAGATTTTGAACTAAAGCTTCCTGGTTGGTTACTTTGGCATCTGTCTTCGACAATATTGGCTAAAGTTAGTGGCTAACTCAAATGCATAGATTTTGAAAGTTGTCCCATATTGTCGGTGACGACATTACTCGCTTTTTCTATCGCAGCTTTCCCAACCAAAAGTTTTAGTCTGCTTTGTGGTACATAAGGGGTAGGTGGTTTAGGCCTTTCTCCTGCATTTATGTCACTATATCGAATCCAGGATGGTTATGATTAGGTCTCAGATCCTCCTCCGACATAATTGGCTTCTTCAAGACCGAAAGATTCTCACCTTGAGGTGCAACCTCGATTCCAAACTCTTTCTCAACTTTTGTCATCCTCTCTTGCATCCCATCTACCTTATCGTTGATAATGTAAAGTTGTTCTAAAATCTTGGTAGATGCACTATCATCGAATATGTCGCGCCATCTTAACAAAGAGCTATGTCATTGCCTCCCATTGGCTATTCAACGCTATTTGCTCCATCTTCCTCTTGTGCCTCCTCGGAGATAGAAGAACAAACGCTCCATTGCTTTGGAGGCGTCTACTCTAATTTTCTCGCCTCTCAACCCATGGTAAAAAGTTTGCATTAAAAGCCGAGAGATATGTCATGATGAGGACACTTCCTCATAGCTTCCTTGAAACGCTCCCAAGCTTGATCAAAACTCTCCCAAAGGTTGTTGCTTAAATCCTAGGATGTCTTGGCGTAACTTAAAAGTTTTTCCTAAGGAAAATACTTATTCATGAACTTTTGCAACAATTGTTCCCAAGTAGTAATAGATCCAACCTCTAAAGAGAGAAGCCATTGCTTAGCTTTATCTTTCAAAGTGAAAGGAAAAGCTTAAGATTTAATGTTACCCTCCGGGATTAATTTCGGTTTCACAAGACTAACGATTTCCAAGAAATTCGTCACGTGAACACCGTGGATCCTCGCTTTGGACTCCATGAAAAGTAGAATAATTGGTCACCATTTGAATTACATTAGGCCTAGGGTGATAGACTTCCGCAGCATCTTGCGGTGCTACGATAGCGGGAATGAATTGTTCAATAGTAGGCGTTGCATAACTTTGCAAAGTGCGCCTCGCTCCTTGAACTAGGGCTTGGTTCTCATTATTAGCATTTGCATTCACATTATTGGCATTATTGATAACAGATTAATAACAAGGATTAGGTACCTGGTTTGGATTGTTCTGAATGCCTTCCATTTCCGTTTCAGATTCAGAATGTTCAGAATGATTGGTTGTATGTCCTTCTTCCACTCCTTGCTCGCTTTCCTCAAGATTCGGATCCTCTTCTCCTTGCTTAGCCAGTTCCCTAGCTAACTTCCTATTCCTTCTCGCAAATTTTTCTATCTCAGGATTATATGGTTCAAGCGGTTCCTTCGATTTCCGAGTAGCGTACTATAAAATAATAAACAACAATAAAACAATTAATCACTAGTAAAGGCTAGGCCTTTAACTAACTAAATAAAACAGACTCGAAATAAGTTTGAGAAAAGAAAACGTAAATAAAACAGGAGCAGAATATTGTAAAACTGTCACAGAACAGGAAAAAAGAAAACTAATTCTCGGTCGACCGAGAGCTACTGTTCGGTCGACCGAACAATTTTTATTTTTATTTTTTACGACACTGTTTGATTTACAGACTCTTATTCACAAAATATTTACGAATCCAGTTCTAACAAAATAAGCTATATCTTAATTTAATGACTCGAGTCCCCGGCAACGGCGCCAAAAACTTGATGACGTGGTCAAGTTAAATTAATAACTTGATGCCTACTAACCCACTAGCAAGAGAACTAGGTTCAATTGTAGTACAGCCAGATAGAGTCGAGGTCGATCCCACAGAGACTCGGCACAAATAAAACACGACTTTATCCTATTAGAACTAAATTGAAAGGGCGGTCTACGACCAACTAAATGCAGAAAATAAAATAGTGACAACCACAAGACACAAAAGACCACAAAGACAAACTAAAAGACTACTAAGACACGGATAATACGTTTGATATTATCTAGACAAATAGTATTGATTACGCTAGTAGATTCTAACTTCCCCATGTGAATTAGGATGATAACGAGACAAAACGAACGTTAAAGATTAATTATTATGACTACGGGAGTCATCCCCTAAGGTAGATTTAGTTCCACTTAGGCCCTCTAAATCATCATGCCTCCATTACGTGACTTCGCTTTTTAATGCCTCTATCTCATATAACTTCTGACACAATTACGAGACTAGGGATGCCGGTATAAACCGTAACCTCATCTAAGCAACATTCCTAGGGTAAGGCGTACTTCTTAGATGCCGATTCAATCTATATCCTAAGTAACAATCACTTTTTAGGTTTCATGTTAAATTATGATGACGAATAACTAAGTTGATCAGTTTAATTACTCGCTTTAATTCCAATTCGGAGAATCGACGTGTAGTCGGCCGATCATGATATTGCCCTACAAATTGCCAGGCTCGGTCGACCGAACGACAGCACTCGGGCGACCGAGTGACACGTCTAGGTCGACCGAACACACTTCTGTGTCGGAACAAATCATGATTACTTCTTAACGTTTCTAACCTAAACACATGGGTTCGTAAATAAATCTACATCACGCAATCAATACAAATAAAATTACTCCATAATAAAATATAACAGATCTACGAATAAAGATTGCATAATTGAATAGTCATACCTCTCAAGACGAGAGTGACTCCCACTCTTTAATGCGCTCCTAATCGGAGAATCCGATTTAATCCACAATGAACGAACATAAAGAAAATAAAACTTAAAAACTAAAATTGTATGAATTGTTTTGTGTTGTAGTGGTGTGTGTTCTCACTTTAGTAGTCACGCTTATATAGGAGTTGAAGCCGACATAGGGAGAATCCAGAAGATTGACATGCATATATCACATTAGGCTCGGGGTGACCGAACCTACACGCTCGGTCGACCGAATGGCATGGCTCGGTCGACCGAGCCTCCTCTCAGACGCTGCGTTTTCACACTCGGTTCGTCTGACTTGTTCCCCACTCCATGCTTTTGAATTGATCTCGATTTATCTTTTCTTTAATGCTCCGATTTTCTTCTCTTTTATCTTGAGATCTCCGATTGCATGATAATTATCTTCCGATTTATAATGATCTCGCAAAATCAGCATTTATCACACAATTAATTGCTCTTTTATAATAAAAATAGCTAAATACCAATTATCATATTAATAATCACTTATCATTAAATAATAAATATAAACACGTGATTAAACATGAAATATATATAATTAACTCCGATTTAAGGTTAGAATTGATGACATAAACATGTATATTTTAACTGTCATCAGGTTCCTAGCATTTGACATGTTCCAGAGGTGCTTTTTCTATCTATTTTGCATCCAGCATAGTCAGAGTCTGAATATGATATCAATTTAAATCCTCCATCTTTTGGATACCAAATTCCAACATTTATAGTGTTTTTCAAGTATTTGATTATCCTTTTAGCTGCTAGAAGATGTGATTCTTTTGGTTGAGCTTGAAATCTTGCACACACTCCTACTGCAAATGCTATATCAGGTCTGCTAAGTATAATAAGGATCCAATGATTCCTCTATACATTTTCTGATCAACATCCTTTCCTGCTTCATCTTTTCCAAGTATGACTCTGGCACACATTGGTGTGTCTGCTGTGCCACTTGTATTCATCCCATACTTGTGTATCAAATCTCTTGTGTACTTGGCTTGACTAATGAAAATGCCATCCTTCATTTGCTTTACTTGAAGGCCAAGGAAATAGTTTAATTCTCCCATCATGCTCATTTGAAATTTGCTCTTCATCAGGTTTGTAAATTTCTCACAAAGCTTTTCATCATCTGATCCAAAGATTATATCATCAACATAGATTTGTACTAGCAATGTGCTTGATCCTTCCTCTAGTTTGAATAGAGCCTTGTCAATAGTTCCCTTGTTGAATCCATTCTTGATCAGAAATTGTGATAGTGTTTCATACCATGCTCTAGGTGCTTGTTTGAGGCCATAGAGGGCCTTCTTGAGTTTGTATACTTTGTCTTCTTTTCCTTTGATTTGAAATCCAGGAGGTTGTTCTACATAAACTTCTTCTTCCAAAAGTCCATTTAGGAATGCACTCTTGACATCCATTTGATAGACTTTGAAGTCTTTGTATGCAGCAAATGCTAGAAAGAGTCCGATTGCTTCCAATCTTGCTACTGGTGCAAATGTTTCATCATAATCTATTCCTTCTGCTTGAGAATAGCCTTTTGCAACTAGCCTTGCTTTGTTTCTCGACAACGATTCCTTGCTCATCCATCTTGTTCCCGAATACCCATTTTGCACCAATGATGTTGGCCATATAGCCGGTCTCACAACAAGTTCCTGCACTTCATTTCTTTCAATTTCATTTAGTTCTTCTTGCATGGTCGTGATCCAATCTGCATCTTGGATTGCATCATCTATGGTCTTGGGGTTCCACTTATGATAGAAAGCAAGTTAGCATGTGCTCCAGCTTGTCTTCCTGGGTTCTAACTCCGTGTGAATATCTCCAATAACTTGTTCTTCGTGATGGTCTCTTAGCCAATTTAGATCTGGTTGAAGTTGTTCTTCACTTGGTGCTTCCATACCTTCATGCTCGAGCATGAACTTCAACTTCAGTGCTTCTTCCATTTGTATTGATATGTGGCTCCTCTTGATTTTCAAAATGATGATTCGTGATAGTAGTCGGTATTGTTGCATTTGTATAGATTTCCTCTGCTCGCTTTCTCTTCTTGGTCTTGAAGATCTTCACCATTTGTATTTGGTTCATCAAAACCACATGTATTGATTCTTCAATCACCAATGATCTTTTATTGAGTACTCAATGCTTTGTTGGTGTCTGAGTATCCTATGAAGATTGCTTCATCAGCCTTCTCATCAAAGGTATGCAGCTGGTTCCTGTTTAAGACAAAACATTTTGATCCAAACATATGAAAATATGAGATATTGGGTTTTCTACCATTTCATATTTCATATGGAGTCCTTCCATGATATTTGTTGATGATTGATCTGTTTTGTGTATGACATGATGTGTTTGCTGCTTCAGCCCAAAACCTCTTTGGCAGGTGATGAGAGATAAATTTATGATCGTTTTTATGATATTTTACCCCAATATTGATACCATTTTGAGCATTATTGTATCAAATCAAGTCAAAATTACTATGTTTTATTCAAATGTATAAGTAGTAGTTACTATATAAATTATCGTATTTTTATTAGTTTTTGTACCGGTTTAGTAACCGGAGTGTCGTGTCGGATTTACGTTTGGTATTTTGGTGGTTCATTGCAGGATTATACATTGACCAAGATTCCATGTAATGACATGTTTTGAGTCTAAAAGATGTGTTTAGAGGGTTAGAAGAATGTGCTACAAGCTTACGAGTTCAAACGGAGCAAATTTTCTAAGTACTTAAATCGTTACATATTTTCGACGGAGATTTGACCCAGCTTAGAGGCATTTTCAGGGGATGACTTCTTAATGAAAGTTGTAGATCTTCACATAAGCTTTCCAACGCACTTTGAATTACGTCAATCGGAGGTCTACAACTCAAGTTATGGTCAATTGACTAATCGATTCAGATTAGCGGAAATCCCGAAAACGACACGACATACGAATGGCTCATCAAAACGACATTTTCTGAAGAAGTTTCCTTAATAAAAGTTGTATATCTTCAAGAAATATTTCCAATGGATTTTTAATCAAGTCAATCGGACTTCTACAACTCAAATGGTGGTCAAGTGGCTAATTGATTCAATTTCGTAAAAATCCCGCAAAACGTTCGGAGTATGAATTTGCTTATCAAAAAGGCGTTTTCTGAAGAAGAGTCCTTCATGAAAGTTGAAGAGTTTTCCGAGATCTTATTTATGACATTTGGATCATAATTTTTGGAGGTCTACAACTCAAGATATGAATTTTAGAAGTTTTAGAAGGATCTAGAATCGATCATCACCGGATCGATCCGGCCCTTTCCCGGATCGATCCGGCCTCCCCATTTTGCTATATATATGAGGCATCAGAGAGCAAATCCCTGCCCCTTTTCTTTCTTTTCTCTTCTTCTTCCTCTCGTCCCTCTGTTTTTATTTTGATCATATATATATATATACATATATATATATATATATATACACACACCCTTTTATTTTTGATCATATATATATATATACATATATGATATATATATATATATACACACACCTTCATGTATGTATATATATTCTATATATTCTATATATGTAATAGATCTATCTATATATATATAGATCTAGATCTAGATCTCGTTTTCATCTCGTTTCTCTTTTTATTTTCTTTTGAGGGCCATATATACATATATATGTCTATTTGTATGTATGTATATATGTTTTTCACATATATAAATAAAATGGTTATAATATCGTTGTAATGGCGGAATAATTATCGAAGATTGTTGATTTCAAGCTTTGGCATGTTAGATCCGGTGGAAACGACCCGATTCGATAGTCATAACCTGTAATATATTCTAAAATTGTTATGTTTATTATTTCTATTTCTATTTATATATGATATTAAACTAAAAATCTATCTAGCCAAGATATGAATCGAATTAGTTAATCTTTTGGTAAAATGAATGATCGACTCTCGGTAATAATGATTAAAATCAATTATAATGAATCTCTTTCTTTACGCTTTAATGAAACGTTAAAATTGAAAGACCGGAGGTAAAATTGGCCGAGTGAAAACGTGACAACGGAACCCGCTTTCTACCCGGGCGATTTGTCTTGGGAAAGATAAATCTTATTGACATTTGTACTCGAGATCTTAATAATGTTAAAATCACGCTTTAATTGAAACTTAAACCGAAAGTTGAATCGTCCGGCTTTGACAACCGGAGCCTTTTAAATAAAATTGACCGCTTGACGAACGGAGTGAATCCTTTTATTAAAAGGTAGAATCGCACTTTCGGGACCTGCTTCGAAAAAACCGTATAATGATTGTGGACCTTGGTGATGCAATGGACATTTGACAATTTCATACGCTTCGTGTGAGGAGGAGTTGTCTAGCTTAGAGTACACCGATTCATATATAATTTACACCTTGAATAAAGGAAGATCTGTCTCATTTATTTCTACTAAAAGATATTGATTCAGTAAAGTATTCTTGGCTAGATCCAAAAATATCTATTATATTAGTATTTATATATAATATATCTATATATATATATATATTAGTATTTATTTACTTATTTTACTTTATGCACTACTAACTAATCTAACTGATCTAACATAATCTAACCCGAGGAAAATGATAAACATGCGACTTAGATCGAGTTAATAATAGCTTCTTGGTGTTTAACCCCACTTAAAAGAATTACCATGTTTTCCCTGAGGAATACGACCTGACTCACCAGACTAGCACTACAATTTGACCCGGTACACTGCCGGTTAGGATCTGTATAGCCTAGAAAAGGTCCGTCAGCATTTTGACGCCGTTTCCAAGGTTAGGTTTAGGTCTGTCAGCATTTTGGCGCCGTTGCCGGGGAAAACGTCGCTAATTTCTTTCTTTGTGTCTAGGGTTACTACTTGTATTAGCTCAAAATTCTCGAGGATAAGTCAACACTCTTCTTATCACATTTCTATTTTTATTTTTCTTTGGTATCTACCTTCTTTTAGTTACCAATTTTCTTCTTCTACCAAATTCGAGTTATTTTCTATTTTCGATAGTAGAAAGTAAACGCGTGGTCATAAATTGAGGATAAGTCAATACATTTCTCAATCTCATTTGTATTTTTATTTTCATTGGTACCTACCTATTTGGTAAGATATCAATTTTTTTATAAAAATACTCGATAAATACCGAGTGGCTTCGGTAATTACCGAGAGAGAGAAAAAAAACCGAAAAAAAAAAAAAAAACTACTCGGTAAATATCGAGTGGATTCGGTAATTACCGAGGAGAAAAAAAAATGTGGTTTTTTTTATCGATTTTGTGTTATTTTCTATTCGATATTTTCTATTCCACAAGAATTGTCAAATCGAGTTACGAAAATGGCGAAACCGTTAGTGAAACACCGAACAAGGATTGCTCATGCTCATGGGTATGGCCAAAACCTTAATCGAAATTTACCTCAACCTAATAAATGAATCGTAATAATAGAAATAATCGAAATCGGAATAAGCATAATCGTAATAATCGAAACCACCCTAACCTAGACCTATATGTGATCGGACCGTAGAAGGTACCGATTAATAATCCAATTCGTTTACCCAATAAAGGAGCAAATAATTTGAAATAAAATCTCATCTTTTTGTTTAATTGACACAAGAGCCCAATTTCTAGGAGAGGATGATGAGGATCCACATCATCACCTCTATCTTTCCGAAGAATTGTGTAATACAGCCAAAAGTCATGGTGCTCATTATGAATTAACGAGGATGTCTTTGTTTCCTTTTCTTTAAAAGGAAGAGCACGAGATTGGTTTCTGTCACTCCCACATCATTCATTGACAAGTTGGGAGGATATTCAAACCGAGTTCTTAAAGCAGTATTTTACTCCTGGTAAAAAATTGGAATTAATAGTCGAAATTGCTAACTTTAAACAAGGATCTGAAGAAACGTTTGAGAATTCTTGGGAAAGGTTTAAAAAACTGTTACGAGCTTGTCCCGATCATGGTTATTCCTTAGATATGCAAATCCAACTTTTCTGTCGTAAACTAAGGAAAGACTCACGTGCAGATGTTGATCATGCATGTGGTGGTTCGTTAATAATGAGTGAAGCCCAAATAGTTTACGATGCTATAGAAAAGATTTCCAAAAATAACAGAATGTGGGAAACCGGTTCTAGCACAAGAAAAGTAGTTTTTGCAGGAGAATACACACCGAATACGGAAGTTCTAGCACACTTGGAGAATTTGAGTAGGAAATTTGATGGTTTACAACAGAATAAGAACCTGAGTTCGGGAAATAGTAAAACAAATGACTACTCGAATCATGATAATGTGTCATTAGGGATGGAAGAACCAAAAGGCTATTCAAGGGAAAAGGTGAATTTTTTGCAACAGCATAGGAATTTGAACAATTCATATTCAAACTCGTTTAATGCTATTAGAAGAGATCACCCTACTTTTCGTTGGTCTGAAACCCCTAGTAAGCAAGGACAATCACCGTATCCAGTTCAATATAAGAATCCATATCAAGTTTATCAAGAAGATACCTCGAATCGGAATTTACAATCATTACCTAGACCATATCCACATCATACCACTCAAAGCATACCAGTCACCCAAAGTTCAACCAAACCTGAAGGAGTTGATAAATGGGAGAACTTAATGGAAAATATGATGGGTATGATATCAACTCAAGCTCAAAATATGGAAAACATGATGACTTCTATAGTAATGCGATCACTAAGGATATGAGTACGTTGAAAACATCTATAAGTGGACATGATACCAGAATGAGAATTGTAGAAGCTTCATTACGGAATTTGGAATATCATTTGAGTAGAGAAGAGGAACGTAAAAACAGTAAACCTCCAGGAGAGCTGCCAAGTAATATCGAAAGAAATCTGAGTGGGGTAAATGCTGTTATTACCAGAAGTGGAAGGATCTGTGGAAGTAATGGATTAGAAAAATTCGGGAATAATGAAGTAGATGATGATTTAGATGGTAAATATAAGAAGAATATGGAATCTAAAGGGCCATTTCAAACCGAACCTTATCCGGCTCAACCTAAATTCACATCGGTTCAACCTGGAAGAAGGCATCACCATATCCAGTGCATATTTTGAAGAAAAGGTCTTCGAATGATGACACACAATGTCTTCAAAAGGCACAATCATTCAAGGAAGCTTTACCATCTTCATCTAACGATAAGGGTAAGGGAGGTATTCATTCTAACCCTCTTGATCTTGAATTACTCCCCATTCCCGAGAAATGAAATGAAAAAGATGAAGTTGGATAATAAGTATGCATATTTTCTCGACACTTTTCGGTGCTTAAATATTAATATCCCTTTCATCGATGTTTGTAAGGGAGAGTTTAGTTTGGGAGTTAATCATGAGAGCGTTATCTTCAACATTTACAATTCATTGAAATATCCATACATTACACTAGAATCTAGTTCTTGTGTAGACACTTTGTGTTCTCTTGTTGTGGATCATACTAACACACAGGTAACTGAAGAAGATGACTCTAGCAATAATATGAAGGCTCGCAAACCTAAAGCTCGAAAATCAAAGGAAAAGGTCAAGAATCGTTTGGATTGGTGGAAATTGTCTAACCTCTGTTGGAAACCAGTATTGAAGAAGGATGTGGTGCGTGAGGATGACCCACCACCAGTACATTAGAAAACTGAAGCACGGTAAAGTCTGGCTATAGACTATAAATGTAGTCAATGACGGGTACTATCCTTCCTTTTTACTCCTTAAGCATTTATTTTTAATGGATTATGTGCTTAATTGTTACGTGCTTTTGTGAGTAATTGTTAGAAGTATCCCGTTTTGTTTAGTATATTATATTAGTTAATCATTATCATTTTGGTCGAGCAAACGACGTTAACCAAAAGCGCTACCGGGAGGCAGCCCGTAAAAATGTTAAATATAATAATTACTCATACTTTGGATGATACTTTGGTAATACTTCGGATTGATTTTCATTTTGTTTCACCAAGTCTTAGGATGAATGTTTGAATGTCATTAAAAAAGAGAATGATTAGGTGGTTATCCGAAAATCCTGATGGAGAACAAAGATAAAATTCAAATGCATCATTTCTTAGACTTAGGTTGTTAAAACGATTTGAAAGAACCCTTGAGGATCTGGGTATAAAAGACTCAGAGTTAATACTTTGTCGCATATTTCATATCATGATCTAGTCTGTTTTAAAATTTAAAATAATGTGTGACATGTATTAGTTCAACTACTGTGGAATATTGTGTGTTTTAAATCAATAAAAGTTTATGTGGTATGTTTATCTACCCTTTTGCATTACACTGTCACACTCCACATACTTTTTATTTGCACACACAATGGTCATAACTTTAACCCACCCACCCACCCTTTAATATCATCCGAGTATTTGTTTTGACTTGTTTTAGTGCACCATTGCTTTCCCAACAACTTATTTACACTCACTTTACATTGAGGACAATGTAAGTTCGTAAGTGGGGAGTGGAGTCGTTGGTCTAAAAATGGCATTAATGTTTATTTTGTATCAATAAATCCCTTAGTTTTCGATCTTTTTCAACATTATTTAGTTGATTAAAATAAATTGTATAAGGTATATATTTCATGGATTTGAAGATGTAATGATCAATTTGGATGTGTATAACCAATGTGAACCGTAAGTGCATTGTAATTCCAAATATATTTGTGTAACATGAATTCTTTCACGTAAGCCTTTGATATTGAAACGAAAATTTTAAATCAGATCCATTCGATTCCTGTTGGTTTATCCTAGAAATAGCAGGCAACTTAGTACCTAACTTTTGAACGTGTACTGTGAATATCTGAAGGTTTGAATGTGATAGAAAGGATATAAGTTAAGTTTATGAAAGAAAAAAAATAAAAATAAAAAAATAAAGATGAACTATCTATATGTTGGTTGTAGCTACCAATGATTTGAGTGCAGTAGGGCGTTATCACGAAACGTCCTATATCACTATGAGGTTTAAAAGCTCCCGACTGCCTGATGATAGAAGTCCAGCTAGGGTGTTATCACGAAACGTCCTATTGCTGGGAATGAAGGCATATGCTACAAATGAAAAAAAAAATGGAAATATGGTTGAAAACTTATTTATCTTCTGACTATCCCCAGTATAAACTGAATGATATGCTTTAGGGATTATCCTAATAAGTACTCGGGAGAACTTTGTGAGGAACTGTTACTATTATACCTAGGAAAGTCATTAGGGCTGTCTGAATGGATATTTGTGTGTTTTGCTTGATTTATTCAAGAGAGGATAGTGGAAATTGAAAAGGCTTCACTACACACACACTGTTATACATTTATATTGAGGTTAAAGCCTGGTTATAATTCTAAAGGTTGTATTATCTGGTTGTTCCTTATACCTTCTATCTTCATGAATTTATCTCTTATTCATTTTGTTTTATCGCTTGTTTTGATCGAGGACGACCAAAAGCTAAGTAGGGGGTTGTGATGAGAGATAAATTTATGATCGTTTTTATGATATTTTACCCCAATATTGATACCATTTTGAGCATTATTGTATCAAATCAAGTCAAAATTACTATGTTTTATTCAAATGTATAAGTAGTAGTTATTATATAAATTATCGTATTTTTATTAGTTTTGTACCGGTTTAGTAACCGGAGTGTCGTGTCGGATTTACGTTTGGTATTTTGGTGGTTCATTGCAGGATTATACATTGACCAAGATTCCATGTAATGACATGTTTTGAGTCTAAAAGATGTGTTTAGAGGGTTAGAAGAAGGTGCTACAAGCTTACGAGTTCAAACGGAGCAAATTTTCTAAGTACTTAAATCGTTACATATTTTCGACGGAGATTTGACCCAGCTTAGAGGCATTTTCATGGGATGACTTCTTAATGAAAGTTGTAGATCTTCACATAAGCTTTCCAACGCACTTTGAATTACGTCAATCGGAGGTCTACAACTCAAGTTATGGTCAATTGACTAATCGATTCGTATTAGCGGAAATCCCGAAAACGACCGACATACGAATGGCTCATCAAAACGACATTTTCTTGAAGAAGTTTCCTTAATAAAAGTTGTATATCTTCAAGAAATATTTCCAATGGATTTTTAATCAAGTCAATCGGACTTCTACAACTCAAATGGTGGTCAAGTGGCTAATTGATTCAATTTAAGTAAAAATCCCGCAAAACGCGTTCGGAGTATGAATTTGCTTATCAAAAGGCGTTTTCTGAAGAAGAGTCCTTCATGAAAGTTGAAGAGTTTTCCGAGATCTTATTTATGACATTTGGATCATAATTTTTGGAGGTCTACAACTCAAGATATGAATTTTAGAAGTTTTAGAAGGATCTAGAATCGATCATCACCGGATCGATCCGGCCCTTTCCCGGATCGATCCGGCCTCCCCATTTTGCTATATATATGAGGCATCAGAGAGCAAATCCCCTGCCCCTTTTCTTTCTTTTCTCTGTTCTTCCTCTCGTCCCTCTGTTTTTTTATTTTTGATCATATATATATATATACATATATGATATATATATATATATACACACACCCTTTTATTTTTGATCATATATATATATATACATATATGATATATATATATATATACACACACCCTTCATGTATGTATATATATTCTATATATTCTATATATGTAATAGATCTATCTATATATATATAGATCTAGATCTAGATCTCGTTTTCATCTCGTTTCTCTTTTTATTTTCTTTTGGGGGCCCGTATATACATATATATGTCTACGTATGTATGTATATATGTTTTTCACATATATAAATAAAATGGTTATAGTATCGTTGTAATGGCGGAATAATTATCGAAGATTGTTGATTTCGAAGCTTTGGCATGTTAGATCCGGTGGAAACGACCCCGATTCGATAGTCATAACCGGTAATATATTCTAAAATTGTTATGTTTATTATTTCTATTTCTATTTATATATGATATTAAACTAAAAATCTATCTAGCCAAGATATGAATCTGAATTAGTTAATCTTTTGGTAAAATGAATGATCGACTCTGGTAATAATGATTAAAATCAATTATAATGAATCTCTTTCTTTCTGCGCTTAATGAAACGTTAAAATTGAAAGACCGGAGGTAAAATTGGCGAGTGAAAGCGTGACAACGGAACCCGCTTTCCTACCGAGGCGGTTTGTCTTGGGAAAGATAAATCTTATTGACATTTGTACTCGAGATCTTAATAATGTTAAAATCACAGTTTAATTGAAACTTAAACCGGAAAGTTGAATCGTCCGGCTTTGACAACCGGAGCCTTTTAAATAAAATTGACCGTTTGACGAACGGAGTGAATCCTTTTTATTAAAAGGTAGAATCGTACTCGGGACCTGTTCAGAAAAACCGTAACAGTTGTGGACCTTGGACTGATGCAATGGACATTTGACAATTTCATACGCTCGTGTGAGGAGGAGTTGTCTAGCTTAGGAGTACACCGATTCATATATAATTTACACCTTGAATAAAGGAAGATCTGTCTCATTTATTTCTACTAAAAGATATTGATTCAGTAAAGTATTCTTGGCTAGATCCAAAAATATCTATTATATTAGTATTTATATATAATATATCTATATATATATATATATTAGTATTTATTTACTTATTTTACTTTATGCACTACTAACTAATCTAATCGATCTAACATAATCTAACCCGAGGAAAATGATAAACCCACGACTTAGATCGAGTTAATAATAGCTTCTTGGTGTTTAACCCCACTTAAAAGAATTACCATGTTTTCCCGAGGAATACGACGACTCACCGGACTAGCACTACAATTTGACCCGGTACATGCCGGTTAGGATCTGTATAGCCTAGAAAAGGTCCGTCAGCATTTTGACGCCGTTTCCAAGGTTAGGTTTAGGTCTGTCAGCAGGCATGCTTCAGCAATCATTGTTCTAACTGCTTCTTTGAGAGTTCTGTTTCTTCTTTCTGCTACACCATTTTGTTGTGGAGTTCCTGCTGCAGATAGTTGGTGTAACACTTCATTTTCTTCACAATAGGTTCTAATAATTTCATTTAGAAATTCAGTGCCTCTATCTGATCTGATTTTGATAATCTTTAGCTCTTTCTCATTTTGGAGTCTTCTCAGCAAATCTGGTAGCTTCTTGAGTGTTTCTTTCTTCTTGTTCATGAAAATGGTCCAGGTGTACTTTGAGAAGTCATCCACCACTACAAGAGTATATTTCTTACCACTCACACTTACTGGTGTGACTGGTCCAAACAGGTCCACGTGTAACAGATGTAGAACTCTTGTTGTAGATTGATAAGGTTTTGACTTGAATGAACTTTTGATCTGTTTTCCTTTCTGACATGCATCACATAAACTTTCTTTCTTGAATGTGATCTCTGGCAGGCCTTCAACTAGCTTGCTCTTTGATAGTTTGTTGATGGTCTTGAAATTCAGGTGATTTAATCTTCTGTGCCAAATCCAGCTTGTTGATAGTTTATTCTTGACGAGTAGACATGTTTCTACCTTGGCAGTTCTCCAGTCCACCACATACATGTTGTCTTGTCTTCTACCTGCAAGAACTACTGTGTTGGTTTGCCTGTGAATCACTTTGCATCCTTCTTTGTTGAAGTGCACATTGTAGCCTTTGTCACAGAATTGACTGATGCTCATCAGATTGAAGTTAAGTCCCTTGACATATGCCACGTTTTGAATCTTTAGATTGTTCTTGAGTATTATGCCTTCCCCCTTAATTTTGCCAGGGTTTTCTTTGCCTCCAAATGTGACTTTGGGTCAATCAAAAGCTTTGAAGTTAGTGAGCCATTTCTTGTTTCCTGTCATGTGTCTGGAACATCCACTGTCTATGTACCAGACATCCTACAAAACAGATTAATTAAGTTTAGGTACCCAACACTGTTTGGGTCCATACCTGTTAGCAATCATGCCTCCCATACCAAGTGTGTATCTAAAGGGTCTTGTTTTTGGATAATTGAAGTCATCAACTTCATATGTATAAGGCATGGCAGAATAGCTTCTAATATTTTTACTGAAGATATTCTGATACTTTTCTCCACCTTTTGGTGCATTTACATCCTTCTTCACTTTCCAATATGCAGTGGGAAACCTTTCTTGCTTCATATGTCTAGGAACAGATTGGTTTTTCTTAAACACATGATGCATTTTATGGAATGGTTTCCTTTTGTATTTTGGAGGTGCAACATTCCAATCATCCTCTGAAGGGTAAAGTCTGCCTTTACCTTTCAAATGGTTATTGTTCTTGATTGACTGGAATGAGGATTTAGTCTGCTGTTTCACTACACTAGGTTTTGACTTCACCGGAACAGGATGTTCTGTTGGAACTATGGTCTGTCCCTTTCTAAATTTTGATCCATTAATGGTCCTGAATTTAGAATTGTGTTGACCATTATTCCTACTTTCATCCTGACTGTTGTAGCCAAGACCAGATCTGGATCCAAACCTTTTTGAGGGTTTGTAAGCTGGTGCTTTTAGTGGTGCAGTGGTTATCTTTACTGGTGAGGAGATTTTCTTAATTGATCTGTTAATAACAGATGTATGATTATCTGATTTTTGTTGATCATTCTCCTTACTAGTTAATTCAGCTTTTGCTTTATCCAGTTCTTTCTTTAATCTCTTATTCTCTTTTCTTAGATCCTTGCATTCCTTTTCCAGAATTTCATGATTCTTTTCAATTTCATCAAATTTAGTCATGAGATTTTGGACTAGGTCTGTTGTATCTAATGGGAGACTAGAAGATTGTGCAGTGTTAGATGTGGATGCATTTGATGAGGAACAGGAACTAGATGTTACCTCGCCCATCGATTCTTTAGTCATTAAACATAGACTTGTTTCCTCGATTAATCCGAGCTATCACTTTTATATTCATCCAATTCTTTCGTCATGTGGCATAGACATGCTTTTTCATTTTAAATTTGTCTTCTTCATCATTATCATCCCGAATCATTATCGATGATTCTTCATTCTTTTCACTTTCTTTGGATTACGCCTTGAGTGCCTTCTTGCTTTTTCTCTTTTCAGATGCTTTGTATTTCTTTTTTTCATCATCTTTGTCATTTTCTTCAGGACAATCAGCCTTGAAGTGACCTTTCTTGTTGCAGTTGAAGCCTATGTATTCATCATCATTCTTCTTCATATCTTTGTTTGAGCTTGACCTATTGTTTGATGATGAATTCCTTTGAAAGGGCTTCTTTCTGCTAAACCTGTCAAAGCGTTTAACTAATAAAGCTATCTGTTCTTTTAGTTCACGTGTCTCTTTGCTGATGCATTCGGCAAAGTTACTTTGCTGGGGTGCAGCTAATGCAGTGATTTTGTGTGTCTCTGCCGGAGCACCATCTTCACCGTTCAATTCGAATTCATGAGCTTTTAATTGGGACATCAGTGTCAGAGTGTCAGTGCTTGCAAGATTCGTTGTTCTTCTGATTACTGATGTTATGATCTTCCATCTTTCAGGTAGTCCTCTCAAGATCTTCAAGCATACTTCTTTCTGGGGATATATGTGTCCAAGCTGTTGCAATTCATCGATGATGCTTGAGAATCATTGTCCATTTGATCAATGGATTCACCACCTTCATTTTAAAGTTATCAAATTTCTGCTTTACAACAGATAATTTGTTTTCTTTAATCGCTTGAGATCCTTCATTTATCAATGATAGCTTGTCCCACATCTCCTTTGTTTGCTTTTGCGCCTTTGATTCTCATGAACATGTTGTTTGTCTAGGGTCTTCAAGATCATGTCTTTTGCAACAAAGTCCAGATTTGCTCTTCTCCTGTCATCCTTGATCCAATCCTTTTTAGGTTTGTCAATTTCCTTTCCTTGATCTGCTCTTGTGCCTACCACAGTAGTGATTGTGATTGGTCCATCATTAATTACATCCAAAGATCTCTTCATGAGTTGCTGCAAGATGAGATAGCATTCTTATTTTATATTCATCAAAATTATTAACATTAAAAACAAGTACTTTTGACAAGAAGTTTGAGGAATCCATCAGTGCAAATGAAGATATAAATGTAAGCGTATAGAAAACTCAGATTTGAAAACTACTTTGAAAATAAGTGATCTCCTTGTTACCAGAAATTAGATCTGAACAGGTTCTGATACTAGGAACACTGCTCCGATACCAATTGTTGGTCCCAGAGAAGGGTGAAACTATAGTCAGAGGGGGGGTGAATGACTATAGTGGAGTTTCAAAAACTTTTCTTTTATATATAAGCTTTTGGGCAGCGGATAAGTCCCTTCTTACTATGTTGTTTTCAAATCAGTTTAGACAATCACAGATATAAGTTATGATGTAGGCAAATTAAATAAATACAGTAAAGTAAATTGCAGAAATTAAATTGACACAAGGCTTATAGTGGTTCAGGGTGGTGTAATCCCTTAATCCACTCTTCTCCTGTGATGATCGGAGGAATTCACTATCGTTTTCACAGATACAATAGTATGATTGTCCTTGGCTTCCCAAGCTTCACAATCTACAAGACTATCACTCCTTGACTGCAACAGCTTCAGTGATTCAGTCTTCCTTGCTGCTCCTTGAGATCAAAATCCTTCAACAGCTATCACAGATTCAACACTTTCTCAGATTGTCTCTGATTCAGTTGCTTCAGTTGGATGTGAATGTGATTCACACACTTGATTGATCAATCTCAGCACCAAGTATGACTTTGTAGTTCTGATATCTGAGTTGATCACTAAATGTTTCCTTGTAATCAGAGAGAAGGCTTTTCAAATTGACAGAGTTTTCACTTGATTTTTTCTTTTCTATCCTTTCTTACATTCTTTTTGTCTGTCAATGCCTTCTATTTATAGCCTTGAATAATCTTGTTTTTGAATTTCCGTTCGTTGGCTATATTAGTGAGGGAATAATCCTTGATTTTATTCTTGATTCCCCCTTAATTGCATTCTCCTTGATTTCAGTGATTGGATTCTTTCTTCAAACGTATAGCAGAAAATCCGTCCTTGATTGATCCTCTATTGATTGTGCATTTAATGCATGATCTTCTGAATCTTCAACGTATATTAAATCTGATCTGGTAAGTGTTACTTCGCCATTTTTAGAACGGTCGAGTGATCCTTCTGACTTAGCCGTTTTAGCTTTTCCTTCACCGTTTAAGTCTTCATCGGCCGAAAGTGAGTCCGCTTTGCCCGATTCACCATGCTTCTTCTTTGTTTCTGTTTGAGGAGAATCTTTGTATTTCACTGATCTTTGATTGGGGTGAGATCAGTGTACACCATATTCGAATATTAATGTGCATCTCTTGTAGTATAACTTAGACTTGTCCAAGGTCATCACAGACTTCCTTGGTTACAAGTCAGACCTTTAATGTCTGCATTGCTTCTCTGCTGGTGCTTGGCTGGCTTCATTTTGCCGAATACCTGGTTTTTGCTTTGCCGTCCTACCAACTAGTACAATACTTGTCTGACTCAACGTATACAACATGTCAGACTCTAAGTAAAGACTTATACAGAGAATTCTAACTTATTTCAGGATTGCTATAACAGTTAGTATGGCCATCATCAAAACATAATAAAATGTTCCTAACAGTTAAAGCAGAACATAGAAGACCAGGAGGGATGCTCAAGCCATTGGATGTCCCGAAATGGAAATAGGATAAGATCACGATGGATTTCATCACCGGTTTACCTAAGACAAAGGGCGGACATGATGCGATTTGGGTGATTGTGGATAGATTGACCAAATCCGTTCATTTCTTACCGTTTATTGTTGATATGCCTTTGAAAAAGATGACCACATTATATTTGGATAATATAGTGAAGTTGCACGGAGTACCTATCTCTATAGTCTCGGATCGAGATAGTCGGTTCATTAGTCGGTTTTGGAAAGGTTTGCAGCAAGCTTTTGGTACACGGTTGGATTTGAGTACGGCATTTCATCCTCAGACAGATGGGCAGTCAGAAAGAACCATTCAAACACTTGAGGACATGTTGAGAGCTTGTGTTTTGGAAGTAGGCGGATCATGAGATGACTACCTAACTATAGCAGAATTCGCCTACAACAACAGTTACCATGCAAGTATAGGCATGCCACCGTTTGTAGCATTGTATGGAAGAAGATGTAGAACGCCGTTGTTTTGGGATGAAGTCGGGGAAAGAAAAGTCACCGGGCTTGAATTGGTTGAACAAGCTAAAGAAAGGATTCAGTTGGTTAAGAAGAATTTAAAGGCAGCTCAAGATAGACAGAAGAGTTGGGCAGATGTTAGAAAAAGACCCCTCGAGTTTGAAGTCGGTGAAAGAGTGTATCTACGAGCTTCACCAATGAAAGGAGTTAAACGTTTTGGACAAAAGGGAAAGCTAAGCCCGCGGTATGTTGGACCGTTTGAGATTCTGGCAAGAGTTGGACTGTTGGCTTACAAGCTTAACCTACCGGAATCAATGTCAAGAGTCCACAACGTGTTTCATGTTTCGATGTTGAAGAAGTGTTTGACCAAGACGGATGTTGAAACCACAATTGATCCGGAAGTTCTTCAAGATAATCTAGCTTATGATGAGAGACCGATCAGAATTCTGGACCGAAAGGAAAAGATGGTTGACCCCATTGGTTTTGGTGCCAAGCAATCATTCACCGGAGGAAGCTACTTGGGAAGTCGAGGATGATATGATCAGCGAGTTTTCAGATTTTATGGACTTACCAGGTATGATCTAGTTTCGAAGACGAAACTCCTTTTAAGGGGGAAGGAATGTAATATTCTGATTTTCGGGAAATGGCAGACGTGTCATTTTGCGAAAACAAAATATTGGGTTCGGCTCCTTTTATTCGGAGTTTAAGTATTTTATTTAAATATATGTATGTATGTCGAAATATATGTATGTATATTTAAGGAAAATTCTGAATTTTGGTAATTAAGGGTAATTAAGGAAATAAGGAGTAAATGGAAAATATATTTAAGGAAAATATATTCAGATTTTCTCCCTAACCTAATTACAAATTCAGAAAATTAGCTTTCTACGTAAGAAGAAAACCGCTGGAGCTTTAGAAAGAGGCATAGAGACTTCCTTCAATTACTCAGTCATTTCTCAATCATTTTCAGTTTTGAGAGAAGCATCGGAATCGTCGTGAGAAGAGCATCGCTTCAACCCAATAAAGTTGAAGCTTTGGCTAAGGTATGATTTTCGCCCTAAGGGCTGTTCTTGATCTATCATGATCTTCTTTGGTTCGTTTAATCGTAGTTTGATCGTTGTAGAAGCCGTTGATCGATTCTAGATTGTTTTTGAGATTGATCATATAGGTAACTGTGAGAGGAAGGACCGTTTGCTGCTGTTTTTCTGAGTTTTGGACTAGTTTTTAGCTTGCTTAAAATGTAAGAAGCTCTTCCTAAGATTTGATTATGGTTTAGAGTGATTAGGTTGTGTTTTGAAGTGTTTTCGTATCAATGATTATGCCTCAATGTTGGTTAGGATTAAGGGTTGTTTTGGATCATAAAGGGTATGATTTTCTGGTGTTTTTATGAGAAGAATCGTGTAGATCATGTTTGGATTGGATTAGAAATCGATAGAGAACAGAAAACTGCACATGAGCAGTTTTTGGCCATTTTGGCGTGCCCCAACCATTTTGGCGCCCCCTGTCTTGAAACAGAGAGTTCAGTGACTTTCTGGAGCAGTTTGGCGCACACCGAAAGCTTTGGCGTGCCCCGAACCTGAAACAGAGCGCTTAGAGCACCCTCTGGTGCATTTTGGCGCACGCCAAAGGTGTTGGCGCCCCCCAACACTGTTTGAATGATTATTTCTTTTGTTTTAAGCTACAAGGTGAGTTCTAAACGATGTTTCTTGATCTAATAACATTCATTAAATATGAACAAGCCCCGATTGAGTTTCTGATGCGTTTGGTTCCGGCACCGGACGTACTCTTAAAGGGAGTTGAAGTTCGGGACCGTCGGAAAGGCATGAAAGGGCTTGTGCTTTGATGAACTAGAGTTCATCAATGTCTGTGTAATTGATAGGTTGAAATGTCTAGCTGTCTAAGTGAGGGAGTAGATTTGATAAGGTGAGTTTTACTTTGAAAACACTTAGGTGGCTAGATAACAACGGTAAATAATTACATATGTGTAGTAAAAACTAAAATGTCACTTATTCTCGGTTAGGCACTATTTCATATCGGCGATGTGATACGCTCATAAAAGGTGAACAACACTACTGGCTCAAAAGGCTGAAGGGCAGTGGAGGAAATTCATCGGACGTATACGCATACCGGGGAGACCCCGGAGCTAATCGGTGCTAATCACCGTTTGTTAGCAAGTATATCTTCAGGCTGATGAACGCCATGCATAGTGTCCTTGAGTAATGACGTAACCAAGATAAGCTAAGCTAGAAACGTATAGTCATGACATGTCGATGAGCATGAAATGAACCCTAGATTGAGTCGGTCTCACAAAGATAATCCTTTTTATTAAAACTTGATAATAAACCTTAATTTTACTGTAGCTTCTACTTCTTACTTTGTACAATGTACTTACCTCAAATGCATGTTATTTATGTGTTTGGGGGAGAGAAGACGAACAAGTAATTACAGAGATCGAGGAGGACTTCGATGACGACGTTTGAGGACGCCGAAGTCAAACCGTTTAATTATTTATGTCTTATTTATTATTTTAGACTTGGAGCTTAGTTGGAAGTTGTAATTTCCTTTTAGTACTTTTTCGGAATTCGTACGTTTTGGATTCGTTGGTCTTTTTCCCAATGTAATAATGTTACATTTCTATCTTTAGATTTGAATTTCTATTCTTGGATTATTTGGAAAAAAATTACCCGACTCTTTTGCTTCCGTTTGCTTCATTTTGATACGACGTAGTAGATGCTTACGTATAACGTGAATTTATTTTTTATTTTTTTACGTGTCGAACGTTTTTTTTTCCGGATAAGAACTCGGTGTCCGGGAACGGGGCGTTACAGTGTAAATTATCCGAATTCTCAAACTGAATTCTCCGACCTATCAGAGTGCCAAGTACTCCAATTAAAAGAGAAATATTGGTTCTTTTTTTACTATTAATTCTTGAATAGACCAATTTATATATCTATTATTCATGTCTAAATCTGTACTCTAATTGTCGTTAAATAAGTGTCGTGTTAACAATTTACGCATACATTAAAGAAAATTACAAAAAAGATTTATATACCTTCAATTATTAAAAGATTATTTTGAAAATGCATAGTTTACTATCATCTCAATTTATGAATATACATTGTTTTGTATGTATCAAAGCACATTATTCATTATAATTAATCAATGAGCCTAAAAAAATGCAACTATGTTTGTCCTTGGGTGCCGGTTTTTTTTTTTTTTTTGGGTAGGGGGGGAGGGGGTTAGGGCCTCTTTTTCATGTCCCCACTAGAAATATATTTTAAACTTTGATCAACTTATTTTACGATCCATTAGGCCATTAATTAGCTTCTTCAACATCCATTGAAAGCTCATATTTGACAAATAGCAACACAAAAACCCTTAGGCAAACGAAAATGGCACTATGCTTTGATGATGAAAACGTTGTTCTTGATTTTGTACTTGGAAAAGGCAATGGTGTCAAAGGTCTAGTAGATTCCGGAATATCAAAGGTTCCCAACCCATTCATTCAACCACCCGATCAACGAACTCATCAACTCGTTACGGGGAAGATCTTGGAACCTATTGATTTATCGAAGCTTGATGGTCCTGACCATGACCTCGTGGTAAAGGCCATTGTAAGAGCAGCTGAGACGGTAGGGTTTTTCCAGGTGGTGAATCAAGGTGTCCCTTTAGAGCTTCTGGATTCTTTGATAGAATCCGCTTATCGGTTTTTCAATCAGCCGCCGCAAGCAAAAGCTGTGTATCATCAGGGAGTTAGCCCTAGCCCTCTTGTGAAATATAGCACAAGCTTTTTACCTGAGAAAGATATTGCTTTGGAATGGAGGGATTATCTTAGCATGATTTACACAGATGATGAGCAAGCACTTCTGCATTGGCCCAAAGAGTGCAGGTTAATTTTACTCTTCGGGTTTTCGAATTTTTATTTCAGTATAAGATCATTACAAGCTATTAGGTATCAGGAACTTTTTTGTAGCAATTAATCCAAGAAAGTCAGCTATAATATATAATTAGTCACTTGATTTTGAATATGTGAAAGAATCAAGAATTAATGTCCCAAGTATTCCACATAAATGATTATTGCCTTAATTTGTCCAGCAAAATCATTACTATTAATGATATCATGTATAATATCAGATTCAAAAAAAGGCCCCCTCTTGAGAACGTGTTGAAATATGTTAAATTGTGCTACACATTTCTAGGAAAAAAAAATATCAAGATTGTATGAAAACTCTAGAAATACATTTATAGAATAGAAGCTTCTAGATATGTAAGACTCTAGAATAAATATCTAAGTAATTGGCTAGAGTAGAAGCTACTAGATGCATGTAGGGATTACTCAAAATCAAGAAATGTCTAGAACATCCTATTAGACACTTGAACTATCCAATGGGGGCTATAAATAGCACCACCACCATGTACTTAAGCAATCAAGCAATAATACAATCAAATTCCTTTCTCCAATCTCTCCAACTTATCAATCCTTTTCCATCTCACACTCATCATCCTAGCCTTCTCCATTCAACTCTCTACAAAAATTCTAACAAGTGGTATCAGAGCCCGGTTTCGACACAACTACAACTGGGCGAAATCAACATCATGGCAGATTACACACTCCGCTCATCCATTCTGGTTCCAATTTTCCGGGGTGAAAATTTCGACTATTGGTTCATTAAAATGAGAACCTACTTCTGTGCTCAAGATTTATGGGATGTCGTAAGTAAGGGATTTAGCATCCCCGACGACATCTCAAATTTATCTACCACACAAAAGAAAGAACTCAAGGAGAATCAACAGAAAGATGCTCAAGCATTATTAGCCTTTCAGTTAAGCTTGACTGAAGAATTGATTCCAAGAATCATGAGTGCCAAGACGGCTAAAGAAGCGATGGATAAGTTGCAGGAGGAGTTTCAAGGCAATTAAAAGGTACGAGTCTCAAAACTCCATTCATTGAGGAGAAATTTCGAGAATTTAAAATGAAAGAGTCAGAGAATGCTAAAGACTACTACACAAGAGTAGATTCATTAAAAAACAATTGCGGCAAATATTGGAGAAGACGTCCCCGAGAAGAAAATTGTGGAAAAAATATTAATTACATGTATAGAATAATATGACCCAATCATTACAGCTATTGAGCAGTCAAAATATTTGGAAAAATTGACTGCTTCATAATTGATGGGGTCGTTAGAAGCTCATGAACATAGATTGGAAAGGCGTCACAAAGGCACAACTGAAAATGCTTTTCAATCTAAGTTCAAAACGCCGTCATAGAAATCTAAACAAAATGATCGGAGATCAAATGAAGGTTCTAAAAATACAGAGCTTCCAAACAAAACATTTTCTCCTTGCGGTATATGCAAGAGGAAAAGCCATTTGGAGAAAGACTGTTGGTTTAAAGGCAAACCACACTGCAAAAATTGCAAGAAATTTGGTCACGACGAAAAGGTATGTCGATCAAAAAGGAATCATCAAGCTAACTTTTCAGAAGAAAAGGACGTCGAAGACAATCTCTTCTATGCCTGTCAAGTAGCAACAGAGGAAAAGAAAGATATATGGTATCTTGACAGTGGTGGCAGCAATCAAATGATAAAAGATGAATCCATATTTTACCGTCTTGAAAAATTCAAGACAAATATTAAGATAGGAAACAACGACTTTATGAATTTAAGGGCCCCGTGAAATTTTGACTCAATAGTATATATATATATATATATATATATATATATATATATATATATTGTATATTGAAAAACAAATAAGGTGTTGCTATAATGGTGAGCACTAAGGTATAACTTGACAAGTAATCAGGGTTTGAACCCTGCGTCAATTTTTTTTGGTTACTCTTTTTTGTAGAATGGCCCAAAACAATAATTGGCCCCGAGCCTAGCTCTTTTTTTTAGAAGGGCCTAAAACAATAATTGGCCCCGAGTCTAAATTTGGACAGAAACTCCCTTAAAATCATTTATGACTCATTTAACGCAAGCCCCAAGTCTAAATTTTGACCGGGACGCCTCTGGGATCATTTATGACTCTTTTAACGCTACTGGACACGGAGTCTGGGGCGTTACATCTTTTCCCTCCGTGGTTTTAGTATGGTGGCGTTGGTAGTCAAATCTGGTGATTTATGGAGCTTCAATATTGATTTCAATGGAGGCTATAGGTGGTCCACGAAAGCATTGGCTGTTGTCTTTTGAATTTGGCTATCGGTGTTCCTTTTTTTTTTTGGGTGCTTCGGTGGTTGCCGGAGTTTAATATTAGTTCCGGTGGTAGGTGGTTTTGGAAGTCTATATAGAGTCGTCTCCTTTGAGAGTCTTAGTTTGTTGCTTGTTTTTTTTGCCTAATTCGTTATGTGTATAGCCATTTCTTTTGTCCTTTTGCCAAATTAGACTCCCCACGATGAGATAGCGTTGTAACTGATTGCAATAAAGAACACAAAAAACAATGAACAAGGATGTAACATGGTATCGGACGTTATATCGATTAATCCACGGACAGAAACTAGAAGTTTTATTTGTAACACCCTAGACATGTGTCTTGTTGCGTTAAATGAGTCATAAATAGTCCGGTCAACTGCTTAGACCGCCGTCCTCGCTTGGTCTAAAACGGCCAACCCGAGTTGACAAGACTTTTATGTCTCATACTTATATGGTGGTGAACATTCTATTATTTTACCGATGTGCGACTTTATACTCTCCCCCTTATACGGGACTGGCGTCCTCGCAGGAAGGCCCATATTGTTCCCGGATCGTCCCTACCAGAGGTAACTAGAGGCAATCCTTAAACCGTCTTCTTATACGGTGCAACGCATAGTTCCGTCTGATAGTCGGCTCTGAATACCATTTTGCAACGCCCCCAGACCCCGGGTCTGGTAGCTCTAAATGAGTCATAAATGGTCCGATCAACTGCTTAGACCGTCGTCCTCGCTTGGTCTAAAAGAGCTAACCCGAGTTGACAAGACTTTTATGTCTCACACTTATATGGTGGTGATGCGCTTTCCCACTTCCAATGTGAGATATCACATTATTATTACCAGAAAGTTATAAATTGTTATATTAATGATGGTATTTATTGCATTGGGAATCAAACCCTAGTCGACGTAACAACCAATTAAGTGATCTACTGAAAATACCCCCAGCCTTGTTAGATTAAGACGAAGACCACCAGATGTAACCAAATTCAGACTCATAGCTGATCCGACGTAAACACTAGATTCATATGTGATCACCAGACCTCAGCTGAGAACTCCAGACGCGATACTCAGCCGAGTATTCAGATTCAGTTCCATCCAAATTCAGATTCACATTCAGATGCACTAGTTTAAGTCAACATTACAATTAGTATTCGGAAAGAATCCCAAAGTTGTTATTTTTCATTGTGTTTGTTTGTTTTACCGTGTCCAACAATTGTCTACCGGGGTCCAGTGGTGATCCGGCATTGTATCGACGGTCGTCAGACTCTAGTGTGTTCTGTTGTCCTGTTTCTCCTCAATGTTTAAAAAAAACATGGAACTTAAAATAATACATGATAATAACATAAATGCAATTAAACCTTTCTAGCGGTGTGTATCTTAATTATCAAATAGTAAGAATATAAGTCATGAGTTCACTTTCTCAAACTATTCTTATTCAACTTTTCATTGTTAATCTTTATATTTATCATATTCTTATTCAGGAAAGATGCCCTTAACTACTTGAACTCGTCAAGGAATATGGTGAAGAGGATAAAGGAAATATTATTACAAAACATAGGGTTGCCAAATGATACTGCATGTGTAGATTTTCTACTATACCCTAAGGCGGTGAACATAAATTTTTATCCGGCATGCCCGAATCCAGATTTAACAGTCGGTGTTAAGGGACACTCAGACGCAAACGCCGTCACTATACTACTTCAAGATGGTATCGGAGGATTGCAAGTGAAGGTGGAAGAAGATCTTGTTGATCAAGGTGTGAAGAAAGGAGAGTGGATAGAGATTTCACCCGTTTCTGGTGCTTTGGTTGTCAACATTGGAGATATTTTACAGGTTAGCATGAAATACTTCATAGTTTATCATACTATTTTAATTTTTCAAAAAAATAAACCCATAAGAGGTAAATCTTATTTCCGCGACTTCAACATAAGAAACATTTTTAAAATTGGAATTCAGAATTCTTGAAAGTTAGTAATTGAATATATGTTAGAAAAACAGATGAATCAGTGGGAAAAAAATAAGAAATTAATCCAACTCGACTCTCAAACCGGGCCAAAATGCCGATTCAGATGTAAGGTTATAAGTACCCTTGAATGTTGGTAAAGTTTGGTAGAAATTTGAGCTCTGGAATCACAATCATATTCTTATTTTTGTTGCTTTATATGATTTAAACATTAAGATGGGTAGGTCATAGGTGTAAGCTCTATGGCCTTAATGTTCAAGACTGCAGAGTGCCGAGTTGCAAGCTACTTAGTCCAGGGCCGGTTTGGATTGCATGAATAAAATGTAAATGAATGAATTTTCATTCTACTACATTGTTTGGGTATAGTTGCTATGAAACGGGCATAATGAAATTTCATTAAAACGTCATGATATATATATATATATATATATATCACTGCATCTGAAATTAATGGATGTGGTGAAAATAGACATCAATAGCCCGCACTCATCCAAGGGTAAGGACAGAGATATAATGGGGGAGGGGTGAGGGTAGGGGTGAAGTGGGGTAGGTTGAGGAACGAGTAGGGTATGTGGGTGTTGGGTAGGTGGTATGTGAGGGGAGGGTGGGGTGGGCAAGGTAGGAAGGGTAGGTATTTGAGGTAAGTGGGGGTGGCCGGGTGGGGTAAGAGTGGTAGGAGAGGATGAAGGCATAAGTTGAAGGGTAAGGGTATGTGTGGGGTGTACGTCAAATATAGGTGGTCTAGGGTGGGTAGATATAGGCAGGGGGGGCTGCAGGATTTTTGTGATACGGGTCAAAGTTCGAGAATAACACATCATATTATAAGTTTTTAATACATTAACTTTAAATTTCCAAGAGTAAATACGGGTCAATAGTCAATATTTTAAAATTTTAACGGGTCAATTAATACATATTATTGATAAAATTTTCAAAAGATGATAAAAAATACACTGAATATTTTTTTTGGTTTGGGGGTCATTTGACCCCAACCCCCTTGAGTGCCGCCGCCCCTGGATATAGGCATAAAGAGTAAGACATGGGTAGGGTGGAGGTATGGTGTGGGGTGTGTGGTGTGTGGTGTGTGGTGTGGGATGTGGGGTATGGGTAGGATGAGAGTGAATGCATATGGTTGGGGTAAGGGCAGGTGTGGGTGTGAGAGTTATAAGTGGTGTAGATGGGGTGGGGAAGGCAGGTAGGGTATGTTGGTAAGGTGACGGGTGAAGCTAGACATGTGAGTGTTGGGTAAGGGTGAGGTTTGGGTTGGTGTTAAGGATAAGGGTAAAGTGAAGTATGTTGGTAAGGGTGATGGGTGAGGGTAGCTGTGGGTATGAGATGTTTCCAGTGAGGGTGGGTTATTTGGGGATAGGTGGTAGGTGTAGGGCTGAGGTTTGTGGTGTGAGGCGGGTCATAGATTTGGGGTAAGTGGTGTAGGGTGAGAGTGGGTTAGGTATTATTATATGTAATTTAAATCATTTTATATATCTTATTTCAAACGACCTAATTTAATTCTTGAATTTTTGTTCCATTCCAATACAATTCATCCACTATATTACAATATTAAATTCAATTACAACACTCCAAACAGACCCTCAACTTTTGGAATGTAAATCAAACTCGTAATGTAGCATATACGAATTATCCGAAGCTGAATGTCACTCATCACTTCGTATATTAACTAGTTATTGAATATACATTTTTCATTTCAAAATGAATGAATGCAGCTCCCTCAATGTTATATATTACTTGTAATTTTCTTGTAGATAATAAGTAACGGACAATACAAAAGTGCTGAGCATAGAGTGAGAACAACAAAGGGTGAATCAAGGGTATCTGTTCCTCTCTTCGTTTCACCAAAACTGGAGAAAATCAGTCCGTTGCAACATTTGGTGAAGCGGGACGGAGTCTGCCGCTATCGGGAGATTGAGTTTGCGGATTATATGCAAAACTATTTTCGAAGCCCTCATGATGGGAAGAAATCACTTGATTATGCCAAAATAGATTATTCACCTTGAAACGAATTCAATTTAAAAAATGCATAACGATTGACACAACATATTTTTACATAATTAATGATGAAATATGCTAAAATACGTTGTGTCATCTTTGACATAATCATTTTGGTCGTATCATCACTCATCCAACTTCTTGTATCCTGGTACACTTATGGACAATGTTTAATTCCACAATTCTATTTTGTTTCTCATATGCTCTGAATTGGAACAATATAGTGCATCTTTTGGCTTTTGTTTTACATTTTTTTAAACCTTATTTTGCCTCAGAAATTATAATTGCTTAACACAACATTAGGCATTCGTAGCAGAAGTCCTATATGGTGCCCTATCCCTAAAATGAAGATAAAAAATAGAGTTTATCCCAAAATAGCTTCCACAGCAGAGTCCATATCCCTATTTATTTTTAGGGATATGAACAGTGCATCCTTATTTATGGGGATGCACTATTCACGTCCCTAAACATATTTAATTATTAAAAATTATAGGGAAAGGGATAGGGATGTTTGCTGGAGTGAAATAATAAATATTTAATGTGTATGAATAGGGTTGTGAGGTAGAATATATATTATTTAATATTATATGAAATGTTATAGAGATAATGATAGAGATGCTGCTATGAAGTATTTTGAATTGAGATGTTGTAAAATAGATATATATATTATTTTAGGGATAAAAAATGGTGCACCTGATTAGAGTGCCCTTACACTTCATAGTATAAAACCCAAGCACTATACAAGTTACAAAGTGTCTTTTCACATTGACCTAATAATTAAATACTATCTCCGTTCCAAAATGTAAATCTGTTTAGATTTTTTACACAGATTAAGAAAGTTGGTAGATGTCATTAATATTAATAGTAAAAGTCTAGAATACCATATGACTCTTATTAAAGTAATAGTTGTAAAGTATGTGAATCTATATTAAGCTAGAGGTAAAATGAATAAAAATGTAATAAATGTTTCATTGGTATTCTAAATGGACTTATATTAGGAGACAAATTCTAAAAGCTTAACGGATTTATATTTAGGTAAAAGCCCATCATTTAGCGCAAAAAAAACCTAATACATCAAATCATATATTTAGGTAAAAGCCCAAAAACAATACTCCAAGCACCTTAATTAGGAAGTTTTTGTGTGGTGAGAATATACCCCGAAGTAACCCGTAGGTTGATTGGAATCACACAGTTTCCATCCATGATAAAAACTGTGTAGTTCCGATCAATACATGGGTCACTTCGATACATATGGAGATAGCATACAAGAAGTTCCCAATTAATTAATCCCATAATTACTTTCTTGATCACCGGTAAACGAAAGGGTGCGCATGCACGATGCCCAATAAATAAGCAAGTTATTGCCTACACGCTCTGTATGTGGAGGTTTGCGGTGCGACACAATGTGAACAGGGGCGGTTGCACCTTATAAGAAACGAGTCAGCTGTCCCGCTAAAAAAAAGGCTTTATTGTTAAAAAAGACAAATTGAAACCAGAAATATTTATCAGTACAGTGGAAATTTTTATTGGTAAAAAGAACAAGTGAACATTCCACTACAATTTAAAATATCTCATATTTAGTTACAAAAATTAATATATCTTTTGATCTGAACGTCAAATAATCGTAATTCTTTCACCATATTTTTCCTTTTTTCGATGTCATTTCGAGGTTGTTTTCGTCAAAAACAACGTAACAGTGGAACAGTGAAATAGTGGATTTGAAGTCAATTCTACTGTGCCGAACAGTGGGTTTGGAGTAAGGTACAGTGAAATTGTCCTTATCACCCAATTTATATTTTCACTATCCTGATTCTCATTTATTTCTTTTTATCTGTCATTTATTCTCACTCCGTCAAAAAAATATTATAGTGGTAATTTTTTTAGGTACACATATATGTGTGAAACTGGCATATTTATTCTTATATATTGATCTGTATTGAACTTACATAATATAGAAGACTAAGTTTAGTTGACAAAATATGAAAAATTTCTGACCCGTATCACCAACTTTCTGAAGCCGCCCCAAGATGTACACCGTCAGTTTTTTACACTAGATTTAAATTGTGTGGTCCAAGATTATTTCGAGAGTTAACTCACTCAAAATTAAGTTACTATACAAAAACTTTCCCAGCGAAAAGGTAATATTGAAGGTAATCCAAGCCCTATCAACGGAAAAAAATGACCTGATGGATTCAATCCTATTACTGATGAGTATATATTCGGTCGGATACATTTATGGGAATTTTTAGTGTGTTCATTATTCAACCTTCGACTGCAACACTATCAAGGAACCTTAAACAAGGAAAAAAAAAAAAAATCAAGATCCGAAACATACGGAAATCTCAAAGAACTGATCTGATTTATTAATGGAAAAAACACATAAATCAAGATCTCTATAAACTACAATACATCTAAATATAGTACTACATATAAATAATAGAATTAAGGGGCCAGAAGGACAAGATAAGATATAAAATGGTTAAGAATGACAAAATATAGTAACACATGTACAAAAATGTAGTAACATATGTACTATGTAGTAATTGTCATTTTCAACCATTTTAGATTAAAAACTGTCATTCACAACTTTTAACCTTAAAATTAAAGAGAATGTATCGTCCTATGAAAAATCCCGATGACAACAAAAGTTTCATGATAAAACGGTGAATTTTATGATGTCAAAAAAATACTAAGTCATTCTAAACTTTTAGATTTGTCTCACAATATAAGTAATTAATACACTACCGATGCAACATTTATTACTATTTTCTCTATCTTACCCTAACTTATTATCAATCCAACCACTTTTCATTACTTAACAACTATTGCATTAATGATAGTCAAGAGGCATTTTAGACATTAACTGTCAACTATCTGACATTCAACAACTTTCTTAATTTGTGTAAAAACACCTCGGATGACATATATTTTGGAACATAGGTAGTATTAATTTGTTCAACATTTTTTGTTTAATATTAATTTGTTCAACATTTTGATAACTTGTTTTTTAAATAAAAAACAATAAAATTGCATATATGTAATGAATTGTAAACCAAAACCCTAAAAAGAATTTTTTTTGTTCTCTCGTAAAATATTGTAAATGCAATAACGATAAAATAATGGAAAATGGTTCGTTTGATAATAAATTAAAGATACAAGGAAAGAAAAATCAAGTAATTAATCTATTGATATTTTGAAAGTATTTTTTTTTCTAGGGATAAAAGAACAATTTTAATACACATTATCAGCTATACATACAAGATAGTAACATAAAAAGGCAGATAAATGACATTCCACACATCCAACCAGAAAAAGAGAGTTCCGAGCTAAGAGATGAGTGGCACATTTAATTTCCTTGCCTTCTCAAATCATGAAACAACAACGATGAATCAAAATGATTTGAATTGCATGATGAATCAATCTATATATACTAGTAGTTAATTATTTTGACTTAGTCAAGCTATGAATATATCCAATCTTTAAAGTCAAATAGTTTCATCCACCTTAAACTATTTTAGTAACGTAAAACTTGATGAAAATGTGCCTCATAAAACACTAGGCAAGAGATTCGAGTTCGTTAGAGAAGTACGTATGACATGGTCCCCTACAAGAACGAACGCATATTTGGTCTGTAATAAGTACATTCAAAAACATGAACCCTAGCACCACAATGACATGAACGCTTTATCAACGATTTACATGTAGGATATTCTCCGGGACGACATGGCAATGGACATGGATGTGAACATGGAGGAGTTCTCTCCTGAATGAAACAAGAGTAGTGATACATTCACTACTCATTTTATCACAACATCCTACACAACACAATCAATACCATTGATTTTGTTGGGAACCATCACAATAAATAATTCATCACTTTAATCAATGAGAATAAAACATGTAGTGGAAAATGCACTACACAAATGTGTAGTGCACATACCATTTCCCATTAAACAAAACACGAAATGTCAGAAACTTAATCATGTTATGTCTACTACGTACGTGTATGAAAGACTAGAGTGTAAACGATGCGAGCCGCTCATAAGCAGCTCGACACTCGGCTTATGAAATGCTCGGTAAAATATGATTTAACCGAACTTGAATATTTCGTCAAATATTAACATGCAAAACACGAGCATTTAAAGCATGTTTTCCGGGTTGTTCGATCTTGAAAGTGCTCGAAGTTTTGTCAAGCATAGTCCAAACTCGAGAATAATTAAAACTAAATCGATCTGATCTTGAACAATTTTTTCCATGCTCGAACGAACTAGAGACGCATTCAGGCATCACTAATGTTTTGAGTGGTTGTTCAACTTGATAAGTAAATGTTTGATTCGATTCAGATCAATTACACACATACCAGAAACCAGTAGACTAAGTTGAATATTACCTTCTTGCAAGAAAGTTTACACTTTTCGCAAGATGTTGAATATTACTTCTTGCAACCAGTAGCCCCACTGTGATCTGAAAAACGATGTTGTTTTGTTGGTAAAAAATTTGTAAAAATACTACTAACATCCCTAGCTACACTATCTTTGAATTTCTTCTGGTACCTCTATTGAGAAATTTTTTTTGGCCCACCACTGCTCGGGTGGTTTTTAATTATGCTTTTCAAGATCTATATGATATAGGCATGATTTTGGATGTTTTAGAGTATTTCATAGTCATTTGGAGCGGTTTGAATGGAGTTAGAGTGAAGCAGTCAAATTCTGATAAGAAAAGAATGTTCAAAAACAAAAACCAGTTTCGATAGGATCCTATCGTTATATTGTTTTGATTCCGAGCTTGGGAGAATGAAACAACACATCAGCAGCGGATTTCACATCACTTTCACACCATTTGAATACTCTTATATGTTATTTTAACCTTATTGGTGGATGCAACTTTTATTTTTTTTGGGTCAATTTAACTCGAAAGAATTAGTTTAGATTAGGATAACAATTCCCCAACCCTAAATCAGAAGAATTTTATGTCGAGAAGCCTCATGCCTCTTTCTCCTTCCTTCATATTTTCTTGATTTCCTCTTAACGGATTGAAGATGTTTTCTTGTTCTTTTCAATGAATAAAATATTCTTCTTCTACTTCTTTTGTAATCTTGATTATGGATAGTTAGATTTTCTCTTTTCAGTGTTAGAATAATTGTTGAACACTTCGTTTCTTGAGACTGTGAGATCTAATCGTTCTTATTCTCGTTAATTGATTGCTATTCATTAATTTTCTACAATTAATGTGATGATTAGAGTATTGAGTTGATAATTGTGCATGTAATTGTGTTGATATTCCGAATTTTGGCACCAAATTTTAAGTCTTAAAGGGACGCATAGAAGACTTAATTTAATTGGTAAACACCATTACTCTATCGGTTCGTAGTTGGTATAATCAATTGGTATGAAAATAGATAATGTAGGTTAAAATTATCCGTGAATCGCGATCGCTGCAATACCAAGTATTTGGGCCTCTCTAATCTTCAATGTTGTTCTGGTAATAAGGATTGGTTGATACGTAGTTGCAGTCAACTATAACCAATTTATTAATGAGTTAGCGAGTCATTCTTGGGGGTTATTGGATTTTTAGTCCTATAACTTTCCCCGTTTTTGTAAATAGTCATCTTTTTGCGCCGGTAGCATTTTCAGTCCTATAACTTTTTATTTTCTGGATTTTTAGTCCTTTTTGCCTAATCATCGCCGGAGCTCCGGTGAGATGGCTTAGGTGGCTGCCAAGTGTATTGTTGGACTCATAAAATATGATGTGGCTGATTCGTGGCATTAACGAGTCATTCTTGGGGGTTATTGGATTTTTAGTCCTATAACTTTCCCCGTTTTTGTAAATAGTCATCTTTTTGCGCCGGTAGCATTTTCAGTCCTATAACTTTCAATTTTCTGGATTTTTAGTCCTTTTTGCCTAATCATCGCCGGAGCTCCGGTGAGATGGCTTAGGTGGCTGCCAAGTGTATTGTGGGACCCATAAAATATGATGTGGCTGATTCGTGGCATGTGGGGCCCATTTTGAAGAGTTGAAAATAAAAATGCAGCCAAGGGGATTCAAACCCATGACCTTTGTGTCATTTTCCAATCAGCTTACCATTACACTACATAGATTACTTTATTCAAACTAGAACTAACAAGTATAAGTACCAAGTATTATATGTGAATAAATTCGATACATATTATGTATGTTACGTATGTGCGTGTGTGTATATATATATATATGTTATGTATGTATATACACACACACACACACACACACACACACATATATATATATATATATGTGTGTGTGTGTATATATATATATATATATATATATATATATATATATATATATATATATATATATATATATGTACACACGTAAGTATATATTTATATATCTATATACGTGTATATATACATGTATCTATATATATACACACACTTACGTATATATATACATAAATAAATAAAGTACATATATATATGTATGTAAGTAAATATATACATACATATACATACTGTCACGGATTTTATCTAACAAAACAACAAGTAATAAAATTTATAAATCCGGTATTCCCCAAGTGTAGGGATCGTAGTACAGCGATTAATATCGGAGTCGATCTCAGGGAATCGGGGTATCTAGTTCATTAATTTTCCTAAGGTTGTTACTACTAAAACGAAACTAAAAACGATAAGATAAACTGGACAGAGGATTGTCAGTCCAAAGCCAGGAAGGATAAAAGCGAAAACGAAATCTAAACTATAAACGATAAAATAAACTGTAAACAAGAAGATGATCATGGTGATTAAACAATGAGCAAACAATAATCCACCGTTCCCGCAACCCTCTATTTCCTCTCTAGATTATCTCATGATGATCTAATTAAAGATGTGGTTCACCTCTCATAAGTATGAATTCCTACTCTCGTAGATAATTCGTCTACCAATCTCTCATCTCTCGATCTATAAGATTGACGCTGACAAAACAAGGTGTAAGATCTCTCAATCTAGCAACCTAGATATTCAACCTATCAACTCTCGTTATGTCAAGGTTAAAAAATCCCATCTTCCCTATGGTGATCTAAGGTTTACACCGACTCTCGTTATATGGTAAACATCAATAAACAATACATCTTTCGATATCGATTGCATAACACATAAGCATAGAAAAGATACAACTTTAATCAAAAATCACAAAACAAATCTAGATTGAAAATAAAGAACCTGCTGAAACGGATTCACAAGGTTTGAACAATTGCTCAGCCTCCAAGCATTCAGCATACAGCAGCAAAACGAAATAAAAGCGGAAAAGAAACAAGAAAAATCGCAACCCCAGCCTCCCCTAAGGGGCTGGGGCCGCCTAGGGTTTTCTCCTAATGATTGTGTATCAATAGGTCTCAATAATGTATTATTAGGGTTGAAATCACAGCACGCTATTTATAGAAAAGTAAGTCGGTTTTCAGCATGTCGGCCGTGGACGCCCGTCCGGAATTGTGGACGCCCGTCCAGATGCCTTGAACTTGCTTCAGACGCCCGTCCACTCAGCGTCCAAACTCTCTGAATCAACTTTCTTCACCTGGACGCCAGCCCAATATTCTGGACGCCAGTTCAGCTAGATCCAAATTCGAAATCTTCAACTCTATCTCTTTTCTTCTAGCCAATTCCATCCTTATCTCTTTCTCATCAATTAAATCCGACATTTATCTTCATTTAATCATCTTTTGAACCGCAATTATGCATCTACACGTCATCAAAAACATCGCAAAGTGTATTAGTATTCAAATAAACATAAAATCATCAATAAAACACATAAATTAACCAATTTTGCGAATAACTCATTAAAAACCTCATTTACTCAATAAATCAATTAAACACTCGTTTCTTATACAAATTATACAAATATGAGGGAAATTATCATAAAATATATCAATATAAATCGTATAAATTCACCCTTAACACATACATAACATATATATATATATATATATAGACACACACACACACGTACGTAACATACATAATATGTATCGAATTTATTCACATATAATACTTGGTACTTATATTTGTTAGTTCTAGTTGAAACAAAGTATTTTATGTAGTGTAATGGTAAGCAGATTGGAAAATGACCCAAAGGTCATGGGTTTGAATCCCTTTGGCCGCATTTTTATTTTCAACTCTTCAAAATGGGCCCCACATGCCACGAATCAGTCACATCATATTTTATGGGTCCCACAATACACTTGGCAGCCACCTAAGCCATCTCACCGGAGCTCCGGCGATGATTAGGCAAAAAGGACTAAAAATCAAGAAAATAGAAAGTTAGATAACTGAAAATGCTACCGACGCAAAAAGAGGACTATTTACAAAAACGGGGAAAGTTCCAATAACCCCGTCATTCTTGCACATCATATTTTATGGGTCCCACAATACACTTGGCAGCCACCTAAGCCATCTCACCGGAGCTCCGGCGATATTAGGCAAAAAGGACTAAAAATCAAGAAAATAGAAAGTTATATAACTGAAAATGCTACCGACGCAAAAAGAGGACTATTTACAAAAACGGGGAAAGTTCCAATAACCCCGTCATTCTTGCATCGACGAGCAGCCGTAGGAATCGAGGGGAAATAGTTATTTGAGCTGGAATTTTTTTCACTTGTTTTATTATTTGTTTATTTTCCTTTATTTCTAGATCATAGCTATAAAACTCTAGCATCTTATTCCTTTGGAAAATTTTAAAAGAAATGAATTCACCATTCCTTATAAGTTCGACCCATGTTTTCCCTACACTAGCTAGCTATAGAGTGAAAACGGAATTATCTTTGACTGTTTAACGACATCTCACCAATTACATTACATGTAAATCACAAAATTATCATATTAATTACCACATTATCGATTACATTATCCTATTTTTCAATCAACGCGTAATCACAATACGCACAGTGCATGTGGTTGTTGCGTCTCATGCGGCAGGCCCAAACAATTTAGATTATGGTAAACTCAATATTTTATTGATGCACACAAAATTATACAATAATGGGATACTTGAATATACAACAAGAACACCCAAGTGGACGTACAACTAGGAATTAAGAGAGCTAGGATTGCTTCGGGACTCATCTCACTACTTGTGTGGGGTTATTATTATTATTAATTTTTTAAATGCCTAAGATACAAGTCAAACAACAAGACCATACACCGGACTCAATGATCTTTGTGTCCAACATATCTTGCATATGTTCATTGAGTTTTTTGAGCTCTGTAATTGGGGCCTATTTTATAAGATTGCTTCAAGACTGTTGAAACGTACCCTTAGAAAGGTACGTGATTTCAAACTCAACTCGATGGGTGAAAAGAGGCCCAAATAAAACTCTATGAAACACGTCTGTAAACTCACAAACCACATATCGCTTTGAATGGCTTTAAATTATTGCTTGTCTTAATGACGGATCTACATATATTATAGTGGTCTATGGATCCCTCAAAATAAAATCGACAATCAGTAATAAAATTTTAATACCTATAAAAATGAACATTTAAAAAATAGATTTATGAAAATTTTAAATTGTGTATAATATACAAGAAATTTTTTTTTTTTTTTTTTGTTTTGGGTCAGGTGACTTTTTTTTTTTCTCTATGGATCCTCAAAATAAAAATAACACATTTTACCTATATAACAAAAAAAGTTTATGAAATTTAAAATGGAAATTAAAAAAGTGTCTTTTTTCTTCCGACATCACGTTCATATATAAAAATTGAAATTTAAAATGGGGTGTCGAAATAATTACGTGGTGCCTTTAGAATTGCTCAAATATATTTTCCGTTATTCAATGTCTGCCACTAGGCCCACTTAAATGGAGTATATCATGTTCATTATTCAATAATTCAACCTTCGACTGCAACACTATCGGGGAACCTAAAACAAGAGGGGGGGAATCAAGATCCGAAACATGCGGAAATCTCAAAGAACTGATCTGATTTATTTACCAAAAAACACAAAAACTACAATGGATATAAATATATACATATAAATAATAAAATTAAAGAGAATGTATCGTCCTATGAAAAATCCCGATGACAACAAAATTTTCATGATAAAACGGTGAATTTAATAATGTCAATAGAATATTAATTTGTTCATTATTTTAATGACATTTTAAAAAAAAAACAATGAAATTGAATATATGTAATGAAATATTAAACAAAAAACCATAAAATAAAAAAAATGGATCTCTCGTAAAATATTACTAATGCAATAACAATAAAATAATGGAAAATGGTTCGTTTGATAATAAATTAAGGATACAATGAAGGAAGAGTCAAGTAATTAATCTATTGATATTTTGAAAGTACTTTTTTAGGAATAAAAGAACAATTTTAATACACACGATCACCTATACATACACGAATAATATAAGAAGAGAGATGAATGACATTCCACATATCCAACCAGAAAGAAACGTTTCCGAGCTAAGAGGCACATTTCCTTGCCTTCTCAAATCATGAAACAACAATGATGAATCAATCTATAGTAGTAGTTAATTATTTTGACTTAGTCAAGCTATGAATTCCAAACTTTAAAGTCAAATAGTTTGGTTTTCAAAAATAAATAAATTAATAAAGTCAAATAGTTTCATCCACTGATCCGCCTACTATACTACCTTAAACTAAGTTCTCGTGATTTGTGCCTAACATTGACCTTTCAATATCCATCATAGTGACTTTTTCAGAGGTCGAGCTCCAACCAAAAACATCATCATCTATCTCGTCTCTAAAGTTATATGAATGATATAAATTGAAAGTTATGTCTATTGATTTAGTCTGCAAAGACTGCTTGCACACATCTTGTGAATTTATTTTGTATGAAAGAACTTGAACATAGTTTCGAACTTTCTCATATCAACGCAAAAACCAGAATATCACCGCATCACTTCTATTGTTCTACCACTAAATTATGCCTATGGGGCAACTTTTTCAATGTATCGTATGGTTGTGAATGGATGTCTAGTGAAGAAAAAAAAAAAATTTTTAAGCAATTTTGACATTCATACAACGGTGTCTGCATGATATTACATTTTAGCATATTATTCGCCATGCATTACATGCATTTTAATTTTATGCTATGTACTTGAGAGCAAAGAACCATGATCCTCTGCTGTGACACTTACGGCATGTGTGCTATGACAATGGGGGAGGGGTAAAAATGGAATTTCCAACCAAAACTTCAAAAAAAAAAAAAAAAAAAATTTGTTACGCAAAATGTGTACAGCTTGTTGTACACATTACAGATCCAGGCGGGAGAGCAAAGCCCCACAAAGGAATGTATCACGTGAGATAAACTTTTACTCCTTCCTACTCATTTTTTATTTTTCCACATTTTATTTTTGATTTGTCTTAAAATAATTGTCTACTTTGTGTATTTATTATTAAACCTTTTCAAATGCCCTTTTTTTTTTTTTTTTTTTTTTTTTTCAAATTCCATTTCTCTTTACAATATTTACAATAAAAAATATAACATTAAATACTCCAACAACTATTTAAAAAGTATAATATAAAAATATTGATCATTTAATTAGATTCAAAACATTAACTACACTTTTATTAATCTGTGTGAAAAGTTAAATATGTCTAACAAAATAGGACGGAAGGAAAGTATTTGAGCTTTTGTAAATTGGGATTCACAAGAGATTTTTATTACTTTTTATCTTAGAATAATGATATTTGTTTCCTTTCTCTCGTGGATGTAGTCATGGCGATAGTATATAATGCATAAATTTGATGTCTCGTGGTCTTAATTTACTTAATCTTCTTACCTCGTTGTTTATTATTATTATTATTATTATTATAACTCAGTGTTTATGTTCGTTATCTAACAAACTGATATGAGAACCTGGTTGTCAAGGTTTAGAAAACAAACGCAAAGATGCACATTAACTATGTATTATGCATGCACTTGAAGATAGATGCCATATTCAATCTGAAAGGCTTCAATACTTGGGAGAGAGACGATTAATGAGAAGAATATCTATTTACATAGGATCAATGCCAGGGAGTATTTTCCACTTGCTAGGTTCAATGAGTGTTTAAACTTGATTGACGTTGTGTGATTATTTGTAGATAAATTGTAGCCGGGGGCAGCAGGCCCCCTGCCCAAAGTCCATGTATTTAAGGGGTCATGAATATTTTACCCAATAGCATATATATATATTGTATCTTTATATTCGGCTTCAATAACATACCAAATCAATAAGGTCTTTTTTTACTAGAGTTGTTAACAAGCCGAGCCGAACCAAGTATTGGTGGTTTGAGCTCAAGCTCGTTTAGCTCACGAGCTCGTTCGTATGTTAAACGAACAAAAATATTTGTTCGAACTTGGCTCGTTTAAAAGATGAAATGTTTGAGCTCGTTAAACATATTGTTGTCTTCCAACTCGAGTATGGCTCGAATTCTGTTCGTTAAGGTATAAAACATAAAGTGCAAATGCAAAACAAATTATAGATTAATATTACACATACCACGCTACAATAATCATTATAAAAATATGTAAATGTTATATAAAATCATTCTATAATCTCAAATAGATGAATGAATCACTTATCCTCGTTTGAGTTTGGGTTACGGTGTAAATTGATGTATTTATATAAGCATGTTCGTGAACATAATCAAACGTTCGCGAACCAAGCTCGTGCTTGTTCGTTAAGCAAACGAGCCTACAATCCTATTTGAGCTCGGCTCATTAAGCTAAACGAACAGACGATCACGAACACCAACGAGCCGAACACGAGCCTGTTCACGAACGGCTCTGTTAATTAACAACTCTATTTTTACTGTTTTTTTAAAAAGGCCTAAAACGATATTTGATCCCGAGTCTGAATTTGGATGTTGATGCCCCTGATTGTAGCAAATTTTGACATGAGACTTTTAACCTAAAATAAAGATTAATTTGTTATGTCCATAATGTGTTATAGCTTTGTCTTGAACAAGTCTTACTTACACATCTTGCCAACGAGCCTTATTTTAATGGTTAAGTTAAAGCCTTATAACCTCTTGGTTCTGTGTTCGAGTCTCACTGAGTTACTGTGTGGGTTATAGGCCAATATATGTGGTAATTTCGTTTAAAAAAAATCTTATTTATACATCCTCTCTCTCTCTCTCTCTCTCTCTCTCTCTATATATATATATATATATATATATATATATATATATATATGCATTATGGGATCAATAAAAAATGTCAAAAACAAAAATTAGATAACACACTTTGACTTATATATCAATCGATTAAGTCTACCCCTGCCCGCAAAAAAAATTCTACCCCTTGATTAAAGATGTAAAAGCATGTTATAACAATTTATTGTGAAACTAGCAATACCAATCAATCAATAAAATAAAATAAAATAATAATAATAATAATAATAATAATAATAATAATAATAATAATAATAATAACAACCATTTTGATGATCTCAATGTTGTAAAAATACCTATCACTAATCTTTGAACTTTTGACCTTTTTTTTGGACGTGAACTTTTGAACCTACTTATAGACCCTCTTCAACATCCATCTTTATATGAAAGCTAAAATTTGACAAATAGCAACACAAAAATCCTCAGGCAACTAAAATGGCACTGTGCTTCGACGATGAAAACGTTGTTCTTGATTTTGTACTTGGAGAAGGCCATGGTGTAAAAGGTCTAGTAGATTCAGGAATATCTAAGGTTCCCAACCCATTCATTCAACCACCCGATCAACAAACTCAAGAGCTCCCTACGGTGTTACGAATGATATCAGAACCGATTGACTTATCAAAGCTTGACGGTCCAGACCATGATCTCGTGGTAAAGGCCATTGTAACAGCAGCTGAGACATTAGGATTTTTCCAGGTGGTGAATCATGGTGTCCCTATAGAGCTTTTGGATTCTTTGATGGCATCCGCTTATCGGTTTTTCGATCTGCCGCCACAAGCAAAAGGCGTGTATCTTAAAGGAGTTAGCCCTAGCCCTCTTGTGAACTATCGAACAAGCTTTTTAGCTGAAAAAGAAATAGCTTTGGAATGGAGGGATTTTCTTAGCATGATTTACACCAACGATGAGCAGGCACTTCTGCATTGGCCCAAGGAGTGCAGGTAATTTTACACTTTGGTTTTATAGATCATTTCCATCAGATTATATATATAATATATACATCTGCATCAGAATCTCTATAACAACCTTTACAACATTAGAATAAAGAATCTATATTTCATATCAAAGATGTAGGGTAAAGTTCATACATCTATGATACATTTGCATTTTTTATATAAATCAAAATGGTTTGAATAGATTCATAAACATTTACGATTTTTATGGAGTGCAAGTGCTCCTACCTCCCCTCACATGTTTTATCTTTTATTTTTTATAATGCATTGGACCTTTCAGCTGCATCACTCAAGCCATCACACAATACCCCTCACACAATATTTTTATTCCTTGGATGTGACATCCCACAATATTAAAGGAGAATCGCATTACTTTCTTATAAATGTGAGATATAAATATCTTGTTAATTAACTCGGGTTACGCCTTTTAGGCAACCGAGAACGACAATCTAAGTAGTTAACCGGAATCTTTATGGTTCACTTAACGCCACCAAACCCGAGGTTTTGGGGCGTTACAATTAGTATCATGACCGACTACCAGACGGGACTAAGCATCACTGAAAGATGGTCAAGGCCATACCACCAATAGATTCCTCTTTGGTAGAGACTAGTCTGGGTCAAATCCTGGTGAGGACACCCCTTACTTATAAGGAGGAGAATGAGACTGGACAAATTCTGGCGAGGACGCCTCTTGCTTATAAGGAAAGGGGGAGAATGAATCTAGGACAATTCCTGACAAGGACGCCCCTTATAAGGGGGTGAATGTACTATCCCACATTAGATGTAGGAGAAGTGTGTTACCACCTTATAAGTATGAGAAATAAAAATCTTATCAATTCGGATAAGCCCTTTTCGGCCAAACGTTTATGAGGGAGAGAGAATTTGATATCCCACATTGGACATTGGATGTAGGAAAAGCGCATTACCTTCTTATAAGTATGAGATATAAAAATATTGTCAACTCGGGTTAGCCTTTTAGTCCAATCGATGACGATAGTGTAAGTAGTTAACCGGAGCCATTATATATATATATATAATGATGTTACTAGCAATTTCGGTAAAATTTCAAGATCTAATCATGAAATCCAAGCAAATGCTCATCAAAATGATCAAAATTATGAACACAGGATGAACTTTATCAAGTACTCAAATAAAAAAGAATGGAAGTTGATTTTATTAACTAAGAAAGTTTACTTGCAAGTATAGTGTTTGCACTAGATAAGTCTTTGGTGTGAAGAAATGAAAAATAGGAAAAGTCAAAAGGTGCTATGATTGTTATCATTACATTTCTTTTTGTCTCCAATTCACTTCCTATAAATTGAGGGCAATGTTGATGCAATGGGAAGAGGGGAAGGAGATATAGCTATTGAGAGTTTCAGAGATTCTGATGGTTTGTGGTTGTAAGGCTTTGTTGGTGCGATGGAAAGAAACACCATCTACACAGGGGAGCTTATGGCCATAAGGGAAGCAATGATGCTAGTGAAGGATTTTGGTGTCCCAGCTTCGTGGATGGAATCTGATTCCCTCGCTGATGTTCAAACTATTAACTCCAGAATCAACAATGCTGAGATTCAAGCTATCATTAAAGATATTTGGAAGATAAATAAGGCTAATTGGGAGGTGTAGATTACCTTCAAGCAGAGGGAAGCTAACAGGGAAGCTGATTGTTTGTCTAGGCAGGGGCATAATATGGCCATGGGTGTGTCTACTCTAGAAGATCCTCCTAGTAAGGTTGTTACCATTTTGGAAGAAGACTTTAGGTGAGTTCATCTCCCAAGGGGTAAATCTCCCTCCCCTCTTTTAAGCCTTTAGCCTCTTCGTGTAACCAAAAAAGGGCAATGTTGTGAAACAAATTGCAAGGCAGATAAGAATACGAATGGTAGTGGAATGCAGCAACATTTGACTACAAAAACTAGCGGTGTGAAAAATAGAGAGAAAAGTGAATATGATATTTTTCGGTGCTTATTCTATGCTCCTTCTACGTCAATCTTGTTGGTTGGTACGTACATTGCAGTGGCGGATTGTGCACGGTTCTTCACAGATTGGGGTACTATTATTTCGGTGACATCTTTTCACTAATTCTTATACTCTTGTATTTATTGGTACTTCAGAGTAGTTTGAGTTGGTTGTACGTGAAACTTCTGAAACAGTGACGGACCCAGAAATTTTTTCCAGTAGGGGCCAAATTCAAAAAAAGATGGAAAAAAAAACTCAAAAACCAAATCTCGAACCCATGAACCTTAAGTTGTGTAACAAAGCTTCAAACCAGTTGAACTAAATGAATAATTGTTGTATAAATTGTCTAAAATAATATACATATACAGTTTTATTACTATAAGAGGGGTATATTAGTAACTTCGCCCGAAAATTTAAATGGGGGACATGCACCCCACCCTTACACAAGTCTGGGTCCGTCCCTGACTTATATCTCTTATTTACTGACTAGTGGAATTTTTTTGGTCTGCGGCCTCATGGTTTCTTACTCTATCATATTGAGAAGGTCTTCCACGTTAAATTCTTGTGTTATATTATTCTGTTTTATTTAACTACGTGGTTTTCTACTAGTACTCCCTCCGTCCCGCAATATAAGTCCCTTTGGACATTTCACACAGATTAAAAAAAATAATAAATGAGTTTCTTTTTAATATTTCAAGGCAAAATATTGTATTGTTTTCTGTGAGTGGCTTATAATATTGCATTGTTTAGTGTGAAAGTGAAAACAATACATTAATCTTGTATTGAAATGTGAGAAGGACTTATATTTTAGGACACCACAAAAAAGTTAAAAAGACTAATATTGCGGGACGGATGGAGTATATCATTTTGTTGTGCTTACTAGGGAGAAAATAATTTGTGGGTGTTTGTAATAAACTTATTGTTATCAATGCGTTTTTTACAACATGAGGTAACTAAATAGCTTAAAACTTAACCAAAACAGCATAATGATCGAGGACATTTTCTAAGGAATTAGATTCCAGTTTCGCCTTCCCACACATTCTTATTTATCGTTTCATTGTTTTTTTTAGAACTCTTTTCATATTATTGTTTTTTAGGTTTACATTTTCATTGTTAATCTCTATATTTATCATCGTTATTTTTCAGAGAAGATGCACTTAACTACTTGAACTCATCAAGGAAGACAGCGAGAAGGATAATGGAAATATTGTTACAAAACATAGGGTTTCAACATGATAATACAAGAGTTGATTCTCTAATACATCCGAGGGCAGTTAACATAAACTTTTATCCAGCATGCCCGAATCCAGATTTAACAAGCGGTGTTAAGAGACACTCTGATGTAGGTTCCTTAACTATGCTACTTCAAGATGGAATTGGAGGATTGCAAGTGAAGTTGGAAGAAGATCTATATATTACTGATCAAGCAGTAAAGAAAGGCGAGTGGATGGAGATTCCACCAGTTTCTGGTGCTTTGGTTGTTAACATTGGAGATACGTTACAGGTTAGTATGAAATACGTCATAGCTTATCATACTAGTAATTTTAACTCGTGTCATCTTTTTACCTTCTCGATATTCATTTATGTTTTTTTGATAAATTTGTACGCTCCATATGAAACTCATAGTCAAAGGGTTTTTATTGCGCCGCATTATTGGATGTGAACACATACACCGAAAGAAAATAGTTTTAGATAGAAGAAAGATGAAAACATAGAGGAGAATATTTTCTTCATTAATGACAACAGAAGCAGCATGTTTGTACATATAGATCTTAGGATAGATTTTGGAGTAACAAACTAACAAACTATTCCACATGGCTCAGTTTCACAGTGACACATGTCACTCTACAGAAAAACTATAATACTAAAAACAATTATTTCTTAACATCCCCCTCAAACTAAACGTGGGAACTACTACCACATTGAGTTTGCTTCTGAAATCATGGAGTTGTGGTGCTGGTAAGGCTTTTGTCAGAGAATCAGCAACTTGCATTGAGGAAGGTACATATTGAACAGACAGTTGTTTATCCAGGACTTGATTTCTGACATAGTGGATGTCAACTTCTATATGTTTAGTTCTGGCGTGATAAACTGGATTCTGAGCCAGGAAAATTGCACTCAAGTTATCACACCATGCAACTGGAGTAGCAGGCAGGTACAATCCCATTTCAGACAGCAACTGCTTGATCCAAAACATCTCAAAGGAGAGATTAGCTAGTGATCTATACTCCGACTCTGCACTTGACCTAGAGACAACATTTTGTTTCTTGGAAATCCATGAGACCAAAGAATCTATTATATAAACACAATAACCAACAAAAGATTTTCTGTCTGGTGGGTAACAAGCCCAATCAGCATCACTAAAACCACTCAAGTGAAGGGTACCATTTGCCTTGAATAAAATACCATAGTGAAGAGTGCCTTTTACATACCTAAGTAGCCTTTTTAAGGCATGCCAATGATCCAAGGTAAGGTCTGCTTTGCATATATTGACTCAAGTAGTTCACAGAATAGGCAATGTCCGGTCTGGTGTAGGTTAGATCTTGTAGCCCTCCAACAACACTCCTATAAGCGTTAGGATTCTTCATAGGTTCTCCTTGGTCAGGTGACATGTGTTGTCCAGGGATCATGGGAGTATCACATGGTTTGAGATGATCAAGTTGTAAACGTTTGAGCAACTGAGAAGCATAATGTCCTTGAGTTAGAAACAGACCAGCAGTATTTCTGTGTGCTTCCATACCAAGGAAGTGAGAGACTGATCCAAGATCCTTAAGAGCAAATTTTGAGTGTAGCATCTGTATGAATTTCTGAATCAAAACTTGTGAATCTCCTGTCAAAGGGATGTCATCAACATAGACAAGAACATACATCAAATGTTTTTCAGCTTTAAGTATAAAAAGAGAAGTATCAGCAGCAGACTGATGAAAACCCCACTGGATCATCTGTGTTCTAAGAGCACCAAACCAGGCTCTAGGAGCCTGTTTGAGACCATACAGAACCTTTTTCAATTTACAAACATAGTTAGGTTTAGCTGGATCAACAAAACCTTCAGGCTGCTGCATGCAAGCATCCTCTGACAAAGGTCCATTCAAGAAGGCATTATCTATATTTATCTGATGTATATGCCAGTTTAGATTCACAGCAACTGCAAGAACAACTCTGATGGTTGATGCTTTTGCCACAGGACTAAATGTTTCTGTAAAGTCCACTCCATAGGTTTGATTAAACCCCTTGGCCACAAGTCTGACCTTGTGTTTAAGGATGGTACCATCAGGCTTCAATTTTAACTTGAATACCCACCTGTTTCCTACCAGATTCTGATTTTTAGAGGGTGGAACAAGTGTCCAAGTTCCAATTCTTTGCAAAGCCTCAAACTCATCAATCATAGCCTTTCTCCACTCAGTGCAAGTCAAAGCTTCTGAAACTCTAGTTGGTTCAGTAAGGTGGTTGGGAAGGACGGTGGATTGAATTTGAGTGGAATAGGTTTTGGGCTTGAAAATGCCACTTCTGGAACGTGTTTGCATGTGATGTCCTAAGTTAGGCTGTGAGGTTTGAACAGGTTCAGTGTTGACACTGGATTGCAGGACTGGATTTTCATTACTTTGGGAGTGTTGAGTCTGAAGTGAGGTCATAGAACTTTGAGTGGTGTCAGAAGAACTACTCATAGTACTCCTGCTATTCTCTGTGTTAGGTGTATTCATAGCAGGAAAAGAAAAGGTAGGAGAGGGAGAAGATACCTCTGGTTGATTAGCAACACTATCCCTTGGAGAATCCTGTTCAGGTGCACCAATATCAGATAGATGTTGTTGTGAGGAAGTATCTCCTACAGACATAGGAAGAGAGGTGACAACAAGTGTTGGATCAACATGGACTTCTCTATGGGGTCCTTGATTGAAACCTTCCTTGAAGGGAAACTCACTTTCATTAAACACAACATTTTTAGTGATGAATACCCTACCTAATACATCAAGACATTTGTAACCTTTGTGTAAGGGGCTGATTCCCAAATAGGTGCATTTACTAGTATGATATCTAAACTTTGTAGGGAAGAAAGGTCTCAAGTGTGGAAAACAAGCACATCCAAACACTTTATGAAATTTATAATCAGGTTGCTTATTATATAGGACTTCAAAAGGTGACTTATTCTTCAGTACAGGGGTAGGAAGGATATTAATGATAGACACAGCTTCAACAAAACTGTCCCACCAAAATTTGAGAGGGAGAGAAGCCTGAGCCATTTGTGTCAGACCTAATTCCACAATGTGTCTATGTTTCCTTTCAGCTCTCCCATTTTGTTGGTGAACATGAGGGCAAGGATGTCTAAAAAGGATACCTTGATCCTTGAAGTAGGTTTCAAGACTTCTAAACTCTCCCCCCAGTCAGATTGGGCACATTTGATTTTAGTGGAGAATTGGTTTTCAACCAGTTTTTGAACTGAATAAAAGCAGAATACACTTCAGACTTAAACTTTAATGGAAAAATCCAGGTGAATCTAGACCAATCATCAATAAAATGAACTAATAAGAAAAACCAACAGTGGACTTGATGGGAGCAGGTCCCCAAACATCAGAATGTATTAAATCAAGAACAGAAGTAGAATGGGATTCAGACTCATAATAAGGTAGGGCATGACCCTTACCAAATTGACAAGCATCACAGAAATTTAACTTATCATTGACTTCAACATTACAAGAGTTCAAAATCTGACTCAAAACTTGTCTAGAGGGATGTCCTAATCTTTGATGCCAAATATTAGGATCCTTATTCAAACTAACTGTGCTCAAAAGAACACCAGGAGACTCTGACGCAAACTCACTGGAGGAGGACTTGAATTGGAGTGAAGAGAGATCTCATTTGGAACCACTATCTGATACAGTCCACCCTTGAGAATTCCTTGCAGAAGCAGTGTCCCTGTTATCTTGTCCTTCACAAAACAAGAAAAATGAGTAAATTCAACAAAAACAGGATTATCAGCTAGAAGTTTAGACAGACTGACAAGGTTCTTGGTGATAAGAGGTACATGTAAGACATCTTTTAAAACCAGAGCAGTGTGTGGGCAAATGTGTTTGATGGCTAATTTCTCACAATTACCAACTACTAGAGATTCAGAACCTGAATAACCTGCACTTAGATGAAGATTGTTTATATCAGAGGTGAGGTGATTGGAGGCTCCACTGTCCATGTACCAGGCTGCATCCCCTACAGATTGTGGTGAGGCAACATAAGCTGACACTTGTTTAGGATCACTGCTGTTTGCACTGCTAGGGGGAACAAAGTCTTCTTCAAATCTATGCCGGCCAACATGAAGTCACTATGTGTCCAGACTTACCACATAGCTGACACACCATGTTGTTGCCATTATGACCCCAGAGCCTCTACCACTGCCTCCTCTACCTCTGCCTCTTCCTCCTCTGCCATTGCTATTTCTACCCCTACCATTGGTGGAGTTCTGATTGGAGGACCTTCCACTGTTTCCAAAAGGAGAATTTCCTCTAAGTTGAGGACCTTGGGCAAAGTTGGCTGTTGGAGCTGTACCAGAATACTTAGCAATGAGCCTTTCATGGGTCATCAATTGTGGCTGAACATCTTGCCAGCTCAAGGATCCAACCCAGGAGGTTATGTTCACAACAACAGCTTCATAATCACGGTCCAAACCTCCTAAGGTTGCAAGAATTAACTCTGATTTGGTAATAGGATATCCAGCTGCAATAAGATTGTCTGAGTAAGATTTCATAAGTGCTAAATAGCCAGCCATGGATTTAGATCCCTTTGATGCCTTTGCCAGGGCATCCTTATACTCAAGCATTCTTGCCTCAGACCTGCTATTAAACAAGGTTTCCAATGTTGTCCAGATTTCATGAGCAGAGGTACAACCAACAACTTCAGACAGTGCTTGTTCAGTCATAGAACCAAGCAACCAGCCCATTAACAAATTATACTTAGTAATCCAGTTATCATTTAATGGATGAATAGAGGAATTAGGCACAATAGATTGATGAAGGGAATTACTAAGTACAGGAGCATGATTAAGCAAGTGATCTTCCGGCTTGTAACCTCTAATGATGGGCAACACAGTATAACGCCACAACAGGTAGTTACTACGATCCAATTTAACGGTGCAAGTTTGATTTAAATTACTGGAAAAAGGGGAACTCAGCAAAGATGAGGCAGGATTGGGACTCATGGAACCCAGAAACGGAGGAGTAAGAACAGAGCTTCGAAGATTACCATACGGGGATTCAGATCTGTTGAAGGATGTCCCGATCTGTGTTGTGTAGATAGGAGCTTAGCCCAGAACTGGAATGCCTGTAACAACACCATCGAGGAAGAGGGAATTTGGTAGCACCGGAGTTGAAGAACCAGTGCTCAGTCTTGTAATTTGGGTGTAAGTAGGAACTGAGGATTGTATAAGTGGAATAGAAGAGGCTGCATGTTGTAACGAGCCACTTGCTGCTGTTGCTGGAACCTCAGCTCCAGAGCTGCCATGTTCTCCGGTCGAAGCTCCGGTCGACGCCATTGACAGAACCTAAGTTCTGATACCAAGATAGAAGAAAGATGAAAACATAGAGGAGAATATTTTCTTCATTAGTGACAACAGCAGCATGTTTGTACATATAGATCTTAGGATAGATTTTGGAGTAACAAACTAACAAACTATTCCACATGGCTCAGTTTCACAGTGACACATGTCACTCTACAGGAAAATTATAATACTCAAAACAATTATTTCTTAACAGTTTTATATTATACAAATGAAGCCCATCGAATGGTTCGAAGCAATAAAGACCATGTTAGATGTTTTTTTTATCATAGTATACATATTTTAATGATCGTTTGCAATTGAATTTCTGTTCTGATAAATGTTGTCAAACAAACCGGGAATCAACATGGATTAAAAAAATTACATTTTCACTAAATCCAAAAATAGACGGAATAGATCTAATGAAATAAACACCATTAAAGGGTTAGGTGCATGAGGTAAGAGTGCGGGTAGGGGTGAGTGCGGAGGGTGGGTAGCGAGGGACGGACCCAATGTAGTAAAGGGAGGTGAATGGCCCCCACTCAACTTTTCATGTGAAGTTAATAATATATTCTTCTAATAATGTTAAACATAGTGTATGTATATTATTTCAGACAAATTTAAATGTAATTTCTAATTTAGTTCAACTGACTAAAAGTATTATTGCTATACTTGTGGTCATTGGTTCAAAACCCAGCTGCTGCATTTTTTTTAACATTTTCTTTTGAATTTGACCCTCACTGGAAAAAATTTTAACATTTTCTTTTGAATTTGGCCCCCACTGAAAAAAAATCTTAGGTCCGTCACTGGTGGGTAGAGAGGATGTGAGGTAGAGTGAGGTGAAGTAGTGTAGGGTGAGGGGGTAGGGTAGGGTAGGGTGGCGCTGGTTGGGTAGGCTAGGTGAGGCATGTTGGTGGGGTGGGTGGATGAGGCGAGGAATATATATGTAGTGTATGTGAGTGGTGGGTGGGGTCGGGTGTAGCATGTGTATAGTGGGATTGGGGTGAAGGGGTTGGATAGATATGGGCATATGGTAAAGGTGATTGGTTGGGTTAGGTTGGAGGTGGGGTGTGTGTAGGGTATGGGTGGGGCTAGAGTGAGGGTGTGGGTGGGAGAAGTGGAGGATTAGGTAAGGGTGGGGCGTGGGGTGGTGTCGGGGATTAGGGTAGGGTAGGGTGGTGAGGACTGTGGGGTATATCTTCATAAGGTTGATTTGTGGGGGTAGAGGTGGGTAAATATAGGGGTAAGTGCAGTATGTGTGGTCGGATAGGATAAGGTAGGGGTGGGTTTGATGGATAGGGTGAGCGTAAGGATGAGTGGGTAGGATGAGAGTGGGGCATGTGTTATTCACCATAATATGTAGTAATTTTATTTATTTTACTACATCGCATTTCAAACGTCTTAATGCAATGTTAGCATTTTTTTTTCCCTTCTATTACATTCATACATTATATTGAATTTTCCATTACAACAATCGAAACAAATCATACATAATACAAGAAAATTCTCTATAAGAATTATCTGCAGCTGTAGCGCCCAAAACTTGTGCCTAGTTGGCGCTAATGGAGTTATTAGAGATCTGATTAACTGCTTAGAACGTCGTCCTCGTTTGGTCTGAAAGGGTGAACCCGAGTTGACAAGACATTTATGTCTCACACTTATATGTGATAAAAATTCTGGTCTAAAAGGGCTAACCTGAATTGACAAGACATTTCTGTCTCAGACTTACATGTGGTAAGAATTCTACTACTTATGTGGGACAATACATTCTCCCCACTTATAAAGGGACTAGTGTCAGCGTCAGGACTTGACCAAGACTGTTCTCAGACACGTCACTACTATAAGATTCTAGAGTTGGCCCACACCGTCTCTCACGGTGTGGCACTTAGTCTCGTCTAGTTGTTGTTAGGGGCGGACGCAAGATCTCGGGTAATGAGGGCGCTAAAATTTTTAAAGACAAATAAAAAATTTAAGAGGTGGCAAACTGTATGCATAGTACAAATATTAGTGGAATTTTTTCGGATCAAGGGAGGCAGTTTCCCCTCTTGGTTGTATGTAGGTCCAGCACTGCTAGTCATCTCTGACACCAATTTGTGACGCCCTCAAACATCGGGTCAGGTAGCGCTAAGCGAGTCATAAATGATATGGTCAATTACTTAGATTACCGTCATCGCTTGGTTTAAAAGGCCTAACATGAGTTAACAAGACTTATATGTTTCACACTTATATGAAAGGTGATGATTCTACTATTTTAACAATATGGAACAACACAACAGCTAATTTTACCCATCACGCCTTATTTCATCTGGTTATTGAAATATACATTTTGTTTTGAAATGAATGAATGCAGCTCGACAATATGATATATAATATCTTGTAATTTTTCATGTAGATAATAAGCAACGCACAATACAAAAGTGTTGAGCATAGAGTGAGAACAAGTAAGAAGGAAACAAGAGTATCTGTTGCCCTATTCATTACGCCACAACTTACAGAGAAAATTGGTCCATTTCCACATTTGGTGAAAAGAGATGGTGTGTGCCGCTATCGGGAGATTGTGTATGGTGATTACATGCAAAACTTTTTTCGAAGCGGCTATGATGGGAAGAAATCCCTTGATTTTGCCAAAATGGATTATTCACCTTGAAACAAAATTCAGCTTCGAAAATGCCGCTACTACAACGGTTGTGAAATAGTGAGTAAGACAATACATTTTTGTATCATTGATCGTGATTTAATTAAGAATCATTGATCATACCGTAGACTCATTATAATCAAATTTGTAAAAGTTTGTTGTGTACGTTGCTAATTATGACATAACCGTTGTGTTATCATAACTGCTTCAACTTATGGTGTCTTGTTACATTTATGGATAATGTTTATTCTATAATAAACAGTCATAGCAAAGTGACACAACATTTTTATATTATATATTGACTATATTGATTTATATGAGCCACGTCATTATCAATAATGTAAAAATACATTGTGACATATAGAAGTAATAATTTCATACATTTACTATGGAAAAAAAAGGTAAAGACATGAACAATTGACCATATGCAGTGAGATAAAACAAAAATAGAAAATATTACACGAAAAAAAAATTGTGTACCCGTTGAAGAAAAAATGTGAAACAGAAAAATAATCATGTACTACTATATATCTTATGACTTGATTATCATTCTAAAACAATAAAAAAAAATTGTACCTATTATTTAATTAATACTATTAAAGTAGTGTCATTACTCCAAAACAAAATACTAAAACAAGTTTTGCATAGAAAGCCAATTTGAAAACTAAATCTCAAAACACTATTAGAAGGAAGATTAACGCTTGCAGTTCTTGCAGTAATGATCTTTTGCTGCACTTCCACAGCGGTAACAAAATGTGCATTTACATCTGCAATTAATCATGAAATTATATTATAGGGTTGAAACGTAGACATGATAAACATTTAATCAATATGCATTTACCCTCAAAAACTAATTTAATCAATATTTACAAAGTACACAAATTAACTTCTACTTAACAAAAAATTAACAATGTGTATAAAGATTGGAATATGATACCAATTAAAACATAAGTTGAAGGTTCTATTATGTGTACACACACGCTCTCTCTCTTTTTATTTTATTTTATGTTCTTACTAAAAATCATGTGCAATAGAGTCTCTTCAAAAAAATTATATTACAAAATTTATAAATTATGCTAAGGCATGAAATAAAGACTTTATACAATTATATTTCATAATGATTCTGATTCATTTACTATAAATAGATGTTCTGTAAAATAAAGATAAATGGTGATTAATACTATAAAATAAAAAAATATAAATATGTTTAAAATAACTCATTCAAGTGTTTAATTATACACTTTAAAATAACACAAGACCACTACATAACTCAACAAACCAAGTAACCAAAACAAGTGATCAGAACCTATTTTTTAGAGGGTTATTATTCACAGCACAACTAATATACTCGTTGTCCCACGCTTATCGGTGCACCACACTATTTTCACAATTAATTGAGTGAAAGTCGAATGTAGGGGGCAATATGCATGTGACTTTCCGCTTTGTCGATCATGATTCGACTTTCGCAGAGTCGTCCCCATACATTTGATTTTCACATGATTGTTTCTACCGTGATGCACAGATAGGGTGATACACAGTAAATCCGGTAAAAAATAAAGACCCAATTTTTAATTAGACAAATATGATGAATGAAACTAACCTGCATGTCATAAATGAGCAACCTTCTGACCTTTGAACATAGAACTGGCATTTGGGACACCTCCTCCATGCCTTTTCTTTAGCCAACTTCATTAGCAATACATCATCCCTTTCTATCTCACCATTGTTTACTTTCTTATACTCCTCACAAGTTAATTCTGAATGCCAAGCAACCCTACATTGTGCACAAAACAATCTATGGCAATTCGGGCACTCGGACTGACGTGTCACACCCCCTCCACGAACATTCGAATCATCAATCAACAAAGACGAACAATCATTAAAAGGACAATAGAATTTCTCGGAATCCGGAATCAAGCCCTCACATAAGACATCACCCCACCTATCAAACACTTGGGGTGGTAAGATTGACCTACAATGTTGATGCACTAATTTTCCTTTACACCGCGGTGTAGGGCAACTTATATTACTAACATTTTCTTGCAACTTTGAAACCACGTACTTAACAACGCAATCAGAACAGAAAAAATGATCACAACCCATTATACGAAAAACCATGAACTTCGGTTTTTCATCTACACAAATATCACATGTAAACGTACCTTCATCCATGTAAGAATTTGTACCGCTATTAAACGCACTATTAGACGATTTGCCCTTGAAAAAATTGATGGCCTTTGAGTGATCTTGAACATGAACATCATCATTCTTGTCCAAACTTTGATACTCCCCACAAGATAAGTATGAATGCCAAGGCACTTTACATTGTGCACAAAACAATCTATGGCAATACGGGCACTCGGATTGAAGAACCAAACCGCCCGTTCCAAGATTCAAATCATTAATCAACAACGACGAACAATCCACATAAGGACAGTAAAATTTCTTTGAAGTCACCACAAAATCATCACACAAGGCACTACACCACTTATCAAACACGTGGCGTGGCAAGATTGAACAGCATTGGTGAGGCTCGAGTTTTATTTCGCACCACAACGTAGGACAGTTGATATTAGTGATATTTTCTTGCAGGCTTAAAGCCACGTGGTTGGCAATGCAATAGGAACAAGAATGATGATTGCAACCAATTACGCGAAAACTTGAGGACATTGGTCGTTTTCTATCACAAAAATCACAGAAAAAACTATTGTCTTCAGCTCCATCATAGAAGTTGTGATAATTATTTTGGTTGAGATAATTTGCCCTTTCTAAATTGCTTAGATAATTATCTTGGGCAATATAATTTGCCCATTCTAAATTTCTTCTTCTTCTTCGATTACCTCGAGAAAACAAGCCTAATATACAAGACATGCTGTGAAGATCTAGACAAAATAACACAGCAAGCAAACAGAAAATACAGTAGACAAAGGAACTGAAAAGGGTAATTAAAATAAAAATATAAGCAAGTTATACCCTATTGTTTACAAAAACTCTACTTCATATACATTAATTTCTTGCAAGCCAAGGAAAAGTAGACAAAACCGAGAATAAAATTTTTTGAATCATATCAAACATTAGGTAATTGTAATTTTTTATATTGCTTAATTGTAGGGACCTTATAATCTCAAAAAAGGAAAGAAAATATATATGAACAAAATCAGGAGATTTTTTTTTTTGTTTTTTTGAGGGAAATCATAAGCAATACTTAAGGCTTTTGTAACGTGAGGAATTTTTTTTTTTACAGAGTGTAACGTACGTGAGGAACTTTCCGATCATATTTATTCATTAAATGATGCAAAAAAAAAACAAATATTCCTTGAAAATAGGATAATCAAATCACCCATTAATCATTCATATCAGCCAAACTGATGCAACGAAATAGGCTTCATAAATATATATGGCATAATTAATGAACCGGGATAGAAGCATATGGAAAAATTGTAGACAATAGAATGTTATATGACACGTTAAATTTTACATATATTTGTTTTTTTAGAAGAAAATGTTGCATAAATTTTAAAGCTCTGAAATATTTTATATTATTTTCTATTTAAATATTAGGAAATGATAAAAAAAAATAGTTGAATTATTAGAAGTCTCCTACAAATAAAATGGACTAATAAGATTTTATAGATTTACTACCAAAAAAAAACCACCCTTTTGCCACATACACAAAAAAAAATGTTGTTATATATCTAATTTAGCCACCGTAGCGTGGAAAATGGGTTCAACTATGGAGCCGTTTGTTAAATCTGAACTCTGAAATCTGAAAACATATTGTATTAAGTTGCTGAAAAAATTAAGTGCTGAAAATAATTAGATTGTTTGATATAGCGTACATATAAAATCTGAAAATGATTTATTTAACATGTTTATCCTTACATATATCAATATAATAAAAAAGACACATGCTTCATTATAATTATAATGGTAGTTTTTTACATAAAATTTGGGCAAAGTTTTTGTTTATGTTTTTATAATTGTTATATTTGTACTTATAATATTTCACGGTAGATCATTATAAAAAATAAGATGGATCTATTTCACATATATATGTGTATAATTATTTTCTATCTATTATGTGACAGTTTTTTTAACGGGTCGGTTGTTTCGTATGTGTATAGGGTGCAAATGCCCCTGTACATACATACATACGTACACATACACACACACGTATATTTATATATATATAGAAAGAGAGAGATAGATATACATATATTTAACTGTGCTTACAAAATAAAGTCGTATAAAGCATAAAGATTATTTGAAAACTAAACACATTTCCTATATAAATTTGAAAGAAGGTGGGAACGTGGAATGTGGGGAACTTCATTTTCAGATATAAGCGATGAGGAGACAGCTGAAAACTCACACGCTAAATTAAAAAATAATTCAGATGTGCTGAACGAGTTAAGTGATGTGAAAAAACATTAACAAACACCACTTAATTAATTATTTATGTTTTTCAGAATAAGTGTTTAATTGGTTTAACAAACAGCCTCCAAGTATAAGTTGTCAACGTTTGGATCATAAACAACCAACAAGTCCTTCCAAAGGCGTAAAACTATCAGGATTTCTCTATTACAGACAACATGTTTGTCTGTTGTTGTACATGCCATAAAAGAAGGACAACACAATATAGAAAATAATCTTACTCTTCATTAACCACGACATAATCCTTAACACATTTCGTCTTTGAAATGTCCACTACTGGAAATTGATGGACAACCAACCCTTTAATAGCTGTAAAAACACAGAAATTTAGTTTTTGTTAGTCAACGAAAGGCAGGTGAATGTTTGTAGGTTAAAAAATCATGTTGTAAAAAAAAGTTGTGTAGATACGTTTGATTTTAGCTACATGATAACGTATTGCTATACGGTGGGAGTGGATATGAATTTCATGTTTACCTCTATTTGCATCAGTTTCTGCAAACTTATAGATCAACAAACTTACAACTTCAAACTTGCACAGTAAGACATATGGTTTAGCGCCAACAATCAGTTCCACGGGTATCTTCGCGGTAATAATCCATGAGAATTTGAAATCAGCCAGCTGATACTTATCTGCAGGTAGAGTGACAGTTGCGTTAGAGATCTTATATCTTTGAAATGGCTGCAAAGAGCGCTCGAAGAAGTTGATGTTGTTATCGAACATCACAACCTTGATTTGTGTTCCATGCTTTAACGCACAAAAACGATTGGAGTTAGTATGTGTATGATTTCTTTTGTAGTAGAACACTGAAAGTAACTGCAAGTATGTCTAACCTTCATATCAGTAAGTAGATAGTGTTTATATATCTTTTGGAAATGGTGGACAGGCAAAGTCTTATTCAAGACATGATGCCTTTCGATAACCTGGACTATGCAAGTCCCCCTTTTCCCCAGGCAGTATCTCGAGAGCATCAAGCATTTGTCTCGGCATGTTGCTGGAAAAAAAAGCATTGTATTTAGGAATGCAACCATTTGTAGATATTCCGTAAAGCGTATCTAGTCAAAAACATGTTTGCGCCCAAAAAACAACAGTGACAAAGTATAGTAAATTTCAGGTCACCATAATACTGACCCTTTCTTATTGAATAAAGCGGTAACAATGTTGCTGTGAAGCAGAGAATGAGTGTAACAAAAATAGCTGAAGCAAAAAACGCTTTTTTTTTTTATTCTAGAGCAAAGCAGTACCTAATGACATGGAAGGTATGTCTTGTCGTTGTTCTCGTAGATTGAATATTTAAGTATGAGTAAGAATATGTTTGTAGACAACATAACGTCTTCATTAGCAAAACACATGTTTGGTGTCTGGTTTTATGTTTCGTAGGTGGCAGACCATAATCTACTTTTTATTTGTTTAATTGAACGACCGAAGCAGCAATATTGTCTAACAACTCTGTACCTTTGTTTATTGCTGTCGGTGTAAGAAATCATTGAACTAATTTTTTCTTTCTAGATGTTTTCTGTTTCTATTGTAAAATGGCTGCCTGTCTATACTTATGTTTCTCTGTAATCTGCGAAGTAAAGGATGACGTTTCAATTGGATCATCAATGGATACGCCAGCCTCCCCATCAGCACAGAAAGCAGACGAACAAAGCATTTGGTTTTCACCTGATGCTCTAAGGCATGTTCAATAGACTGTTCAACAGCCATAATGTCATGAACATGCTTGGCAGGCAAGTATCCAAGCCTAGACTTTGCAGTCCCTTCACTACGCATAACACTGTAATATAGAGTTCCATAACTACAGGGTTTGATTTTTGTCATTGGCCAACAAGTGGAGAAAAAATGAACTACTTTCCCAGCATTAACAATACAACAGCAGGTAAAAGGGCAGAATACATTATAAACCAACATGCAGAGCAACATAACAGCAGCATAAGTTGTAACAGTAACTAACGAAAGCCTGTGAACAAAGAAAATGGATGTACATACCCAAGAGTGAGCAAGCAGTCTTTCTTGTAGCTTGGACTTCTGTAGAAACTGCCGGAATAATAACAGACAAAAAATCCTGAGCTGACCAACAACCTAAGTACACGCCAATTTTTGCCTAGAATATTGCAGGATGAATATATATATATATATATATATATATATATATATATATATATATATATATATATATATATATATATATATATATATATATATATAAGACTGCAAGAAAGTCATAACAATAAGAACCACCTCTTGAATCAATATGAAGCACCAAAGTACGGGCAAAAAAATAGTCCAAAACATCAAAACAATGTAAATGTGAACATGATCCATAATTCAAAACAACATGCTGCAAGGGTTGTGGATCATAAATCGCAGATAGCCTGGATTTTTTGTTCAGACAACAAAGAAAGAAAAACGTCACCATGAGGCAATGTGCCCCATGATGTCCGAGAAGTAACTAACAAAGCATGTCTAGCTAGTAAATGCACTGGGACATTCCCCACTCGCCGAACGAAAGAATAAGAAATAGAAGCAAAGTAGAAGAAAGGGCCAAGCAGTCCTTCACCAAACACTCGTGAACAGTAAGATCAGTGCTCGGGCCAAGCAGTCCTTCACCAAACAATCACTTTCCACCTCCAGTCGCTGAATTCCCAGCTGCCGTGCTTCTTCCAAATCCATGGAGATAGCCTTAATTTCCATATATTCCACCGGGTCGCGTGGATCAACGTGATACAAGAAGGAGTGAATAACTGCACCAGACGAATCACAAAAAATGCCTCCGACCCCCGCGCCAGCCGCCGTGACAGACGCATCAACATTTCTTTTGATCACCTCGACCGAGAGCTTCACCCATTTGTCCAGCAATTGTTGGACCGACCACTGGTCCCAAAGTCTCCAATGCCTTCACATACTCAGCTGATGCAGCCAAAGATCTCGTACAAACCGTAGAAACATAAACTTCCTGATCATAAAAAACCGCAGAGCAATGCGCCTCCCAGATCCCCCACATAAGCCAAACAAATCTCACGGTATCCTACACTCGCTGATCTTCAAGTAGTTGTAGAAAGAACTCCGCAAAGGAAGCGGAACCGAAGTGCCCTAAAACCCCATGAAGCGATGACACCCTCCAGATTCGGTCTGCCATTTCACACTCAAAAAGCACATGTCGCATCGTCTCCATGGTCTCCCCGCAAGCCAAGGGCATGCCCTCCCCCAAATGCCTCCGCCACAGCCCCTGACCAATAGAAAGACAATCATGAAGGCAGCGCCATAAGAAATGTTGAATGTGTGGCTGGACCGGGAGCTGCCAACAACTCCTCAACAACCTATTCTCCCGGTCGAAGTAGTCGGCCTGCCACAGACGAAGGGCGATAAAGTGTTTAAGCCAGAAAGTACCCTGACCTAATAGTATAAACTTCCTTACGATCATAATGTCAGATTCGCCTATCAGGATGACCTCCTGGTGCTATGGTGGTCGCCAAAATGGCATTAAACTCCCAAGGCCTAAACAACTGTTGTATCCGCTGCGCATCCCACAATCTGGTGGAGGGGAGAAACAAGTTTGAAACCAAAGAATCAATTGGAAGCTCATGCCCTGCAAAAGGAATGCGAAACGAAGGCTGCCGGGAGATCCAGACATCATGAAATACAACACCGACTCCCCGTCTCCCACTCTCCATCTCATCCCATTAATTAAAATATCACGCCCTTCTAAAATGTTGCGCCAGAGAAAAGACGGCCGTGGCCCTAATCCCGCCTAAAGAATGGTGCCCTGCTCAAAATACTTTGCGTGCAACACCTGCGCAGCCAACGAACCTAGACTAGTCAGAATTCTCCAAGATTGCTTTGCCAATAAAGCCAAGTTGAAGCATTCCAAGTCCCGAAATCCCAGCCCCCACCCCCCCCCCCCAGATTTTTCGGTAAGCAACAAGTCTCCCAGCTCTTCCAATGCACTCGAAGCTTGTCTTTGTATCCCCCCAAAAGAAACCCTGAATCGCTTGCTCAAGTTCCCGAATAAGAGTAGCGGAGACTTTAAAGCACTGCTTAATAAAAGTGGGGATACCCTGAAGGGCCGATTTGATGAACACCTCCTTTCTTGACGGCGAGAGCAATTTAACTTTCCATCCAGCCATTTTTTTTTTGCGTATTTTGTCCCTTAAAAACGCAAACACCTGGCGTTTGTTCCTCCCCATCTTATATTGCAGTCCCAAATACTTGCCAGAACCATCCCCATAGGAATATACAATAAATCTGACATCATCTCTCGATCCGCCTCCTAGACATCATCCGAGAAATAAAGGCTTGATTTATGAAAGTTGATAGCCTGACCCGAAAGAGCTCCATACCTGGCGAACAACTCAACCAACGCCTCTACCTGGTCTTAAATAGTCTCAAATTTGCATCTTGATAATATATATCTCATTTTTCAACGTGGGATCATATTATAAGTTGTGACAAAATACACGGGTGCACGTGCCATACAAAATCTGATGTCCATTTTGACAAATTCAAAGAATGCACGAACAATCTTATGCATGCAAGTTTAATGAGTTTGAAACAAGTTGGGTTTAGAAAGAAAAAAAAACTTACGGGTATTTATTTCCATCCCATTGATTCTATCGATACATCATACTTCCTAGACATCATACTAGAATCGATCTTCCGAAAATCGGTTATGAGCTAACATTTCCGTAGATGTATTATAAGAACCGACTTTCAGAATGTAGATTTTTTACTTCAGAACCGATTTTCTAAAGATTAATTCCTTAAAATATACATGATGCCAAAGTTTTAACGGTGTGGTGTGAATAATACCTCCGAAAACTTAATTATATATATATATATATATATATATATAAAATTCCATATACCTCTTTGTTAATTTATTGAACATCTGTTTTTACCTAGCTTGTCTCCAAGGAATTTAGTCTCCTATTAGTAGACCATTCTGCATTGAATATAGTTATTCTTTTATTTTTTTTTTTTTTTTTTTTTTTTAACAGAGATCTTTATTAAATAACGCATGGGAATAGCCCCCACCGTGGCAAACAATTTTGAAACAGAGTGCTAATCGGCTAATCAGCAACTAAAATAAGCAATGAAATTTTGTGTGAAGCAAGCTATTCTTCAATACCCCAAGCTAAACGAAGGTCCTTTGCTCTTTTAATCGCCTTCGAGATGAAAACTTGTGACGGGGGCCTGTCCGAGTTTGGATCATGGACGACCTTATTACGCCAATACCAAATACCATAACAAACTTCACGAAACACATAGGGCCATTTGTTAGCCTTTCGAAGGTTGCTAATAATCCAGTTTTGCGGGCTCTGGATTGCAAAGAACTGCTCCCACTCCATATCCGGGACTACACTTCGCCATATTGAGTAGGAATAATCGCAATCGCGAAGGGCATGGAGGGTAGTTTCGTTGTGGTGATTGCATAGGCTGCATTCCGGTGTAGAAGCAATTCGCCGATGGAATAGGAAGCTTCCCACCATGAGGCTGTCATGACCAATCTAGCTGTTATTATTTTACTCAATTATAAAAACAGGCCTTGAATAAGTTTAGAACTAGCTGTTATTATTGTTCCAAAAAAAAAAAAAAAAAAAAAAAAAAAAAAAAAAAAAAAAAAGAACTAGCTGTTATATTTTTTTAGTATACCAAATTTGACCAATATACTAACCTACTTGGTAAGAGCGCATACAATGACAAAACACTTTAGATATCTATTTCCCTAAAAAGAATCAAGTTAGTCTACTTGGAAACATTGTCTTTTCACCGTTTCAAATTGTGGACTACAATAATCACAAAGAACACACTCATATTTACTATATAAAAAATGGTTAAACTCTGATCATGATGGCATCGACTTCCTTTGTATCATGAAATAAGTGGTGATGTTAGTCTGATAACCTCGTGACTTTGAGTAATGGGCTTGCTATTATATCAAATTTACGGGGTTTGAACCTCCACGTGGCTTTGAGTCATGAGCTTGCTATTATATCAATTTACGGGGTTTGAACCTCCACGTGGAGATCCAAACCCCGTAATTACTTTCCAACTTAAGGCCCAGTTGCCCTTTTAAGACACCTAAACCCATTACCACTAGGTCATTCCCCGGGGACACAACCATTTTTACTATTAAAATACAAATTTCCACCAATTTTAATTACTCGTTTTTTTTTGGGTATAAAACCGGATATTTTATTAAACATAAAAGCTGTACAGAATAGATACAAAAACGAACATAATGCTAATAATTACTTCATCTACTAAAAGGCTTTAAGACCAAGCTAATCTAAGCTCACGTGCTTTACGTATCGTATTCGAGATGAAGACCATTGTTGGGTGCCGTTGTGTACCATTCTCATGATAGTCCTCGTTACGCCAGTACCAAATGCTAGCTAGTAACAAGTTTCTGTTCGCGGTTTTATACAAAGCAAAAGATAACAAGTAATAAAATAAAACCGATGTCAGCCCCAAGTGCGAAGGCTCGCAGCTAGTGGTGACACCGGATCGTATCCGCAGGGACTTGTACGAAAAAGAGTCTTTGCCTTCGATTTCTTTTATAAAGTTGATGATTATGATCTCGGATTTTCAATTAACAAACTAAGGTAGCAAACGTGAAAAGAAAGACGATACGTGAAAATTTGTTTAAAGAAAGATTAAAATAACTAGAACACACCATTGATCCACCACCCCACCGAAAATAACAAGAAAGACACATATTCATTCGTAAGTTCTTGGATTATTATACGCTAAAGAGGCATTTTCCTTTCGGTTCATCGCCTTTTAATTAGTTCACCACTCTCGGTACAACTAAAGCATTTACGGATCAAAGATATGGATATAAATCCTAATCTAATAACATTCACCCTCAACTTACGTATGTTGGAAGAATATTATCATTCTCCTTCACGGTAATCTACGAATTTATCAACTATCGTATCTAAATTCGATCAGCATGCAACATAAGTATAGATCATACAAATTGCACATAAACAATTCAAACATGAAGGAAGAACAAGAAACTCACTAGAACAAATGAAAACGAAATCCTTGTTTATTCCGGTGATGGTGGCTTCACAAAGGTGGTTCTAGCTTAGAGACCTTAGCCAATCATCCTCGATTATGATTTCAGAATCAGGGCGTAGCTCCAGCATTACAACAGTACTACTATTCTAATTTATTCTCGGCATAACGCCTACAGAGTATTTACATAAAAGACGGGAAAAGTAAAAGCTTGGCCAAAAGTGACCAAGGAGGGGCGCCTTTATGGATGGAAATGAGGGAGTTCTTATAGGGAGAGTTGAGGGAGGTGTATAAGGGAGAGGTTGTAGTTGAGGAGATATTTTTGGGAGAATATGCTAAGGAATATTCTCAAGTTTGTTATAAGCATGTGGGAGGTGATAATGACTTTGCATGTGAAGGTGAGAGTCACTAAAATAGCATGTGGAGTTTGTTATGACTCATCATCATCATCATTAAGGAGCACATGGAGTAACATGCATCAAACTTGGCCAAAATATCTCCGGTTCGTCCGTAATTCCAGCAGTTCGGTAAAAAAATCATAACTTGAGTTGTAGACCTCCGATTGACGTGATTCAAAATGCGTTGGAAAGCTCATTTTAGTATCTACAACTTTCGTCAAGAACTCTTCCCTGAAAATGCCTCTAAGTCGGGTAAAATTTCCATCGAAAAACAGGTTACGGTAGAAATGCGTTGGAAAATATTGATCCGTTGATCTCGTAAACTCGTGGCATCTTCTTCTTTTCCTCAAAATCCATCTTTTAGGCCTCAAAATATAATGTTACGTGGCATATTTTGAAATACTTGATCACCAAGTTTGGGCCGAATCGAATCGAGCTTTCTTTATTCGAATCGAGCTTTCTTCTTAATCTTCATCTGATCTTCGTTTAAGCTCCTCATTTAACATGCAAGCGTACCTACATTCATGATAACATCGTGCAAAATGTAACATCTCATATTCAAAGATTTTTATCAATGAAACCACATAATTAACACAAATTTGCACTTAACCACTTTTAAAACTCATTTGCTCAATAATTCGATTAAACCTTGATTTCTATGCAAATTATACTGAATATGGAGGAAATTGTTATAAAATATAACATTAGAAATCGTATAAAATCACCTAAACAACTCCCCACACTTAGCTTTTGCTCGTCCCGAGCAAAACAAAACAAGAATCAAGGCTCGAAAAAGATAGACACCTCAAAGAAATACAACATATACTCAATAAATCGAGAGTTCACCACGATGTGTGTGCATAATATAGAAAACTTCCACTAAGTCCAAACTTGAAAAATTCAAAGCAAACTAGCTAATACCCCCTTCAAACTAGTAATAATGATACTTATAAGATGTACCCTACAAAACGTGACATATCCTGAAAAGAATGATAGAATATATCTAGGGCCATTCTGATATACTCGAGAGGATAATCCCTACAACATATCTCATCACATTATCTTGGGGATAAGGTATCGTTAACTAAGTCCTTAACTTATTCATAATAATAAATTTTTTCGATTTTTTTTTTTTTTTTTCACACTTTTTTTCTTTTTTTTTTTTTTCAACACACATCGAATGAGCTTTTGCCCGTCATACTAGAATAGGAAATTTGAGATAATCCCTATCTACTCAAATCATAAGGCGACTTTTACATTGTCGTGAGCTTTTGGTCATCATAGTGGTATAGGACATTTCGAGATAATGCCCTACCGCACTCAAATCATCGACCACTTTCGACACACACAATTGATTACTTTTTTCGAGATTTACGCGGCGTTGGTTAACATGCTAAAAGCAATTCAAACCTCTTGAGCATAACACCTCAAGCAATGATTTATTTGTTAATTATTGTGCAAGAACATTAGTTATGTTTCACTTATCACATTCAAGCGTTCGGATATTCACAATATATCATACTCGGCTATAAACACAAACTATCATAATTCTCACGATACGCGTCGTTAGCACTAAGCACATGACTTTATAAGATAATCAAAATCACTAATCAAAAAGGGATATAGCTTTATAATTTAGCTCATCATTCACTATGGCTCGTGAAAAATATATTGGGTGAAACAACTAACTTATCGAACATACGGAATATAGCATTAATGACTATAAAAATAACGAACAAAGATATGCATTGTTTACTCGGGAATAAACAAAAATTTGAAAATTTAGCCCATTTAGCATAGAATCAAAATAATTTAAGCAAATGGTAGATACATATAACCGACTATTCCCTCCCCCACACTTAAATCACAACATGTCCTCGGGTTGTGCGAGAATGTAAAAGAAAAAGAACACTTAGCCGATTGTGGTTCGAAAGTGGCAATTCCGAAGTGGCCTAGAATCGACTCGAAATGCTCGATGAAATCAGTAGACTGTGGACCATCCACCGGTAAACTGATTTATCTAAAAGCTCACAATCGCTATCGCAAAAATCCTGCACACCATGGGAAAACAAGACGTACCTCGGGGATAGGGGCACAAAAGATGATAGACAAAGCAATATCATGGAATAAAGACAGAAATAAACTACAGACAAAAAGGAAAAGATATCTAGGTTACCGTCCTAGTAGGGCTTAATTATAGTCGGGAGCTCGACTAGACAATAAAATTTCAACTCGGGTTAGCTTTGAATTTCCTATTCCCTTAGTTGCATAGTAGTTAAACTAATACATGTCACACATTATTTGAAAATTTAAAAGCAGACTAGGTCATGATATGAAATATGTGACAAAGTATTAACTATGAGTCTTTTATACCCAGATCCTCAAGGGTTATTTCAAATTGTTCTAACAACCTAAATCTAAGAAATGATGCATTTGAATTTTTTCTTTGTACTCCCTCGGGATTTTCGGATAACCTCCTAATCGTTCCCTTTAAATGACATTCAAACATTCATCCTGAGACTTGGTGAAACAAAATGAAAATCAATTCGAAGTATTGGAAAACTATTATCCAAAGTATGAGTAAAGTATAATGCAAAATGTAGAGTTTTTGTTTTTTTTTTTTTTTTTTTTTTTTTAAGCGGGTTGCCTCCCGTAGCGCTTTTGGTTAATGTCGTTTGCTCGACAACCCAAAAATTTTCAACCCGGTCGAGGCCGGTGAGGCCTCTTTCGAAATCATTCTTGATTTCCTCGGGGTCAATAGTATGGATCCCACAAAAACAAAGTCTCGCCAACGTATTGGCCATATCGATAAACTTACAGTATCCACTTAGTTCCTATGATTCTTCTCTTCTTCTTTTTTTAGGTTTCATTCCACAAGGTCGAGGTGTATCATCGGTAATCACAATATCATCAAAGAATTCACAGAGAGGCGTAAATCATCGGGTTCCAAAAGATCGGAGTCGTCTTGACTAGGGACGTCGTTTAGATGAAAAACCACTGAGTCGTTCCTTTTGTTGACCAATATAGTGTTTCAACCGATGACCATTCACTCTGAACAACTCTCCTGCTTATTTTTCAATTCGACGGCTCCACTAGGAAAACAGAGAAATTTCAAAGGGCCGGACCAACGGGTGCGTAGCTTACCAGAAACAGATGTAACCTGGTATTATATAGTAAAACCCATTCGCCTCTTTGAATTCTCTATGCTTGATTTTCTTGTCGTGAAGAAGTTTAGTCCTCTCCTTCTCGATTCTTGAGCTCTCGTAGGCACGGAGTCTCGAACTCATCAAGCTCCCGCAATCGCAACAATCGCTTTCTCTGCATAACGGTTGTCAAAGTTTAAGAATTTAATAGCCCGAAATGCTCGTGCTCAAGCTCGATTGGCGGTGGCGAGCCTTACCATAAACCATCTCAAACGGAGACGTGCCAATAGGAGTTTTGAAAGTCATCTGTAGGCCCAGTACATCATCCAGGTTACGGCTCCATCCGTCTATGAGAATTCACCGTCTTCTCAAGAATGCTTTTCAGGCTTGGTTTACTTACTTCAACTTGTCCACTCGTCTGAGGGTGATAGGGGTAGCGCTTTGTGTTTCACCCCATATCGTTCTAAAATCTTTTCTAATGGAGTATTGCGAGTGAGTTCCTCGCCATCGATGAGAGCTCGTGGACAACCAAACCGTGTAAAAATGTTTTCCTCGGGAAGCTCTTGACCACCTTGTGGTCGTTCCGCGATGTTGCTATTGCCTCTACCCATTTTGACACGTAGTCAACGCAGACGAATGTACTTGTTCCCATACGAGGATGGAAACGGTCCCATGAAGTCAATACCCCATAATATCGCCGAAAACTTCACATTGTTGAATGGGGTGTAGGGGCATGTCCATTCGCCGAGAAAGTTTACGGTCTTGCCGGGCACCGGTCACAACCTTTACAAAACTCTCTGTATCCTTAAAATTGTCGGCCAAGAGAAACCGGATGAAAAATCTTCGCAGCCAGTCTTCCCGACTCCATAATGACCTCCCACAGTCCGTCATGGCATTGCTCTATAATGTCCCTCTGCTCGAACTCGAGGACACACCTACGGAGTAATCCATCCATGCAACGCTTGAAGAGAATAGGTCGTCCCACACATAATAGTTCAAATCCGAAATGAATTTCTTCTTTGGCGATATGTCGGTCGAGGTCCAGATATCTGCCGCTCAAGAAGTTTGCAAAGGTGCAAACCAAGGAGAACCTTTTCCAAAGACAGGCGCGAATAACCTCGCACACATCAATAGTAATGAGTTGCTCGGTTGGAAAATCAATTCCAATCTCATCCGACTCTATTTGATGATCATCGGTCAGCCGAGACATGTGATCAGCTACCACATTCTTGCTACCCTTCTTGTCCCGGATATGAACATCAAACTCTTGTAAAATCAAGATCCATCTCATCAAACGAGGCTTGGCATCGGCCTTGCTCAACGAGATACTTCAATGCGAGAATGGTCTCATCCAGATCAGTAACTTCCGACCCAAGCAAATAGCTTCTAAATTTATCCATGGCAAAAACTACTGCCAACAACTCCTTCTCAGTTGTTGCATAATTTACTTGTGCTGGGTTTAAAGTGTGACTAGCGTAGTAGATAGGTTGGAACACCGCCCCACTCTCCGACCTAGCACCGCTCCGATTGCATAATTAGAAGCATCACACATAAGCTCGAAGGAGCTTTCCAATCAGTGCTATAAGAATTGGCGAGGTAATCAACTTGTCTTTTAATTCTTTAAAAGCTCTTTCACACTCGGGGTGAAAACAAATTTCACATCCTCTCTTAAGAGAGTTGACAAAGGCTTGGCTATCTTAGAAAAGTCTTTAATGAACCGCTTTATAGAATCCAACATGACCCAAGAATCCTCTTACTTCTCTTACATTTTTAGGGTATGTCATTTTTCAATAGCTTTTACCTTCGCTTTGTCAACCTCTATACCTTCCTTGGACACCTTGTGTCCAAGAACAATTCCTTCTTCCACCATTAGGTGGCACTTCTCCCAATTTAAGACTAAGTCCTTCTCTATGCACCGGGACGAGAACTTTATCAAGATTGTGTAAACAAAGGTGGCTAAACCCCCTCGAATACAGAGAAGTCATCCATAAAAATTTCCATCACCTTCTCCACTAAACCATTGAAGATAGCCAGCATACATCTTTGAAATGTAGCCAGGTGCGTTCTGAACCAAATGGCATCCTTCGGTGGCGAAGGTACCGGAGGGACAGTGAAGGTAGTCTTTTCTTGATCGATGGGGTCGATAGCTATCCGAAAGTATCCGAATAGCCATCCAAAAACAATAAAATTGCTTGCCACTAAGCCTCTCAAGGAGCCGGTCAATGAATGGCAAGGAAAGTGGTCTTTTAGAGTTACCTCATTTAGTCTTCGTAGTCGATGCAAACTCTATAACCAAAGTGACTTGTCGTAAGGCAATCTCTTCCCCTTTTCATTCTTTTCAATAGTAATCCCTCCTTTCTTTGGCACCACCTGAGTGGGGCTCACCCATTCACTATCGGCTATTGGGTAGATGATACCCATGTCAAGCAATTTGATGATTTCCTTCTTAACGATTTCCTGCATGTGAGGGTTTAGCCTTCTCTCGAGGTCGTCGCACCTTCTTCGATCCCTCAACAGTCTGATCTTATGCATACTGAGATATCGGCTTATCCCCTTAATATCTCCCACTTGCCAACCAAAGGCGAGGATATTATCTTGCAACACTTTGATAAGCTTTTCTTCCTCCTTCGGTTCTAACTTAGATGAAATGATCAAAGGGAGCTTATCACCGTCCCTCGAAAAAATGTATTTCAAGTGTTGAGGCAAGGGTTTCAACACTAAATCGACGGTGGCTTCTCCACACTTGGTCTCAATTTATCTCCCTTAAGCTCTAGATCTCCAAGCTTATTATAAGGGCTATGAAGCATCATGGCCTCCCAGTGACAGACAGGGGCCTCATCTCCTTTTGCAAATCTGGGCATATCACCATGCCTCTCCTCATCTTCTTTCCTACCACCTCGTGGTAATCGAACTTTCCTTGTCAATCTCTTCTAAAAATTTTATCCACTCCTCATTAGTCCAAGTTGCGAGATAGTTTATTGAATTCTTCCTCATCCCAACTACCCATGAACACTTGTTTATCATACTCATCGCTGAAATCGTCCTCAATAGCTAAACAAGTGTCACCGACGGGTGCTTCAACTGCATTACCCACATTGAACTTTATGCTCTCATCCTCCAAATGTAGGGTTACTTAGCCACCGTAGGAATCTAGTAAGGCACGGGCGGTTGCAAGAAAAGGTCTTCCAAGGATCAAGGGGTTTTCTCATCATTGGTCATATCCATGATTACCCAATCACCGGGTATATGAAGTTTTTAACCTTGACCAACACATCTTCTACAATTCCCTTGCATATTTCACACTTCTATCTGCAAGTTGAAGAGAAATAGGTTTAAGCGTAATAGATTGATCCAATCCAAGAGATTGGAAGATTGACGTAGACATCAGATTGATTGATGCTCCCGAATCGCATAGAACATTGTGGAAATCCCTGTTCCCGATTGTACATGAAATCGTAAATCTACCAGGGTCAGGACACTTCACAGGAAGTTTAGTCTGGCTGATTGCTGAGCATTCTCCATTCAATACTATGTGCTCGAGCTCTTGGAGCTTCTTTTCAACTCAACTGCGTCCTTTATAAACTTTGTATACTTTGGCATTCCTATCAAAAGATCAACTAATGGAATGTTTGCCTCAGTATTCTTGAGCAAGTCGATAACCTTCTTATATTCTTTATCAACTGTTAATGACAGCTTGTTCTTGTTAGGTGGGTAAGGGAGATCAGCAAAGTCTTCCTCAGTAAAGTGCTTCTTTGCCGTCTTATCATTGATTGCTTTGTCTTCCCTATCCTTCCACCTCACATGCTTCCCAGAACACAACTTAGATTCTGACTTCTTCTCAGCATTCTTCTCTTTATCATCAGAATTCTCAACTTTCACCTTTTCTTGAAATTTTCTCTTTCACTTGGATCAATAGTAGTCCCAACATCCTTCCGAGGAGAACAAAGATCTTCCCTCCTGCGTCTCTGCTCACACAGGAGGGGCTACTCATTCCTGGTTGGCCTTGACCGCCAACCGCTTTCCCACTCCTCGGTTTATAGCATTCACTCATCTTGACCATAGTTCCATGGTGCGGCGAGATCGGTGCAAGAATTACGGTCATTTTGGACCAGATTAACCCCTCGGGGTTCTTCTCCGATAAAACTCGGCACCGACCTTGAGGTCGACTTGCTTCTTGCCCGAAATTTGTCCCATTTGCACCTCTCCAAATTTCTCACTTTGACTTGGTCGAGTACTTAAAGCATTTGCCAATTGAGTGTTGGCCGTGATTTGCTCGCTCAACTTTTGTTCTAAGATCTCAAATGATTGATTTTGATTTTGCGGTGGATTGGTGTTCCATCTTTGGTCGATAGTTGGATTGAAAATTGCTTTGATTAGGCCTAGGGGCCTGAAAATGATGGGGTTTGCTTGCCCCGGAAGGTCACTCCATCCGAAACCAGGGTGGTTCGGTTATAATTGAATCCTTGAGTGTTTTGATTCGACCGAAGGTCGATAATTTTGAGAAGTGAATGTATTCACTTCTTACGAATGCAACAATAGATGACAACGATGGAATCGTGCCCAACGGTATCGCAATTTTGGCAAACGACATTGTTTTGAAATGTACTTTGACCTGTGAGATCGGGTCAAGTGGCATTGATTACTACGATGGCCTTGGCCATGGCAATTGTCACACACAAGCACTTGAACATTCATTGCTGTCACTTGCTTCTGTAGTGCGGCCAACTGAGCTTTTAGAGACGTGGTCTCATCTACCTCATACTTCCTCAGTAGTCGAGCTTTTCGATTGGGCCTTTTGCATAGGTAGGGGCATAATTATACTTTGCAATATCTTCAAACAACATCCATCCCTCATCGGTGTCTTTCTCGAAATGCACCTCCAGTGAGAACTATTCACCATTCCTTTAGTCAATTCGGTCAAACCACTGTAGAAAGTGTTGATCAATCTTTGTTTGTCCAACCATGGTGGGGGCACTTTCTCAAGAGAGTCTTAAATCGTCTCCACGCATCGTAAAAGATTCCTTCTCGTTGCACAAAAGTGAATATCTCGATTCGGAAGATGAGCCGTCTTTGCGGTGGAAAATCTTGGCTCGAAATTCTTTCTCCAACTCTTCCCACGAAGTAATGGATTCGATTGGTAAGGATTTATACCATTCTTTCGCTTCTCCTTTGGTGAGAAGGAAAAAGTTTCATCTTTAGGCGTCCTCAAGTGACCCTTTGATTAAAATAGTCCCGCACGATTCTAGAAATGAGTGAATGTGATCGTCACGGGTCCTCGATGGAAAATCCATGAAATGTAGAACCTCTTACCAAATTGATTAAAGAAGTTTTGAGTTCGAATTATCGGCCGTGATTTCGGAATCACGACCCGCGGATTAACTTTCACGATAGATGGCATGGCAAAGTCTCGCCAATGTCCGTTGCTCTGCGCCATTTCTTCAACTCTGGGCTCTACTTGAGCTTCTCAACAATATCGTATCGTGAGATTGTTTCCTTCCGTGGTTCCTCGTCCGTTGGTCCGGTGAGCCGGGCCAAACGTCTGTTTGGTCGGCGATGGTTCGCTCTATCTCCGGATTATACAAAAGTGGTCCCCGTGAGTTCGAGTTTGCATAAACTACGTTTGGGCACCAACACCTAAATCACGAGGTTTCGGATTTTATCCTTATGCTTCCAGCAGAGTGGGATTCACCGAGAATCCATCACCCAACCTCAATGATTGAAGCGTGTTCCGTGTTTCTTTTCTCTCTTTCTCGGTAATTACCGAATCCACTCGGTATTTATCGAGAATTTTTTTAAAATTTTTTTTTTTTTAAATTTTTTTTTTTAGAATTAAAAAAAAAAAAGCTATACTAAAACAGGCTCAAAGCAGTCTAAACAAATAAAAGAAACAAAATACTATAAAACTAATACGAAATGAAAATGCGAACGAAAAGAAAATATTTTTTTCTCTCTCTCGGTAATTACCGAAAGATTTTTTTTTTTTTTTTTTTTTTATTGTTTAAGGCAAAACAGATAACTTAGTTGACAAAAAAACGAAAACGAAAATTTTCCATGCCAAGTCCCGGCACGGGCGCCAAAAACTTGTTCGCGGTTTTATACAAAGCAAAAGATAACAAGTAATAAAATAAAACCGATGTCACTTTAAGTGCGAAGGCTCGCAGCTAGTGGTGACACCGGATCGTATCCGAGGACTTGTACGAAAAAGAGTCTTTGCCTTCGATTTCTTTTATAAAGTTGATGATTATGATCTCGGATTTTCAATTAACAAACTAAGGTAGCAAACGTGAAAAGAAAGACGATCGTGAAAATTTGTTTAAAGAAAGATTAAAATAACTAGAACACACCATTGATCCACCACCCCACCGAAAATAACAAGAAAGACACATATTCATTCGTAAGTTCTTGGATTATTATCTGCTAAAGAGGCATTTTCCCTTTCGGTTCATCGCCTTTTAATTAGTTCACCACTCTCGGTACAACTAAAGCATTTACGGATCAAAGATATGGATATAAATCCTAATCTAATAACATTCACCCTCAACTTACGTATGTTGGAAGAATATTATCATTCTCCTTCACGGTAATCTACGAATTTATCAACTATCGTATCTAAATTCGATCGAAGATGCAACATAAGTATAGATCATACAAATTGCACATAAACAATTCAAACATGAAGGAAGAACAAGAAACTCACTAGAACAAATGAAAACGAAATCCTTGTTTATTCCGGTGATGGTGGCTTCACAAAGGTGGTTCTAGCTTAGAGACCTTAGCCAATCATCCTCGATTATGATTTCGAATCGGGGGCGTAGCTCCAAATTACAACAAGATTACTACTATTCTAATTTATTCTCGGCATAACGCCTCTCAGAGTATTTACATAAAAGACGGAAAAGTAAAAGCTTGGCCAAAAGTGACCAAGGAGGGGCGCCTTTATGGATGGAAATGAGGGAGTTCTTATAGGGAGAGTTGAGGGGAGTGTATAAGGGAGAGGTTGTAGTTGAGGAGATATTTTTGGGAGAATATGCTAAGGAATATTCTCAAGTTTGTTATAAGCATGTGGGAGGTGATAATGACTTTGCATGTGAAGGTGAGAGTCACTAAAATAGCATGTGGAGTTTGTTATGACTCATCATCATCATCATTAAGGAGCACATGGAGTAACATGCATCAAACTTGGCCAAAATATCTCCGGTTCGTCCGTAATTCCAGCGATTCGGTAAAAAATCATAACTTGAGTTGTAGACCTCCGATTGACGTGATTCAAAATGCGTTGGAAAGCTCATTTTAGTATCTACAACTTTCGTCAGGAACTCTTCCCCTGAAAATGCCTCTAAGTCGGGTAAAATTTCCATCGAAAAACAGGTTACGGTAGAAGTCGTTGGAAAATATTGATCCGTTGATCTCGTAAACTCGTGGCATCTTCTTCTTTTCCTCAAAATCCATCTTTTAGGCCTCAAAATATAATGTTACGTGGCATATTTTGAAATACTTGATCACCAAGTTTGGGCGAATCGAATCGAATCTTTCTTTATTCGAATCGAGCTTTCTTCTTAATCTTCATCTGATCTTCGTTTAAGCTCCTCATTTAACATGCAAGCGTACCTACATTCATGATAACATCGTGCAAAATGTAACATCTCATATTCAAAGATTTTTATCAATGAAACCACATAATTAACACAAATTTGCACTTAACCACTTTTAAAACTCATTTGCTCAATAATTCGATTAAACCCTTGATTTCTATGCAAATTATACGAATATGGAGGAAATTGTTATAAAATATAACATTAGAAATCAAGGGTTTAATCGAATTATTGAGCAAATGAGTTTTAAAAGTGGTTAAGTGCAAATTTGTGTTAATTATGTGGTTTCATTGATAAAAATCTTTGAATATGAGATGTAAGTTTCCGAAAGAGAAGTCTCCAAAATTTTGTGGTATCATGCTTAAGCATATTCACTCCAAGACAGAAGTCGAGCCTACCCGAGATCTCAGTAATTGAAATAAAATCGTACTAATTGTCTTGATGTATCACACCGTTCCGAACCTTATTGACCTCCGTGCAATCCCTCAATGCATGCATTAGGGACTCGGTAGGGTTTCTACAGTTAGTGCACGTCCCGTCTTCGATAATGTGTCGTGAGTGTATATAGGACTCCAGCCGTGGGGAGAGACCCCCCCTCCGAATATGCCATAGGAGTATATTTCCACGAAGCGGGCCCTTGATGCTCCAAATTAAATTCCAGCTACGCTTATCAGGAATGAGTATAGCGTCCTAGTGTTGTAAAGCATGATAGGTGGAGCTTACCGTAAACTTTTTTTTTTTTGAACAACAAGAAATTTTATTTATAAAAATCTAGCAAGACGCTAGATAACAAAAGGTTTAGATTACAAATAATATATCCAAGCCGTAGAAAATGACAATTCACCAAACTAAAAAACAAACAAGACAAACTCAACAGCTCCAAGCCGAACAATCAACGATTCGATACCCAACTAGTCATTACTGTTGTGAGCTTACCGTAAACTTATCTGAGGGATGGAATTTCCACATCAGCCTACCTTCGTTATCGATGCCGAAGGCGTCTCGTAGATCCTCTGTTGCAAAACATATATGACGCCAAATACAAGAGCAGCCATGCTCCGGCGTATCAAACTGTGAGCCATATCTTTTACGCAGAATGTGAACCCATAACTTATTGTGTTCGGTAACAAGTTGCCAGACCAATTTACACATGAATGCAATATTCATATCTCGGGGTTTTCTGATTCCAGGCACGCGGACGGAGGATCCTGGGCGAGGGGTGGCGATAATTCAAAAGGTTTTTGTGGAAATATTAATATTACTATTAATATTACTCAGCAGACTCTGCTGAGCCTTAGGATTTCGTGCATAATATTTTGTACACCTTATTTAATTGTAAAAGACATATTAATTGTGATTCATATAAACAATTAATATGTCAAACTCTAGTTTACTTTATGTCATAGACATAACTTTTACTTTTTACTTTTGCATGCTTGCCGCCCACATCTACATACTCAAGTGGCCGCCCAAGCTAGCTAGCTAGTCTCTCTATCTCAATTGTATCTATTTATACATCTTTTTACTCAATGAATAAACTAAGTTGAAGTTTACTCTTGTGTTTATCACATTCTCAAACTCTCTTCATGGTATCGAGACTTCTTGAGTTCTAAAATCATTTGCAAAACTCAGTTCTTTTTTCGTAAAATGTCAACATTATCTCGAAGTTTCATCTTCTTCATAGACTCACAAATGCCTCGTGATGGGATAATCGAACACTCTTCTTTACAAATCATAAACTTGATGGTAACAATTACTTGCTATGGTCAAAGTCTATGAAAATGTATATCTCCGTCCAGGGCAAGATGGGATATCTGCCTGGTTCCAAACTCCGCCCTCTTTGGCCCTGACCCCAAGTTTGAAGCATGGGACACGAGAAAAATAACCAAGTCATGACCATCCTCACGAGGTCTATGACAAAAGAGATCGATGAGAACTTCATGATGTATGACATTTGCTAAGGAAATGCAGGACAATGCCGAGACCTTTACTCAAAAAGGACAATACATCTCAAGTCTATGAACTCAAGCTCAGATTCAAAATTGCGCACAAGGGATATATCTCAGAACTCAATACTTTAATCAACTATCTAAGGCATGGCAACACCTAGATATGTTGGAAACTCACCCTGGAATGATGTTAAAGATGCTGCACTCTTTAAAGACATTATCGAGAAAAGAGAGTATTCAAATTCCTTCTTCGGATCGAATCCTACTCTTGATGATGTCGAGGTAGAATTCTTGCTACTAAACCTCTTCCAAATCTCAAATCCATGTTTGCTGGAGGTCAAACATGAGGAAAGCAGGAGGAAAGTGATGTTCCTTAGAACTCCCCTGCCGACAACCCTATAAAGGTGCCCCTGCTGAAGGTTAATGAGACTTACAGAAAGCCTCTTGAGAAAGCCGGAAAGTCGTTCGTGATCACTGCAAACGCACAAATCACACCAAGGACAATTGTTGGAAGCTACATGGCAAACCTACCCCTCTAAAACCTCAAAACCAACCAGGGAAAGTCAAGGCAAACTTGTCAGTGAAGAGGAGAATGACAATAAGCTGAATGCTCAGGTTTCGCCTTTAAAGCCTTTATTGCTCAAAGATCGGGAAGGTAACTCCCCTCCTGAAATGGCCACTCATGCTAAAACATGTATATTTTACTCACCTCTTAGTAATGAGACTTGGATTGTTGATTCTGGGGCTTCTTCCCATATGACTGTAATAAAAACCTTATTACCCAATATATGCCATGCAACCAAATTCACGCTGAATTAAGACTCAGCGATGGTTCTGCTTTCTTATGCAAAAGGTGTTGGGAAGGTTAAACTTACTAATCGATATATCTACAGAATGTCCTGTTTGTTCCAAAGTTAGATCAGTAACCTTATATCTCACAAGAAACTCACTAAAGATCTGAATTGGATTTGTTGTTTTTAATAAGAATCGGTGCACATTCCAGATCTTTCTTCTCGAAAGTGATTGGGCAAGCTAAACCCTTCTCAGGATCAAGCAGTGATCAACCTGCTTTGAAGACAGAAGATCAAGACAGAATCGCCTCAACTGCACTCAAAACCTAGACAATATCATGTTATGGCATTATAGACTAGGACATCCATGTTTTGGTTATTTAAAGTCTTTAATCCCTGAATTGTTTAAAGGATGTAATCTTAATGATCTTCAATGTGATATTTGTCAATTTGCTAAACTCACCAAATCTGTGTATGCTAAGTTACCTCACTTGCCCTCTTCCCTTTCACCCTAATTCACGGTGATGTATGGGGACCCTCAAGAGTGAAAAGTATAACAGGAAAAAGGTGGTTTGTAACCTTCATTGATGATCATACCGTAAACACTTGGTTGTTCTTAATGAAAGACAAATCAAGTTGGACCTATCTTCCAAGAATTTTATCACATGGTCTCCACCCAATTTGATACTAAGATCAAGATCTTAAAGATCGATAATGCTCTGAATACTATGAGTCTAACCTCGTGAACTTCTTGACAAACCGAGGAATTGTTCATATCAGTAGTTGTGTGGAAACACCTCAACGAGAATGGGGTTCTTTGAAAGAAAGAATGGCATCTGGCTGAAATGGCCAGATCAATCATGTTCACTACACATGTTCCTAAATACATGTGGGGTGAAGCTATATTGATCAAACATATTTAATCAACAGACTTCCCAGTGTGTTAGGTTTCAAAACTCCTCTCCAAACCCTCGCGACCACACACTCCTGCTCTCATCTTATTACCCAATTGCCTCCAAAGATCTTTGGTTGTACTGTGTTTGTTTATATCCATGCTCAACACGTAGTAAACTTGATCCTAAATCTCATAAGTGCATTTTCCTTGGATATGCACAGACAGAAAGGTTACAAGTGTTACTCTCCTAATTGAAAAGAAATTTTACAATTCTATGGATGTGAAATTCTTTGAAAGGACTCCATATTACAACAAACCTCTGAGCAAGTCAGCATGGAAACTGATTGAGATTGAACTAAGTCCGTTCCTCAAGAAACCATTTACCCTCAAAGTCCTAACCCTCGGCCAGACTCATAACCTTCAAAGATCCTGCGGATACTCACATTATCGACCCTCGGCGATCTGGCGACCAGTCTCTCTGACCCGACCCAGCTTCTTGAACGAACCGTAACCTCAAAACCTCATCGAACAGTCTGCTGGACGACCTCGACTCATCAATCTCTCGGCTCATCTCTTGAAGTGGATGATGAGACTATTGCTCTAAGGAAAGGAAAAAAGATCATGCACCGATCATTCTATTCATACTTATTTATCTTATGATCGCTTGTCTCCTGTCTTTGCCATGTTTACACAGGACTGGACTCTCACTCTATCCCTAGAAATATTCGGGAGGCCCTTCAAAATGATAAGTGGAAGGTCATTGCTTTGTTAAAACAGAGATGATCGCTTCTCTGGATAATCATACTTGGGATCTCACAACTCTTCCCAAAGGCAAGAAAACAGTTAGGTGCGAGATGGTTATTCACTATCAAATACAATGCGATGGTAAAATTGACAAGTATAAAGCCGATTGGTAGCAAGGGGATTCACTCAAACTTATGGCATTGACTATAAGGAAACTTTTGCACCAAAGCAAAGCTCAACAACACCGCGAGTGGTATCGATTTCCCTAGTTGTCCAACTTGGTCGCCTCTTCACCAATTGGACATCAAAAATGCCTTTCTAAATGGGGACCTCACCGGAGAGGTTTATATGATCGTACCCCCTGGTTTTATCAATCCTCATACTCAAGGCAAGGTGTGCAACCGGCGAGAAATCTCTATATGGCTGAAGCAATCACCAAGGGCATGGTTTGGAAAACTCACTCACGTGGTTAAAGTCTGCTTGGATATCATCAATGCAACTCGATCACACCATGTTTGTCAAGACAACCAACCGAGAGAGAGGTCCATTCTAATTGTATATGTGGATGATATCATCCTTCTTGGAGATGACTCTACCGAGATCCGAACTTGAAGACTCTACTTGGCAAAGGTGTTCCAAGTTAAAGATCCGGCTACCTCAAGTACTTTCTTGGTATGGAAGTAGCTAGAAACACCAATGGCATTTCGGGTCTCCCCAAAGGAAGTATGTCCTGACCTCTTCAAGGAAACGGCATGATGGGATGCAAACTGCTTTGTATCTCCAGTGAGACCCAGTCATACCTCTCTTGCATGGTGACATTCTTTGTCGAGGAAAGAACAATATCAAAGGCTTGTAGGCAAACTCATATACCTTTCTCACACAAGACCTGATATTGCATATGGGGGTCGATCACAGTCACAATTCATGCATTGCCCTACTAAGCAACATTGGGATGCAATGAATAGGATACTTGAGGTATTTAAAATCCACTCCTGGCCAAGGCCTGCACTTCACCAAGTCTACCGATAGATCAATCAAGGTCTACACCGATCTTGATTGGGTGGATGTCACATTGACAGAGGTCTACCACAGCTATTGCTCATATATATGGGGAACTCAGGTTACTTGGAGGAGCAAGAAACAACCTCTGTGTGTCAAGAAGCGATCTTTGAAAGTGAACTAAGGGCACTTGTACTTGGCATTTGTGAAGCTCTATGGCTAAAAAAAGTGGTACCGAACCGAACTTCAACCGTATCAGACAACTATCACACTCTGTTGTGATAATAATTCACCTTATGCATGGCGGAAGATCCATCCATCATGATAAAACCAAGCATGTGGACATTGATGATTACTTTCAAGAAGAAGATTGATGCCAAGATTATTCAACTCCAAGATGTTCCTCAAGAGATCGAATCGATATTCTTACCAAGGCTATTCCACCTCTTATGTTCAGCAGACTAAGTAGCAAACTTGGCTGCATCAACATATACAGCCCAGTTTGAGGGGGGGTGTGGAAATATTAATATTACTATTAATATTACTCAGCAGACTCTGTTGAGCCTTAGGATTTCGTGCATAATATTTTGTACACCTTATTTAATTGTAAAAGACATATTAATTGTGATTCATATAAACAATTAATATGTCAAACTCTAGTTTACTTTATGTCATAGACATAACTTTTACTTTTTACTTTTGCATGCTTGCCGCCCACATCTACATACTCAAGTGGCCGCCCAAGCTAGCTAGCTAGTCTCTCTATCTCAATTGTATCTATTTATACATCTTTTTACTCAATGAATAAACTAAGTTGAAGTTTACTCTTGTGTTTATCACATTCTCAAACTCTCTTCAGTTTTTAGCAATCAGAAAAATGTATAGTAGTATTTTTTTCTCTTTCTTGGTTCTGAAAAAAACACTACTATGTATCGCAAAAAACACTACATTTTGCATTATATGATGGAAAAAACTCTGAAATGACTGTAATTGACTTATTCAGTGTTTGAGCAGTATTTCGTTCAAGCCCATTCGATCTTGAACCGTATCGAACTGAATTATTCAAGTAAAAATTCAAACCGAACTCAAACATCCCACAACCACGCGACTTGACTCTGTTACACTTCTACAAGAAAAACATCATTATGATAAAAGGTTAAATATACTCCGTTTGTTCCGTCCGGTTTATCTGATGCATTTGTCAAAATACTTTGTTCCATGTTATGTGATATAATATTTTTTGTATTTTAATTATTTTATATACCCTTACACCATAAGTTATAATAAAGAACGTTGCATTAAATATATCGAATGACCTTTTAGTCATTTCATTACTATAGTCAATTTATTAACTCACATCTTTAATATAAGTGATTTTCACAACTCCCTCACATAAATTGGAACAGACGGAATATTAAACTTGATAATTTAGACAAGTGAAGTGGATGACAATACATCATGACTCAAATAAAGTTGTCACGTTCAAGTCTCCTCGCATTAATATATTCCGGGCCTACTGATGACATACGAGAAGAAGAGCTTTGATGCAACCAGTATTATTAGGTTATATCAAATGGACGAGCGTGATACATCGAACTCACACCTACACATTCCTACCATATGTGTGAGAAGAAATAAAAAGTAATCACTACCTACTACTTTATTTGGCATAATCCGAAAATACCCGCTGCACCGTAACTTTTCTCGTGACATAAATAGATAGTTAAAGAAAGATGGAATAAAACACAAATTTCATAGATTAATCACCGATTTTTAAAAGACAAAAAGTCGATACAAATATGAAAGCACATATACTTTGTGCAAATACAACAAACCATGGAAGGTGGACACGCATCGGACAAAGCAATATCCCACAAATGGATACAAACCTCCATGGAATTATTTAATTAATACTTTTTTAAGTAGTTCATCACTTGAAAAAGGGAAAATCATTTAAACACCACACACACACACACACTCAAGGGCAGTTGTTGAGTGCAGTATAGTCATTCATTAATGGTGAAGAAGGCCCGGCATGTTAACGCTTTGGGATCAAGATCATCGCTCCAGCAATTGGTATCGCATCCGCTTTCAGGGCACAATACACCGTCACAGGCGGGCATCACGTATGGACCGTATGGTTCCATTGGTTCGTCTTCGTCTTCGTCGAAAGCTTTCTTTGATATAGAGCTCATCACGGCCATTGGATCATGCAGATCATTTTGATGATGATCATCTTCTTCTTCAAACATACTGAACCTATTGTTTTTTCCCAGATTTGACCTTGGATTATTGGCTGCTTCAATGGCTGCTGCTTCCTCAACTGTACGTAATTAATTGATGCATATGATATATAATTAGAAATTTGACAAAAGAGTACCTTATCATTGCTTACGTTGAACCATATATCATATCAACTCTCCCAAAAACTTAAGTTGATGAGTATACATATAACTAATATTTTACGCACTTTATCACGCCCTCTTTACACACTTTAAAACGTCCCTTAAGTGTGGGATATGAATAAGAGTAATGATACGGACACAACGAGTGCCACAACGGTGATATGCGCTCCGTTAATCATGTTAGATTTATATCATGATCATTTTAGACACATTATGATCAATGGTGCAAATCACCGTGTGTCACTCATTGTGGTACAACCGTTGTGCTCTTATCATTACTATACAAAATTACAAATAATTAACATTTTACACACTTTTTTTTCTGAAAGGTTTTGCACATTTTAACACGCCCCTTTATACACTTTAACACCCGTCTCCTCAAATTTGGCATATAACAAGACTGGGCCAACTAGACACACAACAATCCTTAAGGCAACAAAAAGACCAAGTGGGCCAATAACAAAGAGGCTCAACACTCTAAACACACAACAAGCCTTAAGGCAACAAAAAGACCAAGTGAGCCAACAACAAAGAGGCTCAACACTCTAAACACACAACAAGCCTTGCCAACCAAAAAGAGACAAACACTTGCATAATGTAAATGAAGAAAATAATGTTGGAATCAAAGTTTGCATCCAATACCTCACACTCTGATACAATGTCGGACTACATCTCTCCAAAAAATATAAGATAATGAGAATACATATAATTAACATTTTACATACTTTAACCGATACCGCAACAAAGCAAAACTCAAATTTTATCTTATTCTACGAGTAGCGGGTAAACATATTCATAGACTAACAAAAATAAAAACTCAACACTTATAATAAAAATAAAAACAGTATGACGATGCAAGAGATCTTCGACATCTTCTTTCTTGTGTGTTTGTATATATTGAAAATTAATTTGAAATATGAAGTTTGATGATCGATAGGGAATGTGATGTTGATATGATGCATTATTGAAACTAATATATATATAGAGTCAGTTTTGTTATAGGTGCCGGCTAAACAGCTAGCTAATAACATGTTGGTTTGGAATTTTGAGCAATTATATTTTTTTTGAATAATTTATGAGTAAATATGACTTGGTAACTATCAATCAATAATTTAAGAACAATATGTTGGATCATTTTGTAACAAGTAAAATGGTAACACGTCATTCGAGACAGGAACAACTCTTGATCAAATGCTTTTTTTTTTTTTTGTTTGAGGAACTTGATCAAATGCTAAAGTATTTAAGTCTCACGCAAATGCTAATTATCTAACTTCAGATGGTGAAATATATAAAATTTAATTATCTAACTTTTTATTAGTTAAGCTTTTAAAAGAGAAAATTCAACATGGTTTCAAAGCAGTAGATAATGAGCTCAAACATCGCTTTAAACACAGTTTTCAAAGTTAAAAAAAAAATGTTGGGCCTATCTAAAAATATAATCAAGTGTAGATTCACTCTAAAAATATATATAATAGGCCCACGCTTGAGGGCGCGTTGAAATATATAATGTGTTAATTATCTTACAACCGTTGTAACACACTCAAAACTGAACATATGGAACAATATACGTGAACATGCAGAGCCCCACCACGGTTCCGGCTGACCACGATTCCAATATGCATCCTCTACTGGCCCATTTTTCTTGTCTCCTCAGACTCTATATACTCTTCATCGGAAAAATTATAAACCTGATGGTCAAATAAAGAAATTATAATCAAAAGAGAACCATGGTAGTATTGAAAAATAAACAATAGTTCTCTTCTGACGCAAGCATACCTATAAAAAGTAGGTTCTAAATAATTACAATGCATCACATGAACTATTGGAAAAGGGAATGAGACATGCTATAATATAATGCATCCTAAAATACTAAGGCATAACTTGGAACTATCCTGCTTACCGTATCATACTTGCAATGTCAATACATAGTCCTATTAATTGCCTTATCACACCATATTGTGCATAAAATATGTAAGTATTACGCCTTTGTATGAGCCAGAAAGAGAGGGCTTCTCAAAATGTTAGCACCAAAGGAATAAGCAATAAATACAATGGAATTAAATGAAATAGAAAGTTAATTGGCATGCTATTCATACTAGCCCCGTAGTTACGGTATCTAATGACCGGCCCAATATCCAACAGAATTATAATAGACTCCTAAGCATGGATTTCGAGGATTTTCAAGTACTCATAACAACAATAACTTAAACACAAATATCTTAGCAAGACTCGTCTGACATTCGTAATGCATATGAATATATCATGCATATATCAATTCTACATGCCACCAAAATCAAATAAGGTACATAATAATTCGTATTTTTGGAAAATAAATGTTGATTGGACCCAACATGATCACAACCTAGCAAACCATACATAACTAGAAATCTCCAGCAGCCGGCAGTAAGCACCAGCTCTACCGTAAGTGTGTGGTTCCATCATATGTCCGGTGGGTTTGGTTCCTAGGACTGTTTGAAATTTCATATGTTTATCCAAGTAAAGATCTAGATTTGAAATTCGTAAATTTCCATATTAAATACAGGTTATTACAGTACAAAAACTCTTGAAAAAATCATAAAGGGTAAATCTAGCCCTTTTATAATTTTACCTTTATCAGTCAGTTGCATGCAAATTGCGATGTAGATTTGAGATCAACATCTTGAATCAAATAATTACCTATTAGATTCATATATATAAATATGATTAGATCAACTAAAGATCACAACTTTTTGACAAAAGAACGATTAGAATGAAACCTTAATATTTATGATTAAGAAAAAACGAAAAGATGGATGCTAGGGGCTCCGGCCTTGAACCCAAGTCGCCATGTCAAGGTATAACCTAGCTAACTGCTAGACCGATTTACTGAGTACACTGGCATCCATTAGTGTGTGTGTGTGTGTTTTTTTTTTTTTTTTTTTTTGATTCACATTACTATGTGTGTTAAAAGCCTTTCGTTTCTACAATATATATATATATATATATATATATATATATATATATATATATTGACCTAGTCGTCATGGAGATCAAGAGCACTTCGAGAATCTATGATTAGATCAAGAACTGGATGCGTATTGAATGTGAAAGAGCTTTAGGATTCGTAAGACTGTTGTTAGGGTTCGAAAAGATGCTAATAATATCATATTTTGTAATTAAGAGCTCTTATAGCTGCTTTGGAGTTCGGCTGGCGCAGGTCCGGAAACTGGTCCAAGAACCCTTAATTACGAATTTGGGACATTACATATTTTTTTTATTTATTAAAACCCTCGATATTCGGAACCAACAGATCCGACTAATCTGAAATACGACTCGAATTTTGCTTGCGGAGTCTGATTATCATTTAAGGGTAGAGCCTAACCCCATAAATCTCTTACAACAAGGTGTCTCAAAAGAGAAAACTATGAACGACCAATGCATTCGCGTCGACCTGCTAATTTATATATATATATATATATATATATATATATATATATATATAAAACCCATTTCCGTTCAACATCTGGAAAGAAAAACGTTTCCGTTCCTCATCGGCAGATGAATTCTTCTTGTTCCACCCTATAAGCCGCCATCAGACACACCAAACCACCACCGGAAGCTATTTCCACCACCCGGCGCGCTGCTCCCTCCTCTCTTCCCTCTCCTTCCCTCCCTCTTCCTCCTCAATCTATGCCAAATTACAGACTCGAACCCGAATCGATTGTGGTAGTTTGAAATTCGTGATTATTGTGGAATGGTTGATGATTGTGGAATGGTTTGTAAATTCGTGATTATTGTGGAATGTTTTGTAAATTTGACAAAGGAAGGAAGAAAAGAAATGTAGGAAGAAGATGAGGACGGTGATTTGGTAGGGTGGAGGAGGATAAATTGGTCGAAGGAGAGGTTTTTACAGATGACTGAACTTTTCTTTTTAGAAATGGAGGAGAGATGACGAGGTTTTTTTTTTTTTTGATATAAAGTAAATTAATTGCTGATTCGTAAAATAAAATAAAATAAAAATTGGATATGCAGGACGGGGAGTTTTTAGTGCGGCCGATTGAGAAAATTTGTTCAGGAAATGTTATTTTAGTCCGGCCTCATGGCATAATATCACGGCATGAATGAAAAATTACCCGTCCTACCGAGTATTTTGACAGGTTATGATTATAAGAATTAAAAATAGGGGTATACAAAAAAAACTATGTTTACCTAAAGATATATATTTTCAATTCCCTCCTCTTTTTTTACAATTTAAGTCAAGCTACTAGGTTAAATCTTTTTAAACTCGAATTCAACACATGTTTGGTTGATTGTGTAATTTCACGTTTTTATAAGCATTTTTATTACCAAATTTATAAGCGTTTTTATCACCTATTATATAAGGGTTCTGAAGTGTTTTTTATTTCACACATACCAAAAAAAAAACCGTATTTGTTACCAATTTTACTTTATAAAATATATGCTTGAAAGGAACATGATTCAAAGCGCTGACAAAAATAAGATTACAAATGATGAAATAGAATGAAAAAAATAAAATATGGTTGAGAAGGACAAAAACAATAGTGTTGTATAAAACACCTCTTAATGATTTTAACTCACTTTCGTTTAATATATATATATATATATATATATATATATATATATATATATATATATATATATATATATATATACCACTTCCGTTTTTTGACTAGCGTTTCCATTGTTTCAGACAGACTTTCTATACCCTCTTGGAACTTGGGAAGGAACCCCAATAGAGATTTGTGTACACTTAAGATCGTGCACATTCATAGAAAAATGCCGAAGCGTTACTCTTTCTATACCCTACTTGGGAAGGAACCCCAATAGGGATTTTTGTGTCTTAAGATCGTGCTACATTCATAGAAAAAACACAAGAAAAACGTTACTACATTTTCCTTGGAAATGTTCAAATTTTTTTAGTGGCGATTCATTTTTGACGATGTTAGAATATTTTTTGTGAAATGTTACTACGATTGTTTAGAGTGTTACTACATTATGTAAAGAATGTTACTACTTAAATCGTTCAAATGTTACTACGTTGTTGTTTACATATTCTTTCGCGTTGTTGTTTACAATCTGAAATTTATCTTTGTAATTAACAAATAAATCTTCTCCACCTCGCTTGACCTCACCTCGCCACCACTAGGCCATCCCATCCCACCCCAAGCTGTAAAACGCCACCCCACTCTTTAGATCTGAAAAGTTGATCTTCAACGTCTCCATTATCGCCAATTCATTCATCTAACACGATTCTTATGTAAGTTTCAGCAATGCCGACAGTTTTAAGTCTCAGATCTCATTCCACATTCAATCAGAATAGTAATACACCAAACATGAAAAAAAAAATGAAAAAAAAAGAAACATTAATCCGTCTCTTTCCAGATGCAAAAAAGCATTCAAACTTTTTACATTGCAACTAAATACTTACATTATTATGTATATATCAAAAAAGCATAATGTAATATTCCGACTTTCGGGAAAGGGCAGACGTGTCTTTTTGCGAAAACGAAATATTAGGTTCGGTTTCCTTTTATTCGGAGTTAATTATTTTGGACATTATATATATATATTCTCGAAATTTTATATATGTAATTAAAAGGAAAATCAGTTTTGTGGTCAAGGGCAATTATGGAAAATGGTTAACTCCTTTTTAATGCTAAGACCTAACCTAATTCAGAGATTTTTCAGTTTGATTTCAGCCTTCCCCCTCCCCTTGTGCGGCATTGTGAGGAGAGAAAGAGAGAAAAGAGAGTTCTTCACAATTCTAAGAGGTAGAGTTGATCGCTTTCAAAACGGATTCAAGAATTGGACTCGGCGTGAAGAGCACACACATTTTTGGCATCGATTTGTGGGGTTCAGCTTTTTTGAGAGCGATTTGATCGGTTTTGGGGCTGCAAATAGGTAAGAAAACAATCCTATGAATTCTATCATTTGTTATAAGGAATTGATCATGTTTTAAGGCTTTTGGTGTTAGAAATATAAATCTTTGTTTTGGTTAAAGACTATGGTTGTTCAATGACGTCTAGATGTGGATCCTTGTGTTGTTTTGTTGGTTATTTGCTGGTTTTGGTTGAATTACGATCCGGAAATCGCATGATGATGAAGTTAGGGTTTTGGTCGAACCCAGGTGGACGGGCGTCCGGTTCTCTGGACGGGCGTCCGCTTAGGTCGAATCTCAGACGGGCGTCTGGCTTATCCGGACGGGCGTCTGAGGTGCAATTTTACATTCAGGATTGAACTGTTTTGGGTGGACGAGCGTCCACTATTTTGGACGGGCGTCCAGTAAACTGAACGGGCGTCCAGGTCTTTAAACGGGCGTCCAGTTTTGTACTGCCTCCTTTCTATTGTTAATCGTTGTTCAGCCAAATATACATGCTTTACTTACTTGAGATATATATACGATATGTTAAACATGGTATAACTTAGACAAGCTTGGATTGAGCTTCTGATTCGTTCAGTTAAAACACCGAATGTACTCTTAAAGGGAGTTGAAGTTCGGATCCGTCGGAAGAGCATGATAGGCTTGTGCTTTGATGAATTAGTATTCATCAATGTCTGTGTATGTGCTAGGACTTGTCCGTGTCTAGTGGTCTAGGAAGAGAGTAGTATGTGTGAGGGAGATTAATTGAAAATACTTAGGCTGGCTAGTTAATAACTTAATAAACAACGTATGTGACTAGTAAAAGATTAAACAACATGTCTCTCTTGGCTAGGCACCAGGCTAAATCGCGATGCATGTGCTACCTCACGAAGGTAGAAGAACCGTGGAGTCAAAAAGACCCTAAGTACGGAGGGACTCTGCTTTGAGGTGTGCGTGCTATCGGAGTCTACCTTTTCTAGACTTCGTGGATATTGGTGTGATCCACTAATATGTTGCAAAAGAGTGTTCCCAAGGTAGAAGAACTCAGAGGTCAAAGACCCTAAAATGTCTGAGAGGGACTCTGCTTGAGGGGATCTTGCGTAGTGCCCTTGAGTGCGGTTGTAACATAGATAGGCTAAGTTAGAAGCAGATTAGTCACAACGTGTTGATGAGCATGAAGTGAACCCTAGATGGAGTTGGTCTCATTTAATCAACTAATTAAATAATTATCTTTTCGTTATAACTATGATTGTCTTCATAGCTTCTCTTTCTTGCTGAGTACATTGTACTTACCTCGAATGCATTTTCTTTTATGTGTTTGGGGGTGAGAAGACGAACAGGTGTTCGAGGAGAGTTTTGACGACGACGTGTGAAGCGCTCGTTGAAGTTTCAAGAATGTTTCTTTCTTGTTTTTCTTGGTGGCTCTTGTAATGATTCTGAGGTAGACTGTTGGTTCTTTTGGTTGCTACGTACTGTCTTTGGGATTTCGTACTTTTCCAATGTAATAATTTACATTTCTATCTTTAGAATTTCTTGTTTCTATTCTTAGACGTTGAAAAAAATTATACCCGAGTTTTGCTTTCGTTTGCTTTCATTTGATACGACATAGTAGAGGCTTACGTATAAAATGAATTTACTTTTATTTTATACGTGCCGAACGTTCCTTTTCCGGATAAGGACTCGGTGTCCGGGAACGGGGCGTTACAGTTGGTATCAGAGAAAAAGCGTTCTTTAGACTTCCTTTCCTTAAGATAAGTTTCTTTAGATCTTTAGTAACGTCTGGTTTTCTTGATCTTTCAGCATGGTAACGACAAGGAGGCGTTAGTGGAGCCGGAGCTCGAGGGGTTAGTCAAGGGGCAGGGAGCCCAGTGCCCGTAGTAGGGGGCGGATTTGTGAGGCAGAATCCTTCGCCTCGTTTGAGTCTTTCGCCACCACCCCATACAGCCACACCTACACCAAGGTCTCAACAAGATGTGTCACCGAGGCGCGCATCGAAATCCGCCACCCGACCACCGCCAAGATATAACTACATTTATGGAGAGCCTGGACAAGCACCTATTCGTGTCACTGTAATAGGCGACATTCCACCGATTAGTGCGCCACCACCAGTGACCAATGTGTATCCACCACCATCTAGTGCTTATCCTCCAGTGTATCCTCAGCAGCAGCAGGTCTTTTACCCTCCTCCTCAGCAGTCATGTTCCTCAACCTACAGTACCACCTTCACCACGCTTTGACCACCAGCAAGGCATCGGTCATCCACTCTTTGGTTATCAGCAGCCTCAACAGCATCAGTCTTATCAGGGGTACTATCCGTATCGAGAATGAGCCTCAAGTAATCCCACCTTATCCTCAACATCGCCAGATGTCGGCGCGATGTATCCTTTGGTTACCCTCCGGTTCACCCACCGATTAGACCGGCTTTTGAGCAAGCACCAACGGTGGATTGGTATCTGAGATTGAGGAGAAATCGAGTTGAGAACTTCTTTGGTAATGTGGAGCATTCTAAAGCGAAGAAGAGTGGATAAGGGGATTCGAGAAGCTTGTAGGAACATACATGTTCCTGAGACGAAAATAGCACACGACTAGCGATCGATTTTATGTTGGGAGCGGCGAAGCATGGATTGATGCCGTTCAAAGCGACAACGGTAAGGTAACGGATTGGGAAGGGTTCAAGGCGATGTTTTATAATGAGTACTTCCCGGTTCTGATTCAAGCGAGATAAAGCAAGTCAATTCTGAAGCACAAGCAAGGTAATCACCTGACAAAGGCCCGATATACTAATAAGTTCAATGAGCTAGGAAGGTTCTATCCGGAATTGATGAAGGTAGAAGAGAGAAAGATGGCCCTCTATAAGGATGGGTTGGCCTACGAGATTCGATCGGGCATGCTAGGATTCACGGCAAGGAATATGGCGAGTTGATGAATAAAGCCTTGGAAGTCGAAACTTTCGGGAAGAGAGCTACGATGGTTGTTAATAATAAGAGAAATTTTGGGACAAGTCAAGGCGGTTATAGGGGCGCCACGGCAAGCGACCAAGAAGACTACGGCTCCTACAAAGACTAAGGCTCGAATAGTGCACCACTTTGCCCCAAGTGCAAATGAAATCATACAGAGAGTGCAGCGAGTAAGTAACGGTTGTTACGTTTGTGGTGAGCAAGGACACTTTTCTAGAGCGTGTCCAAACAGAGGAAACAAGAATGGTTCGAGCCAAGGTAGCGGGAGAGCGGCCCGAGCCGACCGGTTCGAGTTTTTGCAAATGGATGCTAATTTTGTGGAACCAGAGGATGACGTTATTTCAGGTACCATGTTTTGTTTCATTCTTTTGTTAAGATATTTTATAGCGTGATTATTCATGTTGTAACTATATTTAAATAAATGAATATGCATCCTAGGTACGATAATGTTAGAAAACTTAGTGGTCAAGGCTTTGTTTGACACGGGAGCGTCTAATACTTTTGTGTCAACCAAGGTAGCTAAGAAGTTGGATTTACCTTCAGAACCTTTAAGGAACACTTTGGAGATAACTACGCCGTTAGGGAAGGTATCAAGGGTAACTAGAATGATACCACAAGTGGAAGTTCGAGTCGGACCTTATCGATGTAAGAGCAACTTTACAGTTTTGGACTTTTCGGATTTTGATGTAATCCTCGGAATAGATTGGCTATCCGAGAATTATGTACACTTGGACTGTAAAGAGAAGAAAGTAACTTTTAAAGTACTGGGAAATTCGACAAGACATATCAAGGAATGTGTACAAGCGAGTAAGAAGAAACATCCGATCATATCGTGTTAAAGCGGTGAGGGCTTGTCAGAAGGGTTGTGAAGGCTACTTGTTGTATGCAGTGGACGTGGAACAAGTGAAGCCTAAGTTCGAGGAGACTCCCATAGTGAGGGAATACCCTGAGGTATTTCGAGAAGAGTTACCGGGAAACATGCCGGACGAGAGGATAGGGTTGAAATTCCATTGATACCGGAGCGGCACCAGTCGCTAAAGCACCTTACAGAATGGCACCGGCTGAATTAAAGGAGTTGAAAGCTCAACTTAAAGATATGCTTGAAAGGAACATAATTCAGCCCAGTACCTCGCCTTGGGGAGCCCCTGTTTTGTTTGTGAAGAAGAAAGATGGCAGCATGAGAATGTGTATCGACTACAGAGCACTGAACAACCTTACCATCAAGAATAAGTACCCTCTACCAAGGATAGATGATCTGTTTAATCAGTTGCAAGGTAAGAAAGTGTTTTCCAAGATCGACCTGAGATCCGGATATCATCAGTTGAAGGTTAAGATAGCAGATATACCGAAGACGGCTTTCAGTACGAGATATGGACATTATGAGTTCCTTGTTATGCCTTTTGGACTCACTAATGCTCCATCTGCATTTATGGATTTGATGCAGCGAGTCTTCATGCCGTACTTGGATAAGTTCGTGATAGTGTTCATAGACGATATCCTAGTTTACTCTAAGGATGAGAAGGAACACGAGGAACACTTAAGGATAGTGTTGGACACACCGAAGAAGAATCAATTGTATGCAAAGTTTTCTAAGTGTGACTTTTGGTTGGATCGAGTGAGTTTCTTGGGTCATGTCATTTCTGGAGATGGCATTCAAGTTGATCCGGCAAAGATCGAGGCAGTTGAGAATTGGCCTAAACCTACCACAGTTTCAGAAGTAAGAAGTTTTCTTGGGTTGGCTGGTTACTACCGGAAGTTCGTACAAGATTTTTCGAAGATAGCTACTCCACTCACCAGGTGACACGAGAAAGAATGTGAAATTTGAATGGACTAATGAGTGTGATAAGGCCTTTCATACCTTGAAGAGTAAGTTGACTACGGCACGGTGTTAGCGCGCCCGGAGATTTTTGATAACTATGATGTCTACACGGATGCTTGGGACGGGGTTTGGGTTGTGTGTTGATGCAAGGAGGAAAAGTGTTAGCTTATGCATCTAGGCGATTGAAGGTACATGAGAAGAACTACCCAACACATGATCTAGAGTTGGCGTGGTAGTATTTGCCTTAAAGACTTGGAGGCATTACTTATATGGGGTTAAAGCAAGGATCTTCACCGACCATAAGAGTTTAAAGTATTTCTTCACACAAGAGAACACGAATATGAGATGAGGAGATGGTTGGAGTTCGTTAAGGACTATGATTTGGACATTCAGTACCATCCGGTAAAGCGAATGTAGTGGCGGATGCTCGAAGCGAGAAACCAAAGGTTTGCGCTTTCCAGGTGTTGAGGTAATGGCGAGAAGGTTTGATGGGTTGGAAATCGAAGCTTGATCGATTGAAGACCGGCGATCAGTGGCACCGTTGTTAGCAAGATCGAGTTGATGGATGATATTCGGGAAAGCAAGGCGAAGACCGGTTTTGTTGGACTTGAAGCGTGTTGCTTGTAGAAAGCCTACGGTTGGTTACGTGTTGGATAAAAGTGGAAATCATGGTATCGGGATCGTCTATGTGTACCTAACGTTGGCGACTTGAGACAAAGAATTATGGAAGAAGCACATAGGATAGCTTTTGCGGTTCATCCGGTGCTACTAAAATGTATAGAGACTTAAAGGAAAGATTTTGGTGGCCTCGATGAAAGTGGAGATAGCCAAGTTTGTGGCCGAGTGTGATGTATGTCAGAAGGTTAAGGCGGAGCATAGAAGACCCAGTGGAATGCTTAAGCCATTGGATATCCCGGAATGGAAGTGGGATAAGATCACAATGGACTTCATCACCGGATTACCTAAGACAAGAGGCGGACACGACGCAATTTGGTAATCGTGGACGATTGACCAAATCGCCCATTTCTTACCGTACAAAGGTCGACATGCCATTAAAGAAGATGGCGACACTATATCCGGACAATATAGTGAAGTTACATGGAGTTCCAGATCTCGATAGTTTCGCACCGTGATTCGAGATTCGTAAGTCGATTTTGGAAGAGCTTGCAAGAAGCCTTCGGGACCAAGTTGGATTTGAGCATGGCTTTTCATCCTCGCACGGATGGACAATCTGAGAGGACCATCCGGACACTCGAGGACATCTTTGAGAGCTTGTGTTTTGGAGGTAGGCGGATCATGGGGCGATTACCTATCGGTAGCGGAGTTTGCCTACAACAACAGCTTTCATGCAAGTATAGGCATGCCGCCCGTTTGAAGCGTTGTATGGGAGAAGATGTCGCACGCCACTTTGTTTTGGGATGAAATCGGGAGAGACAGATTACAGGCCGAGAGATGGTTGAACAAGCAAAGGAAAGGGTTCGATTGGTCAAGAAAGAATCAAAGCGCGCTCAAGACAGAGCGAGAAAAAAGTTGGGGTGATGTTAGAAGAAGACCTCTTGGGTTTGAAGTCGGCGATAGAGTTTATCTACGGGCTTCACCGATGAAAGGAGTGAAACGCTTTGGACAAAAGAAAGCTAAGTCCAAGGTATGTTGGACCTTTTGAGATTTTGGAGAGAGTTGGGACGTTAGCTTATAAGCTTCAGATTGCGAGAATCAATGTCGAGAGTCCATAATGTGTTTCACGCGTTCGATGTTGAAAAAGTGTCGACGAAGAATGATGTGGAAACTACGGTTGACCCGAAAATCTTACAAGATAATCTTGCTTATGACGAGAGACCGATCAAGATCCTGAACCGGAAAGAAAAGATGATTAAGAGGCGGATGATCCCTTTGGTGTTAGTTCGATTGGAGCAATCATTCACCCGAGGAGGCAACTTGGGAAGTGGAAAGCGACATGCTTAGTGAGTTCCAAGAATTTGGGGATTTACTGTATGTTCTAGTTTCGAGGGACGAAACTCCTTTTAAGGGGGAGAATGTAATATTCCGACTTTCGGAAAGAGCGGACGTGTCTTTTTGCGAAAACGAAATATTAGGTTCGGTTTCCTTTTATTCGGAGTTAATTATTTTGGACATTATATATATATATTCTCGAAATTTTATATATGTAATTAAAAGGAAAATCAGTTTTGTGGTCAAGGGCAATTAAGGAAAATGGTTAACTCCTTTTTAATGCTAAGACCTAACCTAATTCAGAGATTTTTCAGTTTGATTTCAGCCTTCCCCCTCCCCTTGTGCGGCATTGTGAGGAGAGAAAGAGAGAAAAGAGAGTTCTTCACAATTCTAAGAGGTAGAGTTGATCGCTTTCAAAACGGATTCAAGAATTGGACTCGGCGTGAAGAGCACAGCATTTTTGGCATCAGTTTTGTGGGGTTGCAGCAGTTTTTCAGAGCAGTTTTGATCAGTTTTGGGGCTGCAAATAGGTAAGAGAAACAGTCCTATGAATTCTATCATTTGTTATAAGGAATTGATCATGTTTTAAGGCTTTTTGGTGTTAGAAATATAAATCTTTGTTTTGGTTAAAGACTATGGTTGTTACAGTACGTCTAGATGTGGATCCTTGTGTTGTTTTGTTGGTTATTTGCTGGTTTTGGGTTGAATTACGATCTGGAAATCGCATGATGATGAAGTTAGGGTTTTGGTCGAACCCAGGTGGACGGGCGTCCGGTTCTCTGGACGGGCGTCCGCTTAGGTCGAATCTCAGACGGGCGTCTGGCTTATCCGGACGGGCGTCTGAGGTGCAATTTTACATTCAGGATTGAACTGTTTTGGGTGGACGAGCGTCCACTATTTTGGACGGGCGTCCAGTAAACTGAACGGGCGTCCAGGTCTTTAAACGGGCGTCCAGTTTTGTACTGCCTCCTTTCTATTGTTAATCGTTGTTCAGCCAAATATACATGCTTTACTTACTTGAGATATATATACGATATGTTAAACATGGTATAACTTAGACAAGCTTGGATTGAGCTTCTGATTCGTTCAGTTAAAACACCGAATGTACTCTTAAAGGGAGTTGAAGTTCGGATCCGTCGGAAGAGCATGATAGGCTTGTGCTTTGATGAATTAGTATTCATCAATGTCTGTGTATGTGCTAGGACTTGTCCGTGTCTAGTGGTCTAGGAAGAGAGTAGTATGTGTGAGGAGATTAATTGAAAATACTTAGGTGGCTAGTTAATAACTTAATAAACAACGTATGTGACTAGTAAAAGATTAAACAACATGTCTCTCTTGGCTGGGCACCAGGCTAAATCGCGATGCATGTGCTACCTCTGAAGGTAGAAGAACCGTGAGTCAAAAAGACCCTAAGTGCGGAGGGACTCTGCTGAGGTGTGCGTGCTATCGGAGTCTACCTTTTTCTAGACTTCGTGGATATTGGTGTGATCCACTAATATGTTGCAAAAGAGTGTTCCCAAGGTAGAAGAACTCAGTGGGTCAAAGACCCTAAGTGCTGAGGGACTCTGCTTGAGGGATCTTGCGTAGTGCCCTTGAGTGCGGTTGTAACATAGATAGGCTAAGTTAGAAGCAGATTAGTCACAACGTGTTGATGAGCATGAAGTGAACCCTAGATGGAGTTGGTCTCATTTAATCAACTAATTAAATAATTATCTTTTAGTTATAACTATGAGTGTCTTCATAGCTTCTCTTTCTTGCTGAGTACATTGTACTTACCTCGAATGCATTTTCTTTTATGTGTTTGGGGGTGAGAAGACGAACAGGTGTTCGAGGAGAGTTTTGACGACGACGTGTGAAGGCGCTCGTTGAAGTTTCAAGAATGTTTCTTTCTTGTTTTCTTTGGTGGCTCTTGTAATGATTACGAGGTAGATCGTTGGTTCTTTTGGTTGCTACGTCTTGTCTTTGGGATTTCGTGCATTTTCCAATGTAATAATTTACATTTCTATCTTTAGAATTTCTTGTTTCTATTCTTAGACGTTGAAAAAATTATACCCGAGTTTTGCTTTCGTTTGCTTTCATTTGATACGACATAGTAGAGGCTTACGTATAAAATGAATTTACTTTTATTTTATACGTGCCGAACGTTCCTTTTCCGGATAAGGACTCGGTGTCCGGGAACGGGGCGTTACACATAAACAGATAGGGATAGAAATGAGAAACAGATAGGGATGGCTTCACCGGAATCTCAGTTCAGTTGCCATGGCTTCACCCAAAATTATAAAATCAAAAACGAGAAACAGATAGGGATAGAAACGGTTTCACCGAATTAATCTCTGTATATGATGCCGTAAATCTTTGAGAATTGAAGAGTCAATCTACGATTCTCTGATAATCGAAGGTACAACCATGGAGGACAACAAAGGTGCGACTTTTCCGGAGTCGGCAACGATTCGAATAAACGAGAGGATGAGATGAATGAGAAACCGATATCCGAATTTCAAGATGACCGGATATCTCGATACTCGAACGAGATGGCGGATTTCAAGGATTCATTGAAAGCGGTCATGGAGAAGAAGAGGAGAAAAAAGGGTTTGGATTTTTGATCGAAACCGCACAAATGAGGATAAAAAAAAGTCGTAGGGTTTTAGTATTAGAATTAGAAGAAAATAGTAATAAAGGGTATTTTTGGATATACATTACTTTTTGTCCTTTACAACCAGTGCGTTATTTTCTTGTCCTTTTTACATAAATAAGATGTAAACCCGTCCTCTACGACCTTTTCCTATAAAATAAATGTTGTTCTGGTAAACAAAGTAACTAAGGTAAATTAGAAAGTAATTTAGAAACACATTTTATTCACACATAAAATCACATAAATTAAATCAAATGATTGACATTATTTATTTTTTTCTTCATACATTAAGAAAACATTGAATGATTTAGATCATTTATGTGCAAACTTTTTATAGACAAATTCTTGGCACAAATACTTTTCCAAGGTAAATTACACTAGGCTAGATGCAATAATCAATTTGCTTTCACAACTATTTACAACAGCAAAAAAATGTTATTCAATTTGTTTTGAAAAATGTAATGTACGTATCTGACATAAATCACGTTTGAGCAAATCGTTATGTTCTTTTTGTATTTTTGACTATTTCATCCGGATTGGGCTGCTGATCCGGATGATCGTCGCTCTGTGGGTGCTTATTGTGTTTTCCTTGGATCTCACCTGGTCAGTTGGCGTGCTAAACAACACTTGACAGTTTCAAAGAGCAAGATCGAGGGTGAGTATAAGACGCCATCCATATACCGCTTTGAACTTGATGGCTCTGCGACCTCTGGTTGATATGGGTGTCTCTCTCCCATCTCCACCCGTTTTGTGGTGTGATAATATCGGTGCAACGTATCTTGCTCACAACCCCGTGTTCCATGCTCGCACCAAACATATTGAGATCGACTTTCACCATGTTCGGAAGTTAGTTGCTTCCAAAAAGCTTTCGGTCTCCTTTTTAAGCTCCAAGGACCAAGTTGCGGATGTTATGACGAAGCCCTTTGGGAATCCGCGGTTTTCAGCATTAAAAACCAATCTCCGTGTTCACCAGTTACCCACGGGATTGCGGGGGTGTGTCGAGGATATATTATTTACGGATTAATATTTGATTAATATTTGTAATTGTATTTTATTATTATTCTTTATTTACTGTCTTGGAGCCCAAACCGTTGTACCACTATATAAACACCTTGTACTCAATCTTTATACATAGTGAAATACCACAAATTACCTTTGCTCATATTATGTTATCGTTGTATTATCTTGTATTAAAATGTGAAATGTATAAAGTAAGAAAGTTTGATAGTTGTTGATAGTAGTAGTTCATCAACAATAAACTAGACCATATTATATATGAAATACTCAAAAATACAAAGAGACCAGGACACTCAGAATTTGGTAATACGTGAGTTTGTGCAATGCTTACCTTAGTCGCTTTATTTACGAGAAATGATACAGGTATAAACGTTGTGTCACAACGAATGGCACAACTTGTATCTATACTATTGATCATAATAGATATAATATTGATCAATGCGTCTAAATTAGGAATAAACGGTGTAGATATACGTTGTGACACTCGGTGGGTCACAACGATTGTGTCTGTATCATTACACATTTACCACTCACATACTTTTCTTCTTTTCAGAAAAACTGCCAAAGCGTGTGTTTATTTTAGAACACTCGCATTAAATCCTCTTAACGAATATTTTATTTACTGGCTAATGAGTTTGTTATTAATACGCATAATTCAACAGCCTCTTCCAACAAGAACATTAAATGGGTTCGTTGGCAAGCCCCGCCTCAGGGTTGGATCAAACTTAATACGGTTGCTAGTCGTTGTGTTGCTTCGGGTCACTCAGCTTTGGGTGGTGTTGTTAGAGACCATGAGGGTAAGTGGCTATATGGTTTCTATGGAAATTCTAATAACTCTCAAATTTTTTGTGCAGAGCTTAAAGCTATTCGGGAAGGGCTCAAGTTGGCTTGGGATAAGGGTCATAGAAGTGTCATCATTGAATCAGACTCGTTGTTAGCTGTCAGATGCATCTTACAAGAGGAAGAGTGGGAGGCGAGAGAAGGCCTGCTGATTGAAGACTGTAGAAGGTTTCTGAAGAGGGACTGGAGATGTATTATCCAGCATACCCTTAGAGAAGGAAACCGTGTTGCAGATCGTCTTCCCGGCTTAGGGCATTCCATTGAAGAAAATCTCATTGTTTTGCAGGATCCCCCTGGCTGTATTGGTACTCTTTTAGTAGATGACATTAGAGGCGTTCTTTTGCCTAGACTTTAGTTTTTGTTTTTTGGGGGCTCTAGCCCCCCATTTTGTACCAAAAAAAAAAAGAATATTTTATTTACTGTTTCAAATACACATTATTCTAATTTATGAAATCTCTATCTGTCCAAGATGAAATGTTTCAGATTATTAATTTTATATAATGTGAAAATTAAATATATATATACTATTCTACATCTAAAAGTGTGAGTGTGTTTTTCCCAAAAATTGTTTCTCCCTTATTTAAATAATTAAAATAATTGAAATAAGTAAAATATAATTATAAAATAATTATAATACCTAACTAAAAATTCGTGTGCATCTTAATTCCAAATATAAAAATATCATTTGATTCATAAAAAATCCTAAAATAGTAATTCGAAATATAAAATCTAAAACAAAAATATTAAAATTTATGAAACAAAATTGAACAAGATCCTTAATGAAAATCAATTAAAAATATAACCAAAATAATTAAAAAAATTAAAAAATAACTATAAAACCAAAAAAACATCAAAATTTATATACAAAATCAAACAAGATTCTTGATTGAATACTTTTGAATAAAAATATAAAAACGAAAATCATTAAAATCCTTGATTGATTATTAATTAAATAAATATACAAAAACAAATTAAAAATATAAAAACATAAATAATCAAAATCAACAAAATCCTTGATTGATTGTTGATTAATTAATCATCATTATATAATTAAAATAGGAAAAAACGAAACTATATATAAAAAAACATTGGTTTAATAATAAATGAAATAATTTAAAAATCGAAAATCATTATTAATGCGAAAATACATTATTAAAAATCAAAAATCATTATTAATACGAAAATACATTAAAAAATAAAATATTTATCATTGTACATTAGAAATTAAACCAAACAAATATATACTTAACTCTAAAAAAATACATACTTAACTCTCTAATTAATGTAACACATTATATCTAATTTCAACCAATATCTGTGATGTGAAAATTATTTTTTTAAATTTACAATATACTTTTTTTCAAAAAAAAAAATATTACAATATAGTTAAACATAATATGAAATTTTCATCATACACAAGCGGAATAAAAAGTAGATTATTATTTTTAATTATCATCTTCATAATTATCGCTTTCATTGGACACGTGCTCTAAATCGCAATGATATGTGATGATTTCTTCAAAATATGACTAAATCTTTTATGTCCATATATAAAATACATACATATAACACAAAGTAGAACATATATATAACATTCTCATCACCCCATTTAAATGTGAGATCAACGATACATAGAAGATTAGCATGACCCCTGCGTAAGGATAACACGCACAAATTGAGAAAGGGAGATCAACGCAAGTAATGATTGACGGTGCCATTACACACCAGTCAAAAACTTGAGCAAAAGAAAGAAATAACATTAATAATAAGAACAACAAAAAAATATAGTAATAAAACAAACATGTCAAATGCAATAACCTCATCGCCTTTATCAACATCAATTGCACAAACATTCGTGTGAGTCAAGTCTATTATGTTATTTCACCAGTTTCAAAGAAGCTGCAGAGAAATTTTTTTTATTAGAATCCGACCAGAGCATCTCAGAATGCTTAAATGGAGCTATTGTCATTAAATACCTAACAATTGAGAAGATTGTTTGCAATTCTATTAGACTACTGTCAACCAACAAACATTCGACAACTATGGGATATATATTGGGAACCAATATCAGAAGATTTCATGCAAGATTATACATAGTCAGTCAAATCAATTATGGCCAAAATTTTGGAATCCATAAATTATTTTGTGAAATGCATGAGTAAAAACTTGACATCTTACGGCTTGCCAAGTATACAAGAAGACTGCAACAACATTGTAGGAAATATACTAAGAGTGATTCGTGATGAATTGTCTATAGAGATTCCGCAAAAAGATTACGTTTTAGAAGAAATATTTAATCCTGAACAACAAAGTATATTCCAAAATTTCTCTATAAGGTTTATAATGGCCACAATGTTGAGTTTTTTATTGATGGGCAGGTAGCACAGAGAATCATATAAGGCTCTGTTAGCAAATCTAAGAACGAGACAATAGATAGCTATAACAACATCCACATCAAGAGTTGCAGCTAAAATTATGCTCAGAGGCTGAACTGCTCATTCACATTTTAAAATTCTAATTAGTGTGCATGAAACAAATATGTGCAATATTCTAATGTAGAGTGGAAATGAATTACTACGAAAAGAAAATCTAATCATATGGGATGGGGCACCAATGGCAATGAAACGGGCAATTGAGACATTCATAAGCTTAAAGGACATCTTGAGAAATTTTAACGCATTTGGAAGAAAGATGGTTGTATTTAGGGGTGATTTTAGACAAGTGCTTCATGTTCCAAATGAAAGATACTACAAACAATAGAGGAAAACTTGGTGAAGTTATATTTGTGGTCAATGATGAAAAAATTATATATTTCTAAAACTATTAAAGCAAGAGAAGATTTACATTTCAGTCAATATTTATTAAGGGTGGGTTGTAGAGAAGAACCATCAAACACTAAATGAGATGAGTTACAAAAAGAAATGATCATTGAATATGATGAAAACGATGATGAGGTTTTCGAAAATCATTTAATCAGTTATATCTTTCCATCTATACATGAGAATGCATTCTCAGTAGATTACATCACAAGCAAAGCAATATTGGCCACGACTACTGAACATGTTGATAAGTTGAAAGAAAAATTGATATCAACCTTTTCAGGGGATGGATATTGTTTCAACATCTTTGATAAGACTATTAATGATGATAATGATTATTATCAAGAAGAATTTCTTATCACTTTGACACCAAATGAATTGCCTCCTCACAAATTAGGGTTGAAAAAGTATTCACTGGTAATGTTGTTCAGGAACTTAGATCTAGCAAAAGGATTATGCAAAGGTATAAGGATGATTTGTAAATGGTCAAAGGAAGCACGATTCATGCTGAAATCACAGTTGGGCAATATTATGAAAAGCATGTTTTAATCCCACATATTCCATTCTCAACGGCAGAAAATGAAGGATACTCGTTTCATTTTACAAGAAGCAATATCCTATATACGTCTTGCTTTGCAATGACGATCAATAAAACACAAAGACAAACAAAACCATTTGTAAGAGTTTAATTTCCTCGATCAGTGTTCTCTCATGGACAACTATATGAGGCACTTTCAAAGGGAACTTCAATATCAACTAGATAACACCCACTTATGTACAAAAAATATATATAATATACAAACAAGTTCTACAGAGTAAGTAAATGTTATATTTCTTTAATATCATTATTCCTTTATATTCATTAAATAATTCATACTTACTCTTACGAGTTCTTATAAAAAAGGATGACCCTTCTTCATGAAGAATGAAAGAACACAAAAAAGTTACACTTATTAATAACCCAATTTGTGCTATGGAAGAGGATGACATATGGAGAATGGAAGATCACAGTATCGACAATTGCATCATTAAGCACTGAGTTTCAAAGTGAAATTTTATATTTCTATATATTTCTATTGTTTTATTTTCTAAATATTCAACTCCTTACACTTTTGTGTTTATCTTGAAATCCATAATAGTATCCGACGATGTCTGAAATCGTCAATGATGAAATCAGATCATTATGCGAGTAATTGGGCTTCGAACTTGACTGGTGGATTTTGTGATGAATTATAGCTGAGCCAATGTGCTTGATTGCCTACGTAGCTAGAGGAATTGAGATCAAGCTATTAATAGAGTTTTGAATTCGTGAGGAGTGAATCCTTTTTATATCATCCTCTTTCCGAAGAAGATGTCTTTGAGCACTTGATTGGAGATATGATTGAAACCATATGACGGTTCACAGTTCGTGCCATAATGGAGTGAGAATCATGGAGGCATTATTATGGCAGTTATAGTCTGCTAAATTGCCTGGCGGTCACCTCAGAAACATGAAGTCATTGATGATAATCTTACTCGTGCTTAGACACTGCATATCGAGACATATTCATCAAAGTTATCTAAAGTATGAGGACCTAAATTGGACTAAACTTATGTGGCCCATACGGTAAGAGGATCTTATATAGCCCATCAGGTGTCATGTGTATGACGTCGGGCCATACCCACATCAAAAGCCCCACTGACCTGAGCTTGAACGGAGGTCATAGGTTAGGCCTGATTGGAGATGATGTGGAACTTCTTAAGATGCGGGAACCCAAAGGTCTGTGACATGAATGCGTTTTCAGGCTGTCTTTTGAAATTCAAATCTCCATTATCAAATTTTGAGATCCCAATTCACATGCACATTGGCATAAGTATATATTAATCATTAAATCATGTAATCAGGGTGTCTCTCTAACTTCACCATTATAAAATAAAACTTCTTCGATCTGAATCTTTCTTTCGCTTTTCCATTATAATCAAAGTCCTTTGTTTTTTAGAGTATGTGCATTATCATCAAAGTCATTCACTTCTTCTTTTAAAACCGAAATCCTCCCCGAAATCTCAATGGCTTCTATTGAAGATTAAGGTACCTCAATTCTAGAAGTTTTGGGTCCATTTGAAAGTCCTCAACCCGCACAAAATAAAGGTACAAACTCATCTAAGGTTGTGGTAGTACTTCGTGGTGTGGAGGATATTCGATCCTCCCTTACAGGCGACGCTGTCGTGGAGGAGATTTGATGGACTTATGATATCGACCTGAAAATATTCAGAACTCACCTCCCGTCATCTGATGAGAGGGCCAATTAACCATCTGAAAGTTTTATGACCGTTTACAAAGAACAATTGGTGGGAGGTCTCTAACTGCCTTTGAATCCAACCCTCATACATTTCCAGAGATTTGTCCGGTCTAAAGATTTTTTCAGTATCTATTTTTTTTATGATCCAGTTTGATTAAATTATGTTCTAAGGTTATCATTGTACACTATACGTACTATTATTTTATTAATTAAACACGTATTAAACATTGTATAATACATGCAACGCACATGTATTTTGCTAATACATATATATAAACAAAACATTAGTGTTGGTGTTGGTTGGCCGGCTGATCTGCAGGGAGGGTTTTGTCAATAACATCTACTATAAATTAATTGCTCCCCAAATGTGAGTTGATCCACAAATCATTCAACAGTAAATTAATTAATTTAGCAGACGGACATTTGCATGCAAATAATCCAAATTACGTTATGGCTGCAAAAGTGTTCTTATTTATGACCATATCCATTGCTGTATTTGTTGCTGCTTTAGCCATGTCCGATGATGTTGCTGTGAAAAACGAAAATGACTGGAAACTAGCTGCTGCTGATAACAATATCTGGTTTAGTTTTTTGAAATTCGTCAGTGGTGAGTCAACTTTGTTTCTTGTGTTTCCCTTTTTTGACTTAATTTATACTAGGCTTAATAACGATTCCTTTTTGTGTTTTCAGTGGCTTAATAACGATTCCTTTTTTTGTTTTCAGTATACTAAGTAAATTAACGAGCAATGATAGAGACACAACAAAAATTACATAATGGATGACACAACCTGATCACCTACATTTGATTTTGCTGAATCTACATCATAATCAATTAACATTCATTAAAATCAAAATTAAGAGATCACGTTGTGTTACTCGTTATGCAACTTTGATTGTGTCCCTGTCATTTCGCAAAATTAATATACACTATTATTTTTTTTGCCACGATAAGACAAATATAACTTATATTCAATGTCTTTCTTAAAAGGTTAAGTGGTTATGAGAATGAAGTATAGTGGATTTTATGGAGTAAAGGGTTACGATGATTAATTTTTGGAGTAAATGTTAGGGGTAATGCATGATGATAGAGTTACTTCCTTAAATTTACACCATTTTTACATCCAACATAATCTTGTGATTCTGATTGTTTCAAGTTTATTTAATTATTTTTTACTAGTAAAAAATATGTTGTGAGATAATGTTGGTGTAAAAATGTTATAAACTTAAGGAAATAGTTCTATCACCCTCCAAATGTTAGAGAGATTTTATGGTACAAAGTAATGAAATATGACAACATATTTTTACTTTCTCTCATCATACACACCCTGAAAAAGACTAAGAACTTGTTAATATATGTGGATATAATGCATGCTGCTTTGTATAACCTACCTATAACCATCATAGGATTAAAAAAAATTCATCAAAATTAGTACTTACTAATCTAAGGAGAAAAAAAGTGCATGTCATCTCCTTGAGAGACACGCAATAAGATTGTGCCCCGATCCCAATGTTGATTGCGCCCCTGGTTTTATCGATAACTGCTCTGATGCTCCTGATTGCTTTTGTGTCCCTTACCATCCTTTGGGCTCCCACTGCGGGACCGACTACATCACTCCTCCCAATACTCCCTAATAACTGATGACGGTACGTGACGGATGCGTGTGTCCCTAACTATGTTTTGGGCTCCTACTACAAGACCTACCCCACTCCTCCTTGATAACCGATCATAGAGCAGACGGACATGTGTATACTTATATTACTAATTCCTAAATAATTAAAGTGGTCTTTTTATGTTAAACGGAACCTAATGATGCGAAGAGTTATTGTACAACGGTGATTCACAGGGTGTACCAAGTGAAGAATTATGATGAATTATTATACATCCTCTAACACACAGTAGTGGTGTGTAGGAGTGATCTTGATGAATCACAACCCTCCACTTACACCCATTATTCACTATTATACCAACTTTTCTCCCCATGAATCACCATCCATTTTATATTATTGTCACGTTATCTGGTTTGTTACAAATTAATGTCAGTTTAAGCTTTCAATTCCGGTCTTTGTAACAAATATATTCCAGTATGATTAATAATAAATTACCACTCACGCATTGACCGACCCAGAAATTTTTTTCAGTGGGGCCAAATTCAAAAATAAATGTTTTCAGTGGGGCCAAATTCAAAAATAAATGTTAAAAAACATGCAGCTGCCAGGTTTTGAACAAGTGATATCATGTATAGTTATAATACTTCAAACCAATTGAACTAACTAAGCAATTACACTAGAATTTGTCTGAAATAATATACATACAGGATCTTTAATATTATTAGAGGGGCATACTAGTAACTTCGCACGAAAAGTTGAGTGGGGCCGTGCACCCCCCCCCCCCCCCTCTCCTCAATACACTGGGTCCGTCCCTGTACTCACGTACTCGTACGTTTTCAAAAGAATAACAGAGTAAGAAAAATAATAGAGTAAGAAGAAGAAAGACAAAGTATAGAAGAAAGAAAATTGTTTGTCTATTATTCAAAGGTATATAGTACAGTCTGAGTGTCAATATAATAAATGATTAGAATCGTAATATTACAAAATATTAATCAGAATCAATCATAATCAATCAATAGACAATCCAAAATATATTATTACATAATACTCCCCTTGGATTTTCTATTTTTAAACAAACAATAGATATGATATGTCTCATTAACACCTTACTAAGAAAAAACTCAATGGGAAAAAAAATCTTACTTAAGGAAAAAGAACGCATATTAATCTATGTTTGATTCACTCCCCCGGAACCAAGTATCAATTTAGATCTATCAAGCGCCGCATCCCAATGCTCTTCAGCGGTCTTTCAAATGTTGTAGTCGGCAAAGTCATGGTAAATAAATCTGTCAGATTATCGGTTCATCGGATCTGTTGCACATCAATCTCCCAATTATTTTGCAAATCATGAGTAAAGAAGAACTTGGGTGAAATATGTTTTGTTCTATCCCCTTTAATGTATCCTCCCTTCAATTGGGAAATGCAAGCCGTGTTGTCTTCGTATAATATCGTAGGGGGATTTTCCTTCCTAAGTGACATCCACAATTCTTCCAAATCAAAATACCCACTCGGATTTATTAATAAAACTTCATATTACATCATCGATCAACTTCAACAAAGACAAAATAAAATGATACTAACACAATTGCTAAAACAATTTTATTGGGATGACATAAAATAAAGTGTCAAAAGACACGATAAACTGAAGCCTTCAAGCGGTGTCTTGAAAAAATCAGCAACTTCCATAGGTGACATCAATGGCATATCAAAATTCTGATCAATAAAATATTTTTCAACACCATTTTCTGGCTTTTTTTGTGATGTCTGATAAAGATCAACAAGATATTTAGCCGTACGGCAGGCCTTGGACCAATGTCCTTACGTTCCACATCTATAACATTTGTCACCCAAAACTTTTTTTTCTTGTTATTATGATCCGATTTTAGTGGATCGCTTCGTTTCCTGCCACGATTGTCAATGCCACGAATTTCGTTGTGATATGTCGCATACTTTCCACGACCGCGTCCACAACAACACTCTACCACGATCTCCACCGCGACCACAGCCAAAATTTGAAAATTGTGTCGCATGTACGTCATGGAATGGACTGGTGCCAGTGGGGTGGTACTCATGATTTTTCATTCACAACTCATTGTTTTGCTCAGCCAGCAGTAGACATGCAATGAGATCAGAATATCTCTAAAAACCTTTCTCTAGATATTGTTGTTGCAGAAGCACATTCGTGAAATGAAAGGTGGAAAAAGTTTTTCCCAACATGTCTTCATCTGTCACATTTTTACCACACAATTTCAATTGTGATGTTATCTTAAAAATAGCTAAATTATATTCAGGGACAGATTTAAAATCCTGCAGTTGCAGGTTGAGCCAATTATATATTGCTTTCGGTAAAACGACCAACCTCAAGTGGTCAAATCTTTCTTTCAGTTGATTCCACAATTCATACGATTCTTTCACCGTTAAATACTCATGTTTCAATCCCTCATCCAGATGATGGTGGAGAAATATCATGGCCTTTACACGGTCTTGGCTTGTCTCGGCATTATTTATGACAATAGTTTTGCCAAGACCCATAGATACATTTGCATCTCAACATCTATGGCTCATGATAAATAATTCTTCCCTGATATGTTTAGGGGTGCAAACTCTTGTTTGGTGATGTTAGCCATTAAAAAGAAGAACGATGAACAAAAATAAAATTTTACATGAACCGCCAAAGAAACACCAATGGAATACTCCGTTGGTAGGGTCTTGTGCTGATAATATGTTATGAAAGTAAAATAATAATAGAGTAAGAAGAAGAAAGACAAAGTATAGAAGAAAGAAAATTAATGTGAATACACTAACTTATTTGAATTGTAATATTACAAAAGATCAATCAGAATCAATCAATAGACAATCCAAAATATACTATTACATAATAAATTATTTTTTTCTGCTTAAACCCGCGTTATCTGGGACCAACTGCCCGACTAATCAGAAGGTTGATCTGGGTCGTGTCAGCAGAGTCTGGCTCTTACTCAGGAATCAGTATCGTTTCATTCTTAATAATTTCCATTGTTGCACGTAAACACTTATAAATGGTTTTGAAGAAAGAAAGAAAAACAAAGTACTGCCTCCGTCCCATAAAAATGTCCATTATTTGTGGTGCATACAGATTAAGAAACTCAATTAATGTGCTGCTATATTGCACAGACACGGATACGGACACGTCGCACGACACGACACGGACACGGCGATACGGCTAATTTTAAAATTTAAGGACACGACACACCGCCGACACGTTATATATATAGGGGGTTCTATTGGCACACCCATTTTTACTACTGACACCCTATTACTCCCGGCACCACAAAAAATTACTTCGGCACCACGGTTGTTTTTAATGAACGAAACGTCGGTGACACTGTTGTTGCTATTGAAAACCACACTAATGTTGGTGTTCAAAAACAAACGTCAGTGACACCAACATTTACATTATAAAAGTGTCACAACTTAGAAACAACAGTGCCACTGACTTTCGTTTTTGAATAGCAACGTCAGTGTAAGCGTCACTGACGTTGGTTTTCAATAGCAACAACAGTCCCACTGACGTTTTGTTCAACAGAAAAAATGATCAAAAAATTGGTTCAATAGTAAAAAAAAGGGTGTGCCAATAAAACCCCCATATATATATATATGTATATATATTTATAAAATGTAAATAAAATTCAATTTATCAAAAGAAAACATTCGTAAACATCTGAAAAAACTAGACAAAATAAGATAGGTATTACATAAACTCTATGAATATCTATAATAGATATTCGACAGCCAAAAGAAATGGTGATTGACCTTCGAAATATAAGAAATTGTAAAAATAATTGTTTATCAACAAAAAACATATAAACTTGATACGGCGTATTATTTATTTAATTATTATAGAAATGAAAATCATGTATTATAACGTTTTCATTGAAGAAAACTTAAATAAAGAAAAACAAATTAAAATTTTGGGTTCAAGAGTGTCGGTGTCGTGTCGACAGTGTGTCGGAAGCGTGTCGGAAACATGTCGGATATTAAAATTTTAAATAATATTAATCTAATCAGCCGACACGTGTCGGAAATGGTGTCGGAGCGTGTCGGAGCATGACGTGTCGTGTCTTGTGTCGGACACGGCACACGGCGACCAGATTGAAATGTCGGTGCATCATAGATGTGTTGTATTTTGGTATTATATTAACATATTTACCCTTCAATTCATAATAAATGTTTGTTATGGTATGCGAAATAAGTGCAATAAATACATGTTGGACTAATGATAGCTTTAGAAAGAAAAAAAAAGGCATTAAATAATACACTGATATTATAAAGTGAGACTTTTTAATGACATAATTTTTTCTAAAATATAAGAATTAATTCAAAAACCGTGTCGGTGGAGGATTTATTCGTTGAGATTCAAGCACTTAGCTTTTCGTGGATTAATACTAGATGCGAAAAGTTGACGCTGGATTGGAATTCATGGAAGGTGTGCCCCTTGGATGCTCACAATTAGCCGGACACGTTTTTGTCTTTTTTTTTTTTATTGCTTCACGGTTGTTGTTTGGTTATTGTTCGCGCAGGAGACTTCCTAATAGTTTGGCGTCTATTTTGTGCCTTTATTTTTTTAGGCCATGTAACCTTGTTTTTCGTAGCATCTTGCTACCTTCAATAAAAATTATTATTGCTGTTAAAAAAAAAAAAAAAAGAATTAATTATGGGACGGAATAGTAATATTCGATCAAAATATTTTAGTTCCTTTGACCAACTTCAAAATGGAACCTTCCTGTCTTTTGATCATTAAGTTCATATTCAAGTCTTAATGGGCCCTACGGTGAGTCGACCCGGATGCCAAGCCCATACCTGTATCCACTCCCTGGCTTAAGCCTTGAATTGCCCCAACTGGATCACCTGAGATTTAAAATGACACTCATCCATTATCATAATTGTTTTTATAATCACTTAATATTCAATTTTCGAAAATTCGAAGATAAACTCAACATTTGAATTGAAAAAAGTCGATTGTCTTTTCGGCCTATGTAAAGCCAATCTATTCATAAGTGTCGTGTCATAGTAGATAGACTGTGTTGTGATTTCTGGCATCCACGGACCACTAGAAAACCCTGAAGAAAATAGAATACTTGGATGATTAAAAAAAAACCACCTGGCACCAAAGAACCAGATCCGAGATCAGTCCATAATCAGTAAACAACACACTTTCTACAGGGCTAGTCTACAAAAATAATTATTTAGCTCCATCTGACAAAATACGGTTTAAAACAACCCCTAAGCAAGATGATTTATTTTTACAAAACTTGTTGAAATAAGCCAAAACCGATCCTCAAAATCTAAGTTGTGAGCTGAAGGAAATTTATCTCTTAATATGGTGGATGAAATAATTACAAGTCCGCAATGTGGGACATTTTATAAACACAACCCCTCAAGTGTGGGTCTATAAAGAGTCTGGGCTACATGACTCACAAGTCATATAAATTGCACTGTAAGGCCAATAAAGAGATTCAATACTTGCATAATAAATGGATGACTTGGAGATCATGTTGAAAATATAAGCTCAAACTCATATAAGAGTAGATGCCTCGATCCTTAAAACCCAGAATGTGAGGTGAGGGAAGTCTCTTAATGAGATGGGTAGAACAATCACAAATGCAACGTAGGACACTTTCAACAAAACCGTTGATGATAAAGTAGATGTAGGGCGAAAGAAAATGGGGCCTCAACTGTTGTGATGGTAAACTATCGGGTTAATTTGATTTTTAGTCCTCTAACTTTTCCTGTTTTTGTAAATAGTCATCTTTTTGCTCCGGTAGCATTTTCAGTCCTATAACTTTCTATTTTCTTGATTTTTAGTCCTTTTTGCCAATTCATCACCGGAGCTCCGGCGAAGTGCTTAGGTGGCTGCCATGTGGTAGCATTTTCAGTCCTATAACTTTATATTTTCTGGATTTTTAGTCCTTTTTGTATATACCCTAAGCCACTTCGCCGGAGCTCCGGTGATGAATTGGCAAAAAGAACTAAAAATCCAGAAAATAGAAAGGTATAGGACTGAAAATGCTACCGGAGCAAAAAAAGACTATTTACAAAAACAGGGAAAGTTAGAGGACTAAAAATCAAATTAACCCGTAAACTATCCCATAATTTATTTCTTTTTTGTATTAAATCAAACCCCTGATCAATTTTTGTCTTAACATATTGGCCCCTAAAACATTAGGGATGGTATGTATTAGCCCCTTTGGTATGTTTTTCATCAGACCAATATGTACCTCTTGTTTCAGCAATTCAACGCAACAAACGACATAAATATATGGTTGACTACAAAATCATTAACAATTATGTGTTCAACGCTGATGTCGTAATGCAGCAAAGTTTGAGTTTGGACAAGGATTTTGAAGTCCATTTTTATGTCGTTTGCTGTATAGAACTCCTGGAAATATGAGCTATGCACTGATGTGATCAGAAATTAAAAAAGAAAAAAAAAACAAAAAACAAAAATTTGTTTATATATAGTGCCGTAATGGTCAATATAAGTAAAAGTGTGGGCTAATGAGTTGCAAAAAATCAATATGATAGTTAGATGACGCTCGATGTCTTTCGCTCATAGATATATGTAAGAAGAATACATTAAATATACGGAAGGAAATCAGGGGCGGACGCAGGATCCCGGATAAGGGGGGGCGATACTATGGGCGAGTGTAAACTTTTAGGGGGGGCAAAAAAAAATACACAACATACATAATAGTGTGTTTTCCGGATCTAAGGGGGGGGGGGCGCTTGACCCCCCCACCTCTTCTTAAATCCGCCCCTGAAGGAAACGCAATAAAAAAATCCGAATATTTACCAGAGGGGACGAAATTAATCCGCTGCTGACCAAATAAGATCAACCAGAACCAAATGATGAATCGTAATATGATAACTTATTCAAAACTAAACATATAAAAGAAATGGGCTTTGTTAATAGCACCACACGTGATCTCTTTTCGGACACCACACTTTGTGTAAATTTCGATTTTACAAAGGTCGAAATCTGTTTTCAACACCTCAGAGTCGAATTTCTGCACGAAATTCGACTATGGAGAGGTTGAAAATAGATTTCGACCTTTGTAAAATCGAAATTTGCACGATATGTGGTGCCGAATAGATTGATTCTGGTATCATTAACGGTTTCCAGAAAGAAATACACCATTCCGTTTCAAAATCAAATGGATAAATAAGTGATTTTCATATGAACATCAAACGAATAAATTTAATATTTTCCATGTCTCATCAAAGAATACGATCAACAAAAGATGTACACATTATAAAAATTCTTCGTCACATAAAGATAATGATGTTGACTGTCGGAGATATTTGTAATGTTTGTAAGTTATAATAAATGGAAGACTTTTTGTCAGTTCTCTCCTCGTATGGCGCGGAATAAAAATTCACAACGGGTGTGGGATGCTATAAAAAAAAAAAGTAGTTTTGTTTATATTTCGTCCTTAAGAAACAACCTCATTTTGAGTTCCAATGCAACCACAGTAGATCATGCTTTTGAAGAGATAAAAGTCGCGGTATGTACATATATTGGGTAGAAATGACAAACATAGATTGGGATTCTTGGAGAATTTATCCTCTTTCTTGCTTGGTCTAAGATTGTGAGTTTTGGATTTTGTACTCTTGAACTCTTTTTTTCTATCTACCATGTTGCTAGATCTTGTTTAATAATTTTATTTTTTCAAAAAGAAAAAAAAAATGGAGTAAATAAGACGTACTACCTCCGTTCCAAATTATAAATCTATTTGTATTTTTCACACTGATTAAGAAGATTGGTTAAATTGTATGTGTCATTAATTTAGATGAAAAAGTCTAAAATTATCTTTGAGTGTTATTGATGTAAAGTAGTGAAAAATTGTGGGTAAATAATAAATGAGAGGTAAAAAGAGAAAATGTAATAAATATCTAATTAGACTTATATTTTGAAAAAAACCAGAAAACTAAATGGATTTACATTTTGGAACAAGGTACACTCTAGAAAAAGTGTTGACAAGTAAATAAAATTATGTATTTATTTGACATTGCTTTTAATTTCTTTTGATTAATATATGCATTTGTGTGGCACATTTACATTGGTAACGAATTTGGTTAAACAATTGTTTTAACGTGCAATATTTCAAACTTGATTTTCATACCTATGTCAATGTTCTGACTACGATTTGGTGTTTCTTTTCAAGCATCACAATTAATAAAATTATTATTGCCGATCAAAAAAAAAAAAAAATAAATCATCATATTAATTACAACAATACATCATTTTCATCATATAATATTTTCAAGAGAAAAAAAGCCCATCATATGCAATTTTCCTAAATTACATGAACGTGTTATTGATGAGAGACAATCCTTCTATGCATTTTATACATATTTTATCCCATTTTTATAGCGTTTCAGATAGTAATTTTATCATTCAGGCGCTACGCTTAATCTCACTTATTTTATCTCTTTATGTTCCACATCACACTTAATGAGAACTCTAGTTTTTATCTTTAAAGTGTGGACTTTAATCACGCACACACACGGTACTTCGTACCCAATGATTTAATTGGGTTTCTTTTGTTGTGTGATTTAGGATTGAAAGTGTTTAAGAGGATGATTGGTATGGAGAATGGTGATTTAAAAAGGAGTTGAAGAAGAATTTTGAGGAAAAAGATTTAAATTTGGAAATCTGTAGTCTCGATACTTACCAAAGCCATCTTGATGGTCATCGCAGCCTGGCAGTTTTTTCGGCAGAATACACAGCAAATTCATTAGTCACCAGACAAGCCTTGATGACTACCACATGTGAATTGAGCAGAATGGTCACTAAACTTCATGTACTTACCGGGAAGACCTTAACATCCACCACGGCTGAACAGAGGATGCAGGACAGTTTGGGTAGCCACATGACAAGGCTTGGTGACTACCACAACATGAACAGAATGCTATAGAAAAATTGGGTACTTACCAAGATCGAGAGTTGCAGTGCCCACCGAAGTCTGTTCTTGAAGCATTTTAATCCCTCGTCCTCATTTGAGAAAATGGACGAAGGGGAGTCTTGGGGACGATTTTGGGGATGTGGAGAGCACCATCTCTTCTCACCTCGAAATTCTCAGCTTTTAGGTAGATTTAGCCACACACAAAAAAATCAAATTCAAAACCAATTTATGTAATCTCCTTATACTTTTTTACATCTCTCTTTCCCCTTTTTAGTTTCTTATGCAAAAAAAAAAACCCCAAAAATACTTGTTCTTAGCTTAAGCAATTACTTGTAAATGGAGCTTGGTCTTTGTTCATCCATGGTGGATACATCATTCCTTGGTTGAATCTTAATGAAAAATAGACTAATTTCATGTTTTCATCTTTGAATTAAGGTAAATTTTCTTTTTTTAGTGTATTTTTTTTGTTTTCATGGCTTTGGTTAGTATGAATTGCTTGGCTATTGCATTAATTATGAGTGGTGATGAGAAAATAAAATGAGCTGGAAATCTTGTAATTGCTTGGATTCAAATGGGGTAGTCTTGTATGTTCTTAATTGGTTCAAGTCATGGTGATTGATCTTCATGTGTGTGAGTAATTCGCGGCTACTTGCACCATCTAAGTGTTAATTCGAGATGTAATTGTAAAAATTGACATGGAAACAAGTCATCATGAACACTTAGTAAAATCATCAAGAGATAGACTTGATTTCTAGAGTGTTTGTTACATAATCTTAGATTGGGCATTTCATAGTGTTTTAATGCGTAACTATTCATCCAAATCTAGTCCTAGGTCTTTCGATCACGTTTTGAACGACTTTATAGTAATTGATGTTTAGTTATAGTTCATAAATGCGAGAGATTGATTTACGTTAACTAAGTAAATAGCACCTTAACTGTGTTGAGAACTCATGAGTAAAGCTTGATTCCAAGTAGTTACGATATTTCATATCTAGTTCATTGGAACATCACCCGAGCCACCTCGTTTCATATCATTTCCCCTTTATCCGAGTCATTATAGTTTTAGTTAATTGCATTTTTAGTTAGCTTTTCATTATTTGCCTTATAGTTGGTTAAGATTCTAATTCTCGAGTTATGGATACACCTACACCACATTTACAGAATTCATCCAGATTCTGTATGCAAAGGTTGACAACTACATAAATAGGGAATATTATGCATTAAGTTTATCACATAATTTAGGTATATCTTTCCTAAAGATAAAACTATGCTGGAAGACTCTTAGGTTCCGTTTGTTTTCGTTGAAGTTTTTTTTTAAAGTTTTTTTACATCAATTCATCAATCATTTTTTACAATTTTCTCATCAATCATTATTTCAACTACAAATAAAAAATATTAAATTATCTTTCACAATTTCACTTTATCTACTTTATTACTTTTTTTTACCATTATTTTATTCATTATACCACTTTATTTTACTTTCTCTCACCAATCATTTCTTTATCCACACAAATTTCAAAAAAACATTTGAACTTTCCAATCATTACTTCAATCATTTTTATTATATTTTATTATCCACTAGCATATAAAAAACCTCCAAAATAACAAACGGAACCTAAAATTGCCTCCAGAGGGAATGACCCTAGCTCTAGCCACTTGAGCTAGGCCTCATCAACAGATAAAAATAATATTTGAAATTGTAAAATAGATAATTTGTTAAGAGTATTCGATGCAAGTGCTCTAATTGTATGAAACACGGCTCAAGACATATATGTCTCTATTGTTGAAAACTTGAAATTATTTATTGATTTTAAAACTTATATTATTTTATTTTGAGATATACAGTATATATTTAAAATAAAATAAAAATGGTATCTCTTATATTTTTTAATTAATGCAATGAATGCGGACACATTATCTCCTATAAAAAGAAAGAATATGGGATAATGGTGGTTGTTTTGGATCTCATAAAATCTGCCACAGATAATGGATTGATTGGGTTTTTATCTTTTTCTATAAATCAAATAAATATACGTTGACAAAACATACTCCCGAAGACTTATTCACGCAGTTTGTCATCTTTGCTTTTTCTTTCGGAGTACAGTGCTTTTTTTAACACAGAGTAGTACCAAAAAGATAATTTAAATACATATATTTTTGTTTTCTTCCTTACGATTCTTGACTACTGAGTAATATTGTGTTTCGGGTTTTTTTCCGCTGCAAACGAAAGTATCAACAGGTCATCGAATTTTGGAAATGCAACACACTATCATCTTTTTTACCCTTTTTACCAGTGCAATAGAGTGCAGTAGGAACGTTTTACTTTTTTTTAAAGATAGAATAACTGTGTTTTCCCATAGGTTCGTTCGTTTAATTTCCCAACAGGTTAAACGTCAAACAGTTAGTTTATCTTCCATTTAGTGTCCGAAAAGTGTAACTAAGAAAGAAATATTGTTCCAGCTGTTGGCCGGCTGAGGGTGACTTTGTCAACATTAATTCGGTAAAATTAATCTATAAAAAGCGACCTAAATGTGAGGTTATTTTCAATGCTAATTATCAATAAATCTTTCACTGAGTAAATTAATTAGCATTAATTTATGGCAGAAAAGTTTTGCATTTTGGTTTTGGTATGACCCACTTCTATTTATGGCAGCAAAAAGTCGAAAATAAAAATGATTGGAACGTCGCTGATAACCATTTGTGGATTAATCTTTGGAAATTCGTCAATGGTAAATCAACTTTAATTTCTTGTGCTTCCCTTTCGTTTTTGTTATTTTAGTTATGTGTTTTTGTTTTTTCGTTTCTTTGCTCAATGGGTTTTTTTTTTTGTGAGAAATATTTTTGGACCCAAAATCAGTTTTTTAATATGTATAATTTTCACAACTCTATAAGTTAAGGAAAGTGATTTTGGCACAAAAAAATTTATACCGAGAAAGGTTCCGAAAGCAATATGAGTGGTTGTTTGTTTTCTGTTTCTTTTTTTTTAACTCACAAATCTCATTGGATGGTGCAGACAGGGGCGGACCTACCCCCAGGGTGGGTGGTCTCAATACCGCCCCAAATTTTGAAAAAAAATTATTATTATCGTGTTATTATCATTAGTGTGTAATGTGCATTTTTGTTAACAAAAATACTATCTATTCTAACGGTTTAGGAACAAACTTTCTTTAGTCTCAGTAACCTAGGTTGTATGTTCAAATCTTGATATAAGCATTAACCATCCCTAAAAATTTCCGCCATTGGAGCTGCAGATATTTTTTCCAGTGTGTGTTTTTTTTTTGTGCTTATATACCAATATCATCTCGGATTATTTTTAGCTTTGTAGTTTATATATAAGTTTCTTGTGTCGATTTCTTTTTTGTGTGTATTTTGTGTATAAAAGTAATGTGCCTAAATCATCTTACATCAGTTAAATATGATCAAATAAAGTAGAAGAGTTTATTAAGAGTTTCTCGGTTATGGGCACCATAACAATATTGAAGTAAGGTACATCCAATTATCATTGAGTAAGTACACGTAATTAATTCATAATGACTACCGTATTGAATAATCAAGAGTTATTTCATCAAGAACAATACGTAATCCTTCCTCCCCAAAAAAAAAAAAAAAAATGTAATCCAAAAACGTCTTCGTAAAGAATTAGCAGTGACTTTGATAATATCAATAATTTTCAACCAATTGGTGGAGTATTTCTTTTCTTAGATTATTGAGTCTAAAAATAGTATAGTCAATTTTTACATGCACAAAATTATTATTATTATTATTATTATTATTATGATTATTATTATTATTATTATATATACACACCTATCACTCAATTGTTAAAGTTCAACGTGTATTGCAAAAAGTGCGAAGAGAAAAAAAAGGTAAAGTGACGGTTACAGAAGAGAGAAGTAAGAGGGGTTTTTCCTACTCACAAAAAACTAGATATTAATGTGTCATCATCCTTATCTTTTACACTTGTCCTCTATATATATATTTTGCATAAAAGAAAATTTGCATAAAAGAAACAAAAATAAAAACAACTAGTAGAAGATGGTAAAAATTATTAAGAACTTTGTAATTCCATCAATTGCTTTGGTGAAACAATCGGCTAGGCACCATTGTAACAATATTGAAGTAAGGTTACATATGTGCCAATTATCAATACATGGCAATGTTTGTGAAACAAGAACCCCAAATCGCTAACGTAAACTAGAACCAATGGTTTTGGTTTTGATTTTGATGATACTAAAGATCGGCCTTTGTTGCTGATGCAATCGCATCTCTGCAAACCACTATAGCCATGTCTTTAGGACTCGTAAGTGGTTTGTAGTAGAGTACTAGTTGCTGTGGCTCGTCAAATAAAAAATGATTGAACGTCGCTGATAAAATGATTACTAAAGTTTTTAATATGTCATTATTTATAGGTATTTGTGGATTAATCTTTTATAATCACTTTGAAATTGGTCAATTTTAGTTGCTTACGCTCAATGGTAAATCAACTTTAATTTCTTCTTCCTTTCTTAAAAGAAAACAAATCGTTTTTGTTATTTTAGTTATGTGTTTTTGTTTTTTCGTTTCTTTTGATCAATGGAATGTTTTTTTTTTTTTTTTTTTTTTTGTTGTATAGCATAGAATTGGGAGAAATATTTTGATTAAATAAAATCCCTTTTGACCCAAAATTCTTGCCAGTTTATTTGAATATGTATAATTTTCACAACTAATCTCGATCTATAAGTTATAAGGATGTTAAGTACAAAGGCTTTATATGATGAAGATAGATTGTTAAAAGATAAAGAATTTTGAAAAATATGAGGTTTTGGCAAACATAGTCCTAAAAATGGAATTTCTTCCCGACCTTAGTACAGAGTAGAAGTGGAGATGTCTTTGAATCTCGTGGCGAGATAAATTTTGAGAAGGAGGAAAAATATCATCACCTAAGTAATGTGATGGTAATGAAGGTTCTGAAATTATAGGAATATCAGACCTAGACAGTAAATCAGATGATTCAAATGGAAAACACTTTTCATGAAAAACAACATGTCTGGAAATAATCATATCATGACTCTCAAGATTATACAGAAGATATCCTTTTGTAGTAGAGGAATGACCAAGATAGACACATGCCACACTTCTAGGATCAAATTTTGACCTATATATATTATTCTTAGATAATCAGCTCCTCTTATACAAATTCGTAAATCATCCCACCTCTTTGATCCTGAAGTAGACATTTATTAGCCTCAAATAAAACCTGTAGACTAGGATTTTTAGTGAGTCTACTTAGGGATATCAGATTTATGTAAAAACCAGGCACATATAACACTCCTGTCAATTTGAGTTTTTCATTCAACTGTACTTCTCCTATATGTGTGACACATACCCTAGTACCATCTGGAAGATTCACATTTACATTCTTAACTTCATGACTGTGTGAGAATAACCTCTTATCACATATGACATGATCTGTTGCCCCTGAATCTAAGATCCATTTCATTGATGATTTACCAGATTCAGCCTCCTTATCTCGGCATATAAGATCTTGTCGATAGATGTATGCTTGATTAACAAGATGTTGTGAATCTGCTTCTTTGTTATTTTGCTTTCCAGACAACAACTCTTTCAATCTGTCATATTCATATGATGTAAGAGAAACTTGAACATTATCAGTTGTGGCTCCTTGTGAACTTCGATTATCAACATCTCCTTCCACCATATTAACTCAATTTATCTTCAACATGTCCTATCTTTCCACAGAGAAAGTACACGAGTTTTTCTCCTCGATTATGAGCATTTCCTCTCCTCTCGCCCCTGCTCCAGAAATTATCAGTAACTCTTGTCCTTTGATCATTTTGACTTGCATTCGATCTACTAAACATAACAGTGGGATCACCAAAACTTATGTTCTGACTATTGGGTGCTCTCTGCCTCTCAAACTTCAAGGCCAGACCAAAAACCACCTTGATATTTGGAATTGGTGACATTAATGCAAGTTACCGGCTCAAATGCCTGCATACCCAATGAAAGTGCAGGTGGCTTTGTTGAGAGGAAATCATTTCTTTAGCGGTCGGACTAACGATCCGTCGATGAATCCGGCTTTATTCTTCATTATCAATGACATGCGTCTTTGACTGCTTCCATGAGAATGCCCATTGGGATGTATGTAAAAAGGGCTTGAAACTGGAATTACTTCCACATCATGAGCTTGATTCGCCATTGTAGCAGAATCTAAACGAAGATTTTTATGATTGCTTCATAGATGAAGAAAGTGATGATAGGAAGTATCATATGATGACTGCCTAGATATTTACAAGTATATGGATGCTATATATATATATTATTCTGCTAATGTAAGCAAGAAAGTGGTGCATGCATATATGAAGCAAACGGATTGCTTTATAGATGAAGATGATGAGGAAGTATCATATGATGACTGCCCAAGTGCTGGATGCTATTGTGAAGCAAACGGGGGTGCCTACTTCTCCTGTGCCATTTATCCCACTCCTCCTCTCACTCCTTGATGTTTTACTGATGGATCAGTGAACAAATATATATATATATATATATATATCTAGGGGTGAGCAATAAATTAAATCAATAAACCAATCTGAAACCAAATGACCAAAACCGAAATGATATAAACCAGTTGCAGACCGAATTATGTGGTTGATTTGGTTTGATTAAACTGGATTGGTTCTGGTTATTTTTAATCTTTCAAACCCAACCCGAATCAAAACTGGTTGACTGGCAATACATAAAACAACGTCGTGATGATTATGCATGTATATTTTATTCATATAATCACCTCAATATTGTAAGGAATTATGTTTTTGTTTTGTGTATGGTTATCTTATTTAAACTTTCACCCTATAAAGTTTGTGTACTCTATCAATAAATAATAGATTGAAAATGAGACTGATTGAGCCATTCAATAAATAAAATTAAATAAAAAAATTAAGTTAAGACGTTTGTTTTCTTTTCGGGGATCAGTTTTATTGCGTTTCCTTGACTTATTTATACACCGTTTATTGGATTGTATAAATAACCACAATATTTATTTGGAAAAAAAAAATTATTCCATAACAAATGTACATAACAAAATGCCACAACAACTTTTTTCATAATTGATTTTTTTTAATCCATTTGAATCAATAGGTCTCACATAATAATCAATGGTTCAAAAATGTGTTATGGAACTTTGTTGTGCCTTGTGGCACTATCACTACTCAAAAAAAAAACAATGCTTCTCCTCATTAAAAAAGAGTAGTGATAACGCCACAACAAATGTACACAACAAAATACCATAATACACTTTTAGACCATTGATTATGATGTGATACCTATTGATTCAAATGGGTCTCAAAAAAATAATGATGAAAAAAATTATTGTGACACTTTGTTGTGCACGTTTGTTGTAGCATAAGTATTTCTCTTAAAAAAAAGAGTAATGATATAGACACAACGGTTGTGGCACAACGAATGAAACAACAGTGATCTATAGCGTTGATAATAATGTGTCTAAATTGATTGATGATATGTAATCTAATATAATCAACGATGCAGATCACCGTTGTGTTCACTCGTTGTAGTATAACCGTTATGCACGTATCATTACTCTAAAAGAAAATAAACAAAGGCGTGTGTTACCCTCCCTACTTCCATGCCATCATGCGTCACCTCTACATCGACCCCCGCCGATGCTGCGGAGGAGCTTCCATGCATGCTCGGACATGACATCAGCTATAACGCCCCGTTCCGAAAATCCGAGTATTTTTAGAAAAACGGACCATTCGGCAATGCCCTGAGAAAACTCTCGTAACACAAAGCCTTTCTAACTAAAACATTTTCCTAAGTTAATAACGGAAGCTAAACAACAAAACTCGGGTCTAACAAAATCACTCACTATTTCCCAATTTTCCAATTATTATATCATCCATTGATAACACCCAATTAGCAATTCTAATCACAAATACTTTGTTACAACGTACATTCCCATATCATAATCTCAAATGTAATACCTCAATAAATACTCACAATAAACCAATCTTTGTCATCAATGCTTAGTTAGACATCCAATATCATCACCAATTTCTATATCTGAAAAACATAGGAATGTAAAATGATGAGCACTACTACACCAGTGCTCCGTAAGAAAAGTCCTATCAAAAGGGAACTAAGGCAGTCACCGGGCAAACTAATCAAACTTCACTTTTGAGTTGATAAAAAAATGATATAAATTATTTAAAATAATTGAAAAGCTACTATAAATAAATAAAATGATGGGATTAATCAAATTTATCAAACTAAAGTACGATTATCATGAGCTTCTTTCTTTTCTTTGTTATGTGAGCCTACTAAGAGAGGCTCATAATGTAACTGGAATGTAACGGTTCAAGAGTATTACGTCACATTTATTATAACCCATGAGAAGGGAAACTTTTTTTTGATCGGCAATAAATATTTTATTTATGTGAATTCTCAAACAAGATGCAAGAGAAGGATAGTACTGTAGAATAAAACTTCAAACAATACAATAGACTAGTAAACTACAATCTGCAAAAGAGAACGTCAAATATGCCTAACTAGGAGTGTCTATCGGATACGACTTCCATTTGTTCCAATCTAAAGCAAGCTTGTCACATCGACCGTTAATCCACGCAAAGCTGATTGTTTGGATTTCAGCAAATATGTCCTCCATTGCCGTGGCTTTTGAGTTGAAAAAATACTCCAACATGTTATTTTCCTCGTAGCATCCCAAATCTTGCAGAATTTGTTTTGCTTTACATGCAAAGGAGTGTTGTGATGTAGTGATTGCCAATTCGAAAATGAAGTAAACTGAGTTCGCCACCAAGATGAAAATTTGTCCCAAATCTTCGCAGCAAAGGGGCAACGACAAAACAAATGATTTCCATCTTCCATATCCAAGGAGCAAGATGGGCGTAAAAGGCTAGGGAGAATGATACCTCTCATCGAGAGATTCGAAAGAGTGGGAAGCCTATGTCGAGAAGCCCTTCAATTAAAAATATTCACCTTGGATGGTACCAAATTATTCCAACGAAAATGAGGGGCATCATTTTCCAAGGTAGATCTATCATCTTCAAGCAATTTTTCTTTCAAGATAGCCACTGAGAATGTTCCTTTTGGATTGAAACTCCACGTGGGAACATCATTTTGACATGCATGAAGAGAAGTGTCCGGGAGAAAAGCATAAAAGTCCACTAGTTCGCCCAATTCCCTTCCTCTAATTTCCATTCGCCAATCCCAATCCCATTCCCAAACATCATCACAGATCATCCTACGGTCTTTTACCAAACAATCTTTTCCACTAGAAAGGTGATAGAGTCTCGGGAAGCGGCATTCTAAAGACTCATCCCCCACTCAAACGTCTCTCCAAAATTTTACACTATTTCCATCCCCCACCCTCCATCTAAGGGATGAAATGAGATTCACTCCTTTCTTTTCAATTCTATCCACATTTCTAATAATGTTGCCCCATAACTTGCCTTTCCTACCCATCACAGACTCATAATTAAACCCACCCTTTTCTTCATAAAGCAACTGAATAATACTCCTCCACAAGCTTCCGTTCTCTACGTTATATCTCCACCACCATTTACCCAACAAAGCAACATTTTGAATCCTCAACCCTCCAACTCCTAAGCCCCTTGAGATTTTGTGTTTAAGAATAGATGACCAAGAGATCCAAGAAATTTTACGCTCATCCCCAACCCCTCCCCAGAAAAACCACGCTCGAATTTGTTCTAAGGTGTTGATCACAGCAATAGGAGTATGAAACAAAGAGAAGTAGTACAATGGAAGACTATCAAGGACCGATTTGAGGAGAGTAAGTCTTCCACCCATCGATAGAAATCTACACTTCCATCCTGTCAATTTTGTTTTGAATCTATCAATCACCGGCTTCCATGAGCTGACAAGATTCATATTTTGCCAATAGGTAATCCCAGATAAGAAAAAGGGAGCTCGGCAGCATTTGTTAAGGGTGTTTTTACACGTTTTATATTGATATATTTTATAATGTTTTCCCCGACATTCGTATTAATCGCATGGAAATCACGTGTTTAAATGGAATATTGAGCAAATGACATTTTAAATGAGTTAATCGCAAAGTTGGTGGATTTGTATGTTTTAATTATGATTTTATGGTTATTGGAATTATGTTATGCTTTGCGGTGTTTTTGACGTGATGTAGATACATGTTGGAGGCTAAATTGATGATCAATGTTGATATAATTCGAGCTAAATCAAGATAAAGATGGGATAAAGAGATAAAGATCAAGAAATCGAAATTTGGTCATATTGATCAAGCGTCTGTGTTCCGTCCAGTGGGCGGGCGTTTGAGACATTGAACGCAGCGCCCAGAAGGTATTTTACATTCAGCAAGTTTGGACGCAGGTGGACGCTGGGATGGACGGCGTTTAAGGAAGGCTCACCGATTCGAAGTTCATTGTAGAGCGGACGAAGTCCCAGAAGACCAGACGGGCGTCCGACCGCCGATCAAGCACAACCGACTTAGTTTTGACCTAGCCGCTTTAGTTCATCTATATATAGCAGCTTTGTATTAAACCCTAAAATCATCATCGACGACCTACAATGACTTTCATAAATAAACAACAGACTTTTTGTCTTTCTTTTTGGTTTTCGAATGCAATCAAAACAATCTTTTGATCTCAAGGTTGATATGAGTAGCTAAACTCTTGGGTTGAATGACGGGTGAAGCAATTCAAGAGGCGTTACGGTTTTCTTATTTTTCTCGTTTTATTTCGACAAAGGTTAGATTTATATTGCGCTTATTTCGTGCTTCATATCGATAGATAAAGCCTGTGATGTTTGTTTAACGATAGTTGAATGAATTCTAGATCACCGCAATAGTAATCGATTAATCAATTTGTCCGAAACGAAAGTTATCAAATTGTTAACCTAGATAATAGGTTCGAAAGAATTTATGCCTATCGTGCTTAAAGAATCAATCTTTGATAAAGTTGATAAACAAATTATCTAAGATATTAGTAATTTGCGCTTAGTATAGTTAATCTTGGCCTTAGTTGATTTGCATGCGTAGGAAATTAAGAGCCTTTGTGGTTATCTTGAATTGTGGATCCTTGTTCGCCTGCCGCTTTTCTCCCATTATTTGATAAACCTAAAATTATTAGTTTTGTGACACTTTTAGCCTAAACTTAAAAACGATTCAACCTCACGCCTCGTGGGATCGACCCGCATAACCGCTTTACTACAAGCTTTGCACTTGGAGCGACTAACCGGATTTTTATTACTTGTCTTTTGTTTCGCTTACAAAAATCCACCACAAGTTTTTGGCGCCGTTGCGGGAACTTGGCACGGTTTTATGTGTTTTTTAGCATAAGATTTAGGTAGATCATTTTATTTCTTGCTTTAGTTAGGGTTTAAGGTTCTCCCCCAGTAGCCTCTTTTCTCGCAAATTTCGCATCTGCTTTTGTTCTTCCGTACCAAACGAGCGCCTGGATCGTGGACGCCCGTTCACTGGAATTTTTCTATCTTATTTTACTTTTATTCACTCGAACGAGCGTCCATAATATTTGGACGCCCGCTCGTATTCCTCGCCAACCGACGAGCGCTTTGTGTCAATACCCACCCAGACGCCCGTCCATAACCTTGGACGCCCGTCTGTCTTCCTGACTCCTTTCTTCTCTTTCTCTTTCTCTCCTGAGTTTGACTTCGTTATATGCAAACACGAAGTAAACAAGGACGATTAATTTTGAACTCGAGCTTGAACGAGACGTAGTTCGAGTAAACCGTAAACGAAAGTTCCCGAGCCCGTCCCGATTCCCCGAAGAGGAAATCAAGAGAGTTTGAGTGAAAACTCTTCTCAAGATAATTTCTTATCCAACCTTTTCTTTGAGGAAGAAACTCACGATTCAATGGCTCAAGCCAACCGCACTGGCAGACTATGCCACTCCCGTGATGTGAACATCCGCTCGGCCGTGGTTATCCCTACCGATACAAACCCCATTTGAGATAAGACCACCCTCATCCAGGATGGTGCAACATGCATCAACTTTCTATGGGTATCAATCGAGAACCCCTATACGCATCTTTATGTATTTCTCGGGTATATGCGATACTACTCGCATTAAGGATGTCGACCAAGACATCATTAAGTTTGAAACTATTTCCATTCTCACTCCGTGGAGAAGCAATGGAATGGTTTAAATCTCTTCCTTCCGAATCTATCCAAACTTGGGCCCAAATGAAAGTCAATTTTTGGCCCAATATTTTCCTCCGTCTAAGATGAATTTCAATGTCTTAACGAGATCTCAAACTTTCATCAACTGAGTGATGAATCTTTCATTAAGGTGAATTTATACGATTTATAACGCTATATTCTATGATATTTCTCCCGTATTTGTACTAAATTGCATAAGAAACGAGGGTTTAATGGATATATTGAGCAAATGAGATTTTAAATGAGTTAATCGCAAACTTGGTTAATTTCGCGCTTTTAATTGTGATTTTATGATTATTTGAGCATTATTACATTTTGCGATGTTTTTATGTGTTATAGATACATGTTTGAGGCTCAAAAGATGATCAAAGGTTGGTTAAGTTCGAGCTAATTGATGATAAAAGAGATAATGAAGAAGTGGGATAGAGATAGAAGAGATAAAGATCAATAAATCAAAATCGATCATATCAAATCGGCGTCCGAATCTCTCCGTCCAGTGGGACGGGCGTCTCGATGTAATTGAACGAGCGCCCGTGATGTCATCTTTGATTCGTGAAGTTTGGACGCCGGAGTGGACGCTGGATGGACGAGCGCGCCTGGTCATGACTCGCCCGATTCAAGTTTTATTGAAGAGTGGACGGGCGTTCAAGGTTTCGGACGGGCGTCCGGTGGCCGACTTAGCGAACCGACTTTGAAATCTATATATAGTCGGTCGCTTTCTCCACAAAAGAGGATCATACACTCATTATTCAAAACCCTAAACCTAAAGGCGGCTTTAGGCTGCGCTTTTCATCTTTTTTATTCCTATTTTTATGCTCTTAGTTTAGATTAAACACTAGTTACTTTTTATGCAATCGCTTTCGCAAATTTGAGTTGCTGAGGATGTTCAGAGGCTAAAAGCTTCATCAAACGAGTATTGTGAAGCCGTCCAACAATTGTTGATTTCGTTTTCTTCGATTATACTGTGAGTTTTTAATAAAGGTTGTTTCTTATTCATGCTTATTCAAGTTTAATTTGCTTTTATATCGGAAGATATGCATGTGTTGATCGTTTATTGTTGATGGAAGTCTTAATAAACCTAGATCACCATGAATAAGAATAGTAATTCGAATCTATCATAACGGAAGTTAATAGGTCTCGATTACTTAGATTATAAACACAAAGTTTGCACCTTTGGTTAGAAAACGCTAAGAATCTTACATCGGAAGATAATAGATTGATAGATGAACTTTCTAAGGAATTAGGGTTCACGTTTAGGTAAGGTGAATCACAACTCGAATAAAACCGCAATATAATCGAGATAGGGAATCAATGCTTGTTGGATAGGTGGATCAATCCTCGTTTGCTCGTTATAAATTTGATTTAAATCCTTAAAAGCTTGAATTTGTCTAGTTAGTTTACTTTTATCTGCACCTTAGATTAGTTAGTTTAAATTGGTTCGCAGCCCGTATCCTTCTTGGCTTTAGATCATCTCTTCGTCCAGCTTTTACGTTTCGCTTAAGTTTAATTTATGATTCGCTTAGTTTTATCCGCTATTTAGCTCGAGAATCGTGACATAGGTTAGTTAGATAAAAACTAGAAATCACAATCGCTTAGTTCCCCGTAAGATCGACCCGGCATTAGCCTCCATACTACGATCCTTATACTTGAGGTTAACCGGATTATTACTTGTTTATTTTGTGTTGATAAAATCCGTGACAAGTTTTTGGCCCTAAACTAGAACGGAAAAATAACTGGACGGAGGATTGTTAATCCAAAGCCGAAATATAGTTATGGGACAAAATAAATAAAACTACATCTACGAAAAAACAAGAAACTAACTATCAATCGACCAACCATAAACAAACCATGATCAACCTATTTCCAACAACCATCACCCCACCAAGGAAATAAGATAGACAAATATTTATTCACAAGTTATCTTGGATTATTATCTTATCTAAAGAAGCGCTTCCTCTTCCGATTTATCACGCCATTAATTAGTTTACCTTCCGGTCTTGACTAATATCGATACAAATCAAAGATATGGATTGAATCTAAACTAACAACAATATTATCCTCAACTTCCGCTTGTTGGAATAATTATTGTCAATCTCCTCACAATAATCTAATGAATCTATTAACTTCCGTTATCTAAATTCGATTAACATGCGGCATAAAAACATGAAAGAGAACAAGAACAACATAATGAATTAAACACATGAAAAATCCTATCTTTCCGTAACGGTGATATCCTCAATTCAAATCTAAGATAATCTTGCATCGAATTAATCAAATTGTGGTTCTCTCGTAAACCTAGATATTTAACCTCACGAACTTCCGTTATGTATAAATTAAAAATCTAGTCTTTCCTATGGTGATCTAAACTACACCGACTTCCGCCATACGGTAGCATCAACAAGCAATAATCTTCCGATATAAATTGCAAGATACAAATAAACAAAGGAAAGAAACAATTTGAATTAAAACTTACAAAATCATCCATGAATTGACATTAAAGTGTCACTGCAAAAAAGGTTTCACTAAGCTTGTTTCATGGCTGAACCATGGCGGCAACAAGAAGAAAACAGAAACGAAAAAAAAAAATATCTAATCTAACCACCACCGCCGGCCAAGCATGAAGCTCGGCCGGCCGTCCGCCTTCTTGACTTCTCTAGGGTTCAAAGAAGAGCTGCTGTTGTGTAAAAATTCGATATGGTATATTATTAGGGTTGAAAAGCTGCTGCTATTTATAGAAAATCCGAGGCGGTTGCTACGATAGCGGTGCGGACGCCCGCTCACAAGGTCGGACGCCCGTTCACTATTTTCAGCAACAGCATCCAAACTTGTAACGCTCATATCTCGGGCCTCGTAAGTCGGAATGGAGTGATTCAAAATCCTGTAGAATCCTCTTTTCAAGACCTACAACTATTATCTTGAGGTCCAGAGTAAAATCGGTTGTTATCATATCAAGAACTTCGTTGCAAGGTCGTCACTACCCGGAATCCTGATTTTCCGACATTTATCTTGCTTGATTTCTTTTCCACTCGAATTTATCTCTTTAAAATCATCCTTTCCATCAACAATGTGTATCTACAATGTAGGAAAGACATACCAAAGCGTAACATAAAATCATGATTTTAACACATAAATCGCTACGTTCTGCAATTTAACCTATTAGAAACACCATTTACTCAATTAATCGATTATAAGCTCGATTTCTATGAAAATCCTAAGAATATGGGGAATATTGACATAAAATATATCCTTATAAAACGTATAAAATCACCCTTAACAACTATAAACCGGTTAACCTCAAGTATAAGGATCGTAGTACAGAGGTTAATGCCGGGTCGATCCTACGGGGAACTGACGAATGTGAATCCTAGTTTCTGCTTTAAACTAACTATGTCACGAATCTAACCTAAACAAATATGCAGAAAAAGTAACTAGACAGAGGAGATTAATCCAATGCTAGGAAAGACTGAAAGCGATAAATAAACTAAACTAAAGTGCAGAAAAGTAAACTAAAGCTAAACAATTCAAGTTTTAAGGATTAAAATCAATTTATAACGAACGAACAAGCAATTGATCCACCTATCCTATCAACATTCAATTCTAACTCGGATTAATTCGTGATCTCTACTCAAGTCGTGATTCACCTAATCGAAGGCATAAACTCCTACTCTCGTAGACGAGTTCGTTTTCTAATCTTTTATCTTTCGATGTTAAAGATTACGTCTTTCTAACCTAGGCGTGAAATCTTTCAATTTCTAATCTGTAGATTTAATCTAATAACTTTCGCTTTGATTAGATTAAAGGTCTAAACTTTTATCATGGTGATCTAACATTAACATGACTCTCATCAAGTTAAAAACAATCATAAAAGCAACGATCTTTCGATGTAATTGCAATACATAATGATAAACAATGATAAAAGAAACAACTTCAAGTAGAAACTCACGAATTAATCACGAACAAAACTCAATTGTTGAATTGGACGGCTTCACAACGCTTGTTCAAAGAGGATTAGCCTCTTAGCATCCTTTGAAAGCTTGAAATTGATGAAATAAAGAACATAAATCTAACTATCTAATCTAGATGTTTTATTGCATAAAAACTGGAAAATAAAGGAGTAAAACGCAGCTAAGCCGCTCCCTAGGGTTTAGGGATCGAATTGTATGTTTAGGGTTTGGTGAAACGCGCCTATTTATAGATTTTTAGGTCGGTTTCATTGAGTCGGTGCCGTGGGCGCCCGTCCACTATCTTGGACGCCGTCCAGCCTCTATGAACGGAGAATGAACGCCGCTCGTAACGCCCTCAAACTCTCTCGAATGTAAAATACGATTACGACGCCGATTCACTTTTATGGACGCCCGTCCACTACTCAGCTCCAGTATTTTGCTCATAACTTCACTTCTAGGGCTCCAAATGAGGTGATTCAACATGCGTTGGAAAGCTATTTCAATCCTCTACAACTTCCATCAAGACAACTTTCCCTGAAAGTGCCTACAAGTGTGGACAAAATCCCCATGAAGTGCCTGGTTCCGGTTTCTTCAATGATTCTTCACTTAAACATCTTCCAACTCTTCCATCTTCATGTGATCATCGTTTAAGCTCCTTACTCATCATGAAAACGTATCTAACAACATGATAGAAACATGCAAAATGTAACATCATACGAATAAACATAAAACACCGATAAAATCACGTAAATATCTCGATTTTGCATTTAAACACATTTAAAACTCGTTTACTCAATAATTCGATAAAACCAACACTTTTCTATAAAAAGTACTAAAATACCAAGGATATTGTTACGGGAATAACGTCATATAAATCATAAATTTCACCCTTAACAACTCCCCCACACTTAAACTTTGCTCGTCCCGAGCAAAACAAAACAAGATAAAGGCTCGGAAAGAATATAGACATCTCAACACATATACCATTTAGTCAATAAACTAGAAGTTCACCCGTGTGTGTGCATAGCCATAGAAAATTTCCACTAAATCCAAACTTGAGGAACTCAAAGCAAAACTAGCTAATACCCCCTCGTGGACTAGTAATAAATGACACTCATAAGATGCACCCTACAAACGTGACATATCCCGAAAAGAATGATCGAATGAATCTAGGGCCTTTCTGAAATACTCAGAGGACAATCCCTACAACATATCCATCAGCTTTATCTTTGGGATAAGATTAACGAAAACTAAGCCTTATATTCAATTTCGTAACAATATCTTAGTTGATTTAGCCATTTCACTTTAAACACACATTACAACAAGCTATTGCCCTCATAGCGTAATAGGACATTTCGAGATAACACCCTACCTTACTCCAATCATAAGGCGACTCTTCCTAATCAAGCCGTGAGCTTTTGGTCATCATAGTGGAATAGGACATACGTGGTATACCCTACCTCACTCAAATCATCGACTAGCTTCCGACACACCCTTTTTTAATCAACTATTAACTTATCCTTTTAATTGACATTAGCCCGTGTTACTTATCACATTCAAACTTCTAGATATTCACATGATCTCATACTCGAACTAAATACAAACTATCATAAATCTCAAGATATATACGTAGCACTACGCATTACCGACTTACAAGATAATCGAAATCACTAATCCAAACGGGTATAGCTTTATAAATTAGCTCATCATTCACTATGGCACGTGGAAAATAAATCTTGGTGAAACAACTAACTCACTAAAAATATGGTATACAACATCAATGACTATAACAAACCGAACAAAAACGTGTAATGCCTACTCGGGACAAAACAAAAATTTGAAAATTTAAGCATTTAAGCATCATTTTAGCATAGAAAATAATATCATGTAATATCATGTATTAACCAAATGGTCGATACATAGCGACCATTCCCCTCCCCCACACTTAAATGACAACATGTCCTCATGGTGTGCAAAAATAAAAGAAAAGAGAACTTAGCCGATTGTAGTTCTAAAGAGGGCAACACTGGAAGTGGCGCGACGTCCAATCCGTAAATGCTCAAGACATCGATGATTGTGGACCATCCACCGAAAACCGACATCGTCTCAAACTCACAAACGCTATCAAGACTATCCTCGCACACTTGACAAACACGAAAAGTATCTCGGGATAGGGGGAATTATATCATATGAAACACAAGAGAGAATCGTATTAGATGGAAAAAATCACCGTCCAAGGAAAAGTGCAGAACATCCAACCGTCAATCACAAATACGGAGCAGATTCACGCAATACCCTAACGAGACCAAAACTAAACTAAGACACACAAAAGAAGAACAAAAGAAAATAAAAAAAAACAGATATCTAGGGTGCCCCCTAGTAGCGCTTGTGGTTTATTTTCGATTTCCTGTTTTTTCTGTTTGTTTTTGTTTCGTTTTCCTGTTTTAATCCGTTTTAAATTCCTGTTTTTAGTTGATAATTGTTTTAGGTAGTTGTTAAGTAGATAATTAGGGTTTAAAACTCTCCCTTAGTATTTTTCTTGAAGTTAGATCTTCTGTCCTTCTGTTTTTTTTCTGACGTTCTTTCTTCCCTTCTTGCATTCTCTGCAAATTCCTGCTTTTGTTCTAAGTTTTCCCGTGAGCAAACGGGCGTCTGGGATATTGGACGCCCGTCCGCTGGGAAATTATCAATTCTGTTCTGGTTTTATTCACTTAGACGAGCGTCCATAAGTTTTGGACGCCCGTTCAGGTATTCTGTCTATGTCGACGGCGTTTAAATTACTAAACGCCCGTCCGATCTCAATTTCATCTGGACGCCCGTCCAATCTTTTGGACGTCCGTCCGGTATTGTTTTCCTTAACACTTTTGTTTCCTTTTCTTCTTTCCCTTTCCTCTCTTTAGGCTTTTAATTTTTAGTTTAGGCTTTTACTTTCTTAGTTTTAAGGTTTTGTTCCACTTGTTTTTGGTCCGGTTTATGCAAACTCGAGTCAAAAGGACCGTTAATATACACCCTCGACCCGGCGAACCATAGTCCGCCCAACAGCGGAATTTCCGTTCTGCGGTTCCGCGCATGAGAGCGAGCGAGATTGAAGAACAACTAGCAAGAGAAATCACCGATTTTGTGATAATGGCCACCGATAATAGACGTACATTGGCGGACTACGCCATGCCAGGCGAAGTCAAGGTCAACCCGCTATTGTTATTCCAACCATTCATCGCACAAACCTTTGAGTGAAGCCAGGACTCATCCGTATGATGCATGCACGCGCATCAATTTTTCACGGCTACCAATCGAGAATCCGCATACCCACTTACACACATTCTTAGAGATATGCGGTACTACACGCATCCAAGGAGTAAGTGAGGATGCTATCAAACTGAAACTATTTCCATTTTCGCTTGAAAGGGGAGGCCAAAGAGTGGTACACCTCTCTCCCATCTCGAATCTATTACCACCGGGCGTAACTCGAAAGGAGTTCTTGAGTCAATATTTTCCACCTTCAAAGACAACCCGATTAGCTTAAATGACATTTTCACATTTTATCGAGAGAGAAATGAATCTTTCTTCGAGTGTTGGAAGAGATTCAAGTCCTTCTAGAAAATGCCCCACCATGGCTTGCCACCGGAAAGGCAAGTCAATACATTCTTCAAAGTGGATTGACCGAGCTTACAAAAGGCATGGTCAATAGTTCTTCTCAAGGGGCATTTCAAGAAAACGCCTGATGAGGATGGGCATTGTTTGAGGACATTGCAAAATATAACTATGCCCCTCTTATCAAGCAATTCAAGCACCTCCTCCTCCCAAGGTTGAGGAAGTCAATTTACAAAGTTTGATTGCCATGCTTTGCAGCAGAGATGGCCCCACCTCAAGTTTCCAATCCTATAAATCAAACTTCCTCTTTCCACGTAACCCTCAGGTTCAGACATTGCGAAAAATTGTGTCGGACCGGCCATATGAATGGCCAATGTCAATTTAATCCCCCTGCACCTTATCAAGTAAATGCTGTTCATGACTATGGACAGTACAATCAAGTCACATGTCAAAATTGTGACGAGGTGGGGCACACTTCTAAATTCTCGCCTACTATGAACGGACGTAATGCGGAAGTGAATGCATTCTATGGCCAGAACAATCAAAGGTTCAATCAGTTTCCAGGCCAGGGCAATTTTCAAAACCAAGGGTTTAATCCATCTTCAAATTTCAATCCCAATTCGAATTTTAATTCGAATCAGAATTTCAACAGAAACCCTGGGTTTAATCAGAATCAAAACTCGAATTTTTCCAATCCTACGCAAAAATTCAATCAGAATTGGCCTTCCAATTCAAATTCTCAATTTCAAAATCGGCCCACCAAATTTCTATGCTCCAAATCTCCAAAACTCTCAAGGCCCCTCCCAACCTACAAATCTTGAGGCTAAGTTGGAAGAGCAAAGTAGATCGATGAAGAATCTTGAGAGACAAATTGGGCAACCTGGCCGAAAGCTGGCTTGGCTTCTCCCCAGTACCATTGCCGGCCACCGAGAAGAATCCAAAGGGTGGTCAAGTTGCTCAGGCTGATGTGAACAAAGGCCCATGTACTGACCTTGTGCCATCAATTCAATACGGTAGGAGGAGGCCGGTGCAATGAATCTAAGGAGCGGTACACAAGTTAGTGGTCCTTCCCATCCGGGAAACCACTAGCCCTCTCCGCCATTGATAAGGCGGAGGAGGAAGCCGAGCACCTACACTCCCTCAATCGCAGAGAGAAAACTCAGGTGGCCGATCCTGAGAGGTGAAGAATTTGGTGATCCTCAAGTGGCTGATCCTTTGAGGACCAAAAGCAAGCGAAAGTCGAGGCCGATCCCCGACTACCGAGAAATCAAAAAAAAATCGTTGGAAGGATCTCGGAAGACAGAGTCGCCGGTGCATCCTCGAAAAGGTTTTCTCTGAGGATGACCTTAAGAAACTTCCATTTCCACCGAGAAAGAGCAACATTCCTTTGATTGAGGATAAGAAGTACGAAAGGTCTTCGAACCTTTTGAAAATACTCAGTGAATCTTCCATTGTCGGATGTCTTAGTCGAGATGCCTAAGTATACAAAATTTATCAAGGATGTTGTGTCTTCGAAAAGAAATTAGCAGGCATGGAAAGGCGATTGGTGAGGATTGTTCCATGATTAATTATGAAAACTTACCAATTAAAAGAGGTGACCCTGCAAATTTGTACTTACGCTTTTGATGGGAGGTCTAGTCTTCCCAAATTCTTTGTGTGATCTAGGTGCCTCTATAAGCCTTATGCCAATGTCTCATGATGCAAATTTCGGTTTACAAAGCCTTCGGAACCCACTACTATGAGTTTACAATTCATGGATAGATCCTCTAAGAAAGCTTCAGAATCCTAAAAGACGTTTTGGTTCAGATTGATCGATTTACCTTTCAGGTTGATTGGTATGTTTTAGATATGAGAAAGACGAAAACGTTCCCTTGATTCTAGGAAGACCTTTCTTATCTACAACCTAGAGCTCTCATCGATCGCGATGGTGGGCACGTGACTATCCGAGTTGGTGATCAAGAGGTGAGTTACAATGTCTTAAAGTCCATTCAAGTACCCTCCGCCCTCCAACCGGCTTTTCCATTGATTATATGATGGATGATTTCACCGACTATATGGATGAGCAAGTCATGGTCAGAGAAGCGCAATATGAGCGATTAGTTGATAATCTGAATACTCATGGTAGGGTGAATCTGGATCAACTAGCAGCTGATTTTGAGGAAGCGCTGTTGGAAGGAGAAGCTTTGGCGGTGGGACCACAGAGTAAACTCAATGATATTGAGTTGAAAAGTGGAGATCTCAAGTCTAGTTTAGAAGACCCCCCTGCGGATTTGGTGTTGAAGCCGTTACCTAAACATCTTAAGTATGTGTTCTTAAGAGAAGGCGACAAGCTTCCTTTAATCATATCTCGCCAAGCTTTCCCGATAGAGGAAATGAAACGATCAACGCCTTGAAGAAGAATGAAAAAGCTTTTGGTTGGCAAGTAGGAGATATCGGGGAATATCTCCGACATCCGCATGCACAAGATCAAGACGAATGAGGGCGCCAAGTGTGTCAGACAGCCCCAGCGAAGGTTCAACCCTCACATGCAAGAAGTCGTTAAAAAAGAAATCATTAAACTTCTGGACATGGGAATCATTTATGCCATCGCGGATAGTGAATGGGTTTCCCCGACTCAAGTAGTTCCCAAAAAAGGTGGAATTACAATTGAAAAGAATGAGAAGGAGAGGAAATTGCATTGAGGCTTGTTCTCAGTTACTGAGTCTCGTGATCGATTATCGAAAGCTCAATGAGGTAACCATGAAAGATCACTTTCCCTTCCATTCATTGACCGGATGCTCGAGCGTCTGGCGGGGGCACGCATTCTACTGCTTCCTAGATGGATATTCGAGGATATTTCCGGATACCCATTGATCCAAATGACCAAGAAAAGACCACCTTCACCTGCCTTCTTATGGTACATTCGCCTACTGAGGCGAATGCCGTTCGGTCTCTGCAATGCCCCACTACATTCCAATGATGTATGCTAGCCATCTTTGACGGGCTTGTAGAAAAGTGTATGGAGATTTTTATGGACGATTTTTCGGTTTTTCGATCTTTTGATGATTGCCTTGACAATCTTGATCGTGTGTTATCCAGATGTGTGAAAAGAACCTAGTACTTAATTGGGAAAAATGCCATTTCATGGTAGATGAAGGAATAGTTCTTGGCCACAAGATCTCAAACAAAGGTATAGAAGTTGACAGGCAAAAGTGGAAGCTATCGAGAAGATGAGCTATCCTAAAAATGTGCTTGCTGGTGAGAGGCTTTCTTGGACACGTCGGCTTCTGCTGAAGGTTCATTCAAGATTTCTCCAAGATAGCCAAGCCCCCGTCCACTTTACTAAAGGAAGACGTTGAGTTTAATTTTGATGAGAGCCGCAAGCAAGCGTTTGAGGAGCTTAAGGATCGTTTAATATCTCGCTCCGATTCTTATATCGCTTTGACTGGAACCTACCATTTGAGCTTATGTGCGACGCATCAAACTATCTTTGTTGGTGCCGTTTCTAGGGCAAAAGATCAAGGGAAAGTTCCAGCCTATCTATTACGCAAAGTCACACATTGAACCCTCTCAAGTTAACTATACTACTATCGGGAAAGGAACTACGGCCGTAGTCTTTGCTATGGACAAGTTTCGTAGTTACTTGTTAGGAGCTCAAGTGATCGTGTGGGTGATCACGCCGCTTATGTTACTCGATGACTAAGAAAGAGGCTAAACCGCGCTTACTACGTTGGATATTGACCTACAAGAGTTTGACGTTCAAATTAAGGACAAAAAGGCGTTGAAAATGTAGTGGCGGATCACGCCTCTAGAATGTTAAGTGAGGAAAAGGATGAACCAGATGATATAGATCTTTACTTTCCTCTAGAAAACATCATGTTGATCGATGGCGCTCCCGATGTTCCATGGTATTCTTCCATTGTAAACTACCTTCATGGCCGTTATCTCGATCCGTAGATGTCTTATCGAGAGAAGAAAAGTTCTTCTCGGATATAAAGTATTTCGTTTAGGATGAACCTTATCTTTTCAAGATCTCAGTAAAGATGGTTTGCTTAGGAGATGTGTTCCCGACTCGAGCAACGCGATATAATCGAGCAATGCCATAGTGGACCCACATGTGGTCACTTTGGTCCTTGGAAAACCGTTGCTAAGATCTTTCAATCCGGTTTCTATTGGCCTACGATCTTTAAAGATACGGAAGCTTTTTGTAAAGCTTGTGATAGGTGCCAAAGAACCGGTACTGACAAAGCGTTTTGACATGCCTTTAAAACCCATCCTCGAATGCGAAGTCTTTGATGTATGGGGTATCGATTTTATGGGACCATTCCCATCATCTTGCGGTAATAAATACATCCTGGTCTGCGTAGACTACGTGTCTAAATGGGTGGAGGCCCAAGCCACTCCTCACAATGATCATAAGACGGTGATGAAATTTCTAAAGAAGAATATCTTCGTGAGGTTTGGATGTCCACGTGCCTTGGTCAGTGATGAAGGGACGCATTTCTGCAACCGACCCCTAGAGAAAGTACTTGAGAAATATGGTGTTCGTCATAAAATTGGCACACCATATCATCCGATGACTAGTGGTCAGGTTGAAAGGAGCAACCAGAGCATTAAGAAGATCCTGGAGAAGACTGTTAACAGTCATAGGAAAGACTGGAGTCTAAAGTTGGATGATGTCTTGTGGGCATATCGAATCGCCTATAAGACCCCATGGGTACATCACCATATCAAATGGTCTCACGGGAAACCATGTCATCTCACTCGTCGAGTTAGAGCATAGAGCTTATTGGGCTACAAAGTTTACGAACTTTGATTCCCAATCTTGTGGGAAGCATCGACTACAAAGCTAGATTATACGAGCCGTGGACAATTCGGACTCCAGGCCTATGAGAGTGCCAGGATTAGTAAAGATAAGATGAAGCTACTCCACGATGCTAAGATTAAGAAAAGAGAATTTCATGTCGGCGAACAAGTTCTTCTATATAATTCCAGGTTACATCTGCTTTCTGGAAAGTTAAGGACACGTTGGTCCGGCCCTTCGAGATTCTCCAAATCATTCCGGGAGGAGTTCTAGAACTTCGTGGTTATAGTGGTGAACCGCTTTGAGTCAACGGTCAAAGGTGCAAACACTATATTGGTGAACCCAAAGAGACATCTTTGATTGTTAAATTTCTCGATATTCTCGGATGTGGTGTTCCGCGAGTCGAAGACTTTAGCGAGTTATCACCCGACTTGTTCTCCGAGGATGACGGAAGTGACCATTCGAAGAAGTTCTAGCGGTAGTCTTGATATGGAAGAGTTTGAAAGGGAGCGTCGGTTGAAGGCGTCATCGAGAGGGCTCGAGAGGATGAGGAGGTCACCCACGGGGAAGTTCAAGCGTATGTGGAAAGCTATTAAAGATTTCACCCCATGTGTGAGATGCTATTTCGCAGCCACACTCTCGATCGAGCTTACGAGGTAGTGGTGGCGAGAAAAGTCAAATGGCCTGATCCAGTGAGTTTTAAACGGTGTCGAGCTAACGACATTAACCAAAAGCGCCACTGTGGGCAACCTAGATATCGTTCTTTTAGTTGTTTTTGTTTTATGCTTTGATAGTGTTAGTAATTAAGTTTAGTTTATTCGGTTTTAGCCTTATTAAGTTTTTGTTATTATCTCACGCTTAGTTGTGCTTTCTAGATATGGATTTCGGTGTTCACCGAGGAGGAGTTACCTTTCCTGTGAGGATTCCACTCATTCATCGTAGATGACGGACCGGGAGGAACCATCGTTTTGCACGTAGATTTTGACATTAGTACCCGCGTCAAGACGGTCACCTATGTTCTCATTGTTCCCCGTAGTTCGGGAGGTGGAGACTTTACTACTGAGGAGTTACAGGCAGCTCTAGGACGTCCTTACACAATCCTCAATGATCCGATGCTGACAGATTTAGCGCTAGTGCTGCAGGCTGAGCACTTTCGAGGTGTTGATGTAGCTGGTGAGGACTGGGGTTTACAAGATGAGTATGACTTCCCTCCGGCGATTGACATGCTCCGCCGTCTCATTCGAGTGATCGATTGGTCGGACATTTATGATGACTAGCGTTCTTAGGATGTTTCGTCGAGCAAACGACGTAAAACAAAAGCGCTGAGTGGGAGGCAACCCACTGTTTTCCATCTGTTTTTATTTATTTTCTAGTAATTTTGTACTTCATTTGCTTTTTATTTGTATTTTTGAAGTTTTATATAAGTTTAATAAGAAAGGGCAATTTTGAATTTGATTTGTATGAAAATTTTATAATTTTTGCACTTATATTTGCTTGGGCGCCCGTCGAAACTCTCGACGCGTCCGTCCGCCATGACCAATTTTAGGACGAAGTCCACTAAGCCTCGACGCCCGCCTCGATTTATTCCTCCAATCTCGTATGTGATTTAAACTCTTGACGAAGCGTCTTAAATAAACTGGGCGCCCGTCCGCTTCATCCGCTTTTCCAAAGGCCCGTCCACTGAGTTGGACGAGCGTCCAACCTCTGTCTATATATACCCCTTCTTCGAGTGAACCTTCACTTTTCAGAATTTCAAAAAGCAAAAACGGTTTCTCTCCCTCCTTTTGCCCTAAAATCGTCAATTCTAAACCGTTTTGAGCGATTCAAAGTGCTACAGGCCGCCCTTGATACCCTCTCTTTGATTTTCATAACCAAATCCCCCAACACACGATATTTTTGGAGAATCAGACCCCATTGCAGTCCGACTTTTTGGAAGAAAAATTTGATTTTGGAGGTCATTCTTGTGTTGTTTGGACTCGTTTTCACCTCAATCAACATCTACTCACCCTACTCGGTAAGTTAGTAACAACTTTTCTAGATTTCATTCACGTTTTTGTGAGTTCGATCTTTGGGTCGGCTCGTTTTCTTGAATGTTACCTTAATTTGTTTTTTTTTCTGGTTTTGGTGTTTCTTTCTGCTCTGTTTTGGTGATGTGGTGTTGTGATGGGTGATGAATGGATTGTTTGGTGATGGTTATGGTGGTGGTTGTGGTTTGGTTGTTTTGAAATCCCGCTTTGGATGTTAAACGGGTATCTTTTGTGCACATTAGGATTGTTTGGTTTGGACTAGGCGTGGAAATGGTTCATAAGAAGGCAGTTGTGAAGAGGCATGGTAAGGAAGTGGCCCGGGAGGCAGGGAAAAAGCGTAAAGAGATTGACCCTACCTTAGTTGATCCTAACCGGGGTGTGAGTATTCGTGAGCAACCCCCTAGAGCCACCCAAACTAGGGCGACCTTAAGAGATGAGCCAACCTCGGAGTCTGAGACGGATGATGATGTGCCTTTGGTACGGATGCCTAGAGTTCAGAGAGGTGGAGGTTCGTCTAGGGCTGAGGAAACTGTCGATGCTACCCGGGAAGAGGAACCAGTTGTACCTAGGGCAGCCCCTCCTAGAAAGAAATCAAAAACCGTTGCCCCGATGCCATTGCCTCGTCGATTCGTGAACCCTAGAGCCCATGAAGTTTATACTAAACATTACTTTTCGAGAAACATGTTGGTTGAGAGGGCTATTTTGGAGGCGAAGGTCGATCCGGGGTTCGTTAAGTTGCTTAAGGATAGGAAGTGGGAAGCCTTGATGACAATCCCGACTACCCCGGTGAATAGCTCCCTAGTTCGGGAATTTTATGCAAACTGTTCGGAAACCGACTTGGGGACAAAGGTAGTCGTGGTTCGAGGGGTGGAAGTTCCCTTTACACCGGAGGTGATTAATCGGAAATACAACTTAGCGGCTTTCGAGGGTCGGGATTATAAGGAGGAGATTGTGCATAGACAGAGTTTGGGACAGGATCCTTTGGAGGAGTTGAGATTGAGAGTTTGCCCGGATGTGGCTTGGACGTTGAGACCGGGAGGAGACCGGAAGGAGTTGGTTACCACGACCTGGACGGAGGATTGGAAGGTCCAGTGTCGATTCATTCAGAGTCGGTTGTTGCCTAAGAACAACTTGACACATTTTCATATAGGTGACCTGGGCATGTTGAATGCGTTGACATTTGGCTTGAATGTGAATGTGGGACAGGCATTGTATGACGAGATCTCGATCAATCAGAAGGTTTATACACGGAGCTTGATCGTCCCTCATTTGATCCACAGTTTGTGCCTCGATGCCGGTGTGCCTGAGTTTGGGGCAGATCATAAGCCGAAGAACCCGAGGCCTTTACAAAGGGAAAAGAGTAAGCCCTCGGGACATTCTGAGCCGGAGGCACCCCAGGAGCCTGGTTCCTCGGCAACGCCTCGTGCATCCTCCCTTCCTCCTTTATCTCCCGCTGTCAGGATGCGGTTAAGCATGGCAAATAGTTTCCGGGAATGGCTCGGTGATATTCGGGATACACAGAACAACATTTTGACGATCCTACAGTGTATATGTGAAGGCCGGCAACCGTGGGATGACAGGATTTTCAATCCGAGCTCCGTTGATTATCTTTTTGCTGATGAGATTGAGCAGGTCATTGCGGATGTTCTACACGACTCTGAGTCATCTTCAGATGAGGAGCAGCCTGACTCGGCAGCTAGGGCTACGGCACCACCTTCTGGACCCTCCTCTGATCCTCCAGCTGATGATTCTGCGGCACCGAGCCAACCTTGATCTTATTTGTCTATTTTCACGTTGGTTATTTTGTATTGACATTTTTACTTATAAGGTTCATTGTAATTTTGATATTGCTACTATTTATTTTCGATGGATCATGTAAGCCATAAGGCGCGCGTACTTTCATTTCAACTGTGTTTCAACTTTCTGGATGTATTGTGTGCTCTCACTTTGCTTTATCTTCATTTTTGATATCTCTTTTCATGTTGGTATGACTCCCCGTTTTCCCCGAGATGGTTCCATGTTTGTCTAAGACGTGCGGTGCATCTACATTGTCCAGTTACGCATTCTTGATATCATTATGAAGGCTCCGGCCGACCGACGATTCGAGTTTCGATTTAAATCACTAAGTCTTTTCCTTTTCTTTTCGTTTTGCACAACATGAGGACATGTTGATTTTTAAGTGTGGGGGAGGGGAATGTTTCGATATGTATCTACACATTTGCCTAATTCGTAATGTTTCTATGCAAATGAGCTAAAATTTTTGAAATTTTCCGACACTGTTGTTTTTGTTTTGTCCCGAGTAGGCGATTCGATTAAATGTATCATATATTTGGTAAGTTAGATGTTTCACCTGACACTATTTTTCACGAGCCATAGTGAATGATGAGCTAATTTATAAAGTTATACCCCTTTTGGATTAGTGGTTTTTGATTTTCTCGTAAGTCATGTGCTTAGTGCTACGTATATATCGTGAGATTTATGATAGTTTGTATTTAGATCCGAAGTATGATATACTGTGAATATCTAAGGTTTGAATGTGATAAGTAACACGTAACTTATTGTCAAATGAAAAAGTTGAAAAGTAAAATATGAAGAATTATTGGGTGTGTCGAAAGCTAGTCGATGATTTGAGTGAGGTAGGGTATACCACGTATGTCCTATACCACTATGATGACTAAAAGCTCACGACAAATCGTAAGAAGTCGCCTTATGATTGGAGTAAGGTAGGGTATTATCTCGAAATGTCCTATTCTCGCTATGACAGGCAAGAGCTCATTCGATGTGTGTTTTAAGTGAAAAGTTAAATCAACTGATAAAGTGTTATGAAATGTATATAAGACTAAGTTATCGTCAAATGCACTTATCCCCAGTGAGAGAAACCGATGAGATATGTTGTAGGGATTATCCTCTCGAGTATGTCGAAAGGCCCTAGATATATTCGATCATTCTTTTCGGGATATATCACGTTTGTAGGGTGCATCTTGTGAGTGTCCTTTATTACTAGTCTACAAGGGGGTATTAGCTAGTTTTGCTTTGAGTTTCTCGAGTTTGGATATAGTGGAAGTTTATTATGGCTATGCACACGCACAAGGGTGAACTTCTGATTTATTGGATATGTGTTATGCACGTTTAGATGCCTGTTCTTCTCTCGAGCCTAACTTTTGTTTTATTTTGCTCGGGACGAGCAAAAGCTTAAGTGTGGGGGAGTTGTTAAGGGTGAATTTATACGATTTATAACGCTATATTCTATGATATTTCTCCCCGTATTTGTACTAAATTGCATAAGAAACGAGGGTTTAATGGATATATTGAGCAAATGAGATTTTAAATGAGTTAATCGCAAACTTGGTTAATTTCGGCGTTTTAATTGTGATTTTATGATTATTTGAGCATTATTACATTTTGCGATGTTTTTATGTGTTATAGATACATGTTTGAGGCTCAAAAGATGATCAAAGGTTGGTTAAGTTCGAGCTAATTGATGATAAAAGAGATAATGAAGAAGTGGGATAGAGATAGAAGAGATAAAGATCAATAAATCAAAATCGATCATATCAAACTGGCGTCCAGAATCTCCGTCCAGTGGACGGGCGTCTGATGTAATTGAACGAGCGTCCAGGATGTCATCTTTGATTCAGGAAGTTTGGACGCTGGAGTGGACGCTGGATGGACGAGCGTCTGGTCATGACTCGGCCCGATTCGAAGTTTTATTGAAGAGTGGACGGGCGCGCTCAAGGTTTCGAGACGGCGTCCGTGGCCGACTTAGCGAACCGACTTTGAAATCTATATATAGTCGGTTGTTTTCTCCACAAAGAGGATCATACACTCATTATTCAAAACCCTAAACCTAAGGCGGCTTTAGGCTGCGTTTTCATCTTTTATTCCTATTTTTATGCTCTTAGTTTAGATTAAACACTAGTTACTTTTTATGCACTGTTTCTGCAAATTTGAGTTGCTGAGGATGTTCAGAGGCTAAAAGCTTCATCAAACGAGTATTGTGAAGCCGTCCAACAATTGTTGATTTCGTTTTCTTCGATTATACTGTGAGTTTTTAATAAAGGTTGTTTCTTATTCATGCTTATTCAAGTTTAATTTGCTTTTATATCGGAAGATATGCATGTGTTGATTGTTTATTGTTGATGGAAGTCTTAATAAACCCTAGATCACCATGAATAAGAATAGTAATTCGAATCTATCATAACGGAAGTTAATAGGTCTGATTACTAGATTATAAACACAAAGTTTGCACCTTTGGTTAGAAAACGCGTTAATCTTACATCGGAAGATAATAGATTGATAGATGAACTTTCTAAGGAATTAGGGTTCACGTTTAGGTAAGGTGAATCACAACCTGAATAAAAACTGCAATATAATCGAGATAGGGAATCAATGCTTGTTGGATAGGTGGATCAATCCTCGTTTGCTCGTTATAAATTTGATTTAAATCCTTAAAAGCTTGAATTTGTCTAGTTAGTTTACTTTTATCTGCACCTTAGATTAGTTAGTTTAAATTGGTTCGCAGCCCGTATCCTTCCTGGCTTTAGATCATCTCTTCTGTCCAGTTTTACGTTTCAGTTAAGTTTAATTTACAGTATTCGTTTAGTTTTATCCGCTATTTAGCTCAGTAATCGTGACATAGGTTAGTTAGATAAAAACTAGAAATCACAATCGTTTAGTTCCCCGTAAGATCGACCCGGCATTAGCCTCCATACTACGATCCTTATACTTGAGGTTAACCGGATTATTACTTGTTTATTTTGTGTTGATAAAATCCGTGACACTTTCTTTGAAGCATGGAAGCGTTTCAAAATTTTGTTGAACAAGTGCCCCCATCATGGAATGGATTTGCAGAGGAAGGTCCATACTTTCTTCAGTGGTCTAAATGAGTCCACTAAAGGGATGGTCAACTCCTCATCTGGAGGAGTCTTCTTGAAGAAAACCCCACAGCAAGGGTGGGAGTTATTTGAAGATATAGCTAGGTATAACTATGCACCTACGTATCAATCACCAACGGTCCCTGCTGTACCTAAAATCGAAGAAGTCAACAACCAGAATCATGGTCAAATGATTGCAGCCCTGCAGGCTCAACTTTCTGCTTTGACCATGACTAAAAATCAAAATCAGCCCTCTCTCCAACAGAATGCACAAGTATTCTCGTGTGATAATTGTTATCGATCGGTCACATCGCGACCATTGTCAATACACTCCTACCCCGGCTTTCAAGCCAATCTTTGTGAACAAACGAGGCAAGATGATTCTCGTGAACTGCTATACCTGTGGGCTTAGAGGTCATATTTCGGCAACATGCCCTTGAATGGTGGACATGAGAGAAACAATTCTTCCGCCAAAGAAACCAGAGATTTTCAAACCGAATAACTCTCAAGGTCAAAACTACAACCGAATAGAAATTATGCTCGTAATCAAGGTTATGACCAAAACCGCACTCAAAATTCGGGATGTAATACCTCTCGCAATGCCTACTACCGAACCCCAACTCGAGTCAAAGTTCAAATTCTCAACCAAAAACAAATCCAACCTGGCCCACTAATCAAAACTCCCAAAGAAAAACCGCCTAATCAGACTCTCTCAACTTATGGTACGCTTTACAAGGCAAGGCGAGTATGAAGAGCAACAGAGGGCGATGAAGAACTTAGAAAGATTAGGGCGACAAATAATGAACAATTGGTCGCCAGACCTCAAGGTCGACTACCTAGTTTTGAAAAAAACCCTAAAAGTGATCATGCATTGGTGAAGCACAACCGACTTAGTTTTGACCTAGCCGCCTTAGTTCATCTATATATAGCGCCTTGTATTAAACCCTAAAATCATCATCGACGACCTACAATGACTTTCATAAATAAACAATGCTTTTTGTCTTTCTTTTGGTTTTCAATGCAATCAAAACAATCTTTTGATCTCAAGGTTGATATGAGTAGCTAAACTCTTGGGTTGGACGAACGGGTGAAGCAATTCAAGAGGCGTTCGGGTTTTTCTTATTTTTCTCGCGTTTTATTTCGACAAAGGTTAGATTTATATTGCGTTTATTTCGTGCTTCATATCGATAGATAAAGCTCGTGATGTTTGTTTAACGATAGTTGAATGAATTCTAGATCACCGCAATAGTAATCGATTAATCAATTTGTCCGAAACGAAAGTTATCAAATTGTTAACCTAGATAATAGGTTCGAAAGAATTTATGCCTATCGTGTTTAAAGAATCAATCTTTGATAAAGTTGATAAACAAATTATCTAAGATATTAGTAATTTGCGCTTAGTATAGGTTAATCTTGGCCTTAGTTGATTTGCATGCGTAGGAAATTAAGAGCCTTTGTGGTTATCTTGAATTGTGGATCCTTGTTCGCCCCGCTTTTCTCCCCATTATTTGATAAACCTAAAATTATTAGTTTTGTGACACTTTTAGCCTAAACTTAAAAACGCATTCAACCTCACGCCTCCCGTGGGATCGACCGGCATAACCGCTTTACTACAAGCTTTGCACTTGGAGCGACTAACCGGATTTTTATTACTTGTCTTTTTGTTTCGTTTACAAAAATCCACCACAGCATTGCAACCTAAAGAACGAGCTCGAATGGAAGTGAGCTCGAATGCATTGCTTTTAGTCATGTTAATCTTCAACCCATAAATGAGCTCGAATGCCTTCAGGATTCTGCTCAGGTTATTAAGATTTTCCATATCCCAGGCTCCAAAAAATATTGCATCATCCGCAAACTGAAGGTGGTAAGATTAACATGATTACTACGAAAAGCAACATCAACTCCTTTAAATTTGTCAATTGTCGCAGCTTTCCTCATAAGCACATTGAGAGCTTCAGCAAAAAGGAGAAAGAGAAATGGAGAGAGTGGATCGCCTTGACGTATTCCTCTTTCCATCTTGAACTCTTCAGAAGGATTCCCATTAATAAGACAGACACACGAGCCGATGATAAACAAACTCTTATCCATTTCCACCAAGCCAATCCAAAGTTCATTTGTTCCATAATAGAGTCCAAAAATCCCCAATTAACTGAATCAAAATCTTTTTCAAAATCAGCTTTGAAAATAAAGGCTTTACCGTTTGATTTTTTGAAATAATCCACCACCTCATTTGTAACCAAAACACCATCAAGAATTTGTCTACCTTTAAGGAAGGTTGATTGACAATGGTCGATAAGAATGGGAATAATCTTCTTGAGTCTCTCAGCAAGCAATTTAGAAATGATTTTGTACAGACTCCCAACCAAACTGATAAGCCGATAATCTTTAAAGGAAGTGGGGTTGCATTTTTTGGGAATAAGGACAATGAATGAGCTATTGCATCCTTTACTGATGTTGCGTAAAACACCAGGTTTGCGGTAACAGTGCTTATCTTGTGGATATAAGGCTATGATGGGTGATTTCGACGGTGAGGACACGGTGGTATTCAAGAACAGTGGTGGCGGAGTTTCTGCTTGTAGTATATTATAGCTTAAAGCTTGAGAGATTGATCATCCTTTTCTATTACAATGTGATCCCATATTTATAGGCTAAAAAGTAAGTCGGTCTACTGTTCATTGACAAGACAACTGAGAGTACATAGCTAAGTTAACTACGTATGCATTACAAGTGTCCTAGCCACCACGATTGGCGATTGGCCACCGTTACATCCAAATTGGATTGATAAAGACGACGACAAATGATGGCGATAGGCAGCGCGAGTAAACGACCATCGATTATTGGTAAGAATGACGAGCAGCGGACTCATTTGTGCCTTGACTGGTATGGGTAGAAATCACATTGAGAAGATGGATCCGACATTGAATCGGGCGGACAAGATCCGCTTACGGTTGGCGGACAGGTCCCGGCTTGTAGCTAGCGGGTAAGAGATGGTTGTGACAGCGGCCAGAGGAGAGTAAAGCCCATTTTCATATGTGGATGGGCCAAGAGTATAGGCCCAATAGGGATGAATAGGGCCCCGCTCTGACCCGGGTATATCATTTACCAAACCTTCCAAAAAGCTCAAAATCTTTAATGCATCTCATAAGATCATCTTGCGATTTATAGAAACCGAACGAAAAGCCATCTGGCCTTAGAGCTTTGCTAGAACCACAATTCCAAACAACAAGTTTCACTTCCTCCTCCGAGAAAGGGAGCTCAATATTGGCACGCAAATCCATGGAGAGATTTTTGAAGAGATCAGACTCGAAAGAAGGTCTAGTCCTTTTGATTTCACTGAATTGACTTTTGAAATGGTTGACCGCCTCTCTTTTTTATCTGTTGTGCATCCTCACACCATTGTCCATTAATTAAGAGACCGGATAAATTATATTGTAGGTTTGGGTAAAACTATATAATTGATGCACTCCTCCTTACCTCGTATAACCTTGAGAAAATAGCACTTGCAACCTCTAAAATTGTTAGACATTACACCTCCTACAATCAAGAATTTTCTATGATTACTATAATTGCTATTTGATTTAACTAACTAAAGGAAAAGAATAAAGCTTACAAAATATAGATACTTACCAAGAAGTCTACGATCAACAAAAAGGTGAATTCCTCCCTTTCGGCTGCTAAGGGTGATCCGATATTGCTTCTGAATTGTTTTGTAAAGTGCAGATGTTAGAGAAATATTAATTTCAGATCACTGTAACACTGAATATTTCATTTTAGGTCAGGTCAGATCTGACATATTTTTTTAAGTCTTACGTCAAAATTTAGACGGCTTTTTCAAAATTTATACTATCTCGTATGTGATATAATCTCGTGAAAAAAGGAAATGCACGCCAAAAATGAAGGACCCATCTAAATTAGGATAGATTCCGTTAAAATTAAGACGAATCCATCCAAATTGTTTGTTTCCGCCATATTTGGACGGGAGTAGTTAATTTATCAAAAGGCATGGGACACTCCATTTATGACATCTACAAAGTCCACTTGTATGTAATGTCAGCTCTGTTGTTTTCATCAGAATTTGGATTGATTCGTCTAAATTTTGACGGAATCTGTCCTAATTTAGATGAGTCTGTCATTTTTGGCATGCATTTCCTTTTGACTGGATTATATCATATTTGGACAAGATAGTATAAATTTTGATAAAGCCGTCCAAATTTTGATGTGAGACATAAAAAAAATGTCAGATCCGACCTGACCTAAAATAAAATATCCGATGCCACAGTGACATGTGTTATAAAACGGATGGAGATAACTTCAGATGCAAGAAATGAAAATGTAAGCAATCAAACATAAACAATCAAAGGAGAAAACAGAAACAAGAAGAACACAGTTTAACGTGGAAAACCCTCGATGGGAGAGGTAAAAACCACGAGCGTAAAAGAGATATTTTATTATGCCTTTGAAATTTACTGATTTTAACACACACAGACAATGAGACAACAATCGATTTATAGGCACAAATCCCTAAACCCTAGCCGCCAGAATCTTTGTCTGATGCACCATAAATACCCCTACACGTGTCCTCCTTTTAATGACACTCAGATAGTCATTTGTCACATAACAGAATTTGCGGATGTGGGACCTGCTTTGATTCAAGTACTCAAAGCAGACTATCACCCTGCCGATAGTCACCTGGACGTGAAGCTCGATGGACTCCACCCTCTGAGCACGTAATTGAATACACTTCTCACCGTCCATCACACACACCGAGTCTTGAGTTGATTCCACCAGATGTAGAGTTTAAGTCACTTTACTGACAAATCTCCACCTTGACTTCAACTCTCACTAGAGTCAAACAGATTGCATAACCAGATGTACTTGTACCAGATGCATTCGTCAATGCCAGAAGTAATTGTACCAGACTATCTCTCAAGATCCACTCCACCGATCGCCTCGGTAGAGTTTCCAAAAGCAGATTACAAGCTTTGAATATTCGGTAAGTCCAGGCAAAGTGGAACTTACTCTCTTTGAATCTGGTTTAGTGAACATATCGCCAGGTTCTCCTTTGTGCCAATCTTCTTCACCACAACCCTCTTCTCATTCCTCAAGAAATGATACTCGACATCAATATGCTTGGTTCTCTCATGATGAACTGATTCTTGGCTAAACATATTGCACTTAGATCATCACAATATATCTCACTGATCCTCGATGCAACCCCAAAACACCGACTAGCCCTTCAACCGATACCTCCTTAGTTGCTTGATAAGTGCCATATATTACGCTTGATGAGTTGATAAGGCTCATCAGAGCTCAAGAGTAGCTTTCCACCGACCACTTTGCATTTCCCAATGTAAACACATAACGATCATTGATTTTCTACATCAACATCACCTGCATAATCAAGATCACAAGAACTTTGTGACTGCACTAAAGATCACCTCCATAAATGAGACCAACATCAGCTGTACCTCTCAGGTACCTGAATATCCTTTTAACAGCTTTCCAGTGTTCCTTTCCAGGTTGAGCCATAAACCTGCTGACAACACTGACTGCCTGAGCCAGATCAGGCCTAGTGCAAACCATGGCATACATCAGACTGCCAACTGCACTAGCATAGGGAACTTTTGACATATACTCCTTCTCTTCAGCTGACTGTGAAGCATAAACAGACAAATGAACATTTGATGCCATAGGAGTATCTATTGGTTTTGCAGCAGACATGCCAAACTTGGCCAATATCTTCTGCACATAACCCTGCTGAGACAAGAACAATTTCTTCTGACTTCTATCTCTCCAGATCTCCATCCCCAAGATTTTCTTGGCTGCACCCAAATCCTTCATTTCAAATTCAGCACTAAGAAGGTTCTTCAGATTTTGAACATCAGACTTTCTTGCTGCAGCTATCAGCATGTCATCCACATACAGGACAAGATAGATATGTGATCCATCTTTCAGCAGACAGTAGTAAACACAACAGTCATATGGACTTCTGTTGTAACCCTGCTGCAGCATGAAACTGTCAAACCTTTTATACCACTGCCTTGGAGCTTGCTTCAGACCATACAATGATTTCTTCAACTTGAAAACCCTCAGTGTGTCATGTATATCTCTCTTATCCACCTCACCATGTAGAAAAGCGCTTTTCACATCTAATTGCTCAAGTTCCAGATCTGCTTGTGCCACCATTGCTAGTAACACCCTGATTGAAGTGTGTCGACCACTTTGGTGAAAATATTTCATCAAAGTCAACCCTTCCTTTTGATCGAATCCTCTTGCAACCAAACGTGCCTTATACTTGACCCTTACGCTTTGTTATTCCTTCCTTTTCTTGAAAATCCATTTACAAGTCACAACTCCCTTGTCAGTAGGCGGTTTGACAAATTCCCAAGTCTGATTCTTCAATAATGACTCCATTTCATCTCCCATGGTCGCATGCCACCGAGATGCTTTTGTACATGTCATCGCTTCCTGTAAGTAGTAGGTTCAAAGAACCTCTACTTCTTCAAAGAACTTGGAGTGCATATCCACCAAATCATCATATCCATATCTCCTGGAGGTATCCCAAAATTAGATCTTCTAGCCTCTTTGGCGGCTAGACTCTGGCGATCAATGTTTGTATGACGCCTGCTTTGAGGTCTCGAGAGGTGGCTTGATCGGATTCTCGTTCATTATCCAGATCGAGATAGTGTTGATTTGGATCCACCGATTGTTGCATATCAAGAGACTCCACCTGAAGCTCCACCTGCTTTCTCAACACTATCGATTCAACACTGGTTTCGCACTCGGTGACCTCCCAGCATGATGAGTTTAACATAGAATTTTCATCAAACACAACGTCCTGCTGAGGATTACTCTGGACTCTGCCGATGACCAAATCCTATATCCTTTCACTCCATCACCATACCCCACAAACACTCCCTTCTTGGCTCTTGGCTCCAACTTCCTTCACTAACATGATAGTAAGTCAGACTCCCAAAAACCCTTAGAATCGAGTAGTCGGCGGGCTTGCTGACCACATCTCAAATGGTGTCTTGAGATTAATTCTGTGTGATGACTCCTGTTGATTAAGTAGCAAAGTCGTCTTAACGACTTTTCCGCCCAAAATCTCCTTGACAAACCCGACTTGAGAAAGCATACATCTTGCTCTCTCCAAGAGAGTTTGATTCATTCTTTCACTACACCATTCTGGCGAGGTGTATTCCTTACATTATGATGTCCGGCAATACCTCACCGCACAAAATGAATCAAAATCCGTCCAGTAAATTCCGCACCATTATCTCATGACGAAGCTTCTTGATTTTCTTGCCTAACCGATTCTCCACTAGGGCCTTCCACCGCTTGAAGTTACCAATGCATCACTTTTGTTCTTCATCATCACCACCCAAGTCATCCTTGAATAGTCATCTATGAATGACACAAAATATCTGTGACCACCCAATGACTCAACTCTTGATGGACCCCAACATCGAATGGATATAATCAAGTGTTGCCTTTGTATTGTGCAACCCTACTGAGAACTTACTTACATGCAATTTCCCAAACACGCAATGTTCACAAAAGTCCGTGATTCTTGACCTTATATCCCCAAGAAACCTCTTGAAGAAAGAACTCACATACCCTTTCACCCATGTGACCTAGTCTCATGTGCCACAAAGTGAGTCTGGCCGAGATCAGTGAATCACTGAGGATGCAATGGCAGCGAGTGCTGATCTGATGATCCTTGTAATATATACAAGATTCCCTCTTGATGCCTTTGAGGACTACAATCGAATCTTTGAAGACATTCAGTTGTCCACCTTCACCCTTGAAATTGAACCCCTTGCTGTCTAGTAGACTGAGAGATACCAAGTTCTTGGTCATCTGTGGAACATGTCTTATATCTTTCAGTGTACAGAATTTACCATCCTCTGTCCTTAACTTTTCTGAGCCAATTCCCACAACTTTGCAAACCTTGCTGTTGTCCATATAGATTTGACCACCATCCATCTGCTCATAAGTAGAAAACCACTCCCTGTTTGGACAAATATAGTAGGATGCTCCAGAATCAAGTATCCACACATCCTTATGGTGTGTAGAGTCCCCTGCAACTAGAACCAGATCCTCATCAGATTGCTCAGTAGCCAAGGCTCATCGTGCGAGCAATTGCCTTCTGTTTGCTTTCTTCTTCCTTGGACAATTGGACTTCCAATGTCCATGCTCCTTACAGTAATTATAGACATCAGTAGACTTAGGACCTTTGGACACTGACTTCTTTTTCTTCTTCTGTCCATATCCCTTTTCCACTATTGCTGCTAGCTACTAGCCCAACAGCCTGACTGTCTGTCCCAAGACCTTGTGTCTAAGCTCCCCGGCATGTAAAGCGGACCTTACATCCTCCAAAGCTATCAGATCCTTTCCAAGTATGAAAGATCGCACAAAGTTTTCATATGATGCCGGTAGTGACACCAACAGGATTAGGGCTACATCTTCATCTTCAATTTTAACATCAATATTCCTTAAATCAAGCAATATTGTGTTCGGTTGGTCCAGATGTTCCCTCAAGTGAACTTCCTTCATGCATCTTCAAACCGAACAACCTCTGTTTCAACAACAACTTGTTGGTCGCTGACTTGGTCATATACAAAGCTTTCAAGCTTCTTCCACAACTTGGTCATGCGTGTCTTCCTCAAAGAACCTCAAAGTGATAACATCATCGATAAGCACAACATGATGGTTGAATGTGCTTTCTCTCCAGGTAGCATAATCTCCTCGCACTTGTATTTGGTTTGTCGGATAAAGGATTCCACAAACCTCGTTGTTTCAACTGCACGCACGCATCTTGATTTGCCACGAGACCAAAACTGTTCCTTCCTGTAAATTTATCGATTTTCACGCTTCTCTGCGACATCTTTTCTTGCTAAAGATCACAACTTTATCACGAGATCCTAGCACCTTCATCAAGGTCTTGGTGAAGATGAAGTTGATCGCATGCATTGTTTTTCTCCGAACCTTTCTCGATACCACTTGTTATAAAACGGATGGAGATAACTTCGGATGCAAGAAATGAAACAAGAAGAACACAGATTTAACGTGGAAAACCCCTCGATGGGAGAGGTAAAAACCACGGGCGAAAAGAGATATTTTATTATGCACCTTTGAAATTTACTGATTTCAACACACACGAGACAATGAGACAACAACATATTTATAGGCACAAATCCCAAACCCTAGCCGCCAGAATCTTTGTCTGATGCACCATAAATACCCCTACACGTGTCCTCCTTTTAATGACAATCGTATAGTCATCACATAACAGAATTTGCGGATGTGGGACCTGCAGTATTCAAGTACTCGGCCAGACTATCACCTGCCGATAGTCACCTGGCGCCGACGAAGCTCGATGAGACTCCACCCTACTGAAGCCGCATTGAATACACTTCTCACCGCCCATCACACACCGAGTCTTCGATTGATTCCACGGATGTAGAGTTTAAGTCACTTTACTGACAACATGAAATTAATATTTCTCCAGATGTTAGAGGAAAAATCAGTGTAGGCTTGCTCGTTTTTGTAAAGGCTATATAAAAGGACTAAATTCTCGTTCAATGTTCCCACGTACAGTAAACTGATGGAACGTTAATGAAAAAAAAATGCGAACGTTTTGGACTCTTCTTTGTCCAACATTTAATAGCAAAATAAATTAAGATTGATATAAGAAAAAAAAAATGAACGGTTCACTTTTTCTTATAAAAGTTTCGTCCTCGAAACTTGTCATATCTAAAAGTCAGAAAAAAAATGAACGGTTTATCACTTTGTTTGCATTTCCTCATCAGATTCCCATGTTGCTTCAGTTTTGGTGTGGTTTGACCATGTCTTTCTTACGCTCGAGAATACGAACATGTCTTTCTTCATATGTCAGATCATCTCAAGCAACCTGATTTTATCTCAATTGCAAGCTCTGGATCACACAAACACTTACGTAACATAGAAACATGGAAAATATTGTGGACCTTAGATAGACTAGAAGGCAATTGTGGAAGATGCCAGCTCCCCGACCATTGCTTGGATTTCGAAAGGGACCACATGTCTCGACAATAGCAGTAAAACTTTCTGTGTGTGGAAGATTGTTTAAAAAGTGCCCAGTCCTATAAAACTTTAAATTATGCTATTTAAGTATGGAATAAAATAAAAAGTAAATTATATAAATGCAGAAAATGGTAAAATATTGCAGCACTTCCGTAAGGAAAATCTGATTGAAAACATAGAACCAGTTGGGTACAACAAATTGTTGAATAATCTATATCTATACATATACATACTTATACAAAGACAAGGGGCACTTGCCCGTGTGCCGACACGTGGCGTTTTTTGGTTTTTTTTTTATTGTTTTTTTTTTATTTTTTTTATTTTAATAGATCACATTTTTTTTAATAGATCACATATATATACATCCTACCTTATTTCCTATACGTTATGTTTGTGTGTCCGAACGAGGACGTCCCCGATATGTTGGTGTGTCCTAACGACGTCCTCCGAATTAGGTCCTCCGAATGAAGACGTCCTCCGTGTGTCCGAACGAATGAACGATGTCTTCCGATCGATGTCCTCTGATCCGAAAGACGTCCTCCGACTCAATATAAACCCGATGAATGGAACCCCCCATATAGGCTTATTGAGCGATAACCCAACTTGCAGCACTAGACATAAATATTTCTGAGGATTGGTACTTTTTTCATTTTTTTTATACTACCTTATTTCTTCTACGATATGTTTGTTTGTCCGAACGAGGACGTCCTCCGATATGTTGGTGTGTCCGAACGACGTCCTTCAAATTAGGTCCTCCGAACGAGGACATCCTAGGTGTGTCCGAACGATGTCCTCCGATCCGAACAAGGACGTCCACCGATCCGAACGAGGACGTCCTCCGTGTGTCCGAACGATCATGATGTCCTCCGTGTGTCCGAACGATGTCCTCTGATCCGAACGAGACTTCCACCGTGTGTCCGAATGATCGATGTCCTCTGATGCGAACGAGGACGTCATCCGTGTGTCTGAACGTCCTCCGTGTGTCCGAACGATCGATGTCCTCCGATGCAAATGAAGACGTTCCTCCGTGTGTCCGAACGTCCTCCGATCTGAAAAAGGACGTCATCTGATCCGAACCAGGACGGCCTCCGTGTGTCCGACGATGTCTTCCGATCCGAACGAAGACGTCCTCTGATCCAAATGAGGACGTCCTCCGCCTGCGATCCGAACGAGGACGTTCTCCGTGTGTTCGAGCGATCGATGTCCTCCGATGCGAACGAGGACGTTCTCCGTGTGTCCGAAAGAGGCCGTCCTCCGATCCGAACGAAGACATCCTCCGATCTCCAAACGAGGACGTCCTCTGTGTGTCCGAGCGATGTCCTCCGATCGACGTCCTCCGTGTGTCCCAACGACGTCCTCCGATCCGAACGAGGACGTCCTCAGTGTGTCCGAACGATGTCCTCCGATGCGAACGAGGACGTCCTCCGATCCGAACGATGTCCTCCGTGTGTCCGAACGTCTTCCGAACCGAACGAGGATGTCCTCCGATCCGAATGAGCACGTCCTCCGTGTGTCCGAACGTTGTCCTTCGATCTGAACTTGATCATCCTCCGTGTGTCCGAACCATGTCCTCAGATCTGAACAAGGACGTCCTCCGTGGGTCCGAACGATCGATGTCCTCCGATCCGGACGAGGACGTCCTCCGTGTGTCCCGAACGAGGACGTCCTCCGTGTGTCCGAACGTCTTCTGATCCGAACGAGGCCGTCCTCCGTGTGTCCGAACGATGTCCTCCGATCGACGTCCTCCGTGTGTCCCAACGACATCCTCCGATCCGAACGAGCCCGTCCTCCGTGTGTCCGAACGATGTCCTCCGTGTGTCCGAACGACGTCTTCCGATCCGATCGACGTCCTCCGTGTGTCCGAAAGAGGACGTCATCCGATCCGAACGAGGACGTCCTCCGTGTGTCCAAATGATGTCCTCTGATCCGAACGACGTCCTCTGACTCAATATGAACCCGATGAATTGGAACCCCCCCTATAGGCTTATTGAGCGCTAACCCAACTTGCAGCACTAGATATAGGATTTTCTGAGGAGGGGTTTTTTTTTTTTCCTTCCTTTCTCGAAAACAAATATATATATCATACCATATATCCTCTACCTGTACGATATGTTTCTGTGTCTGAACGACCTCCTCAAGCCTCCGAACGACCTCCGAAACCGCCTCCGATTTTTTTTTTCTCCGATCCGAACGAGGTCCTCCGATCCGAAAGATGTCCTCCGACTCAATATGAACCCGATGAATTGGAAACCCCCCATATATGCTTATTGAGCGATAACCCAACTTGCAGCACATGACATAGGATTTCTGAGGAGGGGTGTTTTTTTTGGTTTTTTTTTATACTCACGACTATTCATACTAAACATGTCAATTTGCATACATAAAGACGGTAAAAATACTGCAGTGGACAACACCCGTGCCTTGCACGGTGTATGCCCACTAGTATATATATATATATATATATATATATATATATATATGTAATATTTTGATTTTCGGGAAAGGGCAGACGTGTCATTTTGCGAAAACGAAATATTATTATTTCTTTTCTTTTATTGGAGTTAAGTGTTTTATCATTTACTTATACATAATTTTCGAGTACATGTATATATAATTAAGGGAAATCTGAATTTTGGTAACTAAGGGTGTTTATGGAAAAAGGGATTTATTTGGAAATTGTATTTAAGGGAAATTTACACACAATAATCCCATAACCTAATCAAAAATCAGAAATTCAGTTTTATATCTCCTTCTCTGCGGCTGTGAGGAGAAAAAATAGGGCTTGGATAGTTTTCGCGATTTCTGAGGCAAAGCTTAACCATTTTCAGATCAGACGGAAGATCTGGAATCGTTGTGAGAAGGGCAACGTTTGGTTATCAGTTTGTTGGAAGTTGCAGCAGTTTTCAGAGGTTGTTGATCTGGTTTGTGGCAGCAATTAGGTAAGAAACTCTTCCTATGATTTCGGTTATAATTCGTAAAGTTTAGATTATGATTTGGAGACGTGCAGATGCTAGTAAGAGATGTGTTTTATGTTGATCAAAGGATCATAGATGCTACGGTTGATTAGATATAGTTTCTACATTTTTCTGGGATTAATTCGATGCTAATTAAGTTAGAAACGGTGTAGAAATCGAGTTATGGCGATCTTAGCGTTTTGGGAAAAACCCAGGCGGACGGGCGTCTGAACTAGGCAGACGGGCGTCCGAGACCTTAGTAGCCCAGACGGGCGTTTGCAATAAGCGACGGGGCGCCTCGAGGTCGATTTTTGATTCGAGATGTAGCCGCTTTTTAGCGGACGGGCGTCTGGGGTTTAGTGGACGGGCATCTGGTTTCGGACGGGCGTCCATAGGAGGTCAAACGGGCGTCTGGCATGTTTTACTTTGTTTTTACGGTTTTATCATTCTAGTTTGGTTTTGGGTTTTATAATTATATTATTATTGTTTTCAACCCTTATTTATGATATGATAACATGGTATAAATTAAACAAGCCTGAATTGAACTTCTGATTCGTTCAGTTAAAACACCGAATGTACTCTTAAAGGGAGTTGAAGTTCGGATCCGTCGGAAGAGCATGATAGGCTTGTGCTTTGATGAATTAGTATTCATCAATGTCTGTGTAATTGCTAGGCCTTGTCCAAGTTTAGTGGTCTAGGAAGAGAGTAGTATGTGTGAGGGAGATTTATTGAAAACACTTAGGTGGCTAGTTAATCATTTTAATAAAATACGTACTTGACTAGTAAAAGATTAAACAACATGTCTATCTTGGATAGGCACCAGTCTATATCGCGATGTATGCCTACCTCTGAAGGTGGAAGAACTCCGTAGGTCAAAAAAACCCTAAGTGCGGAGGACTCCGCTAAGATGTCTTGTGCATCTATCGGAGCCTACCTATTCTAGCCTCCGTGGATATTGGTGTGATCCACTAATATGTTGCCAAGAGTGTCCCAAAAGTGGATACGCGTAGTGCCCTTGAGTGCGGTTGTAACATAGATAAGTTAAGTAGAGACGTTCAGTCAATTCATGTTGATGGACATGGAGTGAACCCTAGATTGAATCGGTCACACATAATCAGCTAAACTTTTAATTATCTTTACTTTATAGATTATAATTGTTGTCATAGCTTCTCTTTCTTATTAAGTACGTTGTACTTACCTCAAATGCATGTTTTCTATGTGTTTGGGGTGAAGCGAGACGAACAGTCGATTTGGTTTACGAGAGGAGTTCGATGATGACGTTTGAAGACGCCTCATTGAAGAATTTACATTTATTCTTTATTAGATTGTTTTAGACTTTTGGTCTTTTGAGACTTGTAGTATCGTTACGTTTCTTTTGGAGAATATTGTACTTTTCGTTTGGATTTCGTATTTTTCCTTGAATGTAATAAGTTACATTTCCATCTTTAGATGTTGTTTCTATTCTTGGATGTTTGGAAATTTTATACCCGAGTCTTTTGCTTCCGTTTGCTTATTTTTGATACGACGTAGTAGAGGCTTACGTATAAAGTGAATTTATTTTTATTTTATACGTGTGAACGTTCCTTTTCCGGATAAGGACTCGTGTCCGGAACGGGCGTTATGATTGGTATCGAGAGAGAAGCGTCTTTTAGGCTTCCTTTCTTTAAGATAAGTTTTCTCTAGACCTTTTAGTAACGTTCTGGTTTTTCTTTGATCATCAGGATGGTGTTCACCGGAACTGGAGCGGGTGCAGAGACTTCCAGAGTTCGATGGGAAAGTCCAACACCGGTCGTAGGAGGCGGTGTTGTGAGGCAGATTCCTCCACCGCAGCAGAGTTTATCACCACCACCCCGTACTTCGACACCCACACCAAGGTCTCAGCAGGGTTTGTCGCCGAGACCTCATCTGGAACAACCCCCACCATGGCACGTGGGAAGTTCAGCTCAGTTCTCATTGGTAAGCGATGTTCAAACAGGATTTGTACCGCCACCGGTAAGTTACCCTCCGCACCAGCAAACCTTTTACCCTCCACCAATGAGCTGAAGGATGCAGGTTCTTAGATCTAAACGAGTTAGATCTATGCGCAGCGGATGGATCACGACTTATACATCACAATACATAATTAAAGGACTTAAACTACTACAAGGGGGTTAAGATCATGTTACCAATAACGGGAAGAGTAACCTTGATCTTCCGATGTGTTCTCCAAACGGCGGTTGGTGGACACCCTTCTTGATACACGAACCTCCTTGATATGCAACACCAAGAAAAACTTCAAGTTTTTCTTCTTCTAGAACCCAAGACAAGAAAACTAATTTTTCTCTCTATTTTGTGGCTAGGGTCGAAATTTTCAATCTCCTTAAGACTTGGGAGAACTCTCTTTATATAGGAGAGTAATCCTTGTCCTTCAAGGATTAAATAATTAAGAGATAATTATTACATTAATCCTTTATTCCAAATAAAAGATAAATAAAATGATTATCCCAAACAAATTAGGATAAATCATATTATAATCTAATATTCCATGAATTATCAATTAACAAATAAAAGATAAATCACATGTCAAATAATTATCCAAGAAAACTAATTTCTCTCTAATTAAATAATGACATTTGCGCAACCTTTAGGGTTTACTAAGCCCACATAAAATGTCTTTTATGTGTATAATATTATTTAACCCAACTAAATAATATCTATGCATATCAATTAATTAGCCCAGCCAATTAATTATCACTGAGGCCAAAATAACAAGATTATCAGTCCGAATTACGTGAAGCCACATCGGGGACCATGGACCTATAACCGTGAGCTCAATAATTAATTATTAATTCGAATGAATGAAATAAGTACATTAATTATTAATTCGGGATTACGCCACCATAAACCCGGCCCGAACTCTACCGATTATAGATGTATACTTATACTCAACCCATGTAGAGTGAATAAGCGTCCATTGATATAATCACTACATACGGATTAACCCTCCATAAACTCGTCCATTCGAGTGGGAAGTCTCCGTGAACCCGACTCAGAATATCTTATCCTTATTTACCATCAACCCCCTGATGATCAATTAGTGCACATATCTGACTAGTAGCTAATTAGTCAAATGCGAACTCCCGGGATCGATCACTTTCTAAGAGCTAACAAATAAGGGGATCTCTCTCTCTACTTCCCGCAGAAGGAATGGATTCCATGTCTGTGAAAATCGAACTACTCACTCATCCGGAGATAGTGCCAATGAGAAGTGGCTTGGAACACATATTTAAGTGAACCGTAACTAACACATCAAACACTACCCGGGACAAGCGGCATCCTCGTGATCACCTCGAGGATTAAGGTTGATCCATATATGATCATCTAATGATTTAATAAGATTCCTCGATTACGGAATTATACCGAGAAATTCAGATTAAATCGGTCCAGTCTATATGAATGCCATCATATATAAATGCCCCACGTGAGTACCCTCTGCCGACAATGACGGATAAGACTATCACACCCTAAGGTGTTCAGGCGCATTATTGGTGTTTTAATCAAGAGACCCTAAACTCGATTAAGTTCACCACGGACTAACAGCTTTAAGCATATCTCCACTAACTCAATCCTCACGTGTAATACATTCACCGAGTTAAGTGGTTACATACTGAGATATACTTAGGGTTTGCGTGATGTATTACTTACAAGCACAAAGCAAGTAATAAGGTGAGATAAATTCTCATCATCCGTTATCAAAAACAATTACACAAATTGTCTTTCGGCACTACACCTAACAATCTCCCACTTGCACGAAATGACAAGCAACGATTGTTTTAGAGCACACCCTTTCTCATCTTATTCACAACACTCTCCCACTTGCTCTAAAAGCGGATGAGACATATCCATCAATGCCGCACTTCCCTCAAGCACTCGACTTGGTACACTGATTAGCTTGGTTGTCGACTCGAGACGATCTTTAGGATTGAAACGTTGTCGGTCCTTCCAATCAGTGGTACTCTCTCTCAATATGTTTTTGACTTCTTGTGACCGAGAAGATCCTTCTAAGCTATCTCTTCACCGTTTTCACAATGAAGTGATATCGGCTTATCAAACCCGGAATTACTCCCACTCAAAAAAGGAAATTCTAAGCACTATGAGTAAACACTGAGCCCGAGATCAACTTAATGATCATCCTTAATCTGACTACAAGTCAGAATCAGTTTAGTCAACCATATTCAAGTTTGCACCTAAATATACAAGCATATGATTCCTCATTTTCTAAAGATACTTGAGGACGTACTAAACCGCTACTTATTGCTCGAATCCAAGCTTCGATTACTATTGACTTGTGATAACCTGATTTGCCCTTATCCCAGAGAGACTCTATCCCATTTTCTCTTTATCCGAAGATTTGGAGAATCATTCCTGAGAGGTAGGGTAGGACTACTCTCGATGAATACTGCAACCGTATATGCATAATCATCTTATACAATAAGATGGGTGGGATAGCCAATGACTCATTCTCGTGAATTTGACCAAATCAGATTCTTAGAATATAGTCCAATTCTCTCATCCAGAGAATCTTGGCATGTCGATTTCGACTTGAGATAACACACTCATCTTTGTTTCCAATTTGTTTTGATGTTACCTTTCGTGAACACTAATACTACTATTTTACCAATATTGATACCCAGTCTACTAAAGACTTATCAATATTCTGGTCAAGTCCACATATTTTAAAACATGCGACTTTTAATGACCGAGAGGTTCTCTTACATCCACAAAGGACATAAGTCCCGGCAGTCAACCTGCCATTTGTTCTAACCAAGACCCTTCTGTTCCGAATGAATCCAGACTCCGTTTTTCGGCAAGAAAGTCTCAGGGAATCACCCCTATTTTCTGCTTTCTAACGAAATCTAGCAAGACTGAGTGGTGAGAGAGTTCAAGGTCTGGTTAACTCTCTACTTGTCAGGGAATCACCCCTATACCACTCGGCTTTGCGTTGAAAGTTTAAACTTTCCTATTCATTCGACTCTTTTCGGCGTAGATCCAATTACTCCCACTGGGCCTGAGACACTCAGGTGGTTCTACAAGAGGTCAAACAGCCTGAGTACCAAAACTCCATTCACGGTGGTTAAGGCTTTCAAACCAACCTCTATAATCGTAATCCTATACACCCCACCAAGAGCCATAGGTTATCAATCACCCCAAAGATTATAAAGTCCACAAAATCACAATGGGTCAACGGTTAAACCATACTCCCACCGTGTCTTGGGTGGATTGACATTCGATCTAGTAGTATTTATCGGTGTAATCACCAACAACTAATGTTGGGCGTGGTCCGATTAAATCGAGATAGTAACTACCTTTGGGTAACCGTACTCCAAGGTTTAAAGGTTGTTTCTTATAGATTCTATCGGAAGGCTTGTGACGAGTTCAACCGTCACTTTACGATCTCAAGAATCTTATAATCAACCTTCACTCGCCTCATTAAGGCATTTCACGACAAATAAAATCGAACGTATGCGCAAAATCTCCAAATCCTACCTTCAAGCATTAAATGCTAAATGCCTACATTTACGGAAGTGGTGTGAACCGAATTCAACTTTATCCATAAATTCACTAGCATCTTCTAGGTAGACTTCTCGGTTTACATAATAATGTTAACCGTTATTTTGCAACCAATTATCCTAATCGAGTTTAGCGAGTGTATTGTAGTACATCAATAACTATATAAGGCAAGTCTATGGTTTCTTTCTCAAATGAGAAACATTCCACTAGGAGGCGGTGAGCATCACCCCAAGACTATGCTATAGCCTATTTATGAGCATGGAATACTCTATTCTCTGCTAAAATCGAGAGACACCTCCTCGTATTCTTTCGATAAACCAACCAGTGTTTTGAGTAGTTATCGATGAGAATGTCACCACTCAAAATCTCCCACTAGCTTGTATCTCTCACTAGACCCCGAAGGTCATGGTGAACAAGCTATGTTACCCCTTCAAATCTATTACCCTCTCCCGATTGAGAGGAAACTTAGTCATTGTTCCTTTGAGATAGTGTTCCTAGACTGGAGACAGGAATCACCCTTAGCCAGTCGTCAGGTCTTATCTCTAGGATATATGCACTAATTAATAGATATTGAAGGGTCGTTTATCTTAATACGGAAACCTTTTACCTTTAATAGTTTTAGATGCGTTACACATACCTATTCAGCTTTTCTTAGTGGTTCTGTCTTTATCAAACAAAAGTCCGAGTCACGCATTCATTACTACAAATGTCATCTTCACTTTGTTTAAGGCAACTGTAGTATCGAGATGAAAGTGAATCCATTTGTTTCAATGAATCTGTAAACAGAAAAATAAATTTTTCTGTGATATTCAATGATAGAATCCGAAATTCATTTCCTTATATCACTCTCACTATTATAGCTGAAACAACTGCCCATTGTTACTCTATTAATCGTTAATGCAAAGCTCTCTTGTTCTTCCAAAGAACTTAGCTCCCGAGTCGAGTTACTCGGTTAAGAAAGTTGCCAAGGATTCATTGGTTAGTGATCCGAAATCACTTTCCTTATCCTATACTTTCTTTAATTAATATTTCGGTTTAGCCTCAATCTTAGTTTAGATGATTAACACTTGTAGACATTCTTTCCCATTCTTAACTTTCCTTAAAAGGAAATAGTTTTGAACTAGCAGTTCGTTTGAGTAGACACTACTCGTGAACTGTGGGATGTCTAATGAAAGCGTTACCAGTGGGACTAATTTTCTAATAAATTAGAAAAAACATAAGATAAAAGCTCCCACTAGTTTATCGGTTCCAAATACCGTCTAACTAGCAACACTTTAATCGATGATTCTCCAATTTTTCTATTAGAAAATTTCTCGTGTAGACACTACACAATTAAAATTCACTAGAAGAATTTTATAATCCCAATCATCTTTCAAACTAACTATGGTTGTCTCTCGTTCAACACGAGTGACAGCAGTGACATACTTATTTACGTCACTTAAGTCTTGAAGGCTCAAGAGAAATATCTCTTCCGAAAAATTAATCGCATGTAAGATCAATAAGTACAACGTTCTAGTTACTTACCACTTTTTAACGAAGTCATTACTAGTCAATTTTACACTAGCAGTCTAGCACCCAAGAGAGATATGTATAACATTTGTAAATAAAATTGACAAAAATAAATCCAAATCATACACTACTAATAAATTTTAGGAACATAAACTAAGTACTTATAGTCTATCCTACTGTTCCAAGGATTTAATCTAATGCCTCAAAGGTCACCTTAGGGTAGGTCAAAGAGGTTTCGATTAATATTGAAGATCAGATTGAGAATCGAACATCTCATTTGTGATCGTCAATCACCTTTCCTTTTTCAGCCAAGGTATTACCAAAATACCCTTTATGAGTGTGACCTACTATTTGAGATCTTTAGATAGACCCAGTGTGCCGCCTTAGGCTCGGTCGATGACTCAATGAGTACCCAAAATCCTATCCTTTCGAGACCAAGCCTTGAATTTTGATAGCGGTGAAGGCCTTCCTTAGGGGGCCGAAATCAAAGCCGGCACGAGGCGTCACCATTCTCTCACGTTGCTTGTGTCAACAGTAGAGGCCGTGGGGTCGGCTGTCGCCTCTCCCGCTCCCACTCAATATTTTGAAAAAGTGGTGGGTTTCTTGATCACGTTTTGGACTTGATGTTACATTAAGGAACAATAAATCATAGGCCCGAATGTTGTCGGTTATGTGGGCTAGCCCACCCGACCTATTCGTTAGAACATATGTGGCCGTCGGACGGGTCAAGGCTAGGAGAGCTCCGTTGAGTGTGAAGTGGCTCTTCGGATGGCTCGGTATTGCTGACCCGTGCAAACGCCACACGTGGAGGGTTAAGTCGATTGAGCCGTATCTCTCGTTGACCACCCAACCGTGGTTAAACCACTTTCGAACCTGTTTGCCCGTGATTATCCAATCCTTAAACATCAAACATTCACGTAGACACTACTTTAACAAAAACGTAATCTCGTCTTAGGTAAGGTGGAATTCACCGAGAATCCAACACCTTAACCACGAGGTTTCGGATTTTACTCCTTATGCTTTAGCAGAGTGGGATTCACCGAGAATCCATCACCCAAACTCGACGATTGAAAAAACCCGTGTTCCTCGGTTTTACCCTAATTAGTTTCTAATTAATATCAAACAATTAATTAAAACTAATCGTGTTTTTTATACATGCCTAACTAATTCCTCGAATTAATTTCTCCATGTATGCATATGGAGTGGAATTCATGATATGATGCATGTCATGGCAATTTTCCGGTTCTACTCATACAATCTACACATGTATACTAGGCGGAAAATAAACACCGAGATGGATGACTAGCAGCCTGTAATTAATCTATTCAAAATAAATTAAAAACCCTAATCTGCAGCTGTTAAGAATCTTCGACGATCGGCATATCAAACGAACTTGGATCGGGACGAAACTTTCCAGATCTGATCTTCATTCTTTGGACTTCAAGATGGACGGTCGGATCGGAGCTTTGACTTGTCAATCTTCCTCAGTGAGCCGCCCAACTTGCTGCTGAAACAGACTCTTACAGCAGCGCATCATATACTTTCCGAGGCCGATCGGGGATCAAGATGAATCCCGATCGTCCTGAAAATTTTATCTCACGTCCAAAACTCCATGATTATCGATCTGACCGGTCAGATATTCGTTTCAACGGTCCAATACTTTCCAGAAAATCGAGGAAGTCACAGTTAGGGTTTCTGTAAATCCTGCGTTTTTCTGTTACAGCTGCCTCTTCTCATCAATGAACGGACATCCAAACGGACTCTGATCGACGCCAAATTTTGTGAGATTGTTCATCAACTTCAAATATTTATTCTGACCGGAGAGATCTTCGTTTTAACGGCTTAAACAACGGGAAAAACGAAATAACTAAACAGCTACTAAACAGATCTATTTTCTGGAAATTAAAATTGCAATAAAAATAAATTACATAATTTCCTATACTCATATGAACGAATTTTCATCGTTTATATGAGTTTACAATAAATCTAACGGGTAAACAGTGCCAACCCCCAATCCATCTCTTCAACCATAGCAATTAATCATTATCAATGCATAAAACAATAAATAAAAATTTACCTACATGCAATTCCACTCATTTAAATCGTTTAATTATGATTATGACTATATAAATCGTGGAACCTGTCTCTAATACCACATGAAGGATGCAGGTTCTTAGATCTAAACGAGTTAGATCTACGCGCAGCGGATGGATCACGACTTATACATCACAATACATAATTAAAGGATTTAAACTACTACAAGGGGGTTAAGATCATGTTACCAATAACGGGAAGAGTCGCCTTGATCTTCCGATGTGTTCTCCAAACGACGGTTGGTGGACACCCTTCTTGATACACGGACCTCCTTGATATGCAACACCAAGAAAAACTTCAAGTTTTTCTTCTTCTAGAACCCAATACAAGAAAACTAATTTTTCTCTCTATTTTGTGGCTAGGGTCGAAATTTTCAATCTCCTTAAGACTTGGGAGAACTCTCTTTATATAGGAGAGTAATCCTTGTCCTCCAAGGATTAAATAATTAAGAGATAATTATTACATTAATCCTTTATTCCAAATAAAAGATAAATAAAATGATTATCCCAAACAAATTAGGATAAATCATATTATAATCTAATATTCCATGAATTATCAATTAACAAATAAAAGATAAATCACATGTCAAATAATTATCCAAGAAAACTAATTTCTCTCTAATTAAATAATGACATTTGCGCCACCTTTAGGGTTTACTAAGCCCACATAAAATGTCTTTTATGTGTATAATATTATTTAACCCAACTAAATAATATCTATGCATATCAATTAATTAGCCCAACCAATTAATTATCACTGAGGCCCAAATAACAAGATTATCAATCCGAATTACAGAAGCCACATCGGGGACCATGGACCTATAACCAGTAGCTCCAATAATTAATTATTCGTCGAACATAATAAGTACATTAATTATTAATTCCGGGATTACGCCACCATAAACCCGAATCCCGAACTCTACCGATTATAGATGTATACTTATACTCAACCCATGAGTGAATAAGCGTCCATTGATATAATCACTACATACGGATTAACCCTCCATAGATCGCTCCATTCTGAGTGGGAAGTCTCCGTGAACCCGACTCGAATATCTTATCCTTATTTACCATCAACCCACGATGATCAATTAGTGCACATATCGACTAGTAGCTAATTAGTCAAATGCGAACTCCCGGTATCGATCACTTTCTTAGGGCTAACAAATAAGGGATCTGTCTCTACTTCTTCCCGGAAGGAATGGATTCCATGTCGGTGAAAATCGAAACTACTCACTCATCCGGAGATAGTGCCAATGAGAAGTGGCTTGGAACACATATTTAAGTGAACCGTAACTAACACATCAAACACTACCCCGGGACAAGAAGCATCCTGTGATCACCTCAGGATTAAGGTTGATCCATATATGATCATCTAATGATTTAATAAGATTCCTCGATTACGGAATTATACCGAGAAATTCAGATTAAGTCGGTCCAGTCCTATATGAATGCCATCATATATAAATGCCCCACGTAGGTACCATCTACCGACAGTCCGGATAAGACTATCACACCCTAAGGTGTTATGGGCGCATTATTGGTGTTTTAATCAAGAGACCCTAAACTCTGATTAAGTTCACCACGGACTAACAGTTTAAGCATATCTCCACTAACTCAATCCTCACGTGTAATCCATTCACTGAGTTAAGTGGTTACATACATATATACTTAGGGTTTGCAGCAGTGTATTACTTACAAGCACAAAGCAAGTAATAAGGTGAGATAAATTCTGTCATCCATTATCAAAAACAATTACACAAATTGTCTTTCGGGCACTACACCTAACATGAGCCACCCCTCACCATTGGTGTTTCACCAACAATAGCAGACTTTCTACCCACCTCCTGCAGGTCATACCCCTCGACCTACTGTACCACTTTCACCGCGGTTCGACCATCAGCAAGGTTTCGGCTATCCACCTTTTGGTTCCCAACAAACTCAGTCAATCCCGCAGCACGACCAGAATTATCATCAGGGATACTACCCTTTCCAGCCTGAACCGCAAGCGAATCCAAATTACCTCAAAGAATGGCGATACCGAAGAACAAGTACCTTTCGGCTATCCTCCGGTTTATCCACCGGTTAGACCAGTTTTTGAGCAAGCGCCGCCAGTCGATTGGTATACGAGACTGAGCAGAAACAGAGTTCAGGATTTCTTTGGGAATACGGAACCATCAAGGGCCGAGGAATGGATAAGGAGCTTCGAGAAGGGATGTAGGAACATTCATGTGCCTGAGACCGAGATGGCACAGCTGGCAGTTAGTTTTCTTTTGGGCGCATCAGAAGCTTGGATAGATGTGATTCAGAGCAGTAATGGCAATGTAACCGACTGGGAAGCTTTCAAAGTTATGTTCTATAATGAGTACTTCCCGGCAACAAAGACAGCAGAGATAAAGCGAGTCGCTTTTGAAATCAAGGCAGGGGCATGCATCCGACGGTATCTCAGTATACCAATAAGTTTAATGAGTTAGGAAGGTTCTATCCCGAGCTCATGAAAGTGGAAGAAAGGAAGATGGCACTGTATAAGGAAGGACTAGCACATGAGATACAGTCTGGCATGTTGGGGTTTACAGCAAGGAATATGGCAGAGTTACTGAATAAGGCCTTGGAGGTTGAGACCTTCAGGAAGAAGGCTACTGTTGTGATTGGAAACAAGCGGAACTTTGGGACGAGTCAAGGTAATTATCGAGGAGCACCGCAACAGAACGTCAAGAAGACGACAGCTCCCACGGCAGCTAAGGCCCCAAACAGTGCACCCTTTTGTCCTAAGTGCAACAAAAATCATTCAGGGGAGTGCAAGAAAAATACTAATAGTTGCTACGTTTGCGGAGAGCCAGGGCATTTTTCTAGAGCGTGTCCAAACAGAGGAAACAAAGGCAATTCGGGCCAGGGAAACGGTAGAAGCGGCCCAAGCCGACCGGTTCGAGTTTTTGCAGCTGATGCAAGAGATGCGGAACTAGAAGATGACGTTATCTCAGGTACCTTGTTGTTATTTTATTGAGATATTTTTATAGCATGTTTATTCATGCTGTAATCTTATTTAAATGAATGAATATGCATCCTAGGTACGATAATGTTAGATAATCTAGTGGTCAGAGCTTTGTTCGATACGGGAGCGTTTAACACTTTTGTGTCGACCAAGGTAGCTAAGAAGTTGAGTTTACCCTCGGAACCTTTAAGAAACACCTTGGAGATAACTACACCGTTAGGGAAGGTAACAAAGGTAACTAGGATGATACCTCAAGTGGAAGTTCGAGTTGGATCGTATCGTTGCAAGAGCGACTTCACAGTTTTAGACTTTTCAGACTTTGATATGATTCTTGGGATAGATTAGCTATCCGAGAATTTTGTCCACTTGGATTGTAGAGAGAAGAAAGTGACCTTTAAGATACCCGGAAATCGCACAAGACTTATCGAGGGTAATGTGTACAAGCCGAGTAAGCGACATCCGATAATTTCAGCGGTTAAGGCAATCGAGCTTGTCGAAGGTTGTGAAGGCTACTTGTTGTACCCAGTGGATGTGGAACAAGTGAAGCCTAAGCTAGAAGAAACTCCGGTAGTGAGAGAGTACCCTGAAGTGTTTCCGGAAGAGTTACCGGGAAACATGCCGGATAGGGAAATCGAGTTTGAGATCAAGTTGGTACCCGGAGCGGCACCAGTTGCTAAGGCACCCTATAGAATGACACCGGCTGAATTGAAAGAGTTGAACGCTCAACTTAAGGATATGCTTGAGAGGAAGATAATTCAGCCTAGTACTTCGCCTTGGGGAGCCCCTGTTTTGTTCGTGGAGAAGAAAGATGGTAGCATGAGGATGTGCATCGATTATAGAGCACTGAATAATCTTACCATCAAGAATAAGTATCCCTTGCCGAGAATAGATGATCTGTTTAATCAGTTGCAAGGAAAGAAAGTGTTCTCTAAGATTGATCTTAGGTCTGGCTATCATCAGTTGAAGATCAAGGTGGCAGATATACCGAAGACGGCTTTTAGTACGAGGTATGGACATTATGAGTTCTTAGTTATGCCTTTTGGACTCACTAATGCTCCATATGCATTTATGGATTTGATGCAGCGAGTTTTCATGCCGTACTTGGATAAGTTCGTGATAGTATTCATAGACGACATCCTAGTGTACTCTAAGGATGAGGAAGAACATGAAAAACACTTAAGGATAGTGTTAGACACCTGGAAGAAGAACCAGTTGTTTGCTAAGTTCTCTAAGTGCAAATTTTGGTTGAAGCAAGTCAGTTTCTTGGGACATGTCATTTCTGAAGATGGAATCCAAGTTGATCCAGCAAAGATAGAAGCAGTCGAGAATTGGCCTAAACCTACCACAGTTTCAGAAGTAAGGAGCTTTCTTGGTTTGGCTGGCTACTATAGGAAGTTCGTACAAGACTTTTCGAAGATAGCTACTCCACTCACTAAGCTTACACAGAAGAATGTGAAGTTTGAATGGACTAGAGAGTGTGAAATGGCTTTTCAGACGTTGAAAAAGAAGTTGACTACAGCCCCAGTGTTGGTAGTTCCGGAGATTTTTGATAACTACGATGTCTACACAGATGCTTCGGGACAGGGTCTAGGCTGTGTGTTGATGCAAGGGGGGAAAGTGATTGCTTATGCATCTAGGCAGTTGAAGGTGCATGAGAAGAACTACCCGACACATGACTTAGAATTGGCAGCAGTAGTGTTTGCATTAAAGACTTGGAGGCACTACTTGTATGGAGTTAAGACAAGGATCTTCACCGACCACAAGAGTTTAAAGTATTTCTTCACACAAGAGAATCTGAACATGAGACAGAGAAGATGGCTAGAGTTCGTGAAGGACTATGATTTGGATATTCAGTACCATCTAGGCAAAGCCAATGTAGTGGCAGATGCTTTAAGCAGGAAACCATTGTTTGCAGTTTCAAGCATCGAAGATGTGGCAGAAAGGTTAGATGGACTGGAAATCAGCAGGTTTGATCGGATTGAGGAACGACAGTTCGTGGCGCCGTTGTTAGCAAGGTCGGAGTTGATGGATGACATTCGGGAAAAGCAAGATGATGACCCAGCTTTGGTTGATTTGAAGCGAGTTGCTAGAGAAAAGCCTACAGTGGGTTACGTCTTGGATAAGAATGGCAACCTTTGGTACCAGGATCGTTTATGTGTGCCTAATGTTGGCGACTTAAGACAGAGGGTTATGGAAGAGGCACATAGGATTGCTTTTGCAGTTCATCCAGGTGCTACTAAGATGTATCGAGACTTGAAGGAAAAGTTTTGGTGGCCTTCGATGAAGGTAGAGATAGCCAAGTTCAAATGCAGTGTGACATTTGTCAGAAAGTGAAGGCAGAGCATAGAAGACCAGGAGGAATGCTTAAGCCCTTGGATATCCCTGAATGGAAGTGGGATAAGATCACGATGGACTTCATCACCGGTTTACCAAGGACAAAAGGAGGACATGATGCAATTTGGGTAATTGTGGATAGACTGACCAAATCCGCCCATTTCTTACCGTATAAGGTTGATATGCCTTTGAAGAAGATGACGACACTATACTTGGATAATATAGTGAAGTTACACGGAGTTCCTATCTCCATAGTCTCGGATCGAGATAGTCGATTCGTCAGTCGGTTTCGGAAGAGTTTACAAGAAGCCTTTGGAACCAAGTTGGATTTGAGTATGGCCTTTCATCCTCAGACAGATGGACAATCTGAGAGGACCATCCAAACACTCGAGGACATGCTAAGAGCTTGTGTTTTGGAAGTAGGTGGATCATGGGATGATTACCTACCGGTAGCAGAATTTGCCTACAATAATAGTTATCATGCAAGTACAGGCATGCCACCGTTTGAAGCGTTGCATGGAGGAAATGTAGAACGCCGTTGTTTTGGGATGAAGTCGGGGAAAGACAGATTACAGGGCCGGAAATGGTTGAACAAGCTAAGGAAAGAGTTCGATTGGTTAGGAAGAATCAAGGCAAGCGACCTGGGACAGTGCGAAAAAGTTGGGCAGACGTTAGAAGAAGACCGCTTGAGTTCGAAGTCGGTGATAGAGTGTATCTACGAGCTTCACCGATGAAGGGAGTGAAACGCTTTGGACAAAAGGTAAAGCTAAGTCCAAGGTATGTTGGACCTTTTGAAATTCTGGAAAGGATTGGACCGTTGGCTTACAAACTTAAGTTACCGGAATCGATGTCAAGGGTCCATAGTGTGTTTCACGTTTCGATGTTGAAGAAGTGTCTGACGAAGAATGATGTTGAAACTACATTTGATCCGGAAATTCTACAAGACAATCTTGCCTATGATGAGAGACCGACCAAGATTTTGGACCGGAAGGAAAAGATGATAAAGAGACGGATGATTCCTTTGGTTTTGGTTCAGTGGAGTAATCATTCACCCGAGGAGGCAACTTGGGAAGTTGAAGATGATATGATCAGTGAATTCCAAGAGTTCGTGGATTTACCAGGTATGTTCTAGTTTCGAGGACGAAACTCCTTTTAAGGGGGGAGGAAAGTAATATTCCGATTTTTGGGAAAAGGCAGACGTGTCATTTTGCGAAAACGAAATATTATTATTTCTTTTCTTTTATTGGAGTTAAGTGTTTTATCATTTACTTATACATAATTTTCGAGTATATGTATATATAATTAAGGGATAAATCTGAATTTTGGTAACTAAGGGTGTTTATGGAAAAAGGGATTTATTTGGGAATTGTATTTAAGGGAAATTTACACACAATAATCCCATAACCTAATCAAAAATCAGAAATTCAGTTTTATATCTCCTTCTCTGCGGCTGTGAGGAGAAAAAATAGGGCTTGGATAGTTTTCGCGATTTCTGAGGCAAAGTTTAACCGTTTTCAGATCAGACGGAAGATTTGGAATCGTTGTGAGAAGGGCAACGTTTGGTTATCAGTTTGTTGGAAGTTGCAGCAGTTTTCAGAGGTTTTTTATCTGGTTTGTGGCAGCAATTAGGTAAGAAACTCTTCCTATGATTTCGGTTATAATTCGTAAAGTTTAGATTATGATTTGGAGACGTGTAGATGCTAGTAAAAGATGTGTTTTATGTTGATCAAAGGATCATAGATTCTACGGTTGATTAGATATAGTTTCTACGTTTTTATGGGATTAATTCGATGCTAATTAAGTTAGAAACGGTGCAGAAATCGAGTTTTGGCGATCTTAGCGTTTTGGGAAAAACCCAGGCGGACGGGCGTCTGAACTAGGCAGACAGGCGTCCGAGACCTTAGTAGCCCAGACGGGCGTTTGCGATAGGCAGACGGGCGTCTGAGGTCAGATTTTTTATTCAGGATGTAGCTGTTTTAGACGGACGGGCGTCTGGGGTTTAGTGGACGGGCGTCTGGGGTTTAGTGGACGGGCGTCTGGTTTCGGACGGGCGTCCATAGGAGGTCAAACGGGCGTCTGGCCTGTTTTACTTTGTTTTTACGGTTTTATCATTCTAGTTTGGTTTTGGGTTTTATAATTATATTATTATTGTTTTCAACCCTTATTTATGATATGATAACATGGTATAAATTAAACAAGCCTGAATTGAACTTCTGATTCGTTCAGTTAAAACACCGAATGTACTCTTAAATGGAGTTGAAGTTCGGATCCGTCGGAAGAGCATGATAGGCTTGTGCTTTGATGAATTAGTATTCATCAATGTCTGTGTAATTGCTAGGCCTTGTCCAAGTCTAGTGGTCTAGGAAGAGAGTAGTATGTGTGAGGGAGATTTATTGAAAACACTTAGGTGGCTAGTTAATCATTTTAATAAAATACGTACTTGACTAGTAAAAGATTAAACAACATGTCTCTCTTGGATAGGCACCAGTCTATATCGCGATGTATGCCTACCTCTGAAGGTGGAAGAACTCCGTAGGGTCAAAAAACCCTAAGTACGGAGGACTCCGCGATGAGATGTCGTCTTATCGAGCCTACCTATTCTAGCCTCCGTGGATATTGGTGTGATCCACTAATATGTTGCCAAGAGTGTCTCAAAAGTGGATACGCGTAGTGCCCTTGAGTGCGGTTGTAACATAGATAGGTTAAGTAGAGACGTTTAGTCAATTCATGTTGATGGACAAGGAGTGAACCCTAGATTGAGTCGGTCACACATAATCAACTAAACTTTTAATTATCTTTACTTTATAGATTATAATTGTTGTCATAGCTTCTCTTTCTTATTAAGTACGTTGTATTTACCTCAGATGCATGTTTTCTATGTGTTTAGGGGTGAGAAGACGAACAGGTCGATTTGGTTTACGAGGAGGAGTTCGATGATGACGTTTGAAGACGCCTCATTGAAGAATTTACATTTATTCTTTATTAGATTGTTTTAGACTTTTGGTCTTTTGAGACTTGTAGTATCGTTACGTTTCTTTTGGAGAATATCGTACTTTTCGTTTGGATTTCGTATTTTTCCTTGAATGTAATAAGTTACATTTTCATCTTTAGATGTTGTTTCTATTCTTGGATGTTTGGAAATTTTATACCCGAGTCTTTTGCTTCCGTTTGCTTATTTTTGATACGGCGTAGTAGAGGCTTACGTATAAAGTGAATTTATTTTTATTTTATACGTGCCGAACGTTCATTTTCCGGATAAGGACTCGGTGTCCGGAAATGGGGCGTTACAATATATATATATATATATATATATATATATATATATATTAGATAGAACAGTATAGCAAAATATTAGTTCCTGCTAATCTTTAAAAGAATAAAATACAAATGCCCAATACACTTAATCTTTAAAATATGTGTTGTCAAATGGTGAAATAAAATAAATTATAGAAAAACAAAAACTAGCAAATTATTAAAATAACATGGAATAAAATGATCCAATTGATACACTTTGCCTTACAAAGCAATTTCGCTCACCTCTTATCTTTATTATTATGTTTTTCAGATGAGTGCCAAAGTCTTAGGGTGGAGAAGTCGCCTACTATTTAAGCTGAGCTTAGGGTCTGAGTGGAGCCGAGTTGATTTTATATCTTCTTGATGATGGGAATAATAATAATCATGTCTAGACTATTTTGGAAGTTTCTTTATGTTGGACTTATGTTATATTTCATAGTAGACTTATGTTAGAAAAATGAGATAAAACAAACAGATAGAAAGATTTTCCAAGGCACGTAGTCGTCTTTAAAGAGATGTTTTAGATCTCTCTCAGGATTCAATGGAGTACAACTTAGAGACACAATACGTTTTTGTGCTGATGATGCTTATGACAAAAAAACTTAAACATTTTCGAATGCATCCGATGTCTATAAAAGACAACGAAAAAACACACTCTACCTTTTTATGAAAAAACAAACCAGTTCGTCTTCAAAGAATGTGTCCCAATGAACATGCACCATCGAAATGGTGTGTCCCAATGAAAAATCCCTTCTACGAAATGGTGTGTCCTTCGCAGAGGTCGAACCCCGTTTCTTTTCGGCGACACCTGCCGCACTCAGTGTGCAACAACACATCCAAAACAAAATTATAAAAAAGCAGACTTTGTGAATAAAATATCTAACAACTTATGGTGGTATTGTGATGCAATAATTGGGATTAGACCCGAGAATTTTATTTCCTATCTTTCAAGCTTCTGCATTTTGGTTATTTACTTATTTTAATCGTAGTTAATTACGAGGCTTTGTGTTTCGTGATTTTATCTCGAAACATGATCGAACGCTTCGTTTCCCGAAAAATAAGCAGTTTTCAGAACTGGTCGCTACATCAGCTTTCAAAGAATATACATGTAATGTATGTACCAAAGGACGCCATGTGCATTAGTTTGTTCATCTCCCAAACCTTGCAATTAGGCGTTAAAGCTGAAAGGAATTGGGAGAACCAGTTCTCATTTTTACCTAAGGAATTTCTTTATCCTCAGCTCGTGAAACGGATTGGTGCTTGTTTTATCCGAAATGTCGTTGGAAATTAAATTCGAGATCTAGGTCTAGGTCCGTATGTAGACTCCTAATGCCTTGTTTGGTTTCGAGTTCAGTTCGGGTTCGGGGTTCAGGGTTCAACTCAATATTTTATTCACTCAACTATCTTCTTACCATTATTTCATTAATTATATTATTTTATTATAATTTCTCTTATCAATTATTTCACGATCAACAAATAAAATAATATTAATCAATTCATATTATTCACCAACTACACTATTTAACTATTACTTTATATCAATATAATGCTTAATAAAAATTTCTCCCACCAATCATTTCTTTATCTACACAAATTTCAATAGAAGATTTCAACTTTATAATCATTATTTAACTTTATTTTATTACAATAAAATTTCTCTCATCAATTATATTTTCATCTACACAAATTTCAATACAAGATTTCTACTTTATAATTATTAATTCACTTTATTTTATTGCATTTTATTTCTCCTGAACCTCTTCAACCCCAACCTAACCCGAAAACAAACAGAGTTGACTTTGTTTGCATAGGCGTTTTGTTTATGGTGTAAGGGCACTCCCAGCAGAAGCATCAAATTTTATCCCTAAAATAATATAAAATAATACATATCCCTATTTTACAACATCTCAATCCAAAAACCTCCACAACACAGCATCCATATCCTTATCCATATAACATTTCAAATAATATTAAATAATATATATTCTACCTCTCAACCCTATTTATACACATTAAATATTTATTATTTCACTCCAGCAGCATCTCTATATCTATCCCTATAATTTTTAATAATTACATATGTTTAGGGCGTGAATAGTGCATCCCCACAAGTAGGAATGCACTGTTCATATCCCTAAAAATAAATATGGATAAAGACTCTGCTGTGGAAGCTATTTTGGAATAAACTCTAGTTTTTATCTTCATTTTAAGGATAGGGCACCATATAGGGCTTCTGCTGGGAGTGCCCTAAGGATGGTGTATATTGAGAGTTTGTTAATTAGGGTGTGGATCGTTGCAGGGTGTTTTGTGTGTGCTTTTTCAGCGTCTTGCTATTTTTTATAAAATTTGTGTTTGTCGTTTTATAAAAAGTTGCGCTAGCTTAAAACACACTTACAAAACTCAATCTATCTATATACTCCCTCCGTTCCATAATAATCGGAGGCAGTTGCCAAAAAAATTTGTTCCATAATAACTGAGGCAAAACATTTTCCAAAGCAACATTTATTACTAATTTTCCTACTTTACCCTTATTTAATACTAGAGTAGAAGTTAAAAAGATGACTGCATTAATTGTATTAGAAGGACTTTTTAGTCATTACATCTGAAAAGTCATAGCATTAAATCACTTTCTTAATAATTGTGTTTTTGGCAACTGCCTCAAATATTTTAGGACGGAGGGAGTAATTTTCTTTACCCTTTTTGCTAAGCAATACTTCAATTCACATAGGTCTAATAAGTATACATACATACAATCATGCATTCATTAATTAAAATAACGTAAGTATTATAGCTATATATGTAGGGTTATGAAACGCGAATTATACTCACAAATGTCTTTCATTCTAAACTACTCAAATCACAACAAGCATATAAGAACAATAATTAATCTTAGCTACTCACAACGCTCACCCATCTAGAGATTCTAGACAAAGTTAATTAGTACCGTAACAACTGATATAAATCAACTTGACAATGCATTTTGATACGATACATAATCACCCTGCCCTTTTCCAAGCTATATACAAGAAATATTGTTTCAGTTGTTGGCCGGCTGAGGGTGACTTTGTCAACATTTGGTAAAATTAATCTATAAAAAGCGACCCAATTAAATGTGAGGTTATTTTCTGGAAAAAAAATTTAGATTATCAATAAATCTTTTCATTGAGTAAATTAATTAGCAGATTGCATGCAATAGCCCATGGCAGCAACAGTTTTGGTTTTGATGACGGCCTTTGTTGCTGCATTTTCTGTTACTGTAGCCATGTCGTCGAAGGAAGTTGCTGTCGAAAATGAAAATGAAAATGAAAATGATTGGAAACTAGACGTTGTTGATAACCATTTGTGGATTAATCTTTGGAAATTTGTCAATGCAGGTAAATCAACTTTCTTGTGTTTCCTTTTCCCTTACGGTTTTTTCCTTCCTTTTAAATTTTAATTATTTGTTTTAGTTTTAAAATATATACATGTCATTATATATAGGATTTCAAGAAATATCCGATCTGTCTATATTCTACTTTTTAAATGAAGGTAGAAATAGTTGTTAGTTAATATAATAGAGAGAAATAATCCTACAACTTTAAATGAAGGTCAATAAGTATTTCTTATCAATTTTATTAATATACTATGTGTGAAACCTTAAAAAGACGCTTAGTTTTAGGAGGCGTATTGGAAGGGAGTTTGTGTTCAATTCAACGTCTTTCTTTTTTAGAATAGAAAGTTCAATTATGGTTTCTTTTTTTTTTTTTTTGGGGAGGGGTTGGGGAAAAGGATTTTTATTCGGAACATATATGAGAATTGAACCATGAATCTCACCTTCAAAAGTTCAATGGGTTTTCTAGGAAGGGGATTTTCATTTGAGGCAGTGATTATAATCGAACACTAATTCTATTAGGAAATACGATATCCTATATCACTAGGCGGAATTTAATTCTCAAGTTCAATGGTTATGAGAATTAGTAATAAATATTACTCCTTTTATTTCTTATTAACGTACAGGCGGTGTTGTCAAGAAAAAGATATTCTCTGCTTATTTTGACTGTCGCTTTTGACAAATGTTTTGTCAACATTTAAATCACTTTCTTAATATGTAGGATATTCCTAACTCTATCAAAATATCATACATATTAAGAAAGATATTTAAATGTACGTAAAGGGAGCTGAGTAGTATTTACGCTATCACTTTCATTAACAATATTGAATTAAAGGTAAATCCAACTATCTTTGAGTTAAGTACACATAATTAATTCATAAGAATGTCGAGGTTGGTTGACTTATGTTCCGGCTTTCTGCATATAAGTGAAGTTAATGAGATGATGGTGTCGGATTTCTTATCGTTACATCTGCTTCTAGAGTTGGCCGGCTAAGGTAGATTTTGTCATGGCATCAGGTTTCTTATCGATCGTTAGATATGCTTATCGAGTTAGCTGGCTAAGGGAGATTTTGTCAAGGCATCATATTTCTTATCGTTAGATATGCTTCTCGGGTTGGCCGGCTAAGGGAGTTTTGTCAATTCTTATAAGCAAAATTTATATATAAATATTAAAAGAAAGTAAATAATTAATAGTATTTTGTATAATTAGACGTCATACGGGCCCACTCAAGTGTGGCTTAGGTGAGAGACAAGGTATGTTTGAATTCATGACCTCATGTTCTGATATTATTTTAAATTATCATCTAAACTTAAACTAATTAATAAATAGATAATTAACATTTTATACAATTCAACAAAGTATGTCCGTAATACTTGATTTGTCATGTCTCATTTATTACAAGTTTCCTTTATTTGGAGAGCTTTTACTTGTCATTAATTGATATTATACTTGTTATTAATTAATCAAATACCATTAATCCACGGCGAATCTACATACAACTAACCGGGTTCATGGATCCCTGAAAAAATGAAATGACCTACGTACCTTTCATATATATATATATATATAGCTGATGTAAGCAAGAAAGTGGTGCATGCAGGTGGTTTTGTTGAGAGGAAAATAGCAGAATGCCCAGACCCTAATATTGATTGCTTCATAGATGAAGATGATGAAAAATCATATGATGACTGCCCAAGTGCTGGATGCTATTGTAAAGATAACGACGGTGCCTACTTCTCCTGTGACATTTATCCCACTCCTTAAATATTTAACTGTTGGCCAGTAAACAATATATATATAGGGGTGTACAATAAACCGATTAATTCAAATCTAATTATGTGGTTTGGTTTAAATACTCTAGATAGATTATGGTTATGTTTATTCTTCCAGACCCTGCCAACCCGAACGTAGACCGATTGTTTAAAAATAAATAAAACAACGTTCAAGGACCATAGCCGTCTATATATCCTAATAGTAGCTGGTCTAATTCAGCGATAAAAGAACTATGTTTCCAATTAGAGTCATGATGGTTGTGTACCCTCCATATTCTTGAAGGATTCATGTTTCGTGTATGATTATCTTATTTGAACTTTCATCCTATTAAGCATGTGTGTATCAATGAATAATAGATTGAAAAAAGACTGGTTGAGATATTCAATAAATATATATATATATATATATATGCGGCTTTATTTTATTATTTTTCGTTTACTTTTCTACACCACCAAATCACTAACGGCACCACAGCCATTTAATAACCTTCAAAAAATCTACACTTTAGTCCCTCAGCTTTTAAAAATTATAAAATAACAATTTTTAATCACCGTTAATTTTAAAATGATACTAACATTACCTACCTATCTTCTTTCTTCCTTCTTTTCTTTTATTTGTACCTAACACAAAAAGAAAAAGTTGGCCGGAGAACTTGAATTAAAACAAAACATTTTATTAAACCCACAACAAGCAATAACCAGCTTCAAATCTGAATATTAATGCTTAGTGGCGGTGGGAATCTAAGAGAGTTCTCCGGAGGAAAAAGGCAGTAGTTTTCAAAAAAAATCCGTCGGAGAAAAAACCGTTCCTGTATTTGCGATGAAGATTACTCGTAACGTCACATGTACTGACGTTGATTTGGTGCTACAACGTCAGGACAACTGACATTTTAAGCAATTTGAAAACTCAGGAAAATGTTGGAATGTCGATAGGTCTGACGTTGTTATACCAAGACAACGCTAGTGTGGGTGACGTTTGCGTAACGTCGCTTACTCTGACGTTGTTATACATTTGGAACATTAGTTTGGCTGACGTAAAAATTTGCTCTGGCGTTGTTTACACATTTGTAACGTTGACGGTTCCGGCGTTTATGTTTACATAAAACGTCTCTTTTGCCGACGTTTCTAGCATCAGAAACGGGATGCTCGAAAACGCCGGAAAACCCCTCTCTTTCATCGAAAAACGCATAAAAACATGATTTTCTCCACAAATCATGATTTTACATGTTATTAATGTTGTAATAGGGTAACCCATTGACCTATTTCAAGTATTGAAATAAATATCAAAAAAAAAATTATGAAGCTTTTCATGTGATGAAGAAGATGAAGGTGTGTATAAAATAGATGTATTTTGAGATGTTGAAGGAGATGAAGATGTGTAGAAAAAATATGAATGGTGTGTAGAAAAAAATTAAAAAAAGGGTTTGTGATTTTTTTTTCGGGTATGAAGAAATGAATTTGATAATGATGAAGATGAAGAAATTTGTAGTATTTGAGTTGATGTTGATGATTTGGATGAACATTAAATTTGTGGACTGTTATGGTGATGAATAAGAAGGTTGTGTGTGGTGTTTATTAATGGAATTTTTGTTGAAGATGAAAGAAGCATGATGATGAAGATGAAGAAGGATGATGGTTATGAAGATGGGATTAAAATTAAGATTTTTGGAAGATATGGATTATTAGTTAATGTTAAGATTATATTATTAATGAAGGACTAAAATGTTGTATTAATTTAATAAAGGATTTGATTGTCATTGAATACAATTGTGGTTTATTTTTTTGGTGGTGCCTGAAGTAGAAAGATAATAAAAATATTCAATGTAGTGCCAAAAGAGATTTATTGGGTGTCGAAGTCGATATATATATATATATATATATATATATATATATATATATATATATATATATATATATATATATATATATAGTTATATAAACTCGCAGCATCGCACGGACCGTCAACGAACGTCAATGCATCGTGCAATAAAAGAACATCTAAACTCATAAATGTATGTTTTATTGCAATCAGTAAGTGACGATGAAAGAAAACCAAAATGATATATCTTGTACATAAGTAATAAACTTGATCCTACACAATAACATCAATCATAAGTTGACTAGGGGTGGAATCGGGTCGGGACTCGTCCCGTAACCTTCATACCCGATCCCGACCCGACTGTGAATCGGGAATCTATTTCCCGTCGGGTCGGGAGAAGATCCTGAAAAAATATCATCTGAGACTTTTCACGACTTTTATTTTGTTGCAATTTTGAGTGAAGCTAGGAAAATTATTACTTTCATTAGTAGCATTAATACTCACTTAACTCACAACAAAGACTTGTATAAATAAAAATTAAACATCATTTTTAACTCCTAAATCATGATTGATCATCAGTTGAATCTCATTGCGACATCTTCAGCCGTCTATCGCTCAAGTTCTTATTTAGCATTCTCAGATACAAGGTAATGAAGTGAATTGAGAAGTGATAAAATAGGAAAAAAGAAAATAATGAAAGCTAGATTAATGTGATTGAATAAATTGACAACTCGAAAATGAAGAAGGGAATTTTTTTAGAAAAACTCTATTTCGTTTTTTTACGATTATTTCTTCAATTTCTATGATGTAAAATATTTTTTCCTAAAAAATAAAATTAATTATTTTAAAAAGATATATTTTTGCCTAAAAATAAGAAAAATTATAAAAAATAATTATAATATATAAAAGTCGGGTCGGGATCGGGATCCCGTCGGGTTTTCAACGCAGATACCCGAATCTCATCCCGAAGTAAGTCGGGTCGGGAAGTTTCCCGAATAGTACAGGTCGGGAAGACATTCGGGTCTAGAAAAGTCGGGCAGGCTTCGGGTTGGGATTCGGGATGGGTCGGAAATATGGGATTTTTTGCCATCCCTACTTTATATATTTAATAAAACATAATCCATTAAAATTATCGAACACTTGAACGGCTTCGTGCATAAACTACAACCGCAGACAAAACTACGATCTTTTATATTATTGTCATGTTGCATTGTTTGTTACAAATAAACGCCAATTTTAAGCTTCTAATTCTGATTTTGTGTAACAAATTTCGATATAATTAACTAGTAGGAAACCCGTGCGATGCACGGAGAACGTTATATTTAAAAAGTCGATCCGTGTATGTAGAAATTTGAAGATACTGTAGTAATTGAAGAGCTATTTAAGTGAAACCAAAATAATAATAAAAAGGCATGAAATGACATCATGAAAGCAAGTTCATGGTCATGCAAAGTTGTGGGATGATGGAAGAATCTGACCGACAAAAATCAATTATGGTTGCATTGGCAAAGTTGAAGCAACAACATTAGGTACATTACAACAGAGCAAACATCGAGTACAATTCATGCGTTCAAACCACAATATAACTCCTACACCTCTATTCCAATAAACAATTACTACATCTATATTGTGTGGCAAAACGATACTTGCTGAAAATTGTGTAAGTAGTAACGAAAATTAGATTATGATGTTAAGTAATACAAAAATCAGGATCAAAGGGCCGGAGAATTTTGATAGTTGGTTGTAGTGCAACAATTAAATTGTTAGCATCGACCGATAGAAAAGATTTAACCTCTCCTTTAGAATTAGATTATGATGTTAAGTAATACAAAAATCAGGATCAAAGGGCTTACAGAGAATTTTGATAGGCATGGTTGTCAGTTGGCTATGAAATGCAAAAAAAAAAAAAATTAAATTGTTAGCATCGACCGACAGAAAAGATTTAACCTCTCCCTTTAGGACCATCTTCTCTTTCTCCCCTTTCTCCACTTCGGAATTTCTTTCCAAGTGGTAAAAAACAGGAACAAAAACATCACATCAATCAATTTATCTTTCTGAATCCATGTAAAAAAACAGGAACGAAAACACCCTAAATCAAAAGAAATACCCTCCAAATCAACATATTTGCATCCGTAATTCAAAAGTACCTACTAAAAATGATGAATTAGGTTCAATATTAACATCCCATGTATACATATATCCATCAATGCTTATTCTGCAAAAATATGAAATTGGTATACAGACATCGCCCACTCCCTTCATGTAGTTGTCAATTGTCGTCATCATATTTATTATCAACAACTATGCTACAGCATTTGCACCGACATAATCAAAGAACGTGATTGCCATGAAAACACTCATGCCGACACGCCAAGACAATTACCTATTTAGGTTTCTTTTCCTCGTCTTTCTTCGTGTCATAAGATTTATTTTTCATCGAACGATTCAGCCATTTCATACAACTCCTGCATCATTTCAAAAGCACAACAATGATCACATATTGTAAAATTAAAAAAAAAAATTATAAAAAAGAAACAGTATATATCAAAGAGTACACAAACAATTGAAGCACCATCCAGAATACATAAGTCTGAATAATATCCAAGCCTCCATCTTTAGGTTTTTGAATTAGATCAGGCCACATCTGCATCAAACAAAATCATATTCCCAAAAGAGGTTTCACAAATTATGACCATAAAAATAGAAAAAGAAAGAATTTTTCTTGAGAAATAAATGGATACTACCTGAGGAGTGCTTCCTGGATAATGAACCGGGAACTGATACAAATACTACCTGAGGGGTGCTTCTTGAATGCCAGATTTTTGGCTCAATTCCAAAGTTTGTTTCTACAAATTTGTCAAGGAAAATTGTGACCGTATAGCTTTACATCTCTCTCGCTTGACTTGAAGGTTGTACAATGTCCGTAAAGTTACAAATCCACCTGTTACTTGCAATGTAGAAGGCATTGATGATCCTGAATTAAATGCAGCAGCAACATGCATACTGTCCTTCAATTTCTGCAGGTGCGACTCTTCAAGGATGTGAAGGTTTGATTTGATATCATGTGCCGTGGGAACTAGGAAATGGAGTGAGGTTGCGGGGCGATTTTAGTGAGGAGAAGTTGGAAGAGGTGGGGGGAGCAAGTTTTTTTTTTTTTTCCGGAAACGTGGTCGGATGGACGGTTCTGTTTTGTGAGATCGTGACTACATGTCAAAAAGTTTTTTTTTTTTTTTTGGTGACTAAAATGAGTAATTGGGTCTGGAGCAGGTCAATTAGACAGTTTTTCTCTTGAAAATATAAAATAAGATACTAAATTACTACTCATATTGACATTGTTTTGAATAAAAAAGGAGTTGTCAACAACATCAAAATCTACTTTGGATGCATCGCAATGACATTCTACCTCTAAACCTTTAAAAAGTCGAATGTAAACTCAATATTTGATTTGACAGAGATCGAATGTCTATTTTTGACCTTTGTAAAGTCTAACCTAGTCTGAAGTGTGTCACCAAAAATTAGCTGTGATGCCACGAAAGAATCAATGCGCCTTTCAAAAATTATCAACCAACTCCATAGTGTTTCATTCCCAATTTCCGTTGTTACATGTAAACACTTATAAATAGTTTTGAAGAAAGAGAAAGAAATTTTTTTTTTGTAATCTCAATGAATGTTTTAGTTCCTGAGACCAACTCCAAAATGGAACCTTCCTGTCTTTTGATCATTAAATGCATATTCAAGTCTTAGTGGGCCCAACGGCGAGTCGACCCGGATGCCAACCCCATACCCGTAACCATTCCCTGGCTTAAGCCTCGCACCAGCTGGATCACCTGAGATTTTATAAAAACGCCCATCCCGTTATCATAACTGTTTTTTGTAATCGTCTAATATTCGACCTCTGAAAAGTCGAATATAAGCCCAACATCCGACCTCTGAAAACTCTAAAGAAAATGGCAAAACATAAAAGAAAACAGAAATACTTGGATAATTAAAAAAACCCACCAGGCACCAAATTACCGGATCCGAAATCAGTTCCATAATCAGCAAACAACACACCTTCTACTGGGCCAGTCTGCAAAAACAATTAAACACGCTACGGGTATTAAACGGGAACATCTTTTCACACAACAAATTATTCCGACTCAATTCGAGTCAGAAAACAATGATTATTCTGATTCAATTCGAGTCAGAATTTTGAATGTTTTCCACACCCAATACCGGTCGGAAAGACATTCCGACTAAAATTGAGTCAAGAAAACTTTTAACATTCTGTCTAACGGTCGGTCAGAATCAACGAGTTTGCAAATTATTCTGACCCAATTTGAGTCAGAAAAAGATGATTATTCTGATATAAATCGAGTCAGAATATTGAATGTTCTTCATACCCGATACCGGTCAGAAAGACTTTCTCACTAAAATCGAGACAAGAGTACTTTTAACATTTTGTCTGAAATTCGTCAGAATCAACGAGTGCAAAAAGAATAAATTTGAAGGGTAAAAATGGAAGAAAAATGTTGTATATTAAGACTTTTAGTTGTGTGAAAAGATATTCTCAATTACAAACCGTTGTGATAAATACTTGTAATATCACCGCATAAAAATCACGCAAGGGAAATTTAAAATATAAATAAAATAAAATAAAAAAATATTCGTGATACAAGAAAATCATAAAAACGGAATGAAAAAAATCAAAATATTTACCAGAGGAAACGAAATTTCTCCGCTGCTGACCAAATAATATCGACCTGAACCAACAGCCCCTTCCTCGTAACCTCGTACGCTGTTTGTACCGCCAATAGCAAATGCTTCATGGGGAGGAAAATTTCCCTTCACATTGCCTCCAGACAAACTGTGGTAATAAAAATAAGCAAATTTAAAGTCAAATGATATAAGATAACAATGTGGTGAACAACCCCCCACCCCACCCCACCCTCCCTATACACATTACTTCTGCAAATAAGTAACAAAGAATCACTATACCTTATATGCATGCAAACAGGACCAACTACTATACCCTTCCTAGCACGTCCATTCACCCGATTAAAAACCAACCACTCACTCCATACTGGGATTCCCTGTTCCAGGTTTATCGCAAACTGTACATAGGGGGGTTTGGGGGGGAGGAGGAAAAATTAGAGAACTTGCATAGAGTCTAAACAAGAAATGAAATCAAATGTTAACCAACCATTGAAGATGAAGCAGGGTCACCGGAACCAGTGTATACGGTCTCGAGTTTTGCAAGCATCATACTATCATGTGCATTTCCACTGCACATACAACAAACACAACCCAAAAGAACAGTCACAAAGCAATAGAAGTTTTGAGTACTCAAGGGAAAAGGGCACATTAGGAATAAGTATAGATTACCTGGCAGTCAGGGGACTATTGTAGACGTCCCTTATTACAGGGTTCCCTTCATCGTCACGAGCACCCGCACGCTGAAATATTCAGGTTCCAGGAAGACCAACATTTAAAAGAAAGCAACCCAACAGAGAAATGATATTTTCAAAAGTACAAATATCTTAACTCTCATGTATTAACAATAAAGTTGTGTACCTGGAAAATAAGACCAGCTGTTCCACTCCACTTCGGTCTGAGAGGCCGACTGTATTCAATTGAAGCATTTACACGCCCTATAGTGAAGCTATTAGTATCAGGCTGGTTTCCATGAACAAGTGTGCCTGGAGTTCTTGAATTCTTGAAAAGGTAAAAGTGTCAAATTAGAGATAACTTCAAGAAAACAGTCCCCAGAAGGCATGATTCACGCATAAAATACATTGACCAAAGAAAACAAATAACCCACAAACGTGTACTTGTGCATCTCATCTTAAACGTAACATCTCTGACAACTACCTGAATCATGATTGACCTCGAGGTCCGCTTATCATCACCATCAATCCATGGATCGGTGTAGTTTATCCTGAATATTGAGTCAACTTGGCCTCTTTCCAATGAAAGATTGAGTTTTTGGTTCTTCCCAAAGAGATTTTTATGATAAATTGCACAGCTGCAAAGAACAAATCAAGCGTGTACATAAACTTCCTGGAAAAAATTAAATAGATCAAGCAGGAGCAACATCACACACAATTTTGTGTGGATGAAGAGAGAAGTTGTATATTGCAAACCGTAGAATAATATAAAATCAATGATAGAATCCATTGCAGGTATTACCTTCCTATCAATCCCGCTAATGGTCCATTTGCTATCCTACAAAAAGAATCAACAGAAACAAAACATTAGAGCATGCCAGAACCGTTGACAGAGACACTTGTATGTGTATTCATGTTCTGACAAGATGTAGCCTTTAGTGTATAAGATACCCGGCAGAAATTCCACCACCCGCAGATACGCCTCCTCCACTTTTACGTTCCACAACATTTAGCGTCAAATCAACCTTTCCAGAATCTTCAATGCAATGACAAATGAATGGAAAAAGAAAAAAATGAGCAAACAACAAAGATATATAATTTATCTGTCAAAAGGTACAGAAATGGAATCATCTAGGTGATCAATAGACATTTAAACCTTATGTTAATTTACCTCCAGCTGGCTGCGGAATTATGCTCACGTCTTCCATGATACCCATTGTCAAAAGAGTATCTACGTCTCTTTTACCTTGCAGCATACTGTACACCTGCATAAGGATATTCAAAAACAACTTTACACTACCATACCATCAAATATAGAGAGAAGATACTACTGAACCAAACAAAGGGAAAATATAATTCTTCCCAACTTAGTTGTACATGACATGTTCACTGATTTAAAATTGAGTGAAGTTAAAGATAAATGTATCCTAATAAAGGGCATCCCGGTGCATAGAAGCACAGTCTTGTTTACGTAGGAGACTAATTCCGTGACTTGAAGTCATGTTCTTAGGTCACACGGACAACTCTTATGGCTACCCCATGCCTACCTTCAGTTTTTAAACCATATCAATTCAAAATCATATATTGTGAAGTTCGATTATCAACAAATTTCAAGACCCCGCCGGTAGATATCCAGAGAGTTCTAGGTCAGTTCAACAAATTGAATAACACAGAAAATCATAATGCTGCTCTTCCACGAGTCCAACTCATCCTTGTAGATAGAGGAATGGTTAACAGTTAACCTGTCAGATTCATCAACAATGTGAAAAGAAGCAACGACACTAGACATGCCCGTAGAGAAATCTAACAGAACCAATGCAGCTAGACTTTAGTACATATAAAAAGAAATATACACATTAGACCAAGAGGAAAAAAACATGATATTGATTATTGAGAAAGGATCAAGTGTATAGAACCTGTCCTTTTTTGGTTGTAAGTTGACGGAGTATAGTCTCTGGCTTTGTTTTACCTACAGTTGGCTCACCACTACAAAAATAGCAGAGCATGGATGAAAAAAGATCGTAAAAACAGTAATTCAGTAAATTAAGAAGATTTATCACAAACAGAAAATAGAAATCAATTTGCATTCTTACGTCCTGTCGAGGTAACGTATCGCTATATTGTTAACCTCCGCTTCTGAGACCTGTAATTTAAGTACACCTCCAGAGAGTATTTCTGCCCCAGAAACCTGTAAATGTATCAAGATATAACATGTTATTTAACTTGTAAGAAGAATGATGAAAACAAGAGTGTCACAAAACTAAAATGTGTAAACATTAATCTTCAATGCAGCACCGAAATCCCAAGAGCAAATTTTAAAAGACAATTGAAACACTAACCAAGCCAAAAAGACCTCTCTCCACGTACCAACCATTGATGGAGCTAATAACTTCATCTAGAACCCTAATGTTGACTATTTTTCCTGCATAACTTGAAACCAATAAGTACAGAAGCAGGTTGACTATCAGCTAGAATCCAACAACACGAAATGACCAAAAATTTCAAAAGTTTAAGACAACATACCGTATCCATCCCGAAAAGCATCCTCTATAAATTTTGCAGGGAGAACATTTGCTCCTTCAAGCACCAACCCATGAAAATCTTGGTTTGGCTCTACCTTATGCCAAAAGACATAAATGTTGTTAATAACCACACACGCACGTCAAGCACAATCTAGAAAGCCTTAAATTTGGAATTTTGCAGACTGCATTTTCCTTTTCGGTAATCCTAAAAATCTTGATTTGGTTCTACCTTATGCAACAAGACATAAATGATAACCACATACATGCGTGCACGCACAAAACCAGGCGCATTCCGCCAGCTAAAAACCCTTAATTTTTTTAAATTTTGCATGCTGAATTTCCCTTTTAGGTTATCATGTTATTGAGCTATTAATAAACATTGCAATTCAAATTTGTCCCTGAACTATACGTAACCGGAAACACCAATCATATCATGTTTTGCAATTCAAAAATGTCGAAGAAAGATATATAACCTGAAACACCAACCGAATGCCGTCACGGGTATCGACTGCAACTGGCATACAAGAAGAGAAGTATCCGCTGGCAATGATCCGGTGTACATCCTCCTGAACATCCTGGACAGTGAGAGCTGAGTTTGGACGGGAAGCCTTCAAAGCATTTAACGCCTCACCTTCCAAATCCTTCCTTTCGAGCTCATCACCATCCTTGTTCCTCACCCACACTTCACTAATCAAAACCCTCTCTTCATGTGCACTCTGCCGACTCGGGTTCGAACTTGAACCCGAACTCTTCTGAATTTGTCCATCAGGATTATTACTGTCGGGTGTCTGAGAGAGCGCGAGCGAAGCAGAGCATAAAAGGGAAGATTTTAGAGAAGAATGACGGAAGTGAAACGAATCAAAGAATCTGAAGGGTATGGTGAAATTTTTCAAGAACTGAGTTACAGAATTGGGTGGCCGGAAATTGAAATTGGGAAAGTTGAAAAGGGGGTTTCTGGTGAAATTTATTCGGGTTTGAGGGGTGAAGTGTAGATTTGAGGAGCAGAGTAGAGATGGCTGGTGCGGAGGTGTGAGTTTAAGAGAACATGAGGTGAAGCAGACATCGCCGTCTTCCGGCGGCATTGCTGAACTCTAATGACGGCTAAGCGGTGGCGATTGAAGTGGCTCTGAAAAGGGTTTTATGAGCCGCGGGAAGGCATTTGTAGAGACGGTTTGCCTGAAACTTTTCTTCTGCTATAAAATAAAAACAGTTCGGAAGAAAAATATTGAATGTGTACGTATTAAATTATTTTAAAAAAATATAGTACAAAAAAAAAATCTTTTAATAATGGAAAGCGATTAATATTATCGGCTACAATGGAGTTTGACCATTTCCAAAAGAGTATATAAATTGAGAAATTTTATGCGTTCATATCCGCTCTTCACTCTCCTTCTTCTCCACCGCTTCCACACTGTAAGTTTCAATACAAATCCCTATATTTCAGCTTATTTATGTTCATATTTTCTTGTTTGATCTCATCTTTTTTATCTTCTAGTTATTTTAATCGGATATTTTTGTAGCTAATTCATTTCTGTTCAAGAAATAAAAATTGTTTCTTTCCCATTTTCCTTTCTCTTTGATTCCTTGAAATGGTGATCTTTTTTCATGTTTCTTGTTTGGGTTTTTTGTTTCAATTACAAATTGTGTTTTGATTTTTTTTTTTTTCCAATAGAGAAAATTTCAGAAAAGTCAACTATTGCTGACGTGGACAAGATAGTTTATCCGTATGGCGTTTAATAGGAGCTGTCTTTTACTCCGGAAAGCCATCTCCGGTGGCCGGAGATCCAGGTTGAGGCCGATCACAGCAGCATTTGATTCATCCAATCACTATTATTGTGATAACAGATACAATAACAATGATGATGATGATGAAAAATTTTGTTCAAGCTTTAGAAGGTCCTTTGTATCCTCTACTACGAAGCTGAATTCGTCGAATTCAGAAGAACCGACAGCTGCGTCGTATCACTTGCAGGGAGGTTCTTCGTATATGCGGGCTTCTGTGTTTTGGGAACCTAATAAACCGCTTACTTTTGAAGATTTCCATATGCCTCGTCCTAAAGCTAATGAAGTACTTGTCAAAACCAAGGGTATGTTTTGAATCTCCATACAGAAACACAAATGCAAACATACTGCACAATGTGTTTATCTTCTTGCTTTGTATTGATTGATAATTTTTTTTGCTATCAAGTAGTGTTTTGAATTTGTTTGTGACCAAAGTTTGCAGCTTTATGCATTTTTCACATAAAATTTTGATGCCCGGTTTGAGCAATTACTTATGGTGATTTAGTTCCTCTAATTAGCTGGAAGTGTAAATTTAAGTGGATGCAATGGTTGCTGCAATAGTCATTAGTAGAATCATATGGATGTGTATATATATTAGGCCTAAATTACCTAGCCTGCATAGGTATGATGCTCCAATGCACGGGCTGCCCTGTTTTGCTTTTAAGTGGATGTAACATGGAATGTCTCAAAGCAGGATACGATACTTGCTAGAAGTTGTTATGAGTCAGCCACCTATTTGAGCCGTTTGTGAGCACCTATAGCCTAATTGGGACATTCTATTCAACCTTGTAGCAATCAAACGAGTCGAAGCTGAGTTTAGACTGCAATTCACGGCATATTATCATGACTGCTGACTCTTTATGATATCATGCTCGAACTCTTGTCTGTTTGGGTAATGCCACTGGATACACAAACATCTCCTCTAATGGTAGGGGTACGACACTGTATACGTTTGCATGCGTTATGTTATGTCTCAGTTTTATCACTAGTCAGCTCTTTGATTAAACAAGTATGGTTGTGTTGGTGTATCCGTGTTTGCATATGACGAGAAACCTTGCATTGGGTCAGATTTGAATTTTTGTAACGGTATTGAATATTTGGATGCAGCTTGTGGGGTATGTCATTCGGATTTGCATGTGATCAAAGGCGAACTTCCTTTTGCAAGCCCTTGTGTTGTGGGGCATGAGATCACTGGTGAAGTTGTTGAAATCGGCCCAAATACCGATTCAAAAATCAGTGAAAGGTTTTGATCAACATTGCTACCTGTGCTTTACTAACTGATTATTCTCATATAATTCTGTTCGGGTTTTACTTTTATAGATTTCCCATTGGAGCTCATGTTGTTGGGGCATTTATAATGCCTTGTGGAAGTTGTTTCTATTGCTCAAAGGTGACTTACAGTTAATGACACGTTCGTAGTTTTTTTTTTTTTTTTTTTTTTTTTAGGTTTTGCGTCGTGCACTAACATTCTTGACACGACATACTTTATAACTATTGAAATTGCCATAATGTGTTGTTAGTTTCTGGATGAAACAGGGTCAAGATGACTTGTGTGAAGAATTCTTTGCTTATAACCGTGCTAAGGGAACACTTTATGACGGTGAAACACGGCTGTTTCTCCGCAGCAATGGTAATCAAGTTTTGCCACCTTTTAAATAATTCTTATTTATCTTACTTCAAAAAATCTGGACTTGTATGTTGCTAGATTTCCTTATTTACTGCGCTTTGTTGTGTTCAGTATCGCTGTTTAGACAACTGCCTGATGCCTTTGGCTGTGATAATTTCTCTCTAAATTGCTGCATATGCAGGAAAACCGGTCTATATGTATAGTATGGGTGGTCTTGCTGAGTATTGTGTCGTGCCAGCTCATGGTTTAAGTGTTCTGCCTAGCACATTGCCTTACACGGAATCCGCTATTTTGGGCTGTGCCGTGTTTACAGCATATGGTGCTATGGCTCATGCTGCAGAGGTCCGTCCTGGTGATGCCGTTGCTGTGATCGGTGTAGGTGGCGTCGGTTCAAGGTAGAACTAGCAGAGTATATTTTATTCAGATTTGGTTTCCCTTTTTGAAAACTTCATTCACAAATCCAGATATAAGAAAAAGTGAGACTCTGAGCATTTACACATTTTAGTTTTCTTAAAAAGTGATGCTGTTCTCGATTATGGTGATGTTAAGTGATCTGTTTGATAGCTCTACGTGTTTCCTAGTGTGCTTAAATCCGTCTTGGTGTGCCTCTTTTTCATCTACTTACAGATTTTGTTGATTCCAAAGCCACTAATCTTATTCATATCTTGTGATATTCCTGATACGTTTTTCTGGGACTTTTAACTAGAAAACATGGTACAGTTGTCTGCAGATAGCACGTGCTTTTGGCGCGTCTGAGATTATTGCGGTTGATGTCCAAGACGATAAACTGGAGAAAGCAAAATTATTCGGAGCCACTCACACCATTAATTCAAGAAATGAAGATGCTGCTAAAAAGATAAAAGTAATCCCCTTCATCTGATTCATACATTTAAAGCATGAAACTTTTTTTGCATTTAACTTTCTTTAAGAACATTGCACTAAAACGAACCAAAAGCCTGAAGCTTTTCAGAACATTGGTTGCTGTTTGTTCAGCCTTTTTATTTTGTGAAAGAGACTTTGAAATGGATGGATTTTTTTCGTTCGGACAGGAAATTACAGGAGGAAGAGGTGTAGACGTTGCAGTGGAAGCTTTAGGAAAACCCCAAACGTTTAATCAATGTGTACAGAGTGTTAGAGATGGAGGAAAAGCTGTAATGATTGGCCTTACACTCTCTGGTGCTAAAGGAGAGATTGATATAAACCATTTGGTCCGTAGACAGGTACGCGATTTCCTGCTACATTGCTGAAATTATTGCTTTTGATAAGCTTTAAACAAACTGTGTTGTGTTCTGCAGATAAAAGTAATCGGCTCATACGGGGCAAGAGCAAGGCAAGATCTTCCCAAGTTGATAAAATTAGCAGAAAGTGGTATTTTCGATCTGAAATCAGCTGTTTCAAGAAAATTCACATTCGAAGAGTCTGATAAAGCCTATAAAGATCTTGATCAAGGAAAAATTGTGGGCCGTGCTGTGGTTGAGATCGTGTAGCCCATGGTCGATGCTCATAACGAAGATCGTTTAGAATCGTTCATCTAACGGTGAAAATCTTTTTCACCGTCTTAAATGACTGTCGATGATTTGATTTCTTTTTCTTTTCTTTTCTTTCTGCAAGTTACAGTCTTTCGACAATGATATGTAAGCTTTTGTGTTTAAACCCTGTCCTGGAAAACACAAAATGATCCTAAAACCTGAATATTTATGGATTCGGTTCGTTTGTCCATGCCACAAAATGAAATCTCATGACACAGAATTTCTTTCATCAAGTAATAAACCATAAATCAACACAGAAGCTTCATGCTATAACATGATAAACTCAGAAATCACTATACACACATCATTATTACAAATCCTATAAATGGATGTGTTGTAATCAACTAATCATTACACACTTCTGACTATGTAAAAGAAGAGTATACATTATGTACATTCATTTGATACAACCAATGTAAGAATGCAGGTACCTAAATGACCTCATTCTTGACAGGAGTCCATCTCCAACTTATAAAAGACTCTCTTCTGGCATGTGATATGAATCCTAAGACATAACCCACCAAAGCTCCGATAATGAGTACACTTGCAATCTTAACAAACCACGGAAATACGTAGTTACCTTCTTCCGAGGCACCTGCAATACCAGTTTTACCCTCACCATTGATAACTTGACCGGAGGCAAGAATCTCTACAACATCATGCACCTCACCATCATGGTTACCTACATAAGAAAACGTCAGTTTCTCCTTTGTAGCAAGAAGCCTAGTGTACCCGAATTCCCCTCCTCTGTATAAAGAACGCGCTGGCTGAGGGAAAATCGGATCATTAGGATGGTCTATTCTAGGCTCCCATATAGGTTGCCAATCTTGGCCAGCCATTCCGATCACAATATGGACAGGGTACGATTCTCCACAAGTGTAGTTATTCAACGGACAAAACCGCTCATATCTATGAACATGACCCCATAACGCAAGGGTCACGTTGTTCTTAACGAACAACGGTTCTAAATGCTCAAGCATTTTACTTCTTATCGGGGCATCCCGGTTTTCATTGCTTGTAGTGTACATAGGTCTATGCCCTTGAACAACAACAAAAGGTGTCTTCTTTCTATCAACTGATTCCAAATCATGCTTCAAGAACTCATACTGACCACTCCCTGGAACAAAATTCGTTTCGGTTGATATATACACAAAATGTACCGGACCCATATCAAACGAATAGTAAAGATTTCTCGTATGCGGTGCCCGTGTTCCTGTAGGTTCAGACGAGTTTCCGGGCATGATGAATCTTAAACTATAAGGCACCCCGCATTCTCCTCCACCGTCTTTACCATAAACCGCGTAAGACCATTCAGGCTTCCAAGGTTGTTCTAGCCAATCATATTCATGATTACCAATACAAACATGATAAGCCACTTTTGAAGCAATCGGTTCGACTTGGTTAAAGAAATTGTCCCAAATCCAAGAGTACCCTCTTGCATAACTAATATCTCCAATGTGTGAAATCATCGTGGGTTTATCACCAAGAGCTTCAATATCCCTCTTAATCCATTTAATGGTTGATATGCTTTCTTGCTGAGTACGAATAAACGTCGAATACGGTGTTGCAGTACCCATATCTCCAAATAAGAAAGCAATTGCTTCATTTGAATCTTTATCTTTTGATACAAAGCTATATATAGCTGACCAGCCATTTGTATCACTACCAACTTGATAAAAATATCTTCTTCCGCTTTTCAAATCGATCATAATTCCATCATGTATATACCCTGGATCTCTCCAACCAACACTTTGATTAGCCGGAGAATCGCACATGTCTTCTCGTTCATACCGAAATACCCGGGTTCCCACAGTATGATCTAGTTTATCTTGGTTCAACCCATACTTCACGAAATTGTCTTTACCATCTGGGCTCACAAACATGACCCGCATCTCATCATCCTTACCCGTATAAGCTAAATGTATCTGCTCAGGTCCACGGCCCGGTTCGAACCCGATTTCTACAGATTCAGCTAACAAATGCTTTGTCCCTGGCAATGGATTGTGGTCATGATCCAGATGCTTCAGGTTGATTTCGGATTCCAGCCATCTGAAGATCCGGAACTGGTAGTTTGACCTTAAATTGATCAATGGAACTGAAATGGACCCGGATCCAGATTCCCATCCGGGTGAGGATGATAAGAAGATATACCCGATGAAATCCTTAGGGGAGGAGGTGGGCGGCGCGTAGATTCCGAGCCAGTCGAGTTTGGACGGCGAATCGACTCCGGACCATTGAATTGTAACTTGGTCACCGGATTTTGGTATGATTGTTGGGGTTACGGAGATTTCGACTTGAGAGGATAACGCTGGATTGATTAGAAAAATCGAAAGATTCAGCAAAATAACCCATAAAACTGAATCAATTGAGGGATTCATATCTTGGAAATGGAGTTGAATTATTATTCAAAGTTTGCTTCAGTATTCCGGAAATGGCACAACGCGCGAATCTTGAAGAAATGAGCGGCAGCAAAGAAAGGGACTAGCGAGCTACTGGATGGAGATTGGACGATTGTAAATTCGCTATAGGTTACGGAGGGGTTATTCTGATGCAGAGAAATTTCAATAGAGAAATGCGATACGCGCGAACATCCTGACCACACGCTTTTATCCTCATAGAAATCGCGTATGCTGGCGTGAAACGTGTGGCCCAGATGTCGCACGATACACTTTCTCTTCGCTTCTCCTCGCATCGTAATAACCCGCTACTGAAATAAATTGCGACAATGAATATTATTAAATACGTTGTAATGATATTGAATCAAGTCTCAAAAAGATCGGAATGAAAAAAATAAAAAATTAATTAAAATTTTCATGATTTAAATTAAAAGATCTGTATATTTGAAAAGAAAAAAAAAGCAGGTACGCGATTTTATTTTATTTTATTTTTTTCCTTTAGACTATAAATTTCTAGAATTTATCTTTCTACTTATAAAAAAATATTTTGGTGTCATGATAATTAAAAATATTTAAATTTTACTTAACTTTTTTATAGTTTTTATATATAAATGTGTTATCAATTCATTTATTATTTTTCTCTAAAAAAATGTCATTTGTTTTTTGTTTATATTGTTTTTTTTTTTTTTTTTTGAGTGGATTTATATTGTTAATGATATTCTTTTCCTTTTTGGAAATGAGATATACACATGCACAATTTTTATCTCATTGGAACTTGAATTCGGATACTCTGGGTTAGGAATCATAGTGTTTACCAAAAGAATGATATGTTAATTGTATCTGCATAGTTATTACAAGTAAGTATAAGTATTACAAAGAATTAAAAAAATATGGAAAAAGATGAGAAATATATTAAAACTAGAATAATTGATATTTAGGGAGGAATGGAGTAATAAACCCAATATTATTTTGTGCTGGATCCATTCCAAAAAATAAAACAAACCCTTAAAATTCGGCCTAAAATATCCCTAATTTGTTGGTTATAGAGAATGTTTCCATATTGACTCTTCCACAGTCCTGCCGTAGAGCAATTCTTTTGGCAACACATACATGTCGCAAAGTATTAACAAATAATAATCGTAAATATTACAAACTAATTAATTCTCATGCCATTTAACTTGCAATGAAAGCAATTTCCAAAATAAGCCTATAAATTGAAGTCAAGATGACAAATTTTATAATACAACCGTTATAGCAAGGTTGTACCAAGTGGCATACATTACAACCATTCATTTCTAACCTCTCACAGACGATAAAAGTGTATTATGTGAAAGAGAGTAAAAATGAGAGAGCCAATGTATGCCACTTACTTGCATAACCTTCTTACAACAGATTGCAGCACCATAAAAGTCTCTCACCAAGATAGGTGTGAAATAATCATATAACCGACTTTGCCAACCCTAATAAAAAAAATCTTTTTTTTTTTTTAACAAAGAACACAAGATGATGATTAAGCTTGCCATGTTGGTTTTCTTTTTCTTCTACACCTCGTGTAAGCTTTATCTTACGTTATCGCAAGGAGAATGTTTGGGTGTTCAATCTAAATGTCGAGTTGGAAAGAAAATCAGAATACACGGAATTGAGAAATTAACTATATATAAATTTATTGAATTGATTAAAAGGATTTACAACACTTCACACACATTCTCTCTTTCTATATATATACTAGTGAACGTGAGCCGTGCAAGGCACGGCAGACCCAACATAAATCGTTATCAATGATAACATCAAAGAATAGATCCTCAACGTGAAATAAATTGCGTAAGCTTAAATCGTAATAATTCAAGGCACAAGACAAATAGAGGAACCGAAACATATTACATTCTCTGCAAGTGGTAGCTCTTTTTTAGAGGCGTGAATATTGTGAATCACTTCTCTTCCAAATTTCTATCGTGAGTTTTCCCTACAAAATAAACCACAATATGATGTATCGGAGAACAATGTTATAAAGTCTATCCCTTTAGTTTCGACTTTACGTAATGAAACATTAAAGAAAAACAATAAGCGGGCCATAACTACACGGTCAAATCTCCCGGGACGCCTTAGCTTACAAATCATTAATATGCTTGAAAATGCGTTTCATTCAATTTCTATACGAAATTTCTCTTTCTTATCATTAATGAATATGTCATTGATCTCGTGTTCATTCATTTGGTGGAAAAAAAAAACATGTGTCAAACGGTCCGGAGAATATAAAAAGTGATTATGTATTCCAACGTCAATTTTAATGACGTTCGTACTGCAAACGGCCATCGGTTCCACCGATGTTATGTTGTTCAAAATAATAAAAACATTTAATGTGGTTTCCACGTGGTCAAATGCGGGCACACCTTCTTGACGCGGATATTTGTTTGCCCTTATTTTTGTTGTTGTATTTTATAGCTAAAATTGACTCATCTTCTATCGTGATACTACTACAATAGAACTTCAAATCACCGGTTTTCCGGTTTTTTTTTTTTTGCACACAAACTACTAACGGTACACACGCTTTGGTAAAAAATTACACGCTTTTATTCAATTGTTGTGCCGAAATCGAATCGAAATTTTTCGGTTGATTGAAATTTAAAACTGAATCCGCACTGTCTGTTGGAGATACTAAAAATGAACCGTATCGAAATATACACTTTGTTGTGTATATTCAATTGTTTTGTCGATCTGGAATCGAGAAATCGAAAATTTGGGTGCTTAAATGGATGAAAATCACCAATGAAATTAGTTGAAAGTTGCATATTTTTGGGTTGTTACGGAGGCAGGCGCATGCACCTGGCAAGAAAATAGTGCAAGCAGGCATGATGGTCAAATTACAGTGAACTAACTTTCACCAGTACCGGGTCAATTGTTGTAATACAATGACGAGTAAGGCCTATCTCTCAAGGAATTGAATAAGTAACTCAGTCATTTTTGTATCCAATTTAGCTCAACAAGATATCGTGGTGAAAATTCTATAACTACTAATAGTGAAAACGGATTTAATATGATGATAAAACAATAGCCAAATAATGATAAGTAAGAGGCATCGTCACCATGTATATATATAGGAGGGACTCTGTTCCCAGTCCCAACTATATATATGACTTTTGGACGTACGTTGAAATTCCTGCAAAATAAACCTTTGCATGATACCACGTTATAGAGATCGCACATACATTTTTTTTATTTTATTTTCAAGAATTTGGGGATACGTCAGAGAAGAAAACGAAAGGATGAATCAGATTAAATTTTGGGATCGATTTGTTTGATTGGTTCCAAATATTGTTTGCTGATTATATATTGGGGAATATATATATATATATATATATATTTTGGACTCTATTGTTTGTTTTCTTCTGCTTTCTCTGGAATGTCTAATAGGCAACACAGACTTTAACTTGAAAAAGTGGTAAAGAAAAAAAGACAGTATGGTATAAAGGAGAACCACTTACAATTCATCAGCTCTGGTCCATTAATTCAAAGTTCTTTTAACATGTTGATTTGCCACTGTTGTCACTAATTTTGCAATTTTGAGCAAAATCAGTATTAACACTACATCAAACATATTTTCGGTGCACAAGAGGTCCAATCATTTGAAAGTTAAACCTCACTTACGTAAAAGTCGGACATCTATCCACCTTTCGTCTTTTTACATTAATTATGAGCGATTTTAATGATATCATATTAAACCTACTTTCGGGATACCATAATGAGGTTTGGACTCACCTGAAAGTCGAACGTCCACGTTCGAACCGTAGAAAGTCAACTTCACATTGAAGTTTCTAATCAATGTCAACGTCCACCTGAAAGGAAAGTCAACTTCACATTGAAGTTTCTCATCAATGTCAACGTCCACCTGAAAGGATGTTTCTCATCATCAATCTCTTTATTTAGTTCTACCAGATGAAGTACTATTTTCTTCGGTTATTTCTCTCACTTCTCTAACGAATCAAATATCATACATCCAGATAGTAACATACACATATGGGTAATGACATGACGTAGACTTTTATGATTAACTATCATCATCTCAAATACATACATGTCCGAGTCATCTCGTTCAAAATAGATAACTTAACTATATGAAAATGAAGATGAGATGTTATAAAAGTGTAACGCCCTAAAACCCCGGGTCTTGTAGTGCTAAATGGGTCATAAATGGTCCGGTCAACTGCTTAGACCACCATCCTCGCTTGGTCTAAAAGTCTTAATCCAAGTTGACAAAAATTTTATGTCTCACACTTATATGGAGGTGAGCAGGCTATAACTTTTAGCGATGTGAGACTGTACATATTCTGTAACGCCCCCAGACGCAGGCCTGCTAGCACTAAATGAGTCATAAATAGTCCGGTCAACTGCCTAGATCACCGCATCCGAGTTGACAAGACATTTATGTCTCACAATTATATAGGGACTATTACTTTTACCAATGTGACTTTACATTTCTCCCTCTTATAAGGGACTAGCGATCCTCGCCAGGACGACCAAGATTTGTCTCAGTTTCGTCCCTACCAAAAGAGTCTAGAGGTGGCCCCACCGTCTCACATTGTGTGACACTTAGGTCCGTCTGATAGTCGGCTCTGAATACTATTCTGTAACACCCCCAGAGCCAAGTCTGGTAGCACTAAATGGGTTAGAAATGATCCGGTCAACTGATTAAACCGTCGTTTCTCGCTTGGTCTAAAAGGACTAACATGAGTTGACAAGATATTTATGTCTCACATAGGTGAGCATGTTATTACTTTACACACGCGAGACTTTAAGAAAAAATTAAAATATTTACATGCCAAATTATAGAGATGTTAATTGATTATTGGGAAGAACATACGCCTAAATCCACATTTGAACTTTTCGAAAGTAATTTTGATTTTAAAGAAAAGTTCCAATTTTGCACCGAAGAAAACAAAAACAAAAATGAGATTCAATTATGAGTTTTAAACTTTTAGATCTTCAAAGTATGTGCTGTGTAAAGCTCATATGAAACTCAATAATTGCACGATGATGGAAAAGTCCAATTGGAGCTTTTTGTTGTACCGGATTCTTCATTAGTAGGGGCACGATTAAAAAGAATATAGATTAAATAGAATATAACATAACAAAATGTAAACGTGTAAGATACGAAATTTTAACATAACAAAATTATAAACGTTGTAAGAATAATTATTTCAAAAAAATTTGCAAAAAAATTACCAGCCCCTCAAAAAAAAAAATTACCGTCGCAAAATAATTTCATTCATCAAAAGATAAGTACATAAAAGTCACGAAAGCGCAGTAAGTCTTGCTCACAAAACTAACTAAATTTAACCCTACGATTTTCAAGAGATTCAAAGCTTTGATCACTGATCATTATCAATAAATCTGATATTCTTTCTCAATATGAAGACCATTACAATCACCAAGAAACTCATCCTCCATTTTGTTTCTAAGTTTATTCTTGATAATGTTCATGGTCAAAAATGCTCTTTCGATGAGTCGCGTAGAAACAGGAAGAGTCATAACAAGACAAATCAATCTATAAATCATCGGAAACAAGGTTATTGACTTCCTGTTTGAGTTAATACACGGCATAAGTCCGATATGGATTCCAAATTATTGAATTTTGGATCATTGCGAGTTAATCTCATAAAACGGACACTCGCTTCAAGAGCACACATATCACCACCAATAAAATCTTCTCGATAAAACTTTTTGCAAGACCGCAAACATCGTCACAAGTAAAATTTTGAAAGTTATCACGAGGATCCGTGAGTTGAGCTAAGTATAAGTAGTTCTCGATGTCCGTCCGGTCCGAGAATCTTCTACCCAATTCACTCAATCAAGATCAACAAGAGCATAGAATATATCAAAACGGTAATGATGCTCAACCGTAATGATATCCTTTTGTTGACATCGACGACCTGTACCATCCTTATAACGAGCACCCATATCCGGCATGTCAATGTCATGTTGTATGCAAAAAGATTATACATGACTCAACAACTTAGGCCAGCCATTTGTTCTAAACTCTTGAAGAAGTGTTTTTGTGTTTCCAACAAGCTGCATAGCATGTACAAAGTCAATAGACTTTTTCTGTAATACCTGACAAAGGACTTCAGTAATCTTCATCACTTTGTGCATTAAAAGCAAACAAAACACAAAATCAAACGATCTCAATGCTTTAATAACTCCTTTAGCTTCTCCTTGCACCTCGATAAGCTTGCACAATCATATCACAAAGAGTTTTATTGGTTGAACTAAACAACTCAATTAAACTATTGATAGAACGATAATGTGAGCTCCATCTAAGAGCACATGGTCGCTGCAAAGACGCACTTGATTAGCACCGAACCTAATTGAAGATTGCCACAAGCTACCAAATTAGCAATTTCCTCCTTTCTCAACTCTTTTAATGCGTAATGACGCTTTGCGTAAGAATCAACAAAGTTCACAATTAGATTCAAGGTTGAAAAAATTGCCAAATGTCATGTACCCTTTAGTCAGAGCATTCAATGTCAATTGTAAACGATGAGCAAAACAATGCACATAATATGCATAAGGACATTCTTCGAGAAATAATGCTTGCAACCCATTATAAATACCACTCATATTGCTAGCACCATCATATCCTTGACCACGATATTCATCACTTGAAGATCATACATAGTAAGCACTTTAGATATCTCATTTTTAAGAGTTTGTGAGCTAGTGTTTGGAACACTCACAATCTTAAAAATCTTTCTCGAGAAAACCTTGACCATCGACAAATCTTAAAATAATGGCCATTTGTTCCTTACTGTATATGTCTACCGCTTCATCAACAAGAATACAATACTTAGAATCCCCAACTTCTTCACGATCTTGTTCCTTACTTTGTTAGCAAGAATACTTAGAATTTCCTTTTGGATTTTTGGACTGATATACTTAGCATTTCCAGGAGCATCCTTCACAACTCTATCAACTTCTTCACTCATTCTTGCAAAAGAATTTATAACTTCTCTGAAGTAACTTCAAAGATTCAATGAATCTTCAGATTCATCATGGCCTCTGAAAGGCGCTCCTTGATTAGCTAGTAATCTAACACTTTCAATTGTAGCTTTAAGTCTCAACCGGTTGTCTTCCACATCTTTAGTTGATTTTGAAAGAAAAACTGTTTCAATTTGTTTGGTTGGGTTCATCAAACTATCCCACTTTTGCATTGCGTCATTGTGGGAGGACTGGATGCATCCAACATGTCTTACAAATGCATTATCACGAAGACAACTAACTCTCTTCCAACTTTTAAACCCAACTCTAAATGAACATTGTATGAGGAGAATCTTGCGATCAAATAAGAAACAAGTGGAAGCAATAAGCACTATCAAGATCAATCAATACTCAAGCCATGGATAATCTTTGAACCAAGAAGCCTTAAATCTACGTTGTTGATCACCATGTTGGCTCAAAGGATATGATATCTTAGGTTGACATGGACCAAGAGAAACATAAGTTCTTCTAACATGGTCTTGTTCATTCACTGGATATTTCCATATAGCACATCTCTTTCCGGGATCCCTTTCAAAAGCATTGAGATAATCTGGTCGGTTTAATGAAGGCACCAATGGAACTGATTGGACATTAACAGCCGGAAGAGTAGATACCGAAGGTTCAGAAACAACATTTGAACTTGAACTTTCAACATTAGCCTTTGAAAACCATGTATCAATAAATTTTGTTTTCTTTGATTGCGGTTTCTCACTCGTCATTTTAGATTAATTTAACACCTGTGAAATTAACATGAGGTATATTAATTATTAGACCTCTTTGCATCTCACCTTAAGAAGTCACTCTCTCTGTAGTACAATCCTAGCTAGAAGGGAAAATTGGGCAATTAAAAAACAATTGAAGGGCAAATAAATGAATTAATGTCAGCAAAATGTTTCCAACACAAGAAAAAACAAACCACAATGGAAGCAAGCAGAGAGTGCATAATCAGAGGGCAAATTGGGCAATTAAAATAAAAACCTAGCAAAAATAAAATCAAAAATATTACCTGAAGGCTGAAGATTGACTGATTGAAGTGAATCAGAATCAGATTTCAGATCCCGTGGTGGACCGGTGGTGAAACAGAAACACCACGGAGGCAATGGCGACGGGCGAGTGGAGCGACGGCAGCAGGACTGCAGGAGGAGGAAGACTGGAAGAGGAAGAGGAAGCAAATCGCAATTGATGATGGGTTAAAAAATTAGGGTACTACCGTACTAGGATGTGGAGTGAAGTGGACTGTGGAGCCATGGATGGAGGAGCACTGGAGCAGGCACGTTGCAGCAGCAGGGGCGATTCATTCTCCTTAGTTGCTGTTAAGTTTTTTTACGTTTTATTTCTTGCCCCTTTATTCTTTACCATAAAAATTAAAATAACTATAATGTGTAAAAATTATAAAGGAAAAAAAAATAAATATTTTTTTTTTTTTTTTCAAATTTGGGGGGGGGGGCTTGAGACCACCCTCCCCCTGCAGATGGTTCACTTAAGCAACCACCATCCATCCATCATAGGGATGTACACGGATACACATTATTCAAAAACCAAACAGAATCGAGGTTATTTATTTCAATTCGGTTCGGGTAATAACTACTTTCGGTTCGGTCGGTTTCGGTTAGTATTTTAGTGAAACCGAAATTTTCGGTTCGGTTACGGATAACTCTATAAATTATCCTTAACCGAACCAAATAAAAAACCACACGGTTACCCGAAATTGAATAGAAAATTGTAACTAAAATGTCTATAATTAACTTGTATAACTGGTTTTCATAACCAAAATATTATAAGCGTTTATGAAAAATTGCTTATAACCGAAACTGTTATCCAAACAATTTTTTAACCGAATTAAAAATTCGAATAAAAACCAAACCGTTTATAACTAAATAGAATTGTTATTTTTATTCCAATTTTCGGTTAATCAACCAAATTGTATATTTCGGTTCGGTTCATTTCGGTTATCTAAAACAAACGATTCGGTTTCGGTATCGAATTTCAATTAACCGAAAATTTCGGTTCGGTTTCAGTAAGGCATTAACCGTACCATACGGAACTATGTACACTCCTAATCCATCCTACCACCACCTACCCACCGCATCTTCCATCGCATGCCCACCCTGCAATTTACCACCAGCACCTTTCATTGCACGCACCACCACCGGCCACCGTCACCTACCTGTCACCGCCTTGCCCCAACTCACCACCGTGTCATCACAACCCACCCCACCACCATCGGGCCCATCACCACCTCCTCCTATCACCCACCTCATCATCAATTGTTCAATCCTCAATCATATCACACCTCTGCCACTATCCTCCGCCATATATCTACTCAGCCACCACCACCCATCACCATCTACTCTGCTGCCACCTCACCATTGCACACTACACTACCTCGTCAACACCCACCACCACACACGATTGTGTGCAGTGGCGGAGGCAAAATTTTAATTCAGGAGGGCACAACGCTCAATCAAATGCTACAGAAAAATTGTATAAGGAAACATGCTCCACGATAAAAATATTAATAGTTGTCTGCTTAAAGTTTAGAGAAGTAGAAAATTCTCTATAGATTATTTCCGTACATTCATAGAAAATTTTGAGAACCTGATGCAACCTTTCTAGGGTTTCAATCTCACCGGCAGTGTACCGGGTCAATCGTAGTCTAGCGTGGTGGTCAAGGTCGTCTCCCAAGGGAAATGTGAGGTTAAACACCGATTAGTTATCATTATCTTGATCCGAATCGCAGTTTTGTTTAAAAGACTAATAATTAACTACAAAGGTTGTTCAAACGATAAAATAAATTGACTAAGATGGTTTATAGTTCAAGTAAATTCCCTTAAATTGAGTGAAATCGATCAACAAGGGTGTGCTATTGTGTGAATGGTGCATTCCAAAACACGTAATTTTCCCTCATACGAGTGTATAAAATTACACTATGCCTTATCCTTGGTTTAAGCATTTTAAACCTAATGACTCGACACGATAAACACATGAATGCAATATTCCCCGGATAAGGAATCAAATTCCGTTACGGTCGATTCTACCTTCCGTCCCTCTTACCATCGTCTCTCACAACTAACGCCTCCGTTCGGTATCTACTAGTTGTGTAGTGCATGCAATGGTTAATTACTCCAATACACACATTAACAATCAAAGCAAGCAAGAGGATTTCAACACAATAGAAGCTAGCAATAAAACGATCAACTCCAAATAATAAAAGGATTAACTATCATTACTATATCATCTTAATCAATACAAGAAACTAGCCACTTATCATCATAACTACTAACAAGTTAAAGCTAGCATTCATAATAACAAGAACACTTAGATCAAAGTAAAAGCTAATAGATTACCAAATTAATGATGAACCCAAGGTGAATTCATCTAACCCAATGAAGATCGAGATTCACACTAATTGTTTCCTATACATCCACTTCAAGACTTGAGCTTCTCAAAATGATAGTTCTAATTGTTTCCTATACATCCACTTCAAGAAAAGCGAACTTTTGGAGGTCACGAGCTTCTTTCAAAACACCCTGATAGTTCTAAGATATTACAAGGATTAAATGTTAAAATGATGGTGATTTTTGGCTAAGAGAGTCTTTCTGGTGATATTGCCTTCAAGCTTCTCCCAAAACTCTATCTGTCGAACTCTCCTTTTTCTTCACTGATGAGCAATAGTATATTGCCAAATTTTTGCAATTTAATAAGGTGGCTTGCGCCACTTTTGGTGTGGCTTGCGCCACTTTTGGTGTGGCTTAAGCCATGCGTGACCAAAGTGGTTGAGATGTGACTTATGTATTTAATGCGCATGTGCTTGATATTGTGGCCTGCACCATTTAAGTTGTGGCTCAAGCCACTTTTGATGTTGTGGCTCACGCCATGACATCAACAATTATGAATCTTGCATGAAATAAAACGAATGCTTTCCATTTTCTTTCCATTTCTTTTATGCTCTTCTATCACTACAAAACAGACATAATCACAACATTAATAACTTTTGATGATAAATTATAGATAACTAGGTTAACATTTATTAATAAAATTTATATATTAATCATATAAAATTATGAAATGAAATTGATTTGATTTATAACTAATTCCACTATAATCGATACGAATTTATCATTATATACTGAAGAATTGGGGTAAAACATCGTATAATTTTAGCATCCGGTTGACATACATCAGAACCCCACACCCCTGCCTTACGTATATTCGCTAGCTAGTGCTAATAAACTTATGCGATTACTCGACAAGTTAAATAACGTGTGTCTCTAAAATCGCATGTTCTACATTATTCTTTTAACTTAGAGCAATCACATCAATATTTTATATAATAAATTTTATTTTACAAACTCAAATATCATATTTCTTCGTTTTCATGAATTCACTATATAGAGCGAAGAAATAATCGAAAATATATATAATGATGATGTAAAATCAATGTAATTAAGATTGAAGTTTGAAATCACAAATAAAGTAGCAAATTATAAATGAAGTAGCAAATTAAAATTCAAGATACAATGGTAAAATTGAAATTATATGTATTATTGAAGAAGCAAAAATTAAAAAATAGTGCTGCCAAGAGGGACCAAACTCTTGACCTACAGTCTTAAGTATAGAAGCCTAACCACTGCGCCGGTTAACATCTTTTAATATAAGCGAGTAAGGAATATATATACTGAATCTAAGGTAATATAAAAATATATAAGGGTATACTAGTAATTTCTCAAAAATCGAGTGGGGCACGCCGCGGGCCTCTGTAAATCCGCCCCTGATTGTGTGTATCTAAACGAACATTTAAGAGTTAGATTGTGTTTATTCGTATAATAAACATAATAGTTTGTTTAACCTTAATTTGGTTAAGTGAACAACCAAACGAATGCAAATAGAAATATTATACGAGTCCAACTCGAAATTATGTAAGGACATGTATCTATTTTCACCTCAACAATTCTACATGGATGATGATGCTGAATAATGCAACACCGATAAATCTGGGTCCACGCAGAATCTGGCTGATGAAATGTAAATGATGAATCGAACGGTCAGAATCGTGTAAAAGATGGTGTTTTTGGTGTTTTATGGTACCGAGTCAAGAATGTATCTTGGATTGCTTACGATCTCATGTGAATGTCCGCGAATCAAGCGTTACGTAGCTTCTGGAATGATGTATTTATAGGCATATGTCCTTCTTCCGCCATAAGTTTAGGCGGTTAGATCTATTGACATAAATACTTTAATCGCCTTGCCTCTCCGCCCAAAGAACTTCGCCGCGGCGGGTCCGAGTGTCTGAACTGGAAGTCTTGGCATCGACTCGAGGCATACCGACATGGGTGATTGAGGTGGGACACTCGCACAATTTGCTTGTCATTGCGGTCTTCACTGGTATGCATAGCATTCGATCCGATGTGGGTCATCAGCGTAGATTTTTCCACATGCCAGCTGGACCAATCAGATTATTCCACGTGGAGGGATGAAATCCCGTATCGTCAATGGACAACAAGTTGAATCTTACTTTTGAAAGTCTATTAATATTTTTTTGAGTGAATAATCGACTTTTAAATAGAAGAATGTAAAAATCAGTTATCTAAAAACCGATTTTGATCTCAGTAATCTACTTTCAAAAAAAACGTCGTAGTATGATATGTACAGATTTGTTCCCTTTGGAATATTGTTCACACAGTGGTTTTAAACTTATTACGTAAGTCAATTTAGTGGCTTCATGGCTAAAAGCTTCACCTTTCCACACAGGATTTTTTTAAAAGCAAGCGCATAGCGGGAGTGGGACCACACTAGAATGCCGGTATAAAATGGGAAGCATTTCAAATTCATACACTGCCGCATTCTGCAAATATTCCTCTCCCTTTTCCCTCTTTCTTGCAACCCTAAAATCTCTTCGATTTCTTCTCCAAAGCTGCTCGTCTTTCCGAAAAGGACGATCGTAAGCACAAATTTGAAGTGATTTTTCATCGGAATTTTCATTTCCGATTTCCGTAACACTTTTATTGCTGGAACTGGTAAGTATGTTCTTCCTTTCTTCATTTTCAGCTAAAATTTCTTCGTCTGTTGTTCTATTGGCATTTTTTGTACTCCGTGATTTATTTTCTGTGGATTTGTGGAACCGTACTTTAATTCTGTGCTGAATTTAAAGATTTGATGACATACAGTCAAGTGCTTCAATTCTCTTTTGTTAAAATTTGAGTTCCATCTTCAGAATGCTTTTTCTCGATTTGTTAGCTTTACATTTTGCGTTTTCCAACAATAGCTGAACATAAATCATAAATACGTTCTGTATGAGGACAGAGTATGCTCTGAAGTTTTGAAAATTCGATTTCATTTTTATTTTCTCTTACTTTACTCCTGTTGTGCCTTCATGATTGTAGAAGTTAGATGTTCATATCTAGTTAAAGTTCTTAAGTTCCTAATATAACAAATGGATTGTTTGATATGATGTTTAGGGTTCATGTGAAGTTATAGAACAAGGACATGGAAGCGGATGGACAAGATCTGAGGACGGCTCTTCTGCAACTACCTGATGGTGTTGCAGTAAATGATCTTCAGCCTAATGATGACGGAGGTATTAGGAGAATCAAGGAAATTGTTTTCAATGTTGGTGGAATGACATGTTCAGCTTGTGCCACTTCAATAGAATCTGCCCTTGGGAGGCTGAAAGGCATTGAGAATGTCATGGTTTCCCCAATTCAAGGCCAGGCTTCTGTCAAGTATCGTCCAGGACTCATCACTGTATGCCCTGAAAAATACTCTAATCGAGTTTATTGCTTTATGCTATTGATCTTAACTTTATGGTTGTTTGAAGTTGCTACTCGGTTCTGTCTGATATGTACTTTTTTCTTCTCCTGTGTTGTATATAGTAGGGCTTCTTGTGTCGTTCTGTCTTTACATAATTTTTTGCGTCTTTCACTCATTCTATGGCAAGTTTTATAGTTTTGTTGGTTATAAACTGGCTGGTCACTAATGCCTCAGCTTAGTTGCTTTAGAAGGTTCTCTACTACCTTCCAACAGATGACGTTTCCACTATGGCATGCTATTAGGTTGTAGTCGTAATTAAACCAATTTAACTTTTCTTATATAACCGATTCGAAAGATTGGAAATAAGTGCCAGGCACTGTTGTGTTGCTGATCTCTTTTATGTCTCAACATTGTTTTTGTTAGGCAAAAATGATTAAGGATGCTGTCGAAGACACAGGTTTCACAGTAGATGACTTTCCAGAGCAAGACCTTGCAATATGCCGTCTCAGAATCAAGGGAATGGCGTGCACGAGCTGTTCTGAGTCTATTGAACGTGCCCTTTCAATGGTTGATGGAGTGAGGAAAGCAGTGGTTGGTTTAGCTCTTGAAGAAGCAAAAGTGCACTATGATCCAAGTATCATCGATATTGATGGTATAATTGCCGCGGTTGAAGATGCTGGCTTTGGTGCTGATCTTATAAGCTCAGGCAGTGATATGAATAAAGTGCATCTGAAATTAGATGGAGTGAGCTCTGAACATGATTTCACCCTTATTAAATCATCATTAGAATCTCTGGATGGAGTAAATCAAGTTGATGTGGACCTTAAAGAATACGTAGTCTCAGTAACGTATGAACCCGAGATTATTGGTCCACGTTCTATTATACAGTTCATCCAAGATGCTGGCAAGGGATCGTCCCATTATGAAGCAACATTATTTGTTCCTCTGAGGTCCCATGAAATTGAGAGACATCGTGAAGTCGTAATGTACCGGAATCAGTTTCTGTGGAGTTGTTTATTCACCATTCCAATTTTCCTTACGTCAATGGTACTTCCAATGCTTCCTCCTTATGGGGACTGGTTAGAGTACAAGGTTTCCAATATGCTCAGCCTTGGGATAGTGCTCAGGTGGAGCCTCTGTACACCGGTGCAGTTTATTATCGGCCGGAGGTAGAAGTTTCTGTATCCTTGGTTCTGTTTGGATCTTATATTTCCAACATTATAACTTCCACTTGCAAAATATACTGAATTTCTGAATTAATGCATCAAATTTCAGATTTTTGTTGTTGTTGTTGTTGTTAATGCTCTGTACAATTTTCGGATTGGTTTCCAGGTTTTATTTGGGATCATACCATGCACTGCGACAGAAATCTGCAAATATGGATGTTCTGGTTGCTTTGGGCACAAATGCTGCTTATTTTTACTCTGTTTACGTGATGTTAAAGGAATTGATGTCAGAGTCCTTTGAGGGACAAGACTTCTTTGAGACTAGTGCGATGGTGATATCTTTTATTCTCCTAGGGAAGTATTTGGAGGTCCTTGCAAAAGGAAAGACATCAGATGCCTTATCAAAGTTAACTGACCTTGCTCCCGACACAGCAAATCTTCTAACAATGGATAGCGATGAAAATATCATATCGGAAACGGAAATTAACTCTCAGCTGATTCAACGAAATGACATACTTAAAATTGTTCCAGGGGCAAAAGTTCCAGTTGATGGTATTGTTACTGATGGACATAGTTATGTGAATGAGAGTATGATTACAGGAGAAGCAACTCCAGTGGCTAAAGGGCCTGGGGACAAGGTATGACTTATTAGGTGCTAATAGATTATCATTTTTCTTAAACGTTAATTTTGGTCTTCAGTATTGATACTAGGTTGATTTTCAACTAATGCAGGTGATTGGTGGGACTATAAACGAGAATGGTTGCCTACTCATTAGGGTCACACATGTTGGCTCAGAAACAGCCCTTTCGCAGATTGTTCAATTAGTTGAAGCTGCTCAACTTGCCAGAGCTCCAGTGCAGAAGCTTGCTGATCAGATATCTAGATTTTTCGTTCCCACAGTGAGATCTCTTTGCTGATTAACAAGAGTGTGTTTGGTGTCTTCTTACCTTTTTCTGTTAATGGTTGTATATCAATGTTGGAAGTATGGATCTGTACAAATCCATTATAAAATTTTTGCATTTCAATACTCTATGTTTAACTTTGTTGTCAGTTATTGGGATTTGGGACTCCATGAAGATGGGGAACTATTTCCTTTTGTTTGAGAATTAATCTGAGTCATTCAAATCCATTGGTGACCCTATAAAAAGTGCATGAGCAGGATATATTGGATTGCTGTGCTTTTGTATATGCCCTGTATGATCTACTTGTTGAATCAATGCAGACAGCGCTTAGAATTTGTAGTTCAACATTGTTCATTTTTTACTTATTAGTCTTGTGATATTGTAAGATCCAAAGGCATTTATGACAACGTAGTATCTGGCAGTGTACATTGAGAATTATTTGGGCAACCTTTTGTGTCGTTGTTGATCTTGGACTTCCTCAGTCCCAGTGCTAGGTTTTATGCATTTAGCTTCAACCTTACTCTTGAAATAACTTGCTAATCTCTGTCTGGGGCCATATTATGGGGGCTCTAGTAGAATCATATTGGAGATACCAACACATTTGACGAATGCCCGAGGCTTTGGTATCAGTTTAGGAGCGACATCTGAGAAATGGACTTTAAGGGTTCTTTATATATTCCTAAAGTGAAGTAAAACCAGATACTCACTGCGCATTATGCCGTTAATTTGCATTTCTTTTTCCCATTAAAATTGACTCAGTCTAATGTTGCTGAATGAAAGGTGGTTGTGGCTGCATTTCTGACATGGCTGGCATGGTTTGCTTTTGGAGAAGCTTGTATTTACCCAAGGCACTGGATACCGAAAGATATGGATGCATTTGAGCTTGCACTACAATTTGGTATTTCTGTGTTGGTGGTTGCCTGTCCTTGTGCTTTGGGATTAGCAACTCCTACTGCAGTGATGGTAGCCACAGGAAAGGGTGCATCGCAGGGCGTGCTTATTAAAGGCGGTGATGCGCTTGAAAAGGCACATAAGGTATGCACGTGTATCTTCTATAGTGAATTACAGCAACAATACATGAGCCTTATTCCCATTAGGTGAGAGTGTTTGTTCTAGTGAATTATGGATCCAAAATCGCTTTATGATTTTATATCCTTAAAGTAGAACAGTCTTTTGTTTTTCTGATGATGTACCTTTCTAGATATGATTTTAATAATAAAGACACTTTTGGTCCTCTTGTTTTACGATTTTTGCACTTCTATCCTCTCGACATTTATATCCCTCATCTATACATTTACCAACAAAAAAAAATTGACATGTGGCAAAAAATGGACTGAAAAGATAAAATATGCATAGATGAGGGGTAAAAGTACCAAGATAAAACATTAGGGACATAAATGCAAAAATCGTGAAACAAAAGGGACCGTAAGCGTCGTTACCCCTTCAATTTTATCCAAAAGGTGGTTGCCTATCCTTTTGCTGAATTATTTGTTTATTAGCCTGGATTTGACTTGTAATAGACAATTTTAATTGTGTAGGTTAAAATTGTTGTCTTTGATAAGACTGGAACTCTGACTCTTGGGAAACCTACTGTTTTGAGTGCTTCACTTTTCTCCAACATTTCAATGGAAGAATTCTGTGAACTGACCATTGCCGCTGAGGTGAGTATATATCTATTTCAAATTCGCGTAAAATTACATTAAAACCGGACTGTATGCTGAATTTGTTAATATGAAATTGTCCTTCAGTCCAACAGTGAGCATCCATTAGCAAAAGCTGTAACAGAACATGCTAAAAGGCTCTCCCAGAAGTCGGAGGGCCAAAAGGAATACATAACAGAGGTTAAGGACTTTGAGGTTCACACAGGAGCAGGGGTGAGTGGAAAAGTTCGAGACAGATCGGTTCTGGTAGGGAACAGGAGACTGATGAATGCTAACAATGTATCTCTTAGCCGAGACGTTGATGCTTATATTGCAGCAAATGAACAACGTGCCCGTAGTTGTGTAATTGTGGCCATTGATGGAAAAATTGCTGGAGTTTTTGCTGTCACTGACCCGGTTAAACCGGAGGCTGTTCGCGTAGTATCTTTTCTCCGTTCAATGAACATCGCAAGTGTCATGGTCACCGGTGATAACTGGGCAACAGCAACAGCCATTGCAAAGGAGGTTGGAATCGAAAAGGTGTTCGCTGAGACTGATCCGCTGGGGAAAGCAGATAAGATTAGAGAATTACAGGTTGGTTTCATTATCCCCCCTTAACATTTATTGATCGATAAATTGAAGCGGCATTTCCCAGTGTTTTCGGTTCAGCATTCTGTTAAAGTCTATAGATGTCTAATTGTAACCTTGAATGATGCAGTTACAAGGCACGCCAGTTGCAATGGTTGGAGATGGGATCAATGACTCACCAGCTTTGGTTGCGGCCGATGTCGGCATGGCGATCGGTGCAGGCACCGATGTAGCCATAGAAGCTGCTGACGTGGTACTTATCAAGAGCAACCTAGAAGACGTGGTCACGGCAATAGACCTATCCAAAAAGACGATGTTTCGTATAAGGCTGAACTACGTATGGGCTCTAGGATACAATGTTCTTGCCATGCCTGTAGCCGCCGGCATTCTGTTCCCTTTTAACGGAATCCGTTTGCCACCGTGGCTTGCCGGTGCCTGCATGGCTGCTTCATCTGTTAGTGTTGTCTGTTCATCATTGCTCTTGCAATCTTACAAGAAACCTCTGCAGATCGAAGGTTCGTGAGGGCTATTACGGTGAGTCCTCGAATCTGATTCAACTATAAGTAGATGACTACTTGCTTGCTTACTTTTGAAGATCAAATTCGTAACGGATGATATTTTGATTGTATCAAATTGGTTCATAAATCTGTGAAACCTTAAGCTAGCTATGGCTTTTCTTCATGGGAATTTTTTTTTATAATGCAATTGATGGAATTGTGTCATAAGAGTAGAAGCTGTTGGATTATTACATAATGATACTAACGGTTGTTGTATAAAATCCTCTTTTCATATTCATTGTGATTATAGACACAGAACTGCTTTTACATTTGTAGAATGGGTTGCACTTTTTTTTTTAATGACATTATGACTTTGTGTTCTGGAGACTGGAACGAATGCCTTGTATAGGTGAAGCGTCGTGATACAACAACAACCATTTCATATCGCTATTTCATGCACCGCTATTTTTTTTTTTTTTTATAATCAAACATTATGCATCATTTCACGTTTTTATCACAACTGATCATGATATACAACTCATATATAAAGTCGATATATTATTTTCCTTAGGGGGGCAAACGCAAGTTACTTAAAACGAAAGCTCAATGATAAGACTGTTTGAAAGGTTTCATATTTACACAACTTTTGCTGTAATGAATGTGTGAGGGGAAGCAACCATGCAAATGTATGTGTATACGAGGGGCACGAAAAGAAAAGAAAAGAAAAAAAAGGGGGCCAAAGTTCGTGTTTTGTTGCCTCGGCCTGAATATACAGGAAAAACATAGATATTACCATGTTTCAATGAACGAGTAAACAAAAAAAAAATAGTAAACCCTACCATTAAGGGTCCCCTCACCCCCGATCCCACATGAAAGTGAGGAGAGGTTAATCGAATAACCTAAATAAAACTTCCAATGGGCTGCTTTTGAAACCTCTACACTGAAGGGTGTTATCAATCAGAAATCAACCCCATTACTGGGAATCGAACCGCTGACCTCAAAAGCTTAGGTTAGAGGCTGCACTACGCACCCATGCCTTCACCACTAGGTCATATCCCGGGGATAATGAACGAGTAAACAAAATATTGTGCAACGAAGGGCAGAGGATCATGCGGTCGTTCAGAAATTAATCAACCCAGATAAGCGAAAATCTCAATGATAGCAACATGGAATATTCATTCTCAAATGATTTTTGAAGCAGCAACGGTTTAAACAAAATCATCTCTTGAGACCCCAACTAGCGGTATATAGCTTATATAACTTGCATAGAAAGTAGAAAGAAAACATTTTGGTCTTAAGAAGAGTTTCCATGGTGAGGGAAGAAAAAACCATAACAAAGAAAAACACAAAACGAATGCCTCGAGAGGAAAATGCCCACCAAATTCATTCACTTGAACATATTTGTTTTGCAGCAAAAGAACTGATCCTTACCCTCCTCCAACTAGCAACACGAATCACAAAGACTCCCTGCTTTCTTGACAAACAAAGAGCCTTAAGATGATTACAAATAATTCTTACTAAAAGAAGTAAGTTATATTCTGAACCCATGATTCCCAATCCCTCCGTTTTCAGAGCCCAAATTCCCAAATTTAGAATATGCAAGGGGAAGTGATGAAACAGTGACATTATTTAGGGTTCTTGGTAAAGCAGCAGCAGCAGCAGCAGACAAGCAGCCACAAAGACATGCATATGCCTAACCAAGAATGCACATCGAATAAACATAACCAAGAATTCAGATTTCTCTTTATTAACCCACCAAAAATTTGTCCAAGAATTCTCATATTCTTAGAACAGTAGTACAATCATATCCTTCAGTAATACAATTTCCCACCCCTCTCAATCAATTAAATTTCCTCTCTTTCGTATTTGATCGCTCGTCAAAAACATAACCCAATTAGTAAAACTCACTTAGCATTGCACCCCAACAACACACTTTTATCTATAATTCTTCCTAAATACAATAACCTCAATAAAATACCCACAAAAAAAATCCAAACTTTATCTGTCAAGAACCAAGAATTATACCGTATTCCTCTACGCCACAGCTGAACCAGCCGCAGCCCCTGTTCCGGCACCACCATTGACCACCATCTCCTCCATCTCCTTCTCCTTCTGTTGCATAGACAACATTTTCTTGTTTTCTTCAATCTTCGCCGCCACTTCTTGCGGCATATACTTCTCATCGTGCTTCGCCAAAACCTCTGTCGCCCTAAAGTAACAATCCCCAATTCTAGCTTTCTCAGACACCATTGCCGACCTACTACTACTACTAGTATTATTATTCTCCTTTTCTGAATTCACCTCATAATTCTTCTTCATTTCTTCATCAAACGGCTTGATAAACCCTTCTACTACCACGGAATGCCCTTCACGGAACAAATCCGGTAATGATCCTTCGTATTTAACTAAAATGTCGGTTTGCAAATCGGTTACCACGAATTCGATCTCCGGTGATGAGGGTACTTGCATTACGCTACCTTCGAGCACTAATCCGCCGAGACGGAACTTTGATTTGCTAGGGTCTAGTGTGTATTTAGCTAGGGCATCGGTCGGGGTGAGGTAGAAGACAAGCTGGTCTTGGAATTGGTTGAGGACGATGACGATGAAGCCTGCGATGCAGCTGAAGGTGATGGCGTACGCCCATAGACGGCGAGATTGGAGCTGGCGAGCTTTGGCGCCGATGTCGGGTCGGGCAGTGCGGATCGGGCGATTGGGTCGGGTGGAGAAGAAGCGGATGTTAGTGGAGTTTTTGTAGGGTTGGAAGAATGGGATGAAGGCGTGGGGTTTTGGAAGAGGAGTTGTTATGATGGTGGTGGTGGTGGTGGAGAAATGGTGGCGGAGGAGTGATGATGTGGTTGTGGAACGGAGGAGGCGGCAGGCGGCGCCGGCGGTTAATCGGGAGGACATCGAGGGGTAGTTTGGGGAAAACAAAAATAATGAGTAAAAGAGAGAGAAAGCGTGTCTACTGTCACGGAGAGGACGGAGGAAACCTCTCGAAGAAGAAGAAGCACCCCCCCAACTTTTTCTTTGTTTCTTCGGAAAAAAGCTAAAAAGGGTAAACACGTATTTTCACGAATATTTAAAGAAAAATAAAGAAGGGTCCAGCGTTGATAAATTACATTAAAATAATAAACTCATATTTTTGTTTTACATCATTTCTGATATAAAGAAATAATATATTTCCGATTAATAAATATTATAAATTAAGATAATTGACGACAATTAATTTCCAATAAAATTATAAAAGAATAAAAATAAGCAAAAAAGTCTTGAGATTGTTTTCTTCCTCCATGTTCTCTTCAAGATCTTCATCTTCTATTGCAAAAGAAGCCCAGCAAAAGAGAACAGCAAAGAGATGCTAACAAAAGCACACGAAACAGCTACTGAAAACCCATCGCCGGATTCAAACGGCGCCGGCGCCGGTACTGGAGCTTCCGTCGGTGGAAATGTGCTGCTTTCACGTGCAGCAACTGCAAGAGAACAACAAGCCAACAATGCCACAAAAAGAACAGCCAAAAAAAATGCAGATTTTGAGTTTCCTAATTGAGCCATTTTAGCTAGCTAACTGTAAAACAAAAATTTGCTAGGAAAATTGAAGGAGAAGAAGATTGTAAAAAAAGCAGCAGGTAAAGATGGCAGAAATGTGTGATTGATTTGTTGTGTGTAGATTAGAGGTTTTGGAAATGTCTAATTTATAGCAGAGGGATTTGGCAACGGTCGAAAAAACTTTGGATTTGGAGAAGGTGCTTTATATATGTACAGTAAATTCAAGGTGAAACGTTCCATTTTCACAACGTTCGAATTTGGCAATTTGTCTCAACCTTCTTTTTCTTTTTGTTCAGAGCTGTCTGCAGCATTATTAGGCCCACATTTATTTCTATAATGTTTAGATCCTATGACACATAAAATGAAGTAACAACCAAAATATTAAGTATAGTTTGAGTTCAAAAACAATGTCGATAAAAAAATAAAATCTACATGATTTTCAATATGTAGAAATGTGTAGTGTTTTAATATGATATTGCATTACTCTAACGAATATACACAACAACGTGTAGTGTCACAATAAACATAGTAGAACAATTCAAAGTATCTCGATATGTAATGGACAAATAATAGGTTTTTGTAGAGGTATACATATTTGAAACTTAATCAGGCTAAAAGGACAAGGAAAAATACATTTTGTTCGTAAGGACAACAACAACTATACTTCCTATAATACCCTTGAAATTATTTGATCTTTCTATATATCTTTTTAACATGCGGCCAGCTAATAAATTGTGGTTATAACTGATCCAACCTAGCTGTTTGTTCCATATTAAATTGCTTTTTTTTAACGGATAAATTTTTTATTTTGTTTGTTCCATATAATTGCTTTTTCTTTTTTAACAATTGCTTGAATAGTTAATTATAGCCAAAGTCAAACATCTAGTCACAAACTCGAGAAAAAAAAAATGCCGTTACAGCTGCAAAAAAAAAATGTACTGCGGTAACATAGAGAACGAAGTAGTCACAACCAACAAAATAGTTGTAGTTCCAATTAAAAACGTCCCAGTATACACAGATAAAAGCAAAATAGTTACAACAACAAAAAGATCTGTACTCATAGTTACACAAAAATAATGTAATAATAAAAAAATATTAAGAAAGAACATCTGAGGGTGAATGATGTTTTTCGGAGTTTAAAAATTAAAGGGACACTGTAGCAGCTCTGTCCAATGTAATATATGATGTAGTTACACTCAAAAAAAAAAAATTTAATGTAGTTACATATAGTAAAGATTGGTATTGATTCTCATTTTTTAAATATAAAATCAATCTTTTTTTCCTCAAGATTATCCAAAAATTAAGCTATCGCATTGCACGTAGACTTGTAAATATGATTAAATTAAATCTCATAAAATTATCCATTGTTATGTTCTGTATGCCCTTCCAATTACTTTGTTATGGTTTATGACGCAGGGTTGAGCTTAGTTTTTTTATACACACAATGATAATTAAATGAAACAGCATGATTCATGTCACTTAATACAACACGATTTCATTATTAAATATTTGTCAGAGCACATAGAGTTCATTCCATTCTGCAAAAATAACATTTTTTTCTCCTGTCAAAGATGATCTTAAAGTTGAAGACTAAAAACGAAACAGCTACCACATACTACTATATTCTCTAAATCAGCTAAACACTGTTATTATAAAGTGCATTAATGTCGATGAAAAACAACAGTTTAATCGACAAATTCAAAGGAGCGATCCGATCCCAGATCAAAGCTTCCACAATAACACAAAAATCCCAACTGGATTTACCAGTATAGATTAAACTCCAAAAGATTCAGCTTCAAGATACTTACACATCCTCTCCATAACCTCCCTACCTTTCACACTGTTCTGTTGAAACTTCTCCACACATCTCTGTTCTATCTTCTCAGCCATGGACGCCAATGCCGAAAAGGGCTTTATCCGTATGCTCGTTTCTTGCTTACAGATTGTCCATCCCTCTGGATTTTCTGGGTGAGGTTCATACCTGATCTTCTCTTCCACTTCAATGAACTTCTGGAGACTGATGTTACGTGTAGCGAGCTGCATTGACTGTGCTTTGGAATCCACGACTGTTGATTCGACACAGTGGCAGATGTCTTGACCGACGATCTTGCGTACGAACCATGGGCCAGGAGCGTGGATTGTGATGGCCCGTGTTGTGTAGAGCTTTCCGGTGGTTGAGTCAAGATGACGGTTCAGCGTGTCGACTTCGAGGATGTGGGAGAGTGTGCGCTTGTTCTCGGGGTCAGAAAACTTGCGCCATGATGCTGAAGTCACTCGTTGCCATGGATGTTTGTATGTGTATTCCTGAGAATAGGCTCTCACCATTTTTCTTCCTTGGTGTGCTTTAGACCTAAGGCAAAGTCATGTATAAGCATAAGCCAAATGCTTAAAGAAGAAATATGTCTAAAAGATGCATAACATTAAGAGAAAAGAACACTGGGTTCCAAATTTTACTATTGTCACCGTAACGTTTTGTTGGCCCATCAACTATTTTTGTAACAATTTAACCAATTAAAATAACACCAAAACGTAGCTTTTCTTTCCAGGAATTCTACGAACCAAACGGTGCAACAAACGGATTGCAAAATCATACAATTTACAGCCCAATGTAAGATGAATTAAAAACACACATCTAGAAATATCACACATACAAGGATGGGTTCTTGGTGTAGAAAACATAGTCATCAATATTTCTCCCTAATTTCTCTAGTGGATGAAATCCTCTATGAACTCAAACGGTCATTCAAATATGGCTTGCAATCAAAGCTTATTTAAGGGCTCATAGAGCCATAGAGATCAGCAAAGAATGACTACATAGATATATGCATGTATACATAGAATAAGTTGTGAAATACAATTATCACATTAATAAACAGATGAACACAGCAGCCAGCTATAAATGGGGACCATAAGGAATGAGATCCTCCTTTTATTCATTATTTATCATGATTAGATTAGCCGGGAGCTAATGATATGAACGTTATGCTGCCAATACGTCTAAATAAACTTAAGTAATTGGCTTTGAGATACATCATGTAGCATGCAGAATGTTAAGAGTATACCCTACAAACATAATTACCCAAACTAGAAAAAAGGAAACATAAGTGTATTCACTTAAAGGCAAGAGTCATTGTCATTACAAAAATAAAATAAAAATAATAATCACTAACCACCTTCACCAACTTCATGCCACAAGGCTTGGGTGCTTTAAGTGAACTAAAGGGTTCATGTTATAAGAAAGAAAGTAAGAAAATGTGTACTTAACTTATTACATTCACCTCAAAAAAGAACTTGTAATACTTCAGCTATGATAATAATAAAGGTTAAAGGTCGTGAAGGACAGTTACTACATGTGTTACTACATGTGTTACTACATTTTGTCCTTCTCAACCATTTTGTATCTTATCTTGTCCTTCTAGCCCCTAATATCTTATCTTGTCCTTCTGGCCCCTAATAATAATAATTAAAATCTCTTTTTTTCCCTATTTTGTGTTCGGCAGGTTTCTATGACCAACAAATGAAAGAAGAAAACAAAAGATTCATCTTCTGTATACCTTGCTCACGCACCCCAAGATTAAATTCAGCCCCAACACACATCTCTACCCCCCCCCTGCCTCAAAAACAATCCCTGGTTAACTTGCATGGCTACATTGAACCTAAAGAGTTGCATTATAGTACATATTAGAAACAAACGGGACTGTAACTCCATGATGCTGCCTGATATGGAAGCAAGAACGCCAGTGACATAAAATTGACTAACTTGGTGCAAGCAATACAAATAGGATCGTGTGTGTGGCAATCTAGTATGACTGTATGAGTAGGAGAAGGAGAAGAATTAAGTTTGTCTGGAAGCTGGTTGCAGTAAACAAATGGAAATAAAGGGGACACCAGAGACTTGAATCATGGGGAAGAGTGGAGAGGAATGAATAAAGAAACGTTCAAATGATCATGGATTCATTGCGAGAAGGTGGTGGTGGGAAATACCAAGATAACAAATGGTATGGTTAATATGGTGGTAGGTTTTGCAGAGGCAGGTGTTAACTGGATAAGATAAGGACTGTGTTGAAGAGATGATAATCGAAGAAGATGATGATTCCATCATATCTTTATAAAGTCACAGACGATAAAACTACAAACTTTATCTCTATAAGGATGTAAATTGCCATTTATAAGGTAGATTTAACCTCTCCCAAAAGTTATTTTTTGATAATGCCCGACCCACCACCTAAAAATCTCTCGAGAGAAAGAATAACACAAAGAAAATACTCTCCCACTACTTGATTCCCAAACCCTGTTTGATTTTGTGTATGCATATATACTTGATTAAACATCAAGCAAACAACACAACACAAATGACAAAATCAAAATATTAACAATGCCAAGATGAATCAACAGCATAATCAAAATCCAATAGCAACTTACTACCAAAACATAACACAAACAAGTCTTCGGCTGGCTTTTAACAAACATCAAAGAGAAAAGAAGCAACCTTCTATATGTATCAAAACCAAGACGTATCAAGACGAGCTAAGAAGTGCCAAAAGGCAAGCTCAACAAGCTACAATAATAAGCATAAAGCTAAACATTCACACCTTGCTCTATACACACCCTATATAAACACACACACACATCATATATATAACACAACTCCTAGAAAGCTTGAAAAGGTTAGCTTCATGGAAATATTTAGGTACTCTGAATCCAATTTTGTTTCTATAGCGAGCTATTGAATGTTTGCAAACAAAAATTTGTGCCCTAAGAGCTCAGCCGCCTAAAAACATGGTCTAATCGATCTTCATTGCACCAATCCCTGCCTTCCCCGACCCTGATGAACACACTCCCCCCATATAAATTATCATCTAGAAATAGAGAAGTAACATTATAGATTATACATTCCTACCACAAATTATATACTTCGCAACACAATTCACGCTCAAATTTATGAAAGAAGCTCACTTTTCCGCTCCAATTCCAGGTAAGAAAAAGTTAAACAGAATAAACAAAGAGCGGCAGCTAAAAGGCTCCAGATCTAATCCAAAAAATCAAAATCCAAAGGAAAATCAGGTGAAATACTGGTGAAGATTATTTTCCAGCAGCTAAAACAAGCAAAGCAGCAAAATCCTCGAAAACAAGCTTATAAAAGAATCAAAAAACCAAACCAGAAGGAAGATTACCGTATATTCAACAACTTTGGGATGTTTTTGTAGATCCACTGTAGAGAAAGAGTGCACCGATCACGAATGGCGGCGATATAGATACACTAAAAAGCCTTCTTTTTCTTTTTATTTTTTCTTTTTTTTTTTTTTAGTATAACTGTATTAGCCTTCTTCGCAAGAAAACTAGTGGTTGTACAATACTGCTTCGCTAGTTGTACGCTTTGTCACAGGACTAAAACAAAAAAAAAAAAAAAAAATTGCCGCTTATGTTCTTTTCTTTGTAGAAAAGAAAAAGGATAATAAAATCAATTTCGTTTCGTTTAGAGTAGGTGAACCAAAAAAAAAAAAAAAAAAACGGAAACCAAACCAACCGACTGAACCAAACCTCGGTTTAAATCAAAAATAGCGTAAATCATGATTTTTTGGTTGGTTTTTGTATTGTAAAAAATCAAATCGTGAAAAATAATTTGGTTTTGGTTTTCTATGATAAAAACCGGATCAAACCGGAAGTGGATATATGTGTGTGTGTGTGTGTATGTCTATGAATATCGACACTATTAATTAAGGGGCCATTTATTTGCACCACACCAATTCACTAGTGTACCATTCTACCTGTGCATCACAGTAAAATCGACTTTTCGTTAATACATTGTGAGAACTGATCAACACAATGTACCAACTTTTCGTCGGTCCCCCATTATCACTATATTAAAATAACTAATATCTTAGTCCATGATCTATTAATACTTCAATCAACTACCTCACACGCGTAGTTTGATGTCCATCCTAATAGGACCTATGACAAGATGAAATTAAAAAGTTTACATGATCGTCTTAATTGGAAAATATGATAATATAATGTTGTGTGTACATTGTACAGTATATATATATATATATATATATATATATATATATATATATATATATATATATATATATATATATATATATATAAAGACGGGACTAAAAACCGGAAAAAACCGTAACCAAGTCGAACCAAACTGAACCGGATAAAATGGTTTTACGTAGCTATGGTTCGGTTTTGGTTTGTAAATTTTGAAACCATAAAAAATTGCTTGGTTTTAAAAGTGGTTAAAAACCGAAAAAAGCGAGACTACGCACTTTCTACTTTCCACTATAAAAATAAAAATAAAAAAAAGAAAAAGAAAAGAAAGAGTACTCCCCCCGCCCCACTCCCCTTTTTTTAATACTATTAAGAAATAAAAATGTTTATTAAATCAAATCCGCCAAACACGCGGAGACAACATCCGTTGTGGTATGACATCAAGTATCAAAAGAGCGTGTTGTGATAAAAGATGCACTGGTACATTTCTCGTACGTCTGACAAAAAAAAATCTAGAAAAACGTGTCAAGCAGCCGAACGGAGTGACATCCTCCATGGGTCGAGAAAGACACTGGGCGAAAGCTAAACAATCGCTCTCCACTACCAATGTGATACAATTGTTCAAAGTGATAAGTAATTGAAACCATTATAGCAACATGACTGTCTCGAAAAAGAACACCAACCCCTGCCCTTGCCTTCACTACCTATGCATCCCCATCGCTCTTCGTTATCCTCTCTTGCGCATTCTCCCACCTGTCACTATACTATTGCCTCGGCAATTGCACATTAAACGCCCCCAACGCCTTCACATACTCAGCCGGTGCGGTAAGAGAGTGTGCACAAACCGCTTGACCCACAAAGACGGCAAAGCACCGTGCCTTCCAAATACCCTACAATAGCCGTGCAAACTGCAAACTGCACCCCCTCGACCATCCTTTTTTCCTCTATCAATCGCATAAAGAGATCCCCAAAGGAAGATGAGGTCAAGGTCCCCACGGTGGTCCTGAAGGGCGATGATCTCCACATTTTATCCGCCAACTCGCAATCAAATAAACAGTGCTTCATTGTCTCAACTATCCCCCTCCCACGGGCTAAACATACATCATCCCCCATTCCACGCCGCAGCAAGCCTTGTGTTTATTAAATGAATAAATTTTTATTGCATATACACTTTTACTCATGATATTGAGCTCATTAATTGAAACCCTGAAATAGCACATAAACAAAACAGCACGTGTAATTCTGTGCATTACAAAATCCTTCGTGTTTCTATAAATGCCCACATTTTATCGATAAGAATATAATTTTTCATTAAGTGTGATGTGGAACCGTGAGTGATAAAAATAGCACAAATTGAAGTAGCGTTTAAATTATGAAATTATGACCTGAAACACTATAAAATTGAGCAAGATAGATGTGACATGCACAGAACGGTTGACTCTCCTCACTTATGACTAAACTCATATAAGATGAGGTGTCTCATCCTCAAAATCTCACAAGTATCCAATCTGAGATACTTTAACACACACACACACCGATCAAGCGTGAGCCTACAAAGAGGCCAAATGGCACACAAGACATATAAAGGGCACTACAACGCCAACAAAGTCGCCCACCACCGGGTGGCTCTGATACAATGTTGAAAATATAAGTCCAAACTCATATAAGATGAGGGGTCTCAACCTCAAAACATAGGCTATGAGTTGAGGAAAATTTATTTCTTAATATAATGGATGAAACGATCACATGTGTCCAATTAATGTGGGTACACTTTTTACACATGCTTTGATTATTAATGTGTTTGCTTAATTTGGTGCCTTGATAGTAAAGGTAGGAAGCATAGATGAGGAAGAAAAGTTAAATGAAATGAAGAGGTTGCATAAAGGGCTACTCAGATCCATGTGGTCCTAAAACTGGCTGGCCAAATGGCGATAATTGCTTCTCTCATCCTGATTTCCCTTATTGTATCGACCGGTGACGATCAACACGTGCAGCAAAAATGCCACATCATCATGGATGAATGGTGCTACTTCATAGTCATTCTGACACAACAAATGTCCAAGGACGGAGGTGAAGCATAGAAATAGGGGGGCTAAGCCCACCTCAAACCAAAAATTCTATACTACAATTTTAATATCATAACCTCGGTGAGACCGTACATGTCTATCGATGTATTCATTTTATAATTAAGAGTAACAATGCATTAGCAAAGTGTTGTGATTGTGATTTCTTATTAAGGTGTCGAGCAGTTTGCTGTGAGCCTAATTTTTTCTTCGCCATTCGACGCACGGAAGCTAGTTGACATCGACATTCACACCACACCTATACAATCTGTGTCATTTACTTGCTCTAATCGCATGATGGACTTTGTCGACTTCGAATCGCACGAAGTTCCTCAGTTCTTTTCCGCCAATATTACGGAAGCTTGTGGAGCCCTCGACACATTTACGTTCATCCGGCATTGCCACACCTAAACCTTCATTCGATTCATCGACATCCACACATGCCGAGGAAATCGCGTGATCGACTCGGACACCGGTCCCTCGAGGCGCCACCGGCATTGCCACGAAACTGCTTCGAGCTTAGCGAGGACATTCGGTCCTTTTATGTAGGACATTCTTTATGCATTTTATGCATTACAGCCGAGCCATAACACTTTTGTATTTTTAATTGCCGTGTTCTAACGTCGAATTTTCTCTGTCGCGATGGATCATTTCTCAAAGATGGACGCCTTGGGCAAAATGCGACCCCAAAACTACCGACCGAAGAAAATCCAAGCACCGGTTGGCATCGGGTCGGCAACGATGTCTGGCGGCTGCGACTTCACGGGCATCAAAGGGGGCCGTCTCGATCTGCTGCTACAATATCGACATCCAACATCCTTAGGGATCGGCTGACGAGGCTCGGCCGATCGAGAAATCGAGAGAGCCTTGTGCCGAGCGTCAAAAAGACAACGGAGGTGAGGCGCGGGATTGGGAAGGAGACTACAACCTCAGCCCCTCCTCGTCTCCACCGGATGCGCTTCCTGCGGTGAGCATGTCGGAGATGGATGGCATGACTCTGAGGAGCCGCATGACTTTATTATGAAGAGTAGTCGGCGGTAAGTCTTATTTTTATTTTCCTTATAAATTTGTGATCCGGTGCTTTTGATATCATCGGTGTGCTCTTTGCGAGACCGACTCGCCGACTAAAGTCGCACTCAGCGAGATTGTGTCTCCGTCGGTTTTGCTCTGGAGGAACACACAAGGAAACCATCGTTAAGTTTGACCACGGACATAGAAGCGGAAGGCCAAGATAAACAAATTGACGCGAACGCCGTGTGAAAGCGAGTCGGATCTGAGAAAAGGCTGAGACGATCTATCCTAAGCTCGAAAGATGTATCGGCAGGGATGCGGGGATGGCGATGTTGAGATCGAATTAAGCGGAGGTGAAGTCGGAGCTTGAAGGGACTAAAGCGAAGCGGGTGAGGCGCGTCGAGGCTCGTTCTACCGTCCGATCTCTTCTCGGCGAGTTAACGACTGATTGAAGAAAATCCTTAAGCGTGGACTTTTGAACTCAAAGGAACTTGAGGACGATCGGCGTTGCTCATGACGCGGGCATGAAAGGTGGATTTACAATGGCTATCGACCAAGTTAAAGAGGTCGATCCAAACTTCGACGTGCGCGCCATTCACGAAGCCTTATCTATATGATCTCGAGGCCATTCCTCGTTATGGGCGATACTTTGTCGAAGTTCAAGGCCCGGCGTCTCTTTGTATAAAGTACACGTGACTTCCGTTTTGAGCGACGAGAACGCAGAAAATGTCGAAGTGCAGGGATCAAGTCGATCTAACGCTTCGACCTCGAACCAAATTTACGATGCACGATGCTATTTCTTCTTTTCGTTACTTTAAGCGGTCGATTCGATTTGGTTGTAATAACTTTATGATTTTACTTATGTGAACTTTCATTTTGTCCATTCGATCTTGTAAACTTTGACATTTTAATTTTGCATTGATCTTTAGATTTGAATTTTATGCTTTTCACCAATGTCTTTTGTTTCTTATTGATCGTTTATTCAGAGTGTAGTCTTTTTTATCTTAATTCCCTTGAAAATGTTGCCTTATGGGGTGTAGTCCTTGGGACTTAATTCCCTGCTGCCCCTCGAAGTGTAGTGTAGTTCAGGACTCCCTGCACACTCTGGTACATAGTTATGAATCGACCTAACATTGTATGTTATGCCGTGTCGAGGTGATTAGCAAAGTGTTGTGATTGTGATAATGGATGTCGCGATTCGATTATTGCGTAATTAAAAGAAAAAGAAACCATGCTTAATAAAAGGAATCGAAATATATCGTCATATCGACCTATTACAATTGATGAGAATAAATGCTGCAAAAGTCATGAAAAGTATAAAACAATTTAAACATAATACTTTCGAGGTTGGTGGCATGCCAAGTTCGAGGGATGCTTCCATCCGACTCGCCCAACTGATATGACCATCAGGGTGCACTCTTCAAGATTTTATACGGACCTTCCCAATTCGACTCGAGCTTGCCTATTGGGTCCTCGCTGCTGGCTTCATTTTTCTCAATACGAGGTCTCCTACTTGGAAATATTTGTATTTCACCTCGCGTTGTAATCTTGAGCAATCTTTCTTTTATAAGCGGCCATCCGATCGCCGCCATTTCCCTCTTCTCTTGACATTGTCTTTTCTTCTCTTAGATCGGCGCATTAGTTTCGACATTATAAGTGAAACTTTAACTATGTTATATGCTTCGAGAAGTTATATGGAATGGAATATACCAATATGGTCATGGGAATAATATAGGTAAGTTTTATCGTTGTTCTAACATTATTTTGAATGGATTTAAATATGCCAACAAATGAGTTTATAAGTGGTGATCGGTTCATTTTGATATTTATTTATAGACGCACGTGTATATTTTCGAGATGGTATAATATTATTAAAAACTAAACATCTATTGTGATCATAATAAAGTTTCAAGTTACTTTTATAAAATACGATCAAGAGTAAATGACACTAGGCATGCATGTCTGCATTCAATAACATTCCCTTTTCGTTTCAATATTAATTTGCATCTCTTTTGATGTTTATGAATTTTACTTTATTGATGGATCAGAATGTCCATTATTTTTTTCTTTCTTGTGGACAGGGGCGATCTACCATCACCATACAGGTCCATTAACCCCTTAATTAAGTTATTTGTTTGTTTTGGGTGTTTTGAATTGGGGTTTCTTTTGGAGTTTTTTTTTTATATATGTTTCATCATTAATCATTTTTTATAATTCTCTCACCAATCAATTCTTCACCAACAAATAAAAAAATATTAAATCATCTCTCACCATTTCACTTTATTTACTTTATTACCTTTTAACATTATTTTATTCATTATACTACTTTATTTCAATTTCTCTCACTACTTATTTTTTTATCTACACAAATATTTTAACTTTCTAATCATTAATTCAATCATTTTTATCATATTTTATTATTCACTAGTATATAAAACACCGCAAAAGAAACTTCAACTCAAAACAAACGGAACCTAAATTTTTTTTTGCCTATATATTACCTCTAATAGCAATAATGTTTGGACGACCGTAATTTTTTTTTTTTCTTAAAGCCTCCGGTATCCAGAACCAACTAGTCCGACTAATCCGGAGTTCGGCAAGAGTCGTGCATGCAGAGTCTAACTCTTATTCAGATGTAAGGTATGACCAAAATCTATTCCAACATGACGTATCAGAGGAGAAAATTTATGGACTCTCCTTAATTATTTATTTTTTATTTTGGATGCCCCGTAGATGAGATCTAACCCGCTCCAACATTTTCTCTTCATTGCGACATGAGAGCAAAGTCTATTGCTTCGGGTGGGGTTGGATCAATTTGAATCCAACCCAATATTTTATTTTATTCACTCTACTATCTTATTTTTTATTATTTTATTAATTACATTATGGGGTATTTAGTTATATAAGCTTCATTACCAAAATTGTTGCACATATAAGCTTATTTTATTATAAATTTTCTCATCAATCATTCAACATCAACAAATAAAATAATATTAATCAATTCACTTTATTCACTCACGACACTATTTAACCATTACTTTTTCAATATAATATTTCATTAAAATTTAAACTATCAATCATTTCTTCAACTACACAAATTTCAACATAACATTTCAACTTTATAATCATTATTTTACTATATTTACTCTTTCTTGAATCCATTCAACTACAATCCAACCCGAAACCAAACAGGGTTTGGTTTCTCATTTCTTTTTTTAGATCAAATTCTCTCGTTTCATAACACCGCTACTTAGCCATGAACCATTAATTTTTCTTACTTTTCTTTTCTCGATATATTATAATCCATTTAATTAGTGCATGCTTCAAAGTAGGCCTGAGCAAAAAAACCGAAAAACCAATTTGAACCGTAAACCAATCCAAACCGAACCGAAATAAACCAAACCAAGAAAAAACCGATCAAATTGGTTTGGATTGAAACCGAACCGAATTTAAATGGTCTGGTTTGGATAACCATAATTAGAAACCACCCAAACCGAAACCGAACCGAATTACCTACCCTATATAAAGACCTATTATTACTAACCCTAATTGAACATCCAAGGTACGAAAATTCTATGAGTTCCTTTGAATTTTAGTAAGTTTTAATGATGTTTCATTTGAATTTTAGTAAGTTCCTTGTAATTTGCTGATGCAGCAGACTAGTAGTAGTATATTAGATGTTGTACTAATTAGGCACATGAGTTGCTACTTTTGTACATTTTTGTTGTATGCATTAGGGACAACAATGAATTGATGATGTACGTTTGTTGTTGTAATATGTAATAACAACTAACTAGTAATTAGCCATTTGCTATATGTTATTAAATAACTTTTGAATATCTTGTGTGCACTGATTTTATTAAGTAATTAGCCTTGATGTACCTTTAAACTGTTTTTACTTTATATTAGTTACTTGAAAATTGTAAGTTATAATAATGTGTAGTTTAGACTTGTGAAACCGAAACTGAAACCAAACCGGATCCAAACCGAAACCAACACAAACCAAACCATTGGGTTCGACACCGTTTTGGTTTGGTTTGGGTGGTAAAATATGCCAACCAATCCAAATAACTATATGTAAAATCCGAACCAAAACCACCCAAATCAAACCATGCTCAGGCCTACCTCAAAGACATGAAACGACTATATTACTCGCCACATGCAAACCTTTAGCAACTTTTACTTAATTTACAAACTCTAAAATTCTTACCAAATGTCCCTTCAAAAAAAAAAAAAAAAAAAAAAATCTTATCAAATGCAAACGATTCTATTAATAACAAAAAAATTCGATTATTTTTCGACTATAATCATTACCATATCGAATTGAATAATATTCGACCAGACACTGTGATATATATATATATGAAAAATGTTATTCATATATAATAAAATATAATCCGATAAAGCCTATCTCAACTGGCTAGAACTGAAATTCTGAGACCATGAAGTCTTATGTTCAAATTCCTCTGAAGACAATAATTTGAAAGTATTCCAGCATACTTTTCTCTTTAGAAAAATTGTATCCACTATTATATGTGGTTGTAAATAATTATAGTATTCTTCTTTTCGATTATAATAAAAAAAAAAATTAAAGAAAAATACAATATAATTGGAACAGAATATTTAATGGGCGGATGAGTGATGACGCGCATAAAACACTGTGCGACACTCATTTCGCGAAACTAGCTGAAGTGACATTTCCATTTTTACCCCTCCAGCAAATATATATGTATATATATATATATATATATATATATATATATATATATATTTGTACACACCATTTCATACTGGGAGTGGATCCTCTCAAGTACTTAAGGGTAAAGTGCTCTTGTTTTTACACATTATCACCAAAACGACGTAGTTTTGAATATATAAATATACGGTTAGATGATTTTCATATTTTGGGTGTGGTTAGATCACTGCTACTTGAGAGAGTACTTCATTAAGTATTTGAGAGGATCCTATTCCATTTCATACTACTGAGCATCATCTGTCAATTACAATCATTTATACAAACTAGCCCTTCTTTCGGCTGAAACATGTCATTAATCGCAGATGCTGCTGTCTGGGGAGCTTTGTTTTCGGTTTTGTCGGGTTCATAAAAAAAGTTAAAACTAGGCAGAGAAAGGGCTGCATATGAACTTCTTTGAATTGGATCAAAATGATAGTGGAATATATATACTCAACTTGCTAGTATGTATTTGGAATTTATGTCGCAAAAGGCTAGAAATGTTTGGAAGATTACGAGAGAGATTTTTATGGTATAACCATCGTAACAAGTTATACTGAGATTGTGTATCAAAACCCATACATTTTACTCGCTTTCATACCTACTATGCGGGTACGTCGCATTTGGTTCAACATTTATACAACGACCTCAATACAACAGTTTATACCTTAAAAAACTTGAGCACCCTATGTGGAAAGTGAGAAATTTCACAGAGAGTAGTTGTATCAAGAGGATGGTATATTTTTAGACCTTCTAATAAAAGACCCCAAAAGAAAAAAAAAAAAACCAACTTAAAATGACAGTCTTCCCTTTCAGACCAGGGGAAAAAAGAAAATATAAATGTCAAATATCAAATCATGAAACATCTTGCATGTTTTGTAATGAACAATTTTGTAGAAGAAGAAAAAAAAATCAAACCAAAAATGGTCTGGTCCCAATACTCACTGACAATCCAACAAGAAAAGCAACGGGTCAAACCGTTGTCCCAATGGTTATATCAAGCGGATAGACGTGATGCAACATACACGCCATTACACACTGTTACTATGTGAAAGAGAGTGATTAACTACATCATGTTCATCCACCTGATAATACAACCATTATATACCTTAAAATTTCACCTAGGGGGGTAAAATAAGGGCAGGATACTGGTCTATTTCATTCAAATAAAAAAAAGACTACCTCCTCGATTTCTTCTTTGATGATTTGGATGAACCCGCCTTTGATGTGCTAGCATTATTCGATGAGGTCCCTTTAGAATTTCCGGTTTCATTCGATTTCGTCGACGTACTAGCAGCAGCAGTAACAGCAGCTTCCTTATCCTTGGACACAGCACCTTGAGAGCCTCTAACTTGAGCAGCTCTTTTGTCTTTTCTCTTAGGTCTGTAACTAGATCTTTCCCTCTTAGGTAGCCATCTTTCCGGGTCCGGTGGTGGACCCGGGTTTGCAGGGTCAAACCCTTTCGGGTACTTGGGCTTTCTCTTCCTCTTCTTCTTTGTTTTCTCCTTACTTTTAGCTTCGTACGGTTCCGGTATGGCGCTGGTTTCAACTGGTTTTGCACCAGATGTTCTTTCCAAAGCTGCAATGTCAACAGATTTCAAACCAGGCAGTGGTTTTAGCTTCTTCTCATAAGCTTCTGCTTTATCGATGTCGGTTTCAGCAGCTGTTTGGATTAAACCGACTAATGCGTCGATACTGCCGTGGCTTTTAACGAGCTGCTCGTAAAGACGAGTAGCCTCGACTTTCTTTCCATGTTTAAGCTTAAAAGCAGCAGCTTCTTGCATGATGATTTGAAACTTATCATCTTCTTCTGTCATTGAATTTGACCACCATTGAATTGCGGAATCAAATACTGCTTCCGCGCCATCAACGTCTCCAGCTCGTTCTTTAAGAGAGATGATGGTTGCAATCGTAGCAGGCATGTGTTGTATATCAGCTATTTTCGATAAAGACTCGGCTGAAACTAAATAATGGCCTGCAGCAGCAGCAATCTGTGCTCTTGCTAGAAGGACTACCTTTGATTTTTCAGAGAATTTGTCGGCGTATTGCCCGAGTATTTCCTCGGCTTTTACGGCCTTGTTTTCTTTCACATGTACTGCAGCTTGAAGAAGTACAGGCATTACGCTATTTGGAAACATTCCAGGCAGTACAGCAACCAGTTCTCGGGCCTGTGAAGATCGCATCGTGCAGAGAAGTTGAAGATCGTTAAGGCAGATGAAAATGTTTATTATATAACCATTGTAGGGAGATTGTACGTGCCAAATGGATGCATCGTGGCCATCCATTTCTCTACTATCTTTCACATAGTATGGGTGAAAGAGAGAAGAAACAGGTGGACATGTTTCATTCACTTGGTACAACCTAGGTTGCACGGGTACGGATAATCATATAAGAGAAACACAGATGCACGATTTTTGAAAAATATAGAAGGGGACATGCGCAATACATAGTGAGCAAATTATAAATATTAAAAATCATAATATAAAATGACTTTTAGTGGTTTTATTCACTTTTTATAGGTTCTTTTTTTTCAATTTGCACAGGTTTTCATTAATTTCCTGCCAGTTTTTTTCTTCAATTTACAGCAGGGTGCTTCATTTACATATTCGAGTTAGGATATGCATATCCGTATCATGTATCCAACTCTAAAAAATAACAAATTCACCCCATGCGTGTAACCTAAGTATCTGGTGTGTGTGTGTGTGTCGGATATGTATCAGATACGGAACATGCTAACAAAGAAAAGTATCCGTACATTGCATACAACCTTCCTACAATGGTTGTACCATAAAATTTCTCTTGGCAGATTGCAACTACATGAGGGGTTTTGATCTGCTGAATCTTATTTGTTATCCAATAATAAAATACTGAAAAGGAAAAGATTAATTAGCATAAATAAACTAGGGTCGTGCGCATTTCACCTGATCCATCTTATTGGAATGGAGTAGAAGCAGCACGCGGTTGAGATAAACTGCTTCTTTTGCTTTGGTGTAAGCTTTAGGGCAAGTACATGAGTCAGTTGAATTTTTTGCTCCCCGTCGCCTTTTTGAAACAGTCTATCAATTTTCTTTAGACTGTCAGAGTTATCTTTAGGGCCCTTTATAGAAATTAGATTGTTTATAGCCACAGAAAGTGTAGGTTCATCAGCCAGATTTTTCTTGATAACATTAGTGTATGATTCAAGAGAATTCTGTGTGCGCCCGAGGATCTGCAAGAAATATAACAAAAGTTTATAGCTATGGAAACTAGAATGCAACAGCAAGAAAGCATGTGTTTTGAAAATACATCACCTGCTGGACATATGCTAACTGAACAGCAATTGGGGCTAACTCGATTTCGATCTCATCTTCAGGTAAACTCTCTTCCTTCAGAGTTGCTTGGCCAATTCTACGAAAATGAAAACACGCCTTCAATAAGATGTCATCATAAAAATCTTTGGCTGGAAAAAGTTCTATTTAAAGATGATGAAAGATGAGGTCCAACCGAATGACAAGGTTACGTAGAATACCTACAAAGGTATAATATACGAACCATATTTCAACTAGGTTACCGATGGCTTACTAAAAAAAATAACTAGGTTCAAACTCAGAAAACAAGATGACAATGAAGATTACACAATAAAATGCTGACTCCCTATTTGGCGTCCTTCAAGAAAAGAAAGTGAAAACTTGAAGATTCATTGGTTCAAATTCGTCCTAAATTCATTTGAGAACTGTATGCCTATAATTCCCCATGCCATTGCACAAAACTAATGAAAAAAAGTACGTTAATCCTACAGATTAGGTACTTAAAGAGAAAATCACAGGGCCAATCTTAAAAGTATACATTAAAACTAATGGACAGGAAGAACCGATTTTCAATAGTTTAGTGACTTGAGAATGGATCAATTGAAGATAACAACACAAACACTCGAGCCTCATTCCCCTTATTCCCACCAGGTGAGGTCAGCTAATGGAGAAATTGAAGTCAATGGCATTATTCATAAGTGGGAAAAAAGACCTGTTATAATCAATAAAGTAATATAAATCAATAAATATTGAGCCATATTCCCAGCCTAGTAACATGAAGGCACATTTTACCTATGCGTGTATGCCACAGGGTGAAAGATGAATGATAATCACACTAAGAACCTCTTTAAGCTCTTGAAAATAAAAGAAGAATGCATAACTTCTACTAAGTTAACATTCTCAAGGAAATGCCAAAACCATATTCTTTTACAGTTTATCCCAAACCCAAAAACCAAAATATAAGAATTGTCAGTCTTCCATAAAACTTGAAATTAGTTCGTAACAAAGTTTACAAGATTATCAGACAATTAAATGTTCAAACAGCAGCGAGCAGCATATGCACAAACAAGACAGGAAACAATAAAGGGAAAAGATAAAACCAGAAATCCATGGATGAGAGGACAGTTTCCCCAGTAGTCTCACCCATGTGCCGATGATAAGAGCTCCTCTGCATCTGTAAACTTGCCTCTTTCGATCAGTGAACAAGCAGTGTTAAAAGCCAGCTCAAAGCTGTTTGTCGCTTTGACTCTAAGCGTTTCCATGGCCCCCGGAACCTCATGGGATCTCCCAGCAGAAACTAAACTAGCTACAACATTTATTTCAAGCAAGTCTATCTTGGACTTAAGGAGTTTCTGGTAAATATCAACACAGGCATCAACCTTTCCTAAGCGATTCTGAATCTGCGACTCCAACAGCAATGTTGAGTAACTCTCCTCTAGCGGCTTCAAACATTCTAACGCTTTATCAAACTTATTTTGCCTGTATAAGCAGTATGCCTACAAGGGGAAGAAGAATCATTGCGTACTTTAATATGTTCCCAATAAGACCACAAATATGCATCAAGATAAGTCAGTAAAACGAATGGGAGATAAGAAGATACAAAGTGATATATGTGCAAACAAAACTACCGAACGGTAAAAACACTGCAAACATACAGACTGACAAAGCGATATATGTGCATACAGTGCACATATTTCCAATGGTTTGATACTACCGACGTCAAACCTTACATGAGTGAAATAGAACAATGCTCCCTAAGCTCATCCAAACAAAACTAAGCAAACAAAATGAGTGATGTATTAACGCTGAGAGTATTTACTATTTCAGTAACCAATAGTTCATTACACATCCCATAAAAAAAAAACCTTTTCTCTAAACATCTTTTTTTTTCTGTCTCCGGGACACTTATGTCTCTCAATTTTCAAAGTACGCTTCAACAGTGAGACTCAAAATAAAAAACAAAGTCACATAAGAAACGCAACGAATGAATGAAAAACATGCAACTCCTTCAATAGTAAAACTAAATCCACCAAACACACACACAAGTTCTGAAGTCACCAAACATGAAATAGGCTTAGATAAACAGATCAAATGCTTCACTTAAAAGTACCTTTAAGAAACCAAAATCAACGTTTCTAGAAGCTTCCTGAATTGTTGAGAGAGCTTTATCAATGCTATCTTTTCTGATCAAAGCAACTACTTTGCATCGAATGGCATCTTCATCATCAGGCGCAACCAAAAGCACTACAATAATTTTACATTTTCACCGCATAAATGCTTTGATTATCAGCATCTTAACAACAACAACAAAAGCAATAAATAAATAACAACATGTAAACAATAGAATAGATCATAAATTACCTTGGTCAGCAACCCTAATTGCTTGATCAAATTCAGACCGCTGAATGTGGTTATTCAATGAAGTGAATAGGTCTTCAATTGCAACCGCCGGAGCAGCAGCACCAGCAGCAGTCGACTTCGGTTTCTCCTTGCTCTTTGGAGGCATCGCAAAATACTTTTAAGCTTTCCTTGTGGGAATTTGGTTCCGATAAGGAACTGCCGTCTTAAAAATCAGATCGATTGTTCGGTAAATTGAACGAGACCTAATAAGCGATGAAGAAATGGCAGAGGTTCAGTCCTGAGACATCAGGATTTCCGGCAGAAAATTTAACTCCGACGGACTAAATAGCGGCGTCACGGAGATGCATATATTTTTATTTTTTTTAAGGAAGGTACATATATATTTATGAACACAATGAAAAGAAGATATATATAAAATCGACTTTCACACCTCACCAAAAATTAAAAAAAAATATTAAAAATATATTTTAATTAATGACGATATTTACCTTCGATTGTTTAAAAGTCGATTTTTAATTTAAAAATTACCTTTTAACTATCGATTCACTGAAATTTGTGAATAGTATGGTATATAGATAGGTAGTCAAGTATAATAACCGTCAAGTAAAAATAAAGAATATACTACATATTTATAAAATAAACTAAAATTCAATTCTTCTTCCTTTTTATATTATAATTAATACTAATGGATAAAGGAATACAAATATTTCATAAGTGGTTTCACTAAAGTTTACTACGATTCATTGCAACTAAATCGAGAGAATTTTTTTTTTTCCTCGGGAAACGCAAACTTCATTAAACTACTGAATATTAGTTACACAGCAGATGCATGTCTAGCTTCTTCTTCAATCTGCACCAAAGAAGAAATCCTAACAGGAAAAGATCCAGTCCATATGGCTGGATTAAGAAGCTTTTTCGCAAAAGCAGCAGTTTTGTGGCTAATTACATTCAAATTCCTACTTAAGTGCTCAATTTTACACCAGCAAAAAGCACCCATGATGACATGAATGTCTCTGATGATGATGCTGACACTTGGATCAGGGTTCATCTTTTTCTGAATGAGGTTGCATAGGACTAGTGAGTCGGATTTGAGTAGCAGACTACGCCATCCTCTCTCTTTCGCCATTGTCACTGCCCATCTCACCACCTCCGCTTCTGCTCACTAAATCGAGAGAATGGACTCACTTAAAGAGAAGATACCCTCAATTGAAAAGTAATTACTCTGCAAATGGAAGGAAAAATTAACTACACACCGCTAAGATACAATTGAAAAGATCAATAGGGCTCATGTGCAAGGATGATACGTAAAAATAAAAAAATTATTTGCAACCAACCACTCTGAACCGCAGCCAACCACTTTGAATCGATGCAAACCATCGACAAAACCGTAGAGATCATGGTGAAACGATAATGGCTCGGATTGCGGTTTTGGTTTGATGAGAAACGGTGGTAGAAGTTAATGGGTTTCTTTGATTGACGGTGATGATGATTTGATTTTAAGGGGCGATAAAACTTTGAGATGAAATGTTGATTAATCGATACGCACCGTCTTTTTATGGGAGTCAAGGTCCTCTGTTGTGTTACTTTTAAGGCACCCATGTTGTGACTATTGGGGTGGGGCACAATTGGAATTTCCTACCAAAACTAAAATTAAAAATTAAATTACAATTTGTTGTTATACAGCAAGACGATCCCGGGTGGGTTTGTATCAAACATGTCATGCTAAGTTGCTAACTACTAATCGCACCATGGGTTACTTACTATATTGTTATTTTTATCTGTTGTTATTTCTACCTATGACACAATATATGTTAATAAAATTCCCCCGATAACAAAATAACTACACCTACTCGGATATGCACAAAGTCGATCAATAATGTCAATGGAATAAGCACATTCGACTATCATAAAGTCGAATATTGGTGTGGTGTTTAAACCGCAGTGTCGAATGGGAATTTATTTATATCATGAACAAAAACCGGCAATAGTCTAACCGATCCGGTAATAATAAATTTAAATTTTACCAAATGTGATGCATTTGGTAGAATAATAATAATTATTATAATTATTTAAAAAAAACATAATAGGTGGTGCCTTTGGGTTTAACGTGTAAAAGAGGCATGGTATAGTGTAGTGCCCCCCACTGTGCAATAAAATATGAGAATTTACAGCCTACTCGGTCCTACTACTTTACACAAAAATGGCCAAAAAGATCAAAAACACCATAACTTACTACGAGGCATCATTGTTATTGGGCACCGTATCGAATCTACTTTTGAGAATATCACAGTGATATTCGATTTCCCGAAATGAGGCGCCCCAAACCCGATAGATAGATGCATTGTAGAGCCAATAACAGTGTCCTTACCCTACCTATGCACTTAACTGCAAAATCCAATCATTTTCTTTTTTGGCCTTAACTTTCCTTTCCTTTCCCTTTTCACTTTCAAGAAGTTTAAGCTAACAGACAGATACTTTCCTCCTCTTGTAACACCTGAAAGGCGCGTCGTTGGTTGCGCTTTTCTCGGAATTACTATCACAATTATTATGCTCCTGGGGGAAATAAAAGAAAACAAAAGGGTCAATAAAGATTGTCTCCATATCAAAATTATACCCTCTCCCAAGTATAGAAATAATGTAAATTTACAGCAATCTTCGGGGCACTGGAAAGTGGAACCTCATCCTCAATGTGGTGCCCCAAAAGTAGAGGTTTGGTGTGGTGCCCCACTAAAGATTTGCCGTAAATTTTAGTAAGTTTTAATGATGTTTCCTTTGAATTTTAGTAAGTTCCTTGTAATTTGTTGATGTAGCAGACTAGTAGTAGTACATTAGATGTTGTACTAATTAGGCACATGAGTTGCCATTTTTGTACATTTTTGTTGTATGCATTAGGGCCAACAATGAATTGATGATGTACATTTGTTGTTGTAATATGTAATAACAACTAACTAGTAATTAGTCATTTGCTATATGTTATTAAATAACTTTTGAATATCTTGTGTGCACTGATTTTATTAAGTAATTAGCCTTGATGTACCTTTAAATTGTTTTTACTTTATATTAGTTACTTGAAAATTGTAAGTTATAATAATGTGTATTTTAGACTTGTGAAACCGAAACCGAAACCAACACAAACCAAACCATTGGGTTCGACACCGTTTTGGTTTGGTTTGGGTGGTAAAATATGCCAACCAAACCGAATAACTATATGTAAAATCCGAACCGAAACCACTCAAACCAAACCATGCTCAGGTCTACTTCAAAGACATGAAACGACTATATTACTCGCCACATGCAAACCTTTAGCAACTTTTACTTAATTTACAAACTCTAAAATTCTTACCAAATGTCCCTTCAAAAAACAAAAAAAAAAAATCTTATCAAATGCAAACGATTCTATTAATAACAAAAAATTTCGATTATTTTTCGACTATAATCATTACCATATCGAATTGAATAATATTCGACCAAACACTGTGATATATATATATATATATATATATATATATATATATATATATATATATATATATATGTTTCTATCTCAACTCTGGGCTGAGCTTAAATCCCGAGTCAGGAGTGCCTCATGCTCAAATTCCTCCAAAATGATAATTTGAAAGTATTCCAGTATACTTTTCTCCTTAGAAAAATTGTATCCACTATTATGTGTGGTTGTAAATAATTATAGTATTCTTCTTTTCGATTATAATTATAAAAAAAAAATTAAAGAAAAATACAATATAATTGGAACAGAATATTTAATGGGCGGATGAGTGATGACGCGCATAAAACACTGTGCGACACTCATTTCGCGAAACTAGCTGAAGTGACATTTCCATTTTTACCCCTCAAACATTCTCTATTTTTGCTTCAGCCCAAATGACGCATATTTTCCCACATTTCTACCTGCTATATATACTTCACTCGATATTCCCATACGCTTTATTCTGCTCACCACCACTGCATTTCTCTGGCTCTGTGCCTTACCAATCCCTAGGTATATTCTTACGCTTCATTTCTTCCTTTATTGTGATTATACGGTTCAGATTTAGCTTTTTGGTCGTTTGCTCTTTCAATCTGTGTGTGTGAGCGTGTATGATCTGATCATCTTTTGTTTTTTGTATCGGTTTGGTTCATTTTTGTTACATCCATCCATTACTAGATCTTTGATGTCTGCTGTACATGTTTTTTATATCGTTGTTCTATGTGTTCCGAAAGGTCTGATTTTGCTAGATTTTGATCATTTTTAGTGGATCTATAAGCTTTTTTTTGTTGTGATTTGATCTTCTGGACTACCGTGATTTTTGGATTTTGGTGCTGGTGTCCTTATTGTGTAGTTTCTGTTCATTTGTTTGAAGGATTTGGTTGCACTGAAATTTTTATGATATTCTGTTTCCTTTTTTTTTTTTTTTTTTTTCCAACTATGTGGGAGAAATGTTGTTTGTCTGTAGTGATATTGTATTTTTGTATCGGGGAGATAGTGACGAAACTATTGGATTTTTTTTATCAGTGATTGGTTATTTGTGATGATGAGATTGACTGCATGCATACATACATACATATATATATATATATATATATATATAGTGCCTATAAATTATTTGTTATGTGGAGCTTTTCACTGTGCTTGCCTTTGTTTTGGTTGATTTTTTTTTACTGTGTCATGTGTGGTTATTGAAATACATGGAGCTGTGGATTGTTAGGAATCTGCCATTTGAAATTTTACTTTATTTATGTATTTTCTTTTGCTGGCATGATGTTCCCTACTTTTGGCCCGATATAGTGGGTGCAGTGTCATTACAATACTTCATGCTTGTAGAGTTGTATTTTATGAAAAAAAAAAATAGGTATATAGAAATCTGTTTCATTTTACTTGGGTTGGATGAGATATTGTTCCCAAAATAAGTGTTGAATTCTTTAAATAATTGATAGAGCACTTGCTGTCAGATGAAGCTGTAGTAGATAAGTTACTATTCTGTTTCAAATGCTTGATGATTGTCATCTGCAGGGTTTTGATTTTTAGTTGCAATGGCGGATTTGCACCAACATCCTACTGTGGCTAATAAGCTGGCTACCCAATTGCATTTGAGCACAACGATTTCCCATGGTCGCCACGGGAGTTTCCAAAATCCATCCCTTACTCAGAGGCGTTTTGCATATGGCAACTACTCTAATGCAGCTTTACAATATCCTTTGACGCGGTCCTGTCATTCTTCCCTGGACTTATCATCAATTGCTGGAAAAGCTTCTCCGGTGTTTGTCCATGCACCAGCGGAGAAAGGATTCGGTGGTTTTGCTATCGACTTCCTGATGGGCGGTGTTTCTGCCGCTGTTTCCAAAACTGCTGCTGCTCCTATCGAGCGTGTGAAGCTTTTGATCCAGAACCAAGATGAAATGATAAAGACTGGTCGGCTTTCAGAGCCATACAAGGGCATTGTAGATTGCTTTCAAAGAACAATGAAGGATGAGGGTGTTATAGCATTGTGGAGAGGAAACACAGCTAACGTCATTCGTTATTTCCCTACCCAGGTTCATGACCTCTTATGTGACTTATACTGTATATTGATTGGCTTGCCAACCGGATTTGCTAATGATTGGTGCGTTTCTTAGGCATTGAACTTTGCATTCAAAGATTACTTCAAGAGGCTTTTCAATTTCAAGAAGGATCGTGATGGCTACTGGAAGTGGTTTGCTGGCAACTTGGCATCAGGTGGTGCAGCTGGTGCTTCTTCATTGCTGTTTGTATACTCCTTGGACTATGCCCGAACACGCCTTGCGAATGACGCTAAAGCTGCCAAGAAGGGTGGTGAGAGGCAATTTAACGGCTTGGTTGATGTTTACAAGAAGACCCTGAAAACTGATGGTGTTGCGGGTCTTTACCGTGGATTCAACATCTCATGTGTTGGTATTATAGTGTATCGTGGCTTGTACTTCGGGTTGTACGACTCCTTGAAGCCTGTGTTATTGGTTGGAGGCTTGCAGGTCCGTATCCACATATCCGTATATCCGTATATGTTTGTCTTGTAGTATATTTTGTCATTAGCTGATGTTTTAGTTTTAACTTGATTGTTTGATTTGATTACAACAGGATAGTTTCTTTGCTAGCTTTGGTCTTGGTTGGTTGATCACCAATGGTGCTGGTCTGGCTTCATACCCGATCGACACAGTTCGTAGAAGAATGATGATGACATCCGGTGAAGCCGTTAAGTACAAGAGCTCACTCGACGCGTTCTCCCAGATTCTGAAGAACGAGGGTGCCAAGTCGCTTTTCAAGGGTGCAGGTGCCAATATTCTTCGTGCCATTGCGGGTGCAGGTGTGCTTGCTGGGTATGACAAGCTTCAGCTTCTTGTTTTGGGTAAGAAATACGGTTCCGGTGGTGCTTAAAGTGCGTGCGTGGAGCGGTTCGTTTCGATCTACAGAAAAAAAAAGAGTGTTTTTTTAGTAGTAATTAGATGGTGACGAAAGAGAAAGTAATGATGTTATTGTTTTAATTTTCAGTTGAAGAGTTTTGCTTTAATGAATAATTAATTGAACTTGTTAGAGAAGAGAGGGGTTTAGGTTTTGTTAGCCCTAAAACAACAGTGTTTTCTCAGGGATTAGTTGTTGCTCTGTCCCTACTCTACTATTATAAAAAGCTTGATTGTCATTATTCATCAGTTCATTTTTTTTTTGTTAAATTTGCAATCCAAAGTATACCAACAAATTACTTTCTATCAAAACATAGAATCATAAAGCATTCCCTTCTAAAGACATATAAACTTATTGATTAAATGTGTTGTAGATATATTCTTAGCTTGAACCGTAAATACAAGGGTTCCGTCTCTTGTTTGGGGGCGACCGGTTCCCCATCCAGCAAATATATATATGTACACACCATTTCAAACTAGTGAGCATCATCTGTCAATTACAATCATTTATGCAAACTAGCCCTTCTTTCGGCTGAAACATGTCATTAATGGCAGATGCTGCTGTCTGGGGAGCTTTGTTTTCGGCTTTGTCGGGTTTTTAAAAAAAAAAATGTTAAAACTAGGGAGAGAAAGGGCTGCATATGAAGTTCTTTGAATTGGATCAAAATGATAGTGGAATATATATACTCAACTTGCTACTATGTATTTGGAATTTTGGATACTAATATATGTCGCAAAAGGCTAGAAACGTTTGGAAGATTACGAGGGAGATTTTATGGTATAACCATCGTAACAAGTTATACTGAGTTTGTGTATCAAAACCCGTACATTTTACTCGCTTTCATACCTACTATGCGGGTACATCGCATTTGGTATAACCTTTATACAATGACCTCTATACAACAGTTTATACCTTAAAAAACTTGAGCACCCTATGTGGGAAGTGAGAAATTTCACAGAGTTTTGTTGTATCAAGTGGATGGTATATTTTTAGACCTTCTAATAAAAGACCCCAAAAGAAAGAAAAAAAAAACCAACTTAAAATGACAGTCTTCCCTTTCAGACCAGGGGAAAAAAGAAAATATAAATGTCAAAAATCAAATCATGAAACATCTTGCATGTTTTGTAATGAACAATTTTGTAGAAGAAGAAAAAAAAAAAAATCAAACCAAAAATGGTCTGGTCCCAATACTCACCGACAATCCAACAAGAAAAGCAACGGGTCAAACCGTTGTCCCAAGGGTTATATCAAGCGGATAGATGATGAGAGTCAAATTAACTATCATTTTCTATGTAATTATATCCCGTTTATACCTCGTTTTATATGTTTTCTGAGACATTTGGTTGTATTTTGATGTATTTACACCTTGGTTATCATTTCAGGACCTAGGACGTAAAGTCCGGGATTCTCGGTCTTTTTCGGTGTAATTTACTATATACTCGGTCACCCTAGTGTCCTGTAGGGATTATGTGTGGTATTTGTTGTGATTTTGTACATGACTTAGGTGTTTGAGATGTCCGGAAGGCGAGATACGAGGATTGGAACGTGTGCCCGAAGCTTAAGCGTTCAAACGGATCAAAACGCGGTGGTACTACAACCATACCTTCCATTGATCTGCATTTTGATCTACCTTAGAGGCATTTTATGGGCTGGACATCTTCATGAAAGTTGTAGACAATTGAATCAGCTTTCCAACGCAACTTGAATCACTCGATTCGGAGGTCTACACACAAAGTTATGACCGATTTACTAAAGGTGTGCCAGCTAGGTGTGGCTTAGGATGTTGCTGATGGAATTTGTGAAGGAAATAATCTGACGGGCGGGCGCCCGTCACCACAGCGACATCCCGTCCAGATCTGAAAAAAAAACACTTTAAATACCCCCATTCGATCCAAATAAGAGGAGAACTCCTCCCCAACTCGTTTTTCTTCAGTTTTCTGCATTTTTCTTCATATTTTTAGCTTAGATTAGGTTTAGAGGTATATTAGCTTAGATTAGTTGTAGATTGTTGTAATCTGGAGGATCTCGAAGATATCTTGACGCGTTGTTGACGGGATTTCGTTCGGAGACTCGATTTTCTACGGCATAATATATTTGGTATTTTGTTTTCATCTTTTGTTCTTGCTTTTAATCTTGCTTTTGTTAGCTTTGATTGTTGATTTCTTGTTGTTTTTCTTGTTATGATGAGTAGCTAATCCGTTTATAGCCGAGATATGTGATAGCCTTCGAAATCGAACCTTAGCTTGTTGATTGAAGTGTTTTGATGTGTTGATTGTTAGATTCTCGATGTTGTTTTTGTTCTAGAACTTATGCCTAATGACGTTTGTTGAACTCACGACTCGATAATCGTATCACACGTGGCTTCTTTACATATGTATTTTTGCGAGAGGGTGCGGGAAAAGGGGTTCTGGGATCACCTTGTAGAACCGACTGAGTTGTTCAGACTCGGTTTCGTGTGTGAGGTTCATATCATTGTTAATGAGCGTCTCATAGATCATGAACCGTGTCGGGCCAGTTAAATCCGGTCAGCGGACTGTTGAACCTGACATAGGAGGGTAGATTATTGAATTGATGTATATACTCGGAAATAGGAGACGACACCCTTCAACGATGCCGAGAACATTAGAGTTTGTCGAAACACTTCCGGAAACGAGTTAGGGTTAGAGAGTAGTTGGTTGGATCATAGCTCGGCTATCTTGTTTTTCATAGTTTAAACCCTTTTCGTTTGTGCATATTTAGTTTGTAGAACCGGTGATCTGACAAATTACCACATTCAATTATTGTGTTGACCTGAACTAGGGACGAGACCGACTTTGGTACTCGACCAGATTCCCTATGGGATACGACCTTGACTCACCAATTCTAGGCTACAGTTGACCCGGTACACTGTCGGTGAGATTGGACACTTAGAAAAGGCCGATCAAGTTTTCTGGCGCCGTTGCCGGGGAATCGGGTTGATATCTTGTATGTTAGTTGAGTTTTTAGGATTAGGTCGTTTTTCTTATTTGTTTTCTTATGTATAGTTTGTTTTATTGGATGTTGTTGTTGTGATCACACCACGTACTCCGGTAGTGGTAGTGATTAGATACCGTGATTGCGTTCGTGTTGTTTCCCTGTTGAATCCATATTACAATTATGGCTTATTTCCTTACCCATTCGGATATTATAATTACAGTGCTATGGGTTACGGAACACAACCTTATTATCAGTTCAACCCATACACCACATCATATGGCAGTGAGTGGGATAATGCCCCAAGTTACTTTGAGCAACAACTCGATACTACTCCACCTCTACAATCAGAGACCTTAACGGATGAACAGATGGCACTTGAACAGTTGAGTAAAGTGGTCCAAGAGCACCATAAAGAGTACCTTAAAGAGCTCCAAGAGTTTCGTAAGGACATGGAAACGACGCAAACAGCCATACGAAACTTGGAGCTTAAAGTGCAACAACTGTTTGAGGAGTCTGAGAGGAGGGAGTAAGAAAGTATGATTGAAATCACCCCGGAGGAACACTACGATGATGGTATGACTCTTGTATTTATTGAGTCACCTGTTCCGTCTTCACTTAGACCTAATGTTATATCTTCGGGGGTGCATCCTATTGAGTATGTTGTTGATATTGAGCCTACATGTTATTACTTAGGGGTTGAGTCATTGTTGTTTGGGATATGTTTTAGTTCGGGGAGAGTGAATTCGTTGTTCTGTGCAACGGATTCATCGAACAATTCATGGTGGTGGGGATTGAGCCCCGTTTTGATATTGTTTTATTTTCCGGGGGTGCTCAATTCCTATGATTTTGTGAAGGAGACGCAACGGTTTGCTCTCCTTTGGTATAGCTATCCTTGATATATATCGGGGTAGAGTCTAACTCGAGGACTATAAACTCGTAATGTATTTTTTCGCTTTTCTTCCCTAAAGTGTGTCATTGTGTTTCTTTAGTGTGTATTCGGGTAAATTTTGTTGTGATATAACCCGATGTAGTGTGTATTTTGAAACTTCGGGTAAATTTTGTTGTGATATAACCCGATGTAGTGTGTATCTTGAAACTTCGGGTAAATTTTGTTGTTTTATAACCTGGTGTAGTGTGTATTATGGGGGTTAGTGTGGTGTTTTTAGTTTTTGATGAATCGTGGTGATCCGTCTATTTTTCATTTTTGATATCTTCATACCTGTGTGTCTCGTATAGTTGGTGTTGTTGTTGTTATTAGCACAGGTACCCTGGGAGGACTTTCTACGGATGCCACGTGATCGTACTCGCACCATTTTCCGGTTGTAAGCTAACTTTTCTACCCTTATCCTTCGTGTTTCGTTTTAAAGTATGGGGTGGTTAGTTGAGCTTAAATGTCTCGTATTCATGTCGAACGAGTTATACTAAGAGATTGTTATCCCTTTGGTGTAAATGGGTCGTTTTTTAGAAATTTTGATGCCTTTGACATTGGTTTTGATACATCGAGCCTTCGGTATTGTTTTGATAAACATATAGTGATTGTATAGATGCATTTCATTCGAGTTGAGATCTTGTATTGAGAATCGAATAGTTTTATCACGTTAGCTTCGACATCATTTAACACCATGAGTAGTGGACGATTATAGTTGTCGTATGACCCGGTTACCTGGAACTTATATTAGTAACTTCGAGGCAAAATAGAAAGGTCTTCGTTGATAGGTACGGGATGACGGTTTTGGCATTTATTTTGACCCGATCAGAGCCAAATGCCATCCTTAACGTTAATCCACAGTTACCCCTCTCAGCCTTTTGTAGGGTGGTTAGACCGCCGCCCTGAATTGACCATTTTGTTACTAACCCGTATAATCGATGTCCCTAGCCTTATTTCGGTCTACGTATCCTTGACTACCTTGCAATTGAGCTTTTATTTCCGCACATTTATACGATGTTGCGAGGTGTTGTGGTATGGGAGTGATGTTGTGACATTGTATTATTCGAGTTATCCGGTATGAGAGTGTGACAGTGTGTTGGCTCCGATTTTGTTCGGATATTTTGATACATATATGTTTGTGTATGAATAAGAAAATGAAAAAGAAAAAAAAGAAAGAGAAGAAAAGAAAATGAAAAAGAAAAAAAGAAAAAGAAAAAACAAGTTGTATATATATAAGAGTTCTTGGAATGCCAATTTTTTTTGGGGATTTGCTTGTTATTGTGATGTTGGTGATTGGGAATTCTTCTAATCTAGTACGGAGAAGGAGATGTTGTTGTGTTCTGTAGTGGTTTGTCCCTGGTTGACGAGCTTAGGTATGAACTATACCTGGATATGACGTATGTCTCCAGCTTGTGGAATGATGAGGAGAAGTGGAAGGTTGGATGAATTATAGGTTGAGACTCAGTTGACGGTTTTTACTATTCCGCCGAGACTCCTTATAAGGAGTTGAGTCTTCCATCGCTACGAAGGGAAGAGCTTCGGTTTTAGTGTTTGATGTTCGGTAAAGCTCACTTGCACTTTCTACTTTCTATTTTATCGTAAATATCCCTCTCGTTAGCCCCGACCCTAGCTTAACATTACAACCTATCAAGTCCTACCTGACCCTACTAGACTTTGATTGACCTCGATTAGTGGAGATGTTTACGACGTATAAGCCTATGGTGTAACCTCGGTAAATTATACGTCTATAATCTAAACCGGTCATTGGTGATAAATGTCGAAGAAGCTATACACACACACATTCTTTTTCTAAATACAAGGTAGAGGTCGAGTTTTATGCATTTATATCAATTACTTGTGTTTTACCATTTCAATTCTTTTAGACTTGATGTATGATAGCAATGTTGACTCCATCTTTATTTTTGAATCGCTCATTTTTGCTCGATGGCGAGCAAACGCTAAGTAGGGGGTAGTTGATGAGAGTCAAATTGGCTATCATTTTCTATGTAATTATATCCCGTTTATACCTCATTTTATATGTTTTCTGAGACATTTGGTTGTATTTTGATATTTACACCTTGGTTATCATTTCAGGACCTAGGACGTAAAGTCCGGGATTCTCGGTCTTTTTCGGTGTAATTTACTATACTCTCGGTCACCCTAGTGTCCTGTAGGGAATATGTGTGGTAATTGTTGTGATTTTGTACAAGACTTAGGTGTTTGAGATGTCCGGAAGGCGAGATACGAGGATTGGAACGTGTGCCCGAAGCTTAAACGTTCAAACCGATCAAAACGCGGTGGTACTACAACCATACCTTCCATTGATCTGCATTTTGATCTACCTTAGAGGCATTTTATGGGCTGGACATCTTCATGAAAGTTGTAGACAATTGAATCAGCTTTCCAACGCAACTTGAATCACTCGATTCGGAGGTCTACACACAAAGTTATGACCGATTTACTGAAGGTGTGTCAGCTAGGTGTGGCTTAGGATGTTGCTGATGGAATTTGTGAAGGAAATAATCTGACGGGCGGGCGCCCGTCACCACAGGCGGCCGCCCGCCGTCCAGATCTGAAAAAAAAAACACTTTAAACACCCCCATTCGATCCAAATAAGAGGAGAACTCCTCCCTAACTCGTTTTTCTTCATATTTTTAGCTTAGATTAGGTTTAGAGGTATATTAGCTTAGATTAGTTGTAGATTGTTGTAATCCGGAGGATCTCGAAGATATCTTGACGCGTTGTTGACGGAATTTCGTTCGGAGACTCGATTTTCTACGGCATAATATATTTGGTATTTTGTTTTCATCTTTTGTTCTTGCTTTTAATCTTGCTTTTGTTAGCTTTGATTGTTGATTTCTTGTTGTTTTTCTTGTTATGATGAGTAGCTAATCCGTTTATAGCCGAGATATGTGATAGCCTTCGAAATTGAACCTTAGCTTGTTGATTGAAGTGTTTTGATGTGTTGATTGTTAGATTCTCGATGTTGTTTTTGTTCTAGAACTTATGCCTAATGACGTTTGTTGAACTCGTGACTCGATAATCGTATCACACGTGGCTTCTTTACATATGTATTTTGCGAGAGGTGTGGGAAAAAGGGTTCTCTAGGATCACCTCAGAGAACCGACCGAGTTGTTCGGACTCGGTTTCGTGTGTGAGGTTCATATCATTGTTAATGAGCGTCTCATAGATCGTAAACCGTGTCGGGTCAGTTAAATCCGGTCAGCGGACTATTGAACCTGACATAGGAGAGTAGATTATTGAATTGATGTCTATACTCGGAAATAGGAGACGACACCCTTCAACGATGCCGAGAACATTAGAGTTTGTCGAAACACTTCCGGAAACGAGTTAGGATTAGAGAGTAGTTGGTTGGATCATAGCTCGGCTATCTTGTTTTTCATAGTTTAAACCCTTTTCGTTTGTGCATATTTAGTTTGTAGAACCGGTGATCTGACAAATCACCACGTTCAATTATTGTGTTGACCTGAACTAGGGACGAGACCGACTTTGGTACTCGACCAGATTCCCTGTGGGATACGACCTTGACTCACCAATTCTAGGCTACAGTTGACCCGGTACACTGCCGGTGAGATTGGACAATTAGAAAAGGCCGATCAATAGACGTGATGCAACATACACGCCATTACACACGGTTACTATGTGAAAGAGAGTGATTAACTACATCATGTTCATCCACCTGATAATACAACCATTATATACCTTAAAATTTCACCTAGGGGGGTAATAAGGGCAGGATACTGGTCTATTTCATTCAAATAAAAAAAAGACTACCTCCTAGATTTCTTCTTTGATGATTTGGATGAACCCGCCTTTGATGTGCTAGCGTTATTCGACGAGGTCCCTTTAGAATTTCCGGTTTCATTTGATTTCGACGACGTACTAGCAGCAACAGCAACAGCAGCTTCCTCATCCTTGGACACAGCACCTTGAGAGCCTCTAACTTGAGCAGCTCTTTTGTCTTTTCTCTTAGGTCTGTAACTAGATCTTTCCCTCTTAGGTAGCCATCTTTCCGGGTCCGGTGGTGGACCCGGGTTTGCAGGGTCAAACCCTTTCAGGTACTTGGGCTTTCTCTTCCTCTTCTTCTTTGTTTTCTCCTTACTTTTAGCTTCGTAAGGTTCCGGTATGGCGCTGGTTTCAACTGGTTTTGCACCAGATGTTCTTTCCAAAGCTGCAATGTCAACAGATTTCAAACCAGGCAGTGGTTTTAGCTTCTTCTCATAAGCTTCTGCTTTATCGATGTCGGTTTCAGCAGCTGTTTGGATTAAACCGACTAATGCGTCGATACTGCCGTGGCTTTTAACGAGCTGCTCGTAAAGACGAGTAGCCTCGACTTTCTTTCCATGTTTAAGCTTAAAAGCAGCAGCTTCTTGCATGATGATTTGAAACTTATCATCTTCTTCTGTCATTGAATTTGACCACCATTGAATTGCGGAATCAAATACTGCTTCCGCGCCATCAACGTCTCCAGCTCGTTCTTTAAGAGAGATGATGGTTGCAATCGTAGCAGGCATGTGTTGTATATCAGCTATTTTCGATAAAGACTCGTCTGAAACTAAATAATGGCCTGCAGCAGCAGCAATCTGTGCTCTTGCTAGAAGGACTACCTTTGATTTTTCAGGGAATTTGTCGGCGTATTGCCAGAGTATTTCCTCGGCTTTTACGGCCTTGTTTTCTTTCACATGTACTGCAGCTTGAAGAAGTACAGGCATTACGCTATTTGGAAACATTCCAGGCAGTACAGCAACCAGTTCTCGGGCCTGTGAAGATCGCATCGTGCAGAGAAGTTGAAGATCGTTAAGATGAAAATGTTTATTATATAACCATTGTAGGGAGATTGTACGTGCCAAATGGATGCATCGTGGCCATCCATTTCTCTACTATCTTTCACATAGTATGGGTGAAAGAGAGAAGAAACAGGTGGACATGTTTCATTCACTTGGTACAACCTAGGTTGCACGGGTACGGATAATCATATAAGAGAAACACAGATGCACGATTTTTGAAAAATATAGAAGGGGACATGCGCAATACATAGTGAGCAAATTATAAATATTAAAAATCATAATATAAAATGACTTTTAGTGGTTTTATTCACTTTTTATAGGTTCTTTTTTTTCAATTTGCACAGGTTTTCATTAATTTCCTGCCAGTTTTTTTCTTCAATTTACAGCAGGGTGCTTCATTTACATATTCGAGTTAGGATATGCATATCCGTATCATGTATCCAACTCTAAAAAATAACAAATTCACCCCATGCGTGTAACCTAAGTATCTGGTGTGTGTGTGTGTGTGTCGGATATGTATCAGATACGGAACATGCTAACAAAGAAAAGTATCCGTACATTGCATACAACCTTCCTACAATGGTTGTACCATAAAATTTCTCTTGGCAGATTGCAACTACATGGGGGGTTTTGATCTGCTGAATCTTATTTGTTATCCAATAATAAAATACTGAAAAGGAAAAGATTAATTAGCATAAATAAACTAGGGTCGTGCGCATTTCACCTGATCCATCTTATTGGAATGGAGTAGAAGCAGCACGCGGTTGAGATAAACTGCTTCTTTTTGCTTTGGTGTAAGCTTTAGGGCAAGTACATGAGTCAGTTGAATTTTTTGCTCCCCGTCGCCTTTTTGAAACAGTCTATCAATTTTCTTTAGACTGTCAGAGTTATCTTTAGGGCCCTTTATAGAAATTAGATTGTTTATAGCCACAGAAAGTGTAGGTTCATCAGCCAGATTTTTCTTGATAACATTAGTGTATGATTCAAGAGAATTCTGTGTGCGCCCGAGGATCTGCAAGAAATATAACAAAAGTTTATAGATATGGAAACTAGAATGCAACAGCAAGAAAGCATGTGTTTTGAAAATACATCACCTGCTGGACATATGCTAACTGAACAGCAATTGGGGCTAACTCGATTTCGATCTCATCTTCCTTCAGAGTTGCTTGGCCAATTCTACGAAAATGAAAACACGCCTTCAATAAGATGTCATCATAAAAATCTTTGGCTTGAAAAAGTTCTATTTAAAGATGATGAAAGATGAGGTCCAACCGAATGACAAGGTTTCGTAGAATACCGACAAAGGTATAATATACGAACCATATTTCAACTAGGTTACCGATGGCTTACTAAAAAAAATAACTAGGTTCAAACTCAGAAAACAAGATGACAATGAAGATTACACAATAAAATGCTGACTCCCTATTTGGCGTCCTTCAAGAAAAGCAAGTGAAAACTTGAAGATTCATTGGTTCAAATTCGTCCTAAATTCATTTGAGAACTGTATGCCTATAATTCCCCATGCCATTGCACAAAACTAATGAAAAAAAGTATGCTAATGCTACAGATTAGGTACTTAAAGAGAAAATCACAGGGCCAATCTTAAAAGTATACATTAAAACTAATGGACAGGAAGAACCGATTTTCAATAGTTTAGTGACTTGAGAATGGATCAATTGAAGATAACAACACAAACACTCGAGCCTCATTCCCCTTATTCCCACCAGGTGAGGTCAGCTAATGGAGAAATTGAAGTCAATGGCATTATTCATAAGTGGGAAAAAAGACCTGTTATAATCAATAAAGTAATATAAATCAATAAATATTGTGGGAAATTAGGGATAAGGACACAATCTGAAATATTATTAAGCAACAGGACAACTATATATTTTTTATAGGGAGAAGGACAACTGCATAATTTTTATAGCGAGAAGGACAAACAGTGAATCCCGAAAATCAGTGAATCTCCCTAGTGAATCCCGAAATCAGTGAATTTCGACAGTGAATTTTGACAGTGAATCCCGAAAATCAGTGAATCCCGACAATGAATTTTGAAAATTAGTGAATTTAAACGATGAATTTCGGCAAATAATTTAAACAAGTGAATTTCGAACACAAGTGAATTTCGATAGTGGATAAATAGTTTTGTCCTTTATGCAAAAGTTTCAAAAGACTGTCCTTCTACTTAATTGATGAAATATTTTTGTCCTTCTCCCTCATTCCCCCTAAATATTGAGCCATATTCCCAGCCTAGTAACATGAAGGCACATTTTACCTACACGTGTATGCCACAGGGTGAAAGATGAATGATAATCACACTAAGAACCTCTTTAAGCTCTTGAAAATAAAAGAAGAATGCATAACTTCTACTAAGTTAACATTCTCAAGGAAATGCCAAAACCATATTCTTTTACAGTTTATCCCAAACCCAAAAACCATATAGCTGCTTCACAAAATATAAGAATTGCCAGTCTTCCATAAAACTTGAAATTAGTTCGTAACAAAGTTTACAAGATTATCAGACAATTAAATGTTCAAACAGCAGCAAGCAGCATATGCACAAACAAGACAGGAAACAATAAAGGGAAAAGATAAAACCAGAAATCCATGGATGAGGACAGTTTCCCCAGTAGTCTCACCCATGTGCCGATGATAAGAGCTCCTCTGCATCTGTAAACTTGCCTCTTTCGATCAGTGAGCAAGCAGTGTTAAAAGCCAGCTCAAAGCTGTTTGTCGCTTTGACTCTAAGCGTTTCCATGGCCCCCGGAACTTCATGGGATCTCCCAGCAGAAACTAAACTAGCTACAACATTTATTTCAAGCAAGTCTATCTTGGACTTAAGGAGTTTCTGGTAAATATCAACACAGGCATCAACCTTTCCTAAGCGATTCTGAATCTGCGACTCCAACAGCAATGTTGAGTAACTCTCCTCTAGCGGCTTCAAACATTCTAACGCTTTATCAAACTTATTTTGCCTGTATAAGAAGTATGCCTACAAGGGGAAGAAGAATCATTGCGTACTTTAATATGTTCCCAATAAGACCACAAATATGCATCAAGATAAGTCAGTAAAATGAATGGGAGATAAGAAGATACAAAGTGATATATGTGCAAACAAAACTACCGAACGGTAAAAACACTGCAAACATACGAACTGACAAAGTGATATATGTGCATACAGTGCACATATTTCCAATGGTTTGATACTACCGACATCAAACCTTACATGAGTGAAATAGAACAATGCTCCCTAAGCTCATCCAAACAAAACTAAGCAAACAAAATGAGTGATGTATTAACGCTGAGAGTATTTACTATTTCAGTAACCAATAGTTCATTACACATCCCATAAAAAAAACCTTTTCTCTAAACATCTTTTTTTTTTCTTTCTCCGGGACACTTATGTCGCTCAATTTTCAAAGTACGCTTCAACAATGAGCTCAAAATAAAAAACAAAGTCACATAAGAAACGCAACGAATGAATGAAAAATATGTAACTCCTTCAATAGTAAAACTAAATCCACCAAACACACACACAAGTTCTGAAGTCACCAAACATGAAATAGGCTTAGATAAACAGATCAAATGCTTCACTTAAAAGTACCTTTAAGAAACCAAAATCAACGTTTCTAGAAGCTTCCTGAATTGTTAAGAGAGCTTTATCAATGCTATCTTTTCTGATCAAAGCAACTACTTTGCATCGAATGGCATCTTCATCATCAAGCGCAACCAAAAGCACTACAATAATTTTAATTTTCACCGCATGAATGCTTTGATTATCAGCATCTTAACAACAACAACAAAAGCAATAAATAAATAAAAACATGTAAACAATAGAATAGATCATAAATTACCTTGGTCAGCAACCCTAATTGCTTGATCAAATTCAGACCGCTGAATGTGGTTATTCAATGAAGTGAATAGGTCTTCAATTGCAACCGCCGGAGCAGCAGCACCAGCAGCAGTCGACTTCGGTTTCTCCTGCTCTTTGGAGGCATCGCAAAATACTTTTAAGCTTTCCTTGTGGGAATTGGGTTCCGATAAGGAACTGCCTGTGAGGATCAATTGATACCGGAAACAAGAAATTTTAGAAAAACAGAGAAGAAACAGGAAAAATTGATATTAGAAAGATGAGGATATTCCACGTTCTTACACCACTTCACACTATATGCCCCTGCCAATGCCAACTGGACAGTGACATCACCAACTACTTTAATGACATCATCCAACAATAAAATAAAAACATAATTAATTACAATAATTTAATTAATTCTTTTTGATAATAATAAATCCTGACAAAACTCCTTCCCCATAAACAACCTTGTCCTCAAGGCAATTTGACGTTGGAAACTTCTTCATCACATCCTTTGCAACTTCCCAGGTTGCTTCATCATCATCTAAGTTCATCCATAAGATCTTCCACTGAACCACAGCAGCGTTGTTTATTTTCACTGTATTAATCTCCAAGACCTTCTCTGGACACACAACCAATTGACCATCATCAGTAGTAGCAGGTGGGGGTAAACTGGGCCCCAATACACTTCTTTAAAACAGAAACATGAAACACAGGGTGGAGCTTAGAAGATGCAGGCAACAACAGTTTATAAGCAACCTCTCCCACTCTCTCAATGATTTCATAAGGGCCATAATATTTTGCTGATAATTTTAAGTTCTTCCTTATGGCTAATGACGTTTGCCTATAAGGTTGCAACTTCAAGAAGACCATGTCCCCTACAGCATATTCCTTGTCAATCCTTTTCATATCTGCAAAGTATTTCATCCTGGATTGGGCAATCTCTAGGTTCTCCTTCAACTGTTTAGTGAGTATTTGTTTATTCTTCAAAAGCTGTTCCACATAGGTGGACTGATCAGGTGCAAAACTTCCCAAGGGAAGAGTAGTGGGTTGGTATCCATACAATGCTTCAAAATGAGAGATTTTAAGTGATGTATGATAGCTGGTGTTGTACCAAAACTCAGCAAGGGGCAGCCATAGTTTCCAGCTCTTAGGTTTCTGAAAACACATGCATCTGAGATACATTTCCACACACTGATTGACCCTCTCAGTTTGACCATCAGTCTGTGGATGATAAGATGTACTCAAAGCAACCTTAACCCCAGCCCTTTTTAATAGATGCTGCCAGAATTCAGACGTGAACACTTTATCTCTGTCACTAACAATCTCCATTGGTAGCCCATGTAACTTGTATACAGAATCAAAGAAGACTTCTTCTACAACTTCAGCTGTATACCCCAGCTGCAAAGGCACAAAGTGCCCATATTTGGTGAAACCTGTCAACTACTACAAATATCACCTCATTCCCTTCTGATTTTGGTAAACCTTCAATGAAGTCCATGCTAATGTGACTCCAAGCCCTTTTTGGAATTGGCAGAGGTTGTAATAGACCATGTGGCAGCTCATGTCTATCTTTACATTGTTGACAAGTAATACACTCCTTGACCATCTTTTGTACATCATCTTTCATGTTTGGCCAGTAAAACAAGCTTTGTACTCTCTTAAGGCAGGCTCTCACCCCAGAATGTCCTCCTATAGGACTGAAATGTAACTAGTGAAGTATTTGTTTCCTCATCTCCCCATGAGACCCTACACAGATCCTACCTTCGAATTTAAGTAACCCTTGGTGCCACGTGTATCCAGGAATATAGGCTGGATCAATGATCAATGCACTCATCTTCTCTTGTATCCAGCTGTCTTGTTCATAACTCTTATCTATTGACTGAACCCAATCTGGAACTACAGCAGATATAGCCATATTGGAGCACTCAGCACGAGGCTGTCTTGAGAGAGCATCAGCAATAACATTCTCCCTTCCCTTTTTATATTCTATCTTGAAGTCTAACCCCAACAACTTAGTAATTCCTTTTTGCTGCAATGATGTAGTGGCCCTTTGTTCTAGTTGGTATTTCAAGCTCTGTTGATCGGTCCTAATAGTGAAAGTCCTCCCTTGTACATAATACTTCCATCTGGTAACAACCATAATCACAGCTAAAAGATCCTTCTCATATATAGAAAGTCCCAACTCCTTGCTATTAAAAGCCCTGCTGAGGTAGGAAATAGGCCTCCCTTTTTGTAACAGGACTGCCCCTAATCCACTATTGCATGCATCTGTTTCAATGCAAAATGATGCTTCAAAATCTGGTAATGCTAAGACAGGTGACTTACACATAGCTATCTTGAGGGATTGGAATGCATGTTCAGCCTGATCATTCCATCCATACTGATTCTTCTTCAATAATTCTGTAAGAGGCTTAGCCAGAATTCCATAATCCTTTACAAATCGTCTGTAAAATCCTGTCAATCCCAAGAAACCCCTCAATTCAGTGATATTTGAGGGTCTAGGCCATGTTTTCATGGCACTGATCTTCATAGGGTTTGCTCTAACTTCCCCATCCTGTATTATATGGCCAAGATACTCAATGTTTTTCTTTCCAATAGAACATTTACTTAGCTTTGCATAGAATTTCTGCTCCCTTAATAGTGATAGTACTGCTCCAATGTGTTGCTTGTGTGTCTCATTGTCTGGGCTATAAATCAAGATGTCATAAAAAAAGACAAGTACAAACTTCCTCAAAAAAGGTCTTAAGAGCTCATTCATACTTCTCTGAAAAGTTGCAGGGGCATTTGTCAACCCAAAAGGCATGACTCTGAATTCAAAGTGACCATGGTGTGTCACAAAAGCTGTTTTAGCAATGTCCCCTTCCTTCATCCTAATCTGGTGGAATCCGGACCTTAAATCAATTTTGGTGAAGAACCTGGCACTTCCTAGTTCGTCAAGGAGCTCATCTATTATGGGGATAGGATAACTGTCTTTAACTGTAAGGTCGTTTAATCTCCTATAATCAACACAAAGCCTCCAAGTATTGTCCTTCTTTCTGACTAACAGGATATGGGAGGCATAAGGACTATCACTGGGTCTGATGATTTGTTGATGTAGCATGTCCTCTATTAGTCTTTCCACCTTTGTTTTCTGGTAGTAGGGATATCTGCATGGTTTGAGCTTGAAGGGTTCAGTTCCCTCTTTGAGTGTGATAGAATGCTCCCAGTTCCTAATGGGTGGTATTGAAGCAGGCGGTTGAAATATATCCTTATACTCCTGCAACACTCCCTTAAATTCCTCATCAACAAACTCATCTGCAACTGATTCTTGTGTCTGCATCACACTTAAACAGCCCAGTAAACCACATGACCCTTTTTTCATACTCTTATTTAGTTTTTGGGCACTCATGAATTTGAGTTGGGCCTGCTCCCCTTGGCTCTTCAATATGATCTGTTCTCCCTCTTTATGGAAAACCATTTCCATTTTCTTGAAGTCTAGGGTCATAGGAATGTAGTTTCTCATCCAGTCAGCTCCTAGAACCATCTCACATCCTCCCAACTTGATCAATCTAACATCATGTGTAAACCTATGCCCTTGCATCAGCCATGGTAGATTAGGACACTTGCTGTTACTCAATATCTTACTCCCATCTGCCACAGTCACTGTCATTGGTGAAGCGGGTTCCACCAAACATTGCAATTCCTTGGCTAATTGTGTATCCAAAAAAGTATGAGTTGCTCCACTGTCAATCAGTATATTAATAGGCCTTTTCTTGAGAAACCCCTGTATTCTAATAGTTCCCCCTGTTACCTGTCCAGATAATGTATGAAAGGACAACTGAGAGATCTCATTTGCATCACATCCTGTCAAAACTGGAGTAATGACTGGTTCTTCATTGGTTTCCTCAGAAATTTCCCCATACACCTCCTCCTCATCTGCCAATATAAAATTAATTTGTTTCATCTTACACTGATGCCCCCTGAAAAACTTCTCATTACATTTAAAGCACAACCCCTTATTCTTCCTCTCTTGAATTTCAGCAGGTGATATTGTTCTATGTTCTGCTACTAATGGCTTAGAGTGCACCATTTGTTTCATCCTGTCCACAGTCTTCGATGGTATGGGGGAAAACCTAGATTCACCCCAAGTTCTACCAACACCCTTAGTTCTGATATCCATGGAGGCCAGAACAGATTCTTGGGCCCTAGCAGATTTTAAGGCTTCTGTCAAAGTCTTAGGGTTCATCAGCCTGACCATATTTTTAATCTCATCCTTAAACCCTCCAATAAAACAATTAATGAAGTACTTCTCATTTAAGTCAGGATCAAAAGTACTGACTAGTGTTCTCATGGATTCAAATCTCTTTACATACTCATTGACAGTACCTGTTTGGTTTAATCTGTGAAATTCATCCACAATAGCTTCCATGGGTTCTTCATCGAATCTGGCATAGACCTCCTCCTTACAGAACTCCCAAGACATGGCCCTGACCGGGTTGCTCAATCTCCACCCTCCAAGCCATAATTCTGCCTCTCCTTTAAGGTGCAAGGCTACTAATCTCATCTTCATGTCCTCCGGAATCGCATGCATGATGAAATATTCCTCACACTTACGAATCCACTCTCTGGGGCCAATTCCATCAAAAGAAGGGAATTCTATCTTAGGAATTTTGAGGAATTCATACCGCTGTTGCTTGTCGGCGATGGTGGTGTCTGCTTCTACAGGTCTTGCAACTGATTGCTGGGCTGATGTCGGTTCCACATCCGATTCTTCTTGAAATTTCTGTTGTTGTATTGATTGCTTCAACATCACATACATCGAAGCTAACTGGGTCCTGAATTCATCTAATCGGATATTGATATTTTCGTTGATCTGAGATTGCTTCTTCCATTGATCTTCGTCGGCCATGGAAGGAATTTTTGCTTTGAACGAACAAAGATGGTGGGATCGGAGTGTCTCTGATACCAATTGTGAGGATCAATTGATACCGGAAACAAGAAATTTGCAGAAAAACAGAGAAGAAACTGGAAAAATTGATATTAGAAAGATAAGGGGGATATTTCAGACAACAAACCACAATTTTCACACCCACGTTCTTACACCACTTCAGACTATATCCCCTTCCCAATGCCAACTGGACAGTGACATCACCAACTACTTTAATGACATCATCCAACAATAAAATAAAAACATAATTAATTACAATAATTTAATTAATTAATTTCGATAATAATAAATCCTGACACTGCCGTCTTAAAAATTAGATCAATTGTTCGGTAAATTGAACGAGACCTAATAAGCGATGAAGAAATGGCAGAGGTTCAGTCCTGAGACATCAGGATTTCCGGGCAGAAAATTTAACTCCGACGGACTAAATAGCGGCGTCACGGAGATGCATATATTTTTATTTTTTTAAGGAAGGTACATATATATTTATGAACATAATGAAAAGAAGATATATATAAAATCGACTTTCACACCTCACCAAAAATAAAAAAAATATTAAAAATAGACTTTAATTAATGACGATATTTACCTTCGATTGTTTAAAAGTCGATTTTTAATTTAAAAATTACCTTTTAACGATCGATTTACTGAAATTTATGAATAGTGTGGTATATAGGTAGTCAGATATAATAATGTCATTTATGAATACTGTGGTAGCAATCAAATTGTGCACAAAGTGTAGCTTTCGTGAAAGTAATAAACTTCATTCTCAAGATAATATCAAACCGCAATGCACATGTCGGGGTCCGACTAAGGTGATCACCACTCAAATGTGAAAATAACACATACAACACGGTGTTAAGACCCTTGAAAAATTTTAAAATTACCCAAAAATCGACTTTCGAGCCCGATCATAGGCTAAGCATACCACATTTATAGCACATTTAACAACGAAAACAAGAAAACAAATAAGTCTCCCACCCCACACTTAAACGAAACAACATCCTCGATTGTGTGAGAGATAAAAAGTAAAGACTTAGCTGTTTGACCAAAACCCATGAAAAGGCGCGACTTTAGCCCACGTGACATCTTCTAGTAAGCTCCATCTCGAGTACCGAACACCATGTGAGCGAGAAAACAAGGCAAACACATGCACGAGAAAAATCCACGTGCCAAAAGATGGTGATAGATACGAGATATATAAAAATAAAGCCATGCCACAATCAAGGTATCAAAGCATATCAACCATACTAGGCGGGAAGTGCCTTTGGATGTAAAGATAATCAAAAGAAACACAGAGCATCCACGCATAAAATAAGGCCACAGAGGCTCACATAAAAACATCCCCGTCTACGTACAAGAGCAAGAATCAAAAAAGAAAATCTCACCCCAAACTCTCTTGTGAGACAAAACTCTCCTCTTGCACCCAAAACCACTTCAAAAACAAAATTATTACCAAAAAGGTGGGTTGCCTCCCACAAAGCGCCTTTGTTTTACGTCGTTGGCTCGACCAAGTGGCACCAAAACGGACTCAAACCATAAAGGACTCAAACCAACTCAAGACAACATTTTTAATTCAATCAAAAATCACCAAAAACCATCAACCGAAATCCGAACTCAAGAATATCAACAATTCAAGGAGAATGAGCATAGCAAGCATAGGGAAAAACGAGTTCACTAGGAACTTACCGCACATGGCTCTTGGGAATCCCCTTTCGTTGAAATCCTCCATCATCCTCTTCTTGAAATTACCATCCCATGGTAGTTGTTCCCTTTCATATATCTTGTGTGCTTCATCTACCGGGGAGTAAAGAGTGTAGTAGTCCGGGACCGGTATGCTAATCACCTCCAACTCTTCCGGTAGCTCTACGGATGTCATATCAAGCTCATGAGATTTCATCACACACTCCAAAATTGCATCATCATACAATTCAATTGGGAGTGATGGTGAAATAGGCGATCCGTCTTCTCTTCAAACTCGAAATCCGGTTCTTCAAAAAGTGTGCTCAAATCTATCATACACTCCTCCAAGTCATCGTCTTGCATTTCTTCGGAGGCGGTGTAATAGACAAACATTGCACCTCTTCCATCTCTTCTTCATCCCAAAACGAGCTACTTTCATCACCAAAGATTTCATGTTGAGTCTTAACAATGGTTGGTTCCACCATACATTCCACCAAGGCATCATCAATGTTCTCATCGGGAAGTGAGGTGTAATTGGAAGAACGTGAAAACTACCACAGTCAAACTCCACAAGAGGAGACTCTAGTGACATGGGCGATCCCAACTCAATCTCTAGCTCGGAAAACGCTTCATCTAGATAAAAATCATCATCCTCTCTCTCCGTTTCCTTGAATGAGCCTCTTCTCGCTCTTTTCCCACGGCTTCAGCTCCTTTCTTGTTTCTTCTTCTTTCTCAAACCTCCTCTTTTCATTTAGTTGCACTACTCGATCTTCAAGATTTTGCAAAGATTCCTCTTGTTGGTCCAACAATTTCTCATGGTGTGCATCTTCAATCTTTTTCCATACCGACTTCATCTCACTCGGTTTCTTGCGTCTTGGCCCTCTTCTTGTCTCGGAAACATAAAGTCTTGTAGTTTCATAATCCGTTCAATTTGGTCAAACGCTTGATCAGGTTGTAACATCATTAAATCACCGCCGCTTGAAGCATGAAGTCGGTTTTGCATATCTTGATCAAGTCCCCTCAAGAAACAATGGACTTGGTCCCAAAAGAGTGACTCCATGTATGCGGGACATTGGCGCAACAAGGCCTTATACCGTTCCCATGCCTCGAGTAGTGACTCGTCTTCATAAGCATCAAAGTCATGATTGCCTCTTTCAAATCAAAACTTTTCCCGGTGGATAGTATTTAAGCAAAAATGTGCGCACCACCTCGGTCCAAGTGTGTGAGAGTCATGCCTTAAGAGTCATACCACGCCTTGCTTGGTCTTTTAGAGTGAATGGGAACAAAAGTAGCTTGATTGCCTCTTCACTAACACCGTCCATCCTTATAGTCCGACACACCTCGAGATAATGATCCAAGAAGAAGTAAGGATTTTCGATTGCCGTCCCTCTAAAGGTTGAGTTGTCCCTAATCATATTGATAATATTTTGCCCAATACTCATAGTGTTGGCGGTGATTGGGGGCAACCTTATCGGACTATGCCCCACCAAATCGGGCCGTGGCATGACCAAATCTCTACAAGTCCGCACATCTCCTTGATTCGGTGCCGGATTGGGAGTTTGCATATGAGCTTGCATTAATGCTTGAAATTGCTCTTGTACTTGATTCATGAGCCAATTCATAGCATTCGGGTCCATCGGTGGCATTGCTCCACCTTGTCCTTTCCATTGACGGTTTGCTCCTTTTTGAACATTGTTACATAAGGATTGGTCTTGAGCTCGATTAGTAACTCCTTGACCTCCCCCGATAGAAGGGTGTTCCACAAAACTTGGCCTCCACGACCAACTTGATTTGTGTCTTGGTCCATTCCCGTTTGTTCCGGACTCAAACCTTCAAATCTAGCAATCAAATTCCCAACTAAGGCCCTTCCTCTTTGTTTAGCAAAGGTCTCCATTCTAGCAATGTAAGGTTCAAGCGGTTCTCAAAGACTCCGGGCAATGCACTACAAAACACCAAACAACAAGAAAACAATAAAATAAAACCTAGGCCCAAGCCTTCGGTTCACTTGCAAGATATCACAAATAGCACACATCTTCCCCGGCAACGGCGCCATTTTGATGAGCGTTATTTTCACCAAACAAATTTATAATACTCAAGACAACGGTGACTAAACAAGCTCTCTAACCGGCAGTGGACCGGTCGATTGCTAGTATAGCTACAGAGTCCGAGGTCGATCCCACGAAAGATGTGCTTGCAAGTACCAAAGTGAACTTATTGCTTAGTCTAGGCAAACAAGTTGTTGGAATGTTTGTACACTTCAATTAAACTAAATTAAATTAAACTAACAAGTCTAAAGGGAGAAAGGGACATAGCCGAACCATGATCAAAATGACTAATTTCAACCCCGAGGATAGACAAAACCGGGAGTGTGCAATATAACAAACGAGCTCTTGCATTCAATTTCACGGTGCGAACTCCTAAACCCGGTGCTAAGCGTCTGAACAACTCTCTTCTAACACCTTATGACATGTTAAGGTCTGAACAACTCTCTCTAACAAGTCATGTTTTGCACTCGAGCCGCTTAAACATATAAGCGAGTAACCTCATGATGTGCTCGGTTTAACAACTAAACCGAGACTACACCGCGATCCTAGAACCCTTTTCCCACACCCCTCTCTCTGAACAACTCTCAAGAGTGGTGTGTGTGATGTTTGACCTAGGTGATCAATCTAGCCCAAATCCGTTATAACAAGTTCTAAGACGTGAAAAATGCAAGAAACAACAATAAAAAGCACTACCCACTCCCAATTTCATCACCCAAAGGGTGATTTCACCAAATTTCACATGATTCGACTATGGGGAGGAATTAGCTACACATTATACAAGTTAAAACATAAAGAAAGTAGTAAAGGAGAAGCATAACAAGCATAAAAGAGAAGAAAATTACCATAAAGTTGCAGAAATTCGAGTTGGAGAAGATAAGCACAAAAGTTGAATACAAAAGATCGAATTTTGCCCAATGAAATGTTATAAATCGCAGCTAAGAGTTAGATAATCGAAGAGAGGATTGAAAGACGATTCTAACGGTATATTACACTAATTCTAACTCCTAAAACGAAGAAAATCGCCCAAAATTACCTAAAACAACTCCATTCGCGTCTCCTCCCTTCTTTGTGAAATTTACAGCTTTTTATAGCAGGAAATGAGCCAAACGCACGTTTGGAAGGTTCCCAAACGCGCGTTTCAGCATATAACTCTCTGTACGTAAAAAAACTTTCTTCCACGCGCGTTTGAAGTGTTCAAACGCGCGTTTGAGATTCTGCTGTTTTCTGCTGCAGTAAAACCTTCATAACTTCTTCATCCGAGCTCCGATTTGGGTGATTCAAGATGCGTTGGAAAGCTCTTTCAATTATCTACAACTTTCATGAAGAAGTCATGACCAGAAAATGCCTGCATCATGGGTCAAAATGCTTCTGAATCAGAACAGTCACTCGGGCACCAACTCTTTCTCTTCCTTTTCCTATTCTTTCTTCTTTCTTGGCTCATTCTTGCACCTTGATCACACTTATCATCATAAATCTTAAGCCTTCGGGTTCTCGAGACACCAATACCCTACATCATCACAACAACCAAAAACAACCAAAACATTCCGGAGGTAAAAGTGCTCGGAATAGGGTCAATATCAATAAAAGGAGGTAGTAAACCATCAAAGTGACGGATTTACTCCCGTGCTATAAACTCACGATATTACCCCTAAAACGGTCTAAATTACCAAGAAACATGCTAAAAGTGTGGTAAACGGGGTAGAAAATGCACCGAATCACGTAAAGTTGACTCATCATCACCACCCCACACTTAGCCTTTGCTCGCAAATCGAGTAAAATAGGCGTTTTAAAACAAACCAAGGATTCAACTTTATGATGTAGGTGCTACTACTCACACTCTCGAGGTGGCCCCAAAGTAAGAAACACGAACATAAACACATTGGTACAACATTATCAAGAAAATGGAGTGTGTGTGGTGCCAAGCTAAAACCAAATGCTCAAAATGATTGTCGGGGCTTGAATCCCAACCAAAAATCTACCAACCGTTTCATAATCACGAGCCTCTCCACTAATCTAGTTTACTAAGTTTGGACACGATCGGGCAGGACTTGAGCGGTTATAACGTTAGGCTAGGGAAATTTCGGTTAATCGAAAGGGGTATTTTGGGAACTGGAGAAAAGAAATGCAGTGAACCTAATCAACCAAGTACCAACTCATCTTTATCATGCAAACCACCCAAAACTCCTTTTTGATCAACTTTGACATTTTGGGAACCATAGGTTACCAGTGCACCCGAACTCATTGCCAAACTCGACTATGTTTCAAGTGTCGTGAGGTGAGTTCAAGCACACTAGCACCTATCTCACTATCCCAACTCTAACATCATAAAATTTATCATTGAGCTCCTTACTTTGACTCCACGCCTTTATTTCTATGTACATCCTCTTTTTTTTTTTTTTTTTTTTTTTTTTTTTTTTTTTTTTTTTTTTTTAAGGAAGAGATAGAAGAAGAGATTTTCTTTTCTTTTGGCCCAAGAGCCGAACACCAAGCCCAAACAGGCTCCTCAACACTTTATAGCTCAAAACAAGAAACAACAACCCAATCAAAACATCATCTCTCCCACCCCACACTTGCCTTAGCAAGTGTGGTCTAACAAGACTAAGTCCACTCGTAGGGTATAAAATGAAGGAAATGTGACCATAATAAGGCTCAACGGTAGGTTTCGACTAAGTAACAAAACGGCTATAAGCGAATGGTGGTGAGACCATTCTATCAAGGCCGAGAGGGCTCTACGAAGGGTAAATGTTCGGTTAAGGCTTATTTGGCTATGGTAGGTCAAGAGAACGCCAAAACCGTCATCCCATGTCCTACTTAGGTAAAAACTATGACATTTCGTCTCAAGGCTAGTGATATGAAAGGTGGTAGCAATCAAATTGTGCACAAAGTGTAGCTTTAAGTGAAAGTAATAAACTTCATTCTCAAGATAATATCAAACCGCAATGCACATGTTCGGGGTCCCGACTAAGGTGATCACCACTCAAATGTGAAAATAACACATACAACACGGTGTTAAGACCCTTGAAAAATTTTAAAAATTACCCAAAAATCGACTCGAGCCCGATCATAGGCTAAGCATACCACATTTATAGCACATTTAACAACGAAAACAAGAAAACAGCTAAGTCTCCCACCCCACACTTAAACGAAACACTGTCCTCAGTGTGTGAGAGATAAAAAGAGTAAAAAGACTTAGCTGTTTGACCAAAACCCGGCAGAAAGGCGCACTTTAGCCCACGTGACATCTTCTAGTAAGCTCCATCTCGAGTACCTGAACACCATGTAGACAGAAAACAAGGCAAACACATGCACGAGAAAAAATCCACGTGCCAAAAGATGGTGATAGATACGAGATATATAAAAATAGAAGCCATGCCACAATCAAGGTATCAAAGCATATCAACCATACTAGGCGGGAAGTGCAATTTGGATGTAAAGATAATCAAAAGAAACACAGAGCATCCACGCATAAAATAAGGCCACAGAGGCTCACATAAAAACATCCCGTCTACGTACAAGAGCAAGAATCAAAAGAAAATCTCACCCCAAACTCTCTTGTGAGACAAAACTCTCCCCTCTTTTACCCAAAAACCACTTCAAAAACAAAATTATTACCAAAAAGGTGGGTTGCCTCCCACAAAGCGCCTTTGTTTTACGTCGTTGGCTCGACCAAGTGGCACCAAAACGGACTCAAACCATAAAGGACTCAAACCAACTCAAGACAACATTTTTAATTCAATCAAAAATCACCAAAAACCATCAACCGAAATCCGAACTCAAGAATATCAACAATTCAAGGAGAATGAGCATAGCAAGCATAGGGGAAAACGAGTTCACTAGGAACTTACCGCACATGGCTCTTGGGAATCCCCTTTCGTTGAAATCCTCCATCATCCTCTTCTTGAAATTACCATCCCATGGTAGTTGTTCCCTTTCATATATCTTGTGTGCTTCATCTACCGGGGAGTAAAGAGTGTAGTAGTCCGGGACCGGTATGCTAATCACCTCCAACTCTTCCGGTAGCTCTACGGATGTCATATCAAGCTCATGAGATTTCATCACACACTCCAAAATTGCATCATCATACAATTCAATTGGGAGTGATGGTGAAATGGGCGATCCCGTCTTCTCTTCAAACTCAGAATCCGGTTCTTCAAAAAGTGTGCTCAAATCTATCATACACTCCTCCAAGTCATCGTCTTGCATTTCTTCGGGAGGCGGTGTAATAGACAAACATTGCACCTCTTCCATCTCTTCTTCATCCCAAAACGAGCTACTTTCATCACCAAAGATTTCATGTTGAGTCTTAACAATGGTTGGTTCCACCATACATTCCACCAAGGCATCATCAATGTTCTCATCGGGAAGTGAGGGTGTAATTGGAAGAACGTGAAAACTACCACAGTCAAACTCCACAAGAGGAGACTCTAGTGACATGGGCGATCCCAACTCAATCTCTAGCTCGGAAAACGCTTCATCTAGATAAAAATCATCATCCTCTCTCTCCGTTTTCCTTGAATGAGCCTCTTCTCGCTCTTTTCCCACGGCTTCTAGCTCCTTTCTTGTTTCTTCTTCTTTCTCAAACCTCCTCTTTTCATTTAGTTGCACTACTCGATCTTCAAGATTTTGCAAAGATTCCTCTTGTTGGTCCAACAATTTCTCATGGTGTGCATCTTCAATCTTTTTCCCTACCGACTTCATCTCACTCGGTTTCTTGCGTCTTGGCCCTCTTCTTGTCTCGGAAACATAAAGTCTTGTAGTTTCCGCAATCCGTTCAATTTGGTCAAACGCTTGATCAGGTTGTAACATCATTAAATCACCGCCGCTTGAAGCATGAAGTCGGTTTTGCATATCTTGATCAAGTCCCCAAGAAACAATGGACTTGGTCCCCAAGAGTGACTCCATGTATACGGGACATTGGCGCAACAAGGCCTTATACCGTTCCCATGCCTCGAGTAGTGACTCGTCTTCATAAGCATCAAAGGTCATGATTGCCTCTTTCAAATCAAAAACTTTTCCCGGTGGATAGTATTTAAGCAAAAATGTGCGCACTACCTCGGTCCAAGTGTGTAGGGAGTCATGCCTTAAGGAGTCATACCACGCCCTTGCTTGGTCTTTTAGAGTGAATGGGAACAAAAGTAGCTTGATTGCCTCTTCACTAACACCGTCCCATCCTTATAGTCCGACACACCTCGAGATAATGATCCAAGAAGAAGTAAGGATTTTCGATTGCCGTCCTCTAAAGGTTGAGTTGTCCCTAATCATATTGATAATATTTTGCCCAATACTCATAGTGTTGGCGGTGATTAGGGCAACCTTATCGGACTATGCCCCACCAAATCGGGCCGTGGCATGACCAAATCTCTACAAGTCCGCACATCTCCTTGATTCGGTGCCGGATTGGGAGTTTGCATATGAGCTTGCATTAATGCTTGAAATTGCTCTTGTACTTGATTCATGAGCCAATTCATAGCATTCGGATCCATCGGTGGCATTGCTCCACCTTGTCCTTTCCATTGACGGTTTGCTCCTTTTTGAACATTGTTACATAAGGATTGGTCTTGAGCTCGATTAGTAACTCCTTGACCTCCCCGATAGAAGGGTGTTCCACAAAAACTTGGCCTCCACGACCAACTTGATTAGTGTCTTGGTCCATTCCCGTTTGTTCGGACTCAAACCTTCAAATCTAGCAATCAAATTCCCAACTAGAAGGCCCTTCCTCTTTGTTTAGCAAAGGTCTCCATTCTAGCAATGTAAGGTTCAAGCGGTTCTCAAAGACTCCGGGCAATGCACTACAAAACACCAAACAACAAGAAAACAATAAAATAAAACCTAGGCCCAAGCCTTGGTTCACTTGCAAGATATCACAAATAGCACACATCTTCCCGGCAACGGCGCCATTTTGATGAGCGTTATTTTCACCAAACAAATTTATAATACTCAAGACAACGGTGACTAAACAAGCTCTCTAACCGGCAAAGGACCGGGTCGATTGCTAGTATAGCTACAGAGTCCGAGGTCGATCCCACAGAGAGAAGATGTGCTTGCAAGTACCAAAGTGAACTTATTGCTTAGTCTAGGCAAACAAGTTGTTGGAATGTTTGTACACTTCAATTAAACTAAATTAAATTAAACTAACAAGTCTAAAGGGAGAAAGGGACATAGCAACCATGATCAAAATGACTAATTTCAACCCCGAGGATAGACAAAACCGGGAGTGTGCAATATAACAAAACGAGCTCTTGCATTCAATTTCACGGTGCGAACTCCTAAACCCGGTGCTAAGCGTCTGAACAACTCTCTTCTAACACCTTATGACATGTTAAGGTCTGAACAACTCTCTCCTAACAAGTCATGTTTTGCACTCGAGCCGCTTAAACATATAAACGAGTAACCTCATGATGTGCTCGGTTTAACAACTAAACCGAGACTACACCGCGATCCTAGAACCCTTTTCCCACACCCTCTCTCTGAACAACTCTCAAGAGTGGTGTGTGTGATGTTTGACCTAGGTGATCAATCTAGCCCAAATCCGTTATAACAAGTTCTAAGGCGTGAAAAATGCAAGAAACAATATAAAAGCACTACCCACTCCCCAATTTCATCACCCAAAGGGTGATTTCACCAAATTTCACATGATTCGACTATGGGGAGGAATTAGCTACACATTATACAAGTTAAAACATAAAGAAAGTAGTAAAGGAGAAGCATAACAAGCATAAAAGAGAAGAAAATTACCATAAAGTTGCAGAAATTCGAGTTGGAGAAGATAAGCACAAAAGTTGAATACAAAAGATCGAATTTTGCCCAATGAAATGTTATAAATCGCAGCTAAGAGTTAGATAATCGAAGAGAGGATTGAAAGACGATTCTAACGGTATATTACACTAATTCTAACTCCTAAAAACGAAGAAAATCGCCCAAAATTACCCTAAAACAACTCCATTCGCGTCTCCTCCCTTCTTTGTGAAATTTGCAGCTTTTTATAGCAGGAAATGAGCCAAACGCACGTTTGGAAGGTTCCCAAACGCGCGTTTCAGCATATAACTCTCTGTACGTAAAAAAAAACACTTCCAAACGCGCGTTTGAAGTGTTCAAACGCGCGTTTGAGATTCTGCTGTTTTCTGCTGCAGTAAAACCTTCATAACTTCTTCATCCGAGCTCCGATTTGGGTGATTCAAGATGCGTTGGAAAGCTCTTTCAATTATCTACAACTTTCATGAAGAAGTCATGACCAGAAAATGCCTGCATCATGGGTCAAAATGCTTCTGAATCAGAACAGTCACTCGGGCACCAACTCTTTCTCTTCCTTTTCCTATTCTTTCTTCTTTCTTGGCTCATTCTTGCACCTTGATCACACTTATCATCATAAATCTTCGCCTTCCGGGTTCTCGAGACACCAATACCCTACATCATCACAACAACCAAAAACAACCAAAACATTCCGGAGGGTAAAAGTGCTCGGAATAGGGTCAATATCAATAAAAGGAGGTAGTAAACCATCAAAGTGACGGATTTACTCCCCGTGCTATAAACTCACGATATTACCCCTAAAACGGTCTAAATTACCAAGAAACATGCTAAAAGTGTGGTAAACGGGGGTAGAAAATGCACCGGAATCACGTAAAGTTGACTCCCATCACCTATCGGCCTGCAGGCCTATAGGCATCGCCGTATGTTCATACTATCGGAACCGGTTATTGTATCCTGAAGAATTCAATACGTTCCGGGGTTATTGTATCCTGAAGATTTCAATATGTCACGTTCCACCTTGATAGCATGTTGTAACAAGGATAAGCTAAGTAGTTTCTGATTTAGGCATATTGGGAGATGTAACCTTTATGCGTAGAATCGAGTCGGTCTTGCCTTTTAGTAGAAATCTAATAATAATGAACCTTATATATTCTAAGCCTAAACGTATTTCTTTTCCTTCATGAGTATTAAATACTTACCCTTGTGCATTTCTTTTGTATGTGCTTGGGGGTGAGAAAGCGACAGAGAGTCTGAGTATTACGAGGAGTTTGTCCCTGAGGAGGATCTCTCTGAGCTTGATGTTTCATTCTATGCACTTTCTTTTACATTTGAAATGTTGCACTATTTTATATACTTTGTTCATAGTACCTTGGGATGACGTGTGTTCATCTTTATTTCTTATTTCATAGTATTTCGTTTGGACTTTGAGGACTTGGTTTGTATTGTTTGATACACTTTCGACTTTTAGTACATTTTCGTATTCTAGTATCTTTATGGATATTTATTACCCGAGCATTAAATTCCAGCGCACTTTGATTGTATTGATTGTAGGCTTACATATATAAATGAATTAAATTTTATTTATATATGTGCCGAATGTCGTATTTCGGATAAGGGCTCGGTATCCGGGAACGGGCGTTACTGATTGGTATCGGAGATCGTGTTCCTTAGAAACTATTCTTTGAGTTTAACTCAATCTTATCTTTAGATCCTTAGTAACACTCTGGTTCTCTTGGTTGTCGGGATGAGTAAAACACAAGATCGAGGACTTTGGCTCTTGTAATCGGACATCGAGAGGGTGAAACCTCTGTGGGTCGTCGCGCTTTGTCACCGCCGCCTCGCCTGGCTACACCGTCCACCGAGCGGGCCAGAGTTCGACATCGAGATTCACCACCACCTCCTCCACCTGTGGTTAACCATGCGGCGTCACTTTGGCCTTCTTCGTGACGGCCCGTGTGTCGGGCGCTTTCAAGAGAGGACGGTTGTCCATCCACCACCGGTGACACAGGCACCACAAAGAAAGCTATCCTCAAGATGGTTTTCGGCATCCACAGTACCTCCGCGAGATCCTCGGTAGTACCTAGATTACCCTCCTTACCAGGTGAGCATCGAGCTCCGTATTACTATCGCCCGCGACCGCAGTACCCCTTGGTTATCCCGGTCTATCACCTTTCAGGCCACCGCTTCAAAGAAGCAGCAGCAGATGCCCTATGGTTATCCTCCGGTTTACCCACCGCTTAGGCCGGTTGTTGAGTCAAGACCATCGATGGAGATTGGCACACTAGGTGAGAAGAAACCGTATGCAAGATTTTTATGGGAATGTGGAACATGCAAAGGCCGAGAATGGATCGAAGTTTTGAGAAATCGTGTAGGAATATAGGTGTCCACTGAGACGGAGATGGCCCGATTAGCGGTCGGTTTTCTTTTAGGTTCACCGAGTCTTGGATAGATCATGATTCGAGTAGCGGCGGCAAGGTAGCAGATTAGGCGGCTTTTAAAGCCATGTTACAACGAGTACTTTCCGGCAACGGTACAAGCGAAAAAGCGATCGATTTAAAAACTTGAACAAGGTAATCACATGACGATGTCCCAAAGACACAAATCGGTTCAATGAGTTAGGGAGGTTTTATCCGGAGTTGATGCAAGTGGAAGAACGAAAGATGGCCCGTTACAAGGACGGTTTGGCATATGGGATTCAGTCGGGCATGCTAGGCTTTACAGCAAGGAATATGGCGGAGCTACTGAATAAAGCCTTGGAAGTCGAGACTTTCAGGAAGAGAGCTACAGTGGTTGTTGGTAATAAAAGAAGCTTTGAAACAAGTCAGGGCAGTGGCAGAGGGGCTCCGCAGCAGCAGTTCAGGAGGTTTCCCGCACAGACAGCAGTTAGACCACCGGGTGGTGCCCCACCAGCAGTCAGGCCACCAGTTGGCGCACCACCGGCAGCTAGGCCACCGGCTACCTCAGGTTGTTTCTTTTGTGGTGAGCAGGGTCATTTCTCCAGGAATTGTCCACGCAGGCAGCCGGTGCTCGAGCAGTCGGCTAGTAGAGCGAGTCCGAGTAAGCGAGTGCGAGATGTTTCTTTATTGATGCCGAGAGGTTGAGCCAGAGGATGATGTGATCACAGGTACCTTTTATGGTTGCTTTGTTCTTTTGAGTTATTTATAGCATGCTTGGAACATGTTGTAACTTTAGTTAATTGGACAAATGCATGATAGGTATGATAAGAGTAGGCAATCTAGTAGTCAGGGCCTTATTTGATACAGAGAGCTTCAATCACCTTTGTGTCCTCTAGATTGCTAAGAAACTAGATTTACCTATGGAGCCTTTGAGAGATACTATGGAGATTGTTACACCCCTAGGCAAGGTAAATAAGGTGGTTAAGATGATACCACAAGTGGATGTTCAGGTAGGACCTTATCAGTGTAAGAGTGATTTCACGGTCATGGATTTCTCAGACTTCGACGTGATTCTTGGGATAGACTGGCTATCCAAGAATTATGTTCACTTGGATTGTAGGGCCAAGAGAGTTATTTTCAGAGTCCCAGGGAAATCAGATAAGACTTATCAGGGGAACATTTACAGGCCAGGCAAGAAGAGACATCCTATCATTTCCGCAGTCAAGGCCATCAGGGCATGTCAGAAAGGATGTGAGGGCTACTTGTTGTACGCAGTGGATGTGGAACAAGTGAAACCTAAGTTGGAAGATACTAGAGTAGTCGAGAGATTATCCCGGGTATTTCGGATGAATTGCCAGGAAACATGCCAGGCGAGGTCATTGAGTTTGAGATCTGATTAGTCCCGTAGCGGCACCAGCTTGCCAAGGCACCATACTGAGATGGCACCGGCTGAATTGAAGGAGTTGAAGGCTCAACTCAAGGAGATGTTGGAAAGGAACATCATTCAGCCCGATATTTCACCTTAGGGAGCACCGCTTTTGTTTGTGAAGAAAAGGATGGCGACATGCGGATGTGTATTGACTACGGGGCCTTGAACAATCTGACTATCAAGAATAAGTATCCACTACCGAGGATAGATGATCCGCTCAATCGATTCTTGCGAGGTCGGAAAGTGTTTTCAAAGATTGATTTGCGGTCGAGGCTACCATCGATTAAAAGTTAAAGTGGCGAGATATTCAAGACAAAGATTCGGTATTAGATATGGACATTATGAGTTCCTTGTTATGCCTTTTGGACTCACTAATGCTCCATCTGCATTTATGGATTTGATGCAATGGTCTTCATGCCTTACCTAGATAAGTTTGTGATTGTCTTCATTGATGATATTTTGGTATACTCTGGGGACGAGGCGGAGCATGAGGAACATCTGCGGATTGTTTTGGAAGCGTTGAAGAAGGAGCGATTGTATGCAAAGTTTTCCAAGTGTGACTTTTGGTTGGACCAAGTGAGCTTCTTGGGTCATGTCATTTCGTGATGGCATTCAGGTTGATCCGGCCAAGATTGAGGCGATTAAGAGTTGGCCTACACCGACTACTGATTTTAGAGGTCGAGGAGCTTTACAGGTTTGGTTTGGTTACTACTGAAAGTTTGTGAAGAATTTCGCAAGGATAGCTACTCCACTCACCAGACTTACACAGAAGAACACCAAGTTTGATTGGACACCCGAGTGTGAGTTAGCATTTGAGTTGTTAAAAGACAAGTTGACTACGACACCGGTATTGGCGCGTACCGAGGTGTTCGATGATTATGATGTCTACACCGACGCTTCAGGGCAGGGTCTAGGTTGTGTGTTGATGCAAGGAGGAAAGGTCATTGCCTATGCATCCAGGCAATTGAAAGTACATGAGAAGAACTATCCCACACACGACTTAGAGTTGGCAGCAGTGGTTTTCGCATTAAAGACTTGGAGGCACTATCTGTATGGGGTCAAGGCTAGAATCTTCACCGATCACAAAAGTTTAAGGTATTTCTTCACTCAGGAGAATTTGAATATGAGGCGGCGGAGATGGCTAGAGTTCGTGAAGGACTATGACTTGGACATTCAGTACCACCCGGAAAGGCAAATGTAGTAGCGAGATGCCTTGAGCAGAAACCGCGATGGCTTTAGAGCCCGAGATTGAGGCTATCACAAAGCGGGGTTGATGATTTGCGATTTAGCGGATTTGATCGATTGAGGACCGTCGGTTTGCGGCACCGTTGTTGGCTAGATCGAGTTGATGGATGAGATCGAGCAAAGCAAGATGAAGACGCAGCTTTGGTTGATTTGAAGAGGTTGCAAGAGAAGCTTCTGATTGGCTATGTGTTGGATCGGTGTGGAAATCAGGGTATCGGGATCGTCTCTCAGTGCCTAATGTTGGAGATTTGAGACAAAGAGTTATGGAAGAGGCACACAAGATTGCTTTTGCAATGGCACCCGAGTTCTACCAAGATGTACAGGATTTGAAAGAAAGATTTTGGTGGCCCTCAATGAAGCTTGAGATTGCTAAGTTTGTTTCTCGAGTGTGGCGTCCTGTCGAGTGAAAAAGTCGAACATAGGGAAGCCAGGCGGGATGCTTAAGTCATTGGATATCCCGAAATGGAAATGGGAAAAGATCACCATGGACTTTATTTCGGGTTTGCCTAAGGCGAAGGGTGGACATGACTCTATTTGGGTGATCGTTGATAGATTAACCAAGTCGGCTCATTTCTTGCCTTTCAAGATGAATATGCCCTTGGCAAGGATGACGGAACTATATATGGACAATATAGTGAAGCTTCACGAGTTCCGCCATTGTTTCCGATCGGGATTCGAGGTTCGTCGGTCGGTTTTGGCGAGCTTACGGGGAGGCATTTGGTACCGGTTGGATTTGAGTACAACGTTTCACCTCGAGATGGATGGTCGATCTGAGAGGACTATCCGAGACACTTGAGGATATGCTTAGAGCATGTGTCTTGGTGGTAGGCGGATCTTGGGTAGATTATCTGCGATTCACGAGTTTGCTTACAACAACGATTATCACGCGAGCATAGGCATGCCACCGTTTGAAGCTTTGTATGGTAGAAGATGCGGGGCGCCTTTGTTTTGGGGCGATGTTGGGAGAAGCAAACTCCAGCCGGGCGAGTTAGTTGAGCAAGCCAAAGAGAGGTTCGATTAGTGAAGAAGAATCTGCCGAGATAGCTCAAGACAGCGTAAAAAGTTGGGCGATGTCGACGGAGACCGCTTGAGTTTGAGGTTGGTGATCGTGTTTACTTGAAGGCATCACCAATGAGAGGAGTTAAGCGTTTTGGTCGAAAAGGAAAGTTGAGCCCGAGGTATGTTGGACCGTTTGTAATTACGGAAAGGATTGGACCTTTAGCCTATAGACTTGGGGCTGCCGAGAGTCTATGTCCAGAGTTCACAACGTCTTCCATGTTTCGATGTTGAAGAAGTGTTTGACGAAGACAGAGGTTGAGTCTACAGTGGATCCAGAGATACTTCAGGACAACCTCGCTTATGACGAAAAGCCGATTAAGATTCTGAACAGGAAGGAAAAGATGATTAAGAGGAAGATGGTTCGATTGGTTCTTGTTGATTGGAGCAACCATCGCCCGAAGAAAGCAACTTGGGAAGTTGAAGGTGATATGATCAACGAATTTCCGGAGTTTTTGGATTTACCAGGTACGTTCAAGTTTCGAGGACGAAACTCCTCTTAAGGGGGGAGGAATGTAATATCCCGATCTTTCGAAAAGGGCATTCTTGTCTTTTAATAAAAATCGGAATATTATATTTTTATTTTTTGGAATCTAAGAAAAAGAAAATAAGAGGAATTAATGGTTTTAAAATAAAAAAAAGGGGGTTTAGGGATTAATGGGAGTTAATCCCATTAATTCTCATCAAATATCGAGTTTTAGAAAAATAAGGGGGACGGTTTATCGAGAGGCGCATCAGAGGAGAGAAAAAAAAAGGGAGAGAAACAAGAAGATACTTTTGATCTTTGAGGCTTAATCGTCGTTCGGTTGCGCAGACTCCTCAAAGGAGAAACATTCTACGGAACGCAAGGATCGTTTTGATACCGGTTTGGATACCAAAGTCGCAGATTTTTGCCGAGTTTCGGATCGTTTAAGGCTGCATTAGGTAAGGAGAAACCCTTACGTTTCGATTTTAAATATGTGGTAATTGTGTTGATTTTCTTGTCGTTTTGATGAGCTAAGTTGTGTTAAATCGATGCCTATTTGTTAAATGATGTTTTGGTATGGATGGTAGATTGTTTGGGTGGAATTTGGTTGAGAAAGGCCGGGTTTTTTGTTTGTAAAAGCGGATGAATACGATGATGTGCAAAATCAGTTTCTGGAAAATCGCCAGGTCGGACGGGCGTCCGGTTTTCTGGACGGGCGTCCAACCTTGGACGAGCGTCTGGACACCTCGGACGGGCGTCTGAGGTGCAATTTTGATACAGGATTGAAAGGGGAATGTCTGAACGGGCGTCCACCATTTTGGACGAGCGTCAGGGGCCTTCAGGCGGGGCGTCCACCTGGCCGGGTCTTCCACTTGTTTATTTTGGCTTTCGATGAGGGATTGTTATCTAAATGAACTAGGATGGTCAGTTAATCACATAATATAACACAACTTTCTAGATAAAAGATTAAACACCATGTGGTCTTGGGTAGATCCTGAAGATCTATAGCGTGATGTGTGAACAGACAGTCAAAGTGAGTGTCCTATCGGCCTGCAGGCCTATAGGCATCGCCGTATGTTCATACTATCGGAACCGGTTATTGTATCCTGAAGATTTCAATACGTTCCGGGGTTATTGTATCCTGAAGATTTCAATATGTCACGTTCCACCTTGATAGCATGTTGTAACAAGGATAAGCTAAGTAGTTCTGATTTAGGCATATTGGGAGATGTAACCTTTATCGTAGAATCGAGTCGGTCTTGCCTTTTAGTAGTAAATCTAATAATAATGAACCTTATATATTCTAAGCCTAAACGTACTTCTTTTCCTTCATCGAGTATTAAATACTTACCCTTGTGCATTTCATTTGTATGTGCTTGGGGGTGAGAAGGCGAACAGAGTACGAGTATTACGAGGAGTTTGTCCCTAGGAGGATCTCTGAGCTTGATGTTTCATTCTATGCACTTTCTTTTACATTTGAAATGTTGCACTATTTTATATACTTTGTTCATAGTACTTGGGATGGCGTGTGTTCATCTTTATTTCTTATTTCATAGTATTTCGTTTGGACTTTCGAGGGACTTCGGTTGTATTGTTTGATACACTTTCGACTTTTAGTACCTTTTCGTATTCTAGTATCTTTATGGATATTTATTACCCGAGCATTAAATTCCGCGCACTTTGATTGTATTGATTGTAGAAGCTTACATATATAAATGAATTAAATTTTATTTATATATGTGCCGAACGTCGTATTTCCGGATAAGGGCTCGGTATCCGGGAACGGGGCGTTACATAATTACTCTGCAAATGGAAGGGAAAAAAAAAACTACACACTGCTATGATACAACTGAAAAGATTAGTAGGGCTCATGTGCAAGGATGATACGTAAAAATCAATCGATGCCGACCGTAGAGATCATGGTGAAACGATAATGGCTCGGATTGCGGTTTTGGTTTGATGAGAAACGGTGGTAGAAGTTAATGGGTTTCTGATGCAGTGAACGAAGAATGAGTTATTTATATATATTTAAACATCTCAATGATTATTTATGTCATTTTGTATTTAGATATGTAAAAGAGGGTTATTTATGTCATTTTGGTGTACTTAGGAGATAGGGTATTTAAGCCCCAACTTTATCCCCTTAGAAGGGGGTTTTTGGAATATTGAAATTGTATGAACGTTGTTGAGTATTTTCAGCTTTCTTGAATATCAACCAGATTGCCTTGCATCAGTTTCTTTAATTGACGGTAATGACGAATTGATTTTAAAGGCGATGAAATTTTGATATGAAATGTTGATTAATTGATACACACTGCCTCTGTCTTTTTATGGGAGCCAAATGTCCTCTTTTGTGTTACTTTTAGGGCACCCATGTTGTGACTATTGGGCTGGGGCACAATTGGAATTTCCTACCAAAACTAAAAATAAAAATTAAAACATACACAAGGCAAATATATATTACAGTTTGTTGTTATACAGCAAGACGATCCCGGGTGGGTTTGTATCAAACATGTCATACTAACTACTAATCGCACCATGGGTTACTTACTATATTGTTGTTTTTATCTGTTGTTATTTCTACCTACACAATATATGTTAATAAAATTCCTCTGTTAACAAAATAACTACACCCACTCGAATATGCTCAAAGTCGATCGATTATGTCAATGGAATAAGCACATTCGACAATCACAAAGTCGAACATTGGTGTTCAACATACTCAGTGTCGAATGAGAATTTATTCTATATAATAAACAAAAATCGGCAATAGTCTAACCTATCCGGTAATAATAAATTTAAATTTTACCAAATGTGATGCATTTGGTAGAATAATAATAATTATTATTATTTAAAAACATAATAGGCGGTGTCTTGGGTTTCACGTGTAAAGGAGGCATAGTATAGTATAGTGACCCCCACTGTGCAATAAAAGATGAGAATTTACAGCTTACTCGGTCCTACTACTTTACACAAAAATGGCCAAAAAGATCAAAAACACCGTAACTAACTACGAGGCATCATTGTTATTGGGCACCGTATCGAATCTACTTTTGAGAGCATCACAGTGATATTCGATTTCCCGAAATGAGGCGCCCCGATAGATAGATGCATTGTAGAGCCAATAACAGTGTCCCTACCCTACCTATGCACTTAACAGCAAAATCCAATCATTTTCTTTTTTGGCCTTAACTTTCCTTTCCGTTCCTTTTTCACTTTCAAGAAGTTTAAGCTAACAGACAGATACTTTTCTCCTCTTGTAACACCTGAAAGGCGCGTTGTTGGTTGCGTTTTTCTCGGAATTACTATCACAGTTATTATGCTCCTGGGGAAAATAAAAGAAAACAAAAGGGTCAATAAAGATTGTCTCCGTATCAAAATTATACCCTCTCCCAAGTATAGAAATAATGTAAATTTACAGCAATCTTCGGGGCACTGGAAAGTCGAACCTCATCCTCAATGTGGTGCCCCAAAAGTAGAGGTTTGGTGTGTTGCCCCACTAAAGATTTGCCGTAAATTTTGCGTGAGGTGAGTTTCGACTTTCCAGAGGTTCAATGTACATAATTCCATCTCGAGATGGAAAGTCAAAGTACACGTTGTGTAACGCCACTATATGCTCCCAAATCTACTATGAGCATATATACTAGTATGAAAGGAAAATGAGTGAATTACCATAACAGCTAAAGGCACAAGGTTATTGCCACTTTTGAAACCGATTCCTCTGCGAAAACAAAAAGAAGGAAATAATTAGAATAGTAAGTATGAAAAAAGTTGTCCGGCGAATGGAAGCATCCGCCTATACACGCCCGAAGACAGAGCCGAGACATATAAATAACAAACACCAACAACAGTTAGAAATAACAATAAAGATTAGGGGCCAGATTCGTATATTGTGTCTAAAAATACGCTTTTCAGAAGCATACCTCGAAGATAATTGAATCGTTTCAATCTCGTTTATTCCATCTGATTGAACATCATCATCCATTGAATCAACTATGTTGACCTCCTCGGATTCATTTTGATGGTTTTCTGTATACAATCACGAAACAGATTAGATTTTCGAGTCTATATTTTCCAGAATCTTATTATAGTAGCAGTTGAGATCACACTGACCTTTTACTTGATGTGAATCCCAAGGCTTGACGTTCGTTAAGAGTTTAAGGCACAAGATAGTACCTTGGAATTCCAGAAAGTTATATCTCATAAGGTTTAATCTCTCGTACCGTGACATTACCGAGAACCCGAAATGCGTGGTCCAGGTACTCAACACATCTGGTGCAGATGTCAAAACCAGCCTTTCAACTCCCAATTCCATCAGTTTCTGAAAAAACAAAGGAAAAAACAAACATTGTCACAATCAAAGATTTTATTCATTGTGCTTTTTAGGATATATAAACACACTTTCGGTCCCCTATTTCGCTTCGTTATCTCAAAAACCAGTCCATATCTTTCATAATGACATTTTTCAACCCCCCATGCTATACTTTTGTGTTACACTTTTAGGACACTTAACGGACGCATGCGTTTAAAGTTCAACCGTAATTCGTATGCCACGTGTCATTATACTATTGGTTGTGAAATAATTAATATACAAAGGGATAATATGACACTTTCGGTCCTCTATATTTACTAATTGTCTCAGAATTAACCCTTTTTCATTTTCATAATGACAGTTTTCACCCCTAACTACAGACTTTGTTACACTTTTTGGACACCAAACAATCAAACATTACTCTCCGGGTTCCGTCCATTAGGTGCCCCAGAAATGTAACAAAATTGCCTAGTTCAACTGTCGTGTGGCTAGTTTAGAGACCAAAAATGTCATTATCTCTATTCGCATATAAACATTATTTCCATTTTTATGCGGAATACCTTCTCGATTACGTCCATGAGAATCCGACACATTCCCTGTTTACGAAATTGAAACCTTGTAGCAACAAGTGGAATCTCAGCAACCTTTTCACCACAAATCCTTAAAAAAAAAAACAAAAAAAAAACTAATAAAGTGATTCTTGCCGCAGAACAATTAAACGGAATATAAATATAGTCAGAATAATATATATATACCTCACAGTCGCCGCTGTAACCATTTGTTCATCCTTTTCCAAGACCAAAGTGTAGAAACCTTGAAAATTTAACCTGTTTAGCTTCGACCTGCGTTAATGATAGTCAAAAGAGTATTATTATAGACTTTGTCCTAATTTTTTTTTTAACATTCTTCAACTTTCTTAAAATGTGTGAAAACTCTACACAGAGTTATAATTTGGAAAGAAAACACACACACACACACATTTGTATTTTGTAGGTACTCACCATCTGCTGAAAATAACATCTTCCGCAATATCCTTCCTCTTGGTAAGAGGCTCTTTAACAGGTTCAAAACACTCGTGCATTACCCCGAGAGCAAGCTTAAGCTTGCTGTAAATTTCCATGTCTTGCTCGTTTTTTGGATCGTTCTTCAAGAGGGTCCAAGTAAGATTATTAATCCCAACTGGAACTGTTTTTCCCACGAGATTTCGTAGGCTGGTGTAAATCTGCAGCAAGAATTTAAGGTGAAACATCAATTCAATGAATTTTCAAAAGCTTAGTCAGAAGATTTTCCAGTTTGGGAAACTAAAAAGTACATACATGTTCACATCTAGTATTGCAAAACCAGTTCCCTTCAGGATAAACACCGCCGTCATGCGTTAGAATACCCTTCATTCTCAAGCAGCATTCCAAATGATCTACAACAAAAATTCATCAGAAAAAAGTTAATACCGGTGTAAAAGCTTAATGTACGTAGGACTTAAAAAACACGGGAAATGACTTACATCGGAGATCACATTGAGCACAACTAAGAAGCTTATCCTCTTTACATCTTCTTGAATTACAAATAACACAACAGCAAGACGGGCAGAACCACTCACCATCCGGGACTTCCTGTTTAGGACTTTTACAAGTAAATTCACAAGTTTTCTCAAAGATTCATGAATGAAAAAGGCTGGAAAAAAAAAAAAGCAAACCTTTAAACCCAAGCAGCTCGTATGGAAAGAGGAAGGACACCGGTCGCATAATAGTAATACACCTCCAAATCGACATGAAGAGCATACTTGATCATTTGAAGTAAGATTCTTTTGTTCCTTGTTTGCTCGTTGTGAATCAGATTTTTTGCTTTTCAAGCTCTCATCATTCTTTAGTTGCAATTGGATTTCACGGAGAGACCGACCATCATCCAAGAAAATATTTGCTGCTGGCCTATGATTAGTACTACCAGCGTGAGCTTCGAATTTACTTAAAGTAAAAACACATTGGCAACAACTGCATTCGATACCGGCTCGTGTTATTCTTCCTTCTTGCATACAAGTACCATCCTTTTTTCGGTAATACACTTTTTCTCTAATCTTAACCGCATTTACATCAATCAACCAAGATAAAATTGTGGACGGTGTCTTGTGAGCCGAAGAAGGAGTGCCTATCTGCCTAGCATTGATCTCTGTATTTGCATCATGTTTTACTTTTTCATGTCTCTGTAAAAGATCATTATCTATGTTTGTTTGCATCGAGACACGTGAATCAATGCCTTGAGTTCTAATGGCGGCACCTAATTTATTAAGGCCGTTGGAAACCAGAGATGAAACCTTGGACTGATTAGTAGTGAAACCATCACATTGTCTTAAGTTTTGTTCATGATCCAACACCGATGGCGGAGAACATAAAGCTCGTGGCTGAGCCACCTTTAGCTCCTCTGATTTCTTCGTTTTTTCGTCTGAAACATACCATATACAAGCTTGTCGAAGAGAGAAAAATACTTTCCCACAAGGAGCTACATACCGAAGCTCCTTCTTATATCCTTTATCATGCAGAAAAAATTTCCATCCAACAGCAGACAAGTGACTTTTAGCTTTTTGGCCAGCATTCTTACACTCACTAGAACGATCATACGTGTCTTCGAATGAGACGTATTTCACTACAGCTTGAGGGCAGTATTCACCTTCAACATTGACATACTCACGACCGTCGTCATCATCATCAACATACACATGCGTAGCAACAACTATGTCCCTTGTCTCATGAAAATCTTGACTCTCACACAATAATCCCGAGCCCCCGTGGTAAAGATGTGGTTTTTGAGTTAAAAGAGCTACATTATCAGCTGAACCCACATTTTCTCTTCTTCTATTATTATCTTCAGAGACTGAATTAATGACTGGTGATTTTGGGTCAAGTCCAAGACAGACTTTATTAAGCGATAAAGAAACAAGGTTTTCAGGGGAAATATATCGCATCCTGTTTGCATCATTCCGTTTGTCTTTGCAAAACTCTATTTTCCACCCCAAGAAGGAAAGATGCTTTCTTGCATTTAAGGCTAACAATTTCTTTCCTTTCCCAGAAGATTTATCGGCATTGATATAATCCGTAATTGCTTCAGGGCAATACTCAGCTTCAGGTACCAAGTCCTTTCCTGCAGGAAACCACTGACCAACATTATCTCTTCTTCTATTATCTTCAGAGATTGAATTAATGACTGGTGATTTTGGCTTAAGTCCAAGACAGACTTGTTTAAGCGATAAAGAAACAGCGTTTTCAGGGGAAATATATCGAATCCTGTGTCTATCACTCCGTCTGTCTTTGCAAAACTCGATTTTCCACCCCAAGAAGGAAAGATGCTTTCTAGCATTTAAGGCTAATTCATTCTTGCTTTTCACAGAAGATTTATCGGCATTGATATACTCTGTAATTGCTTCAGGGCAATACTCGGCTTTGGGTACTAAGTCCTTTCCTGCACGAAGCCACTGAATTTTCTCGTATTTCGTTCGTACAGACATATGTTCTTCTTCCTCAGGAGGTGACATTGACGAAGAAAACGAGCTCGTGCTAGCATATCCTTCATGCCATGAGCCTAACAAACCTTCTTTCATACACCTACCCTGCATCAGGATCATAAACCACCACCTTTAATTAGTACATACATATATATAAGGTCTAGCCATTGGCAACAATTTGCCCTAGGTGTGTATCCTATGTATCCGATACTGGCGATACGTATTAACTTGTCAAAATTACAAATTTGCCCCTAGGTGCATATCCTAAGTTCAATTGTAATCACATTTAAAAAAAACACACACACATTATTACTCTGCTTCTGTAATTACTCTGCTTCATTTTAGAAGTATGCGTACGCATTATCAAGTAATGATCTATTATCAATAATTATCACAAAAAACTAATTTACCCACAATTTTATCTAATTAATCAAATGATTTTATGAGCTGATCAAAATCTACATGCAATAACTTTGTTTCCATTTACTTATATATATATATATAAAATAAAATAAAATAAAAACATTGATCAATACAATGCCCATAAGTAAGCACACTGCACACATCGTGAACTAAAATTAAAGAACCAGAGGAAGAAGAAGAAGACCAAAAAAAAAAAAAAAAAAAAAAAACCGCAAAGATTGCAGAGTTAAAAGAACCAAGAAGCATAAAAGCAAAAGACAATAACCTGAACTCTGTCGTAGAATAAATTGTTTCGTGATTTCCGTTTATTTTGTTGACAATGTTTGCGATTTTCTTCTTCTGTTTGGGACGCCATTGAAATTGAAGAAGAAAGAGGAGGACGCCTTAAACCCTCTATGGGTTTTAGTTTCGTGTTGCGTACTGATAATGCTTATCTAGTATCGTTTGCTCCATCATAATTAGTTTTTCCCAATTGAAATTAGTTTTGTTTTTTTAAGATAATAAGAAAATTAATTTTTTTTAAATGATAATTAGAAAATTAAAGCTTTAATGTTTTAAGGTAGATAAGTGTTTTAACTTACGTTCAAAAAAAAGTGTTTTAACTTGGATTCATATGATATTTAAATAAGTATTTTGACTTGTGGTATGACTCTTTGAAATGAAGCAGAAAATTTTCAAAAAATATTTATCTTTTAAAAAATAAACTATAAACTGATTGATAAAAAAAAAATAGAATCTCTGTTTAGAGATTATGTATTGATCATCATTTTTATTTATTTTATATAAATTATGTTTTCTATTTTTATTTTTATAGAACCGATCATTTTTTAATGTCTCTAGGGATATATAAATTATGTTTAGATTAAAGGCATCAGATTAAAGATTGGATATTTAATAATTAAATTTTTAGTCCTGTAATAATTATTATAAGATACCAAGGCCTACGGGTTAAGCACTAAGTTATAACCCGACCGTGATCAGGGTTTGAGCTCCGCTTAAAGCAATTAAAGACATCATATTAAAGATTGGATATTTAATAATTGAATTTTTAGTCCTATAATTAATATAAGATACCAAGGCCTACGGGTTAAGCACTAAGTTATAACCCGACCGTGATCAGGGTTTTGAGCTCCGCATGAAGCAAAAAAAACGTGTGTGTGTATTTTTCATTTCCGATTAATAATAATAATAATAATAATAATAATATATATATATATATATATATATAAGACCGGTTGATTCGTACAAAAAACAAGATTGTATCATATTGCTGCTACAAGCTTCCCCAAACAATAAGAATCATAACTTAAGCTTACTCGTAATTTATTCTCGGATCGGATTTAAATAACCGTATACCGAATCATCTTTACTATCTTTTTTTTTTTTTTTTTTTTTCTTTCTATGCGCCGTTCGAATTCCCTAAAACTCTGCATCTTAGGTTGTAAACCGGCAACAAGTCCAATGATTATTCTCATAAATTGTCACATCAAGACATATAGTTGTTACTAAATAACACTTTATACGGGAGTCTGGTTGAGAAACTGATGTATTTAACTATAACAAGACTCAGTCAATTCCTTTATGAACCTACAACAAATCACATTAAAGCTGCACAAAGATTGCTTAGATATGTCAAGAGAAGTCCATGTCAAGGTATCAAATTCCCTCCTAACAATGAACCGGCTCTTAAGCCTTTTCTGATTTTGACCGGACAAGGTGTGAAGAGACTGGAATGTCAGTTACTGGTTTCTGCATCTTTATGGGCAAGTCCTTGATCTCTTGGAAGTCGAAAAAGCAAACAATAGTATCAAAAAGCAGTTTAGAAGCAGAGTATATGTCAATGGCTGCAACAACATGTGAGGTGCAGTGGATTTTGTATTTGTTGAAGAATTTGTTGGTTCAACATGACAAGGCAGTACCACTCTACTGTGACGATAATAGTGTTGTATACATAGTTGAAAATCCAGTGTTCCATTAGAGAATAAAACACATAGAGATAAATTGCTACATTGTGAGAGAGAAGTACTTTAAGGGGATCATAAAGCCTTTGCCTATCCGATCTGAGCTTCAGTTGGCATACATTTTTACAAAGGCACTAGCCGGTGTTAAGTTGGGGCAACATATGCATAATATGGGGATGCACAACATACATTTGGGTTCAGGCTTGAGGGAGATGTAGAGAATATTGGGAAAGATGAGTTGGCAGTTTAGTGTGTTGTGATTGGTTGTTGTGACATCACTCTATCCAATCACATGTCTAGTTTTGTACTTGGTGGATTAGTTAGATGGTATATAAGGGAATAAGAACATATTAGATCATTTTTTTGTAATGAGAAGAATATTCTCTTAAGTAACAAAATTGCTTTCTCTATGTTCTTTTAGCTATCTTTCTTCATTTTCTGCTTTTGTTCTTCAGTTTTCTTTCTTCTTCATGTGTCCAGTCCAACGGTGATCCCATAATTCCTCAACCACCATGTACAACTTAATAATTGATTCCCCAGCCTCCGTGATTTTGTTGTTGGTAGTTGTGTTGTTTTTATTTTATTTTATTTATATTTTTAAATTATTACTTGTGTCAATTTAATTCCAATCAGAATCTAATTTAGGTAGTTATCCTTGATTAACCAATCACAAGATATACCTTAATAATTAATTCCTTTTAATTTAAAGAGCGTAATCTCGGTCAAACTCGTATTCTTCGACGATTTACTTAAAAAAGAAAATCAGTTTTTTAACAAAATGACAACAATACCTTAATTAAATGTTCGGGATTTTATACTCTAATAACATGGCACTCAACCAAAACAAAACATGAAATTCATTTTTCTCGAAGTGAAAGTACCTTATCTAGAGGACAGTGAGATTCAACCGGAACCTATTGGTCTTGGACCTTAGTTTAACTATAGAAGTAAGTCTCATTGGCAAACATACGGCATTAAACATATGAAATTATATTGCAAAGACTATTTAATAAGAAACTCCACTTGCATCAAAACAAAGTTTTGTCTAACATCAAACATATTACAATCATATTGTAGCTACACTCAAATCATGTCATATGCTCTGTTTTGGTTAGATACTGGTAAGTTTTTTTTTTCCGTTTCGAAACGAAAGATTTATATGTTAGGAAATCAATCGAGTAGCACAGCAAAATTTAAAAAATTGATTTTCCGATCTGGGATCGTCTTCGTTTAAACAATAAACATACAAGAGAGGGGACGGTAATATTACCTTGGTTGATCTAAAAGATCGACGCTTTGACCGCCCGGTAGGAGTAGATGTGCGCGAGCCGTCCAAGCGTCCGGCCTCTACCAGTAATCCACACGAGCACCTCGCCGGAATCCCGCCAATGATTGCTACTAGAAAAACTCAACTGCTAGGTCGACTTTTTCTCTCTCTACAATCTCTCTCTAAGAAGCTCTCTTATTTTTCACATTAGAATTATGGTGTGTAATACAAGAGCTTGGCAACCCCTTGCTTATATAGGCATATGGGGCACCCTTGCATTCCCAAAATCCTTGGGATGGACAAGTGTTGAGTAGGGTGGAGAGAAAAAAAATATTTTCCTAATAAAATAAGGAAAATCCCTTAGATTGATTTATCTCATTTAATTCAATATCTTATATTAAATATTTACAAGATATTGTCAATATCTAATATTGACTATTTTTATCTTATTACCATAAATTCACTTTTCCAAAATCAATTAATATCTAATATTAATATTATGATAATCTTATTAATTAAATTGCACAATTTAAATTTAACCTATACAAAAAAATGGCGCCAATAATTAGCCAAATTCACTTGTTGGCCAATATATATTTATTTAATTAATATAATTAATATCTTGTATTATATTTATTCATAATAATTAAATACTACCATATTAATTTACCATTATAACCTTTATACTCTTGAGATAATCTTTCCATATTTTGTTATCAATTATAACCACATTTTAATCTGACTCGATGTTCATATGTGTGTGACCCGATAGGCTTCCGAATATATTGGCCGTAGACATAAGACGCAATTACGAAAATGTCCTTCACATCTAACGATCACGGATAGCGTCTAGCAACGCGTCTGTGACCCTCAATCATCGGAAGAGTCAATACGCAATGACTACTACCTTTCATGTGCTCGGTAGCGTGTAAATAGAATCCTATCGTTGTAATAATATCCATACGGTCGTACGTCGAGTGTCAAGCATTGACGACCGTATCTTATAATCTGGATATCATGCTCTCTCGAAGTAACTAATTTACTTCCATTTTGCAAATATTCACGAGAGTAAGACATTCCTTATAAGAAGGCCCTTTCGGATATTCATCCCTGCTATTAGGGTACGCGATTCCCAGACGACCGAACATGTATACTCCGCATGCTTCAGTATCACACCCAATCACTATCGCATGATCGCCCCATGGTTAGAGGAAACCTCAATAGTGTCAAAGCATGACAATCCACACCGTGATGCCATGTAGACTCCGGTCCCAAGGATAATTACACAACCGTCACATAGTGTGACACTTAACGATGTAAGTGGGTCATTATAACGTACTCATTCTGTAATACACGTCCACGTACAGTCCAAGTGTCTCTACACTTCGATAGACGAGGTCTATCCCATCGCCCAAAGGCGAAGACATCTAATACGTGCTAGTCCGTGCGTCATTATCAATGCCTTTGTTTAATATTACATCGGCGTAGAGAGACATTTAAGTATCAAACTTATTAAAGTGATTAGAGATCTCATCAACCATAATCGCTATCATGGTTTCTATCACGCTTTAATACTAACGACGTTATTATATAACAATTCATAATTGGTTTTTAAAAGAATAAATATATGATGAACGAAAAAAAGTCGGTTATTATATATGTATAATCATAAAGAAATAGTAGAAACGGTCCGCCCCGGTCGGATCTGGTCCAACCCGATTGGGTTTAGGACACTATTTCAACATTATATTACTAACAACAAACAATATATGGATTCCAACCGGACAACCGCCGGAACAACGCCATACAATAATCGGAACACCACTAGCCAGTTACTGGACACAACCATACCAACAGAACAAACGAAAAACAACACGGGGAGAACCCATTACACCAAATACCGTTTCATTATAGCGATCTTGATTTGGTAAGAGAAAAAAAATGAAAAAAATCCGTCATATCGCATAAGTCGATAACCGGAATGAAAACCAACCATTAATATCCGTAGTGACCGACAAGCCCGACAAGCACCGAGACCATCTGAAATCTACAGACAAACCACAAACACCTGAAACGAGAATCAAAGCCCAAAAACACCAAAGGCCTCCATTGAAGGCAACATGCACCCCACCAACACCGCCGTCGTCACCAGCCCAGAAAAGCAAAACATGTCCTATGTCACCATTGTAGCCCACCAAAAGCAGCTTCCATGGGGTGAAGAGCTCAAAATCCGACGACGAAGGTCTGTAGCCGAAAAGAAACAAACAAAGCAGATGAACAATCACTAGATCTTTGATCCACAAAACACATGCACCCGCAACAAAACCTTCAACAAATAGAAAGAAAGCAAGACTTCCCTTGACAGAGAAACATCTCTTCAACTCACAACAAAAATAAAAGGACAAACGAAGAAATATATATAATATTTATTCATATATTGTTATCGTTTGCATTCGGGTTGTTGTAATAAAATGAGCCAAACACCTCCAGCTGAACGACCGCCTATGAAATTCGAATTGATGCATATGCGCATACGTGCATCAGTGAAGAGATGCAATTTGGATTCATGCACCTCACGAAGCTAAGAGTTGTAGTTTTTGGCCGAACGAAAATGAACTTAACCTTTTTCGCGTAGTACCTCACTTCGTGTACATGATACATTTGACCTATAAAATACACCATCATGCAAACGAAAATCATTCACTTGTCCAAAAGCATAATCAGAATTATTTCGAGTGTTTTCAGTTCTAGTCACTGTTTGAATAAAACAATTGTATTGTATTTTAAGAGAGATTTTCAAATCCAGATTAATGGATCACAATAATTATCGCTGGGTCAATGTTTTGACAATAAAATGTTTCTTACCAAATAAACAACCATGAAAAAAAAAAAAAAAACATTTAACTACACATTTAGACAAAATGTTTAAAACATAAACCCAAAAGAATTTTTTTTTCCTTTTTGATATATATTATTCTGCCAATACACGTTCCAGTGTTCCATTTCTGGGACGAAACCTTTCGTTTCGACTATGAATATATTATTACCACCATCACCGGACAGCACCAGAGCTAGTAGCATAGCACCAAAATCACAGCTTTCGTTTCTTAGATCTTACAATTGTTTCCCTACTTCCTTATTCCCTTCCAGGTACTGATTTTTTTTCTTATTTTTTTGATTATCAATGCCACATTTTGCACTTCTGTTTTTGCAGATTATATTCATGGTTTTCGTTGATTACTAAGCTTCACCGCAATCTGAAATTTTGGGATTATTTAATTTCGCCTAGTTGAAGTTTTTCGATTTGACTTCTGGGTTTATTGAAACAGTGGTTGATGCAGACTTTGCAACGCTTCTTGCTGAGTTATTATTTATTTATTTAAAATTCATTTTTTTCGCCCCTCCTTTTGAAATTAAATTTTGGGAAAGACTCTATCTTGTGAACTTGATTGCTATTGTTGACTCTACTTTATACTGCAGGACGATACTATTATCTCTCTCTGTTTGTTTTTTTCTTCTGGGTATTTCTTGGCAGCTCGTTTTTTTTTGGAGTAGATTCATTTGCTTTGGTGATTTTATTGTGGGCCTTCTTTTTCATTTTTGTTTGGAATCTGCAATTATGTTGTCTTCATGTTAAATAAAGTGTAATAATTCGCTGTTTATATCAGTTGAACCACCAAGTGGAAATAAATTTTGAATGTAATTGTTTTAAGCTGTTTCGTGTTTATGCTTAACCAGGCCTTTGTAGTGAATTGTCCTGCTTTATTTTTGATACGATATATTGGATTATTAGCTGTAGTTCAGAAAACGTAATGAAGGTAATATCTGTGCAGTGAAAGCTAGTAGTAGGTTCTGTTTCGAAATTGCATAATGTGGTTCGCGCAAAATCCTAGCAAGCGATGGGGTGAAATATTCTTCCTTGTGTACACACCGTTTTGGCTAACTCTTTGCCTTGGCATTGTTGTTCCGTACAAGCTCTATGAGGTAATGTTTTATGCTCTAAGGTATTGCATTCTATGAATTTTTGCTTGATTAAGTATATGCTGCTTTTGAAGTTCTTGGTTGAGTATCCTAGACCTTCTGTCCGAGTCCTCTGTTTGTTTGACGAATGTAAGCTTTTTTTTTTCAATAACGGACAGTGTCTAAAACTGCAACAAAATAACACGTCTGAAATTGTACGGAATTTCTATCCTGTTTTCCCTACACTTTCAGTTGTTATGAATGCATCATTTTATTCTTTTAGTTAAGCATTTCAAGGGATGTAAAAGTTATGTTTTATGTTGCTCTCATTTTTTTCTTCATGTTCATACATGAAAACTCAATACCCGTAAAGCATCTGTAGCCTTTTGGTCTTCCATAAGAACTTTCTTTTTTAGTTTAACGGGGATCTTACGATTGTATAAAATACATGTAGTGCTTCTTCATTTAAACCAGTCTGCCTGAATTTTACGTATAACATCCTAATTTATTCCTCCACCCGTTTACAACATTGATCCTGTCATGGACAAGAATCCCGCGCTTCCTATCCTTCACACTGGGTTTACTTATCATCCTTTTCTTGTGCAAGATTCATGAAAAATGTTTGTTTGTTTGTTTGTTTGTTTGTTTGTTTGTTTTTTTTTTTTTTTTTTTTTTTTTGTGGCAGAATTTTACAGAACTGGAATATTTACTTCTTGGGCTTGTTTCAGTAGTTCCAACTGTCCTCCTGCCAATGTTCTTCGTTGCAAAGGTGAGCACATTGGGTCAGTTTTCCTTGTATTTTCCTTCAACAAAGTTTATGCTCTTGACTTTGATTGTCTCTTTGCAATATAAGCACGTCTCATCCTGCTGTAGATTGGACCACACATATGATATTCGTCTCAGCATTCTGAAAAACCCGTTTTTAAGTATTTTGTTTTTTTTTTTTTTTGAATTTAAGGTTATTTTATATTTCTCAAGTCTTTTATTGTTCTTCCTGCTTGCTTCTTCTGTGCCAGTACTTTCATATTCTGTTGATATAGCACATTTTCTCTTTTGTCATTGAAATGGTTTTGTTCAACAAGTCTTGAAATCTCAACTGGTACTTGTATTAAGCCTTTTAATTAATTTTGCAGGCGGATAAGCATGTCAATTTGAAGGACCGCTATTGGGTAAAGGTAAGTGGGTTTCGGGACGAAAGTCCTTTTCTTTTTGCTAAGCTTTTGATGAGTGTATTATAATATTTTTCACGGAGCCCTATTGTTCAGTGTACAAATCAATTTTGTTATGTTCATAAGCAAGACCTTCGAGTAAAGATAAATGCTAATTCTGACACTGAGTCATCCAGATCAGTCTTTATTACAATCTTTTGAAAATTTACGTTCTTTCGATCAATTCTTTTATTTAAAGGCGTTTCAATAATAGTATTTGTTCTTAAACGGTGTTCCTTAGATCAAGTAATATCTTCTGATGAAAACATATCTTATTCTATAATTCGACTAAATCTTAGTTCACTACTGGACTAGCCGGAACTTTTTAAAGCTAAATATTGGGATTTGTATCTGTTTCTTTTGCTATCGTATTTCATGCTGAGTTTATGAATTCCTTGACTGTGTGAGCTTACTGTATGGTTTTTATCATGCCAGGCTACGCTATGGATCCTCATTTTCAGTTACGTTGGAAACTATTTTTGGACACATTATTTCTTCACAGTTTTGGGTGCTTCATATACTTTTCCATCTTGGAGGATGAACAATGTAAGCTAATGCACCAGACTCCCATAGTTATGGCCTGAATATTCGAGATAATTACACTTTTGGTCCCTTTTGTTTCACAATTTTCACACTTCTATCTTCAATGTCTTATCTTCACACTCATATCCCTCATCTATGTTTTTTTTTATTGTTTTTTCTTATTACATTTTCGGTCCATTTCTGCTACGTGTCAAGTATTTATTGGCTGAAACACATCGTATCTTTGATGCTGGTTGTTGGACACGTGTCGGTTTTTGGCCTGAAATGTGAAGAAATTTTTTTTCATGAATGAGGTGTGAAAATCCCAAGATGAAATATTGAGGATAGAAGTGCAGTATCATTACTCGATTATTAACGCCTTTTCTCCCTATTCTTGTCCAAACTTCTTTTCAAAGTGGCTACTTATATTTCTTTTTTCTTTTATAGGTGCCACATACAACATTCCTTCTGGCTCACGCATGTTTCCTGTTTTATCATGTCGTTTCCAATATTACCCTTCGTAGACTACAGCACGCCATTGCTGATTTGCCTGATACTGTTCAGTGGGGTATCAAAGCAGGCTGGATTTTTGTTCTTTCTTACTTCATAGCTTACTTGGAGACCCTTTCCATTGCCAATGTATGTTGTTGTGTACAAAACCTTCAATAATGCTTATAAAGTCACCTTCTTTGCTAAAGTTTATCTGATCAGGGCTAATTTTGTCCTTTTTTAACTTGCAGTTTCCGTACTATACGTTTGTGGATCGTGCATCAATGTACAAAGTTGGCTCCTTGTTTTATGCAATTTATTTCTTTGTCAGCTTTCCAATGTTTCTGAGGTAAGTGCCTGACTACAGTTTTATCTTCAATTTTTTTGTGGGACGTTCGGTTCATTACTGTTTTTAGGTTACAATTTCTCTGTTCTAATGTAAATAATTCATTAAAATTTTGTAGAATCGACGAGAAACCGGGTGATCCATGGGACTTACCAAGAGTAGCAGTGGATGCATTGGGAGCAGCCATGCTTGTGACAATTATACTCGACTTATGGCGGATATTCCTTGGCCCTATTGTTCCTGTACCTGATTCCAACCATTGTCTTCAACCTGGATTGCCTTGGTTTCCAGGTCATGCTCAAGGTTTTTCAATCTGAATTTCTGAATTCTCAATCGAAGATCCATGTGTCGTAATTTAGAGTTTAATTTATGGCTGTAATATTAGATTATCGATTGGAATATCGATCGTAAACTATATTATGTATGTCAAGAACTATGATCATCATTTGGGATGTGGAACTAAATTGGTTTAATGTATCATGTAGTTTGCAGGTTTTTTTTTTTTTTTTTTGGGGGGTTAGAGAAATTAGGGTACAATGTAACAATAGGTTTATCTGTAATGATGCAGAAGGATTTCTGTTTATTTCAATTTTCGTTATTCGGCTCATACAATGCAACTTACGAAAAGTCGGTTCTAATGATTTAGAACCGACTTTCACAGAGTCGGTTATACCGTGTTGCATAGATAGAGTAGTGTCATTTCGTTACGAATATCAAAATACTAATGATCTTATACGTTGTTTTAGGCAAGATACTCTTATGATCGGAGGGTAATGATATTGCCACAATATTGTTATTTTGGTTATAGCTCTCGGTATTTGGGACCAACTGACCTAACTAATCCGGAGTTCGGTCCGGGTTGTGTTTGGAGAATCATTTTACTTTTGATAGTAAGTTTGTGTCAAGAGCTTCTTTCAACATGGCGCGTCGGAGGGGAATAACAGTAGGTGGCCTTTACTAGGCGTATTTTAGATATCACAAATAATCATAATGATGTGTATGGAATGGTATAAGTTGCAATCATATACATCAATGGCATGTGATTGTGTTACAAATTTGCAATCATTCATCAATGGCATGTGATTTTGTATAATAAGGTGACATAATGAAGTGTTGGTATCATTTTCACACATAGATAATGGTCACTATTTATAGTATGGAAATTGGAAAATGAAACGTGGCTATAGATTTTTATTTAAAAACAATATAAAAACATTAAAACAAAAATTCTCAACCATACAAACGTATTTTGTGGGTATAAGTTTATGAAATTTATGTGTCCTTTTTTTGTTATATCATATAAGGTTAGGGATTAGGGATTAGGGATTAGGGACTAGGGACAATAACATTTTTTTAATAGTAGGATGGGACTTGGAGTCGACAATAGTCGAATTGAAAAAGAGGATGAACCTTTATTTGTATCACATTGACTCGATCTGTCTTTGCATTACAATATAATAAATATATTGTTAAAGTCAATTATGAAGCTCTTCATCGACTTTTCATAATTAAATCGTGAGAATCAACATTGATAAAATCGTTATTTTTTAATTTTTTTTCTTTTTCAAAAATCGGTTTTCACAATATCCATAATGTAAAAATGATTGCTCAAAATCTAAAATAAACTTCGTCAAAAAAAAAAAAAAAAAAAAAAAAAAAAAAAAAAAATAAACAATTGTATGGTTGTGTATTTCCAATCACATTTGTAAATTCCACGTCTAGTAGCCCGTGACTTGACTTGATTGGTCGGTGAAAAGAAAAATATGAATCTTTGACTTATCAAATCGCTCTCCAGAAAAAAAAAAAAAAAAAAAAAAAAAAAAAAAAAAAAAAAAACATTTTAAAACTATTCAAACTTAATTTAAGTAAAAAACATTGATGATTATTTCCGCTCAAATCAAGTTAGATTAATGTTTTTTTTATAGTGTCATAAAGTATATATAATATATAAATTTTTTTTACTAAAATCAAGCCAGAATCTTTTATAACATTCTGTGTGGAATTAGATCAAAATAAACAATGCGAAAAACAAATAAATTAAAAGGTAAAAGTGAAAAATAGGAATATTGTGTATTAAGATTTTTTATAGTGTGCAAAAACATATATCCCGTAAACTGCTGCTATCGTGTGGGTCAACATATATCCCGTAAACTGCTGCTATCGTGTGGGTTCGCCCTGTTCATGGATCTAAGAAAATTATTCAGTTCGGACATCGGAACAAAATAGCATATCTAAATAGAGAATTATATCGTCTTAATATAATTTTCTTTTTGAATTTCGACGAGACTCATGTCCCTCTTCATATGTTTTTATCTTCCTTTGCATAAGGTTTTACAAGTGTAAATTGACGTCCGCGCATTATACGAAATACCATGTACAAAAATTCCACCTTTATAGCTCTATCAGGGAAATTAAGATCTCCTCTTGTGATGAAGAGATTTTATGGTACGACCGTTATACTTACGAATTCCTCCCGCGACAACGTTTATGATTAGCGTCGATCAGACACCACTTTAAAGGAGACAGTTGTCGGGAGGCTTTTGTCATCCACCTCCGTACATGTATGGAGATCAATGTTCATCGTGACGGGACAACACACGTATTTATTAACGTGTTTCGACATCCGCGTGCTCTCGATGCTAACACGTGGGCTTCCCGTTCGACCCGTCTTGAAACACAGACGAAGGGTTCTAACACGTGTCCGAGACAACAGACGGGCATCCACCAAAAAATCCTTACACGATTCAATACCGACGTCAACGAAGAATGATATCTGATTGATATATTACCAATAGTCATTTAAGGTATGCATGTATAATTAACATTTTTATGATATAAAATTGGTTATTAAAATGTTAACAAAAAGAATGTGCGAAAAAAGAAAACGACGTCTCTCTCGTTATAAAGAGAAAGCTTGTGCAAAACTTAATTCCTGTCTGCCACTCTTCCCATAAAAATGCTTAGGATGCTGATACTTTTCCAGATTCTTTCTGTATATTTCTAAACAATAAGGAAAGAAAGATCTCTGTTCCATTCCATTCTTGCGATTCTTCGCGTTTCAATTGCGCATTCTCTCTCTCTGTGTGTGTAGAGAAAAAGAGGCAGTTGACAGAGGAAAAAGCGAAAGTGTTCTTAGCTAAAACTAGAAGAGAATTGAAGACTGCATTGGATTTGGAATGAAAAAGCATACATTGTCTGTTCTTTAATCTCAATTTTTTTTTTGCTCTTTTTTTTTGGAATCGTTTTCTGTTATTTTATTATAATTATCTGTTGGATGTTACATTGTTATGTGCAGAAGTTATGTTTTCATTTATTAATTTGGCTGATATTTGTACATCAACCGTGATTGACGTTTTTGGTGCGAGATTTTGGTAATATTTGCCCTCCTTTTAGTTTTCTTTACGATCCGTTAAATTCTGCGCAGAAATGTGCGCATTGTGCATTTTTGTGGATAAACTGTTAGGAAAGTTTGTTGTGAGCAACGGAAATGTCCTTGTGCGTGTCATCTGAATTTGCATTTTGGCTGTGAATCAGGGGATCGTTTTGTAATACTCTTTTCGATTACTTTGTCAGAGAAATGTGTATAATCTTACCAAATTATATTTGATTACTTTGTTAAAGATATGTTCTAATGGATACTGGCTTTTGGATTTATTTTTCAGACGCTTTGTTGCAATCTTATCGAATACTTATAATATTTCGGTTAGTTTTGGGATGCTATCTTGACTCTCTTCCTGTCATTGCAGATTTCTGGACTAGGTAGGATTGACTGGAAAACTTAATCAAGTTCTTGAATATCAGTGGTAAATAAAATTGAGGGTTTATTGAGGCATGATTTGTTACGGTAAAAACACACTCTGTTTAGAATTTTGTTTTCATCATATGCAGATAGCAATCAAAAATGAGCTGGCCGTCACCAATTGAACTTAATTACCCTACTAATTCTTCCCACGGCATGCCTTATAATTCAGTCGGAAGCTTCATGGATCTTTTTGGAAATGTGAATTTCATTTTTTCTGATGGTCACCCATATTACCAGGTAGTTATATTCTTTCTTATTCATGTCAATCTATTCTTGGGATTTATATCATGTAGCGAAAGTTTTGCTTTCTTTTCTTATTTGTTGATGATCGAAATTCGCTACTTTGAGAGGCTTGCAACTTGAGTCATAGGGGCTGATGAACATCATTTACTTCAACAATGGCTAATTTCCAATCTGTTTTAATCCCGGCTTGGTCTAGTCCGATTGTCGTTCCGTATGATCCACTTTCCAATCGACTAGCTCTTGAAGGCTATTTGAGGGTGTTTTTGTTCATACCATATACGTAAGTAGAACTGCTGCACATTAATCTACAAAAAAAGCGCACGGTTTGCTTCTAATAGTACTCTTTCTGCACTTGTCTGACATGAATCCCATTGAGCTTTTGAGTTGTTCAGTATTTCTTTCATGTAAAGTTTGTCTGCTTATTGTAGTGCTGATTGAGTTCAAGTTGAATATTTGTTTCTCTGGGGAGTTCAACCTATTAGCTGATGCTGTATGTACCTTTAACTTGGATTGTCTTATACCTACGTCTTATTGGTCTGCGGGTGTCTGGGTGAGAGGGATGTGGCTAAGACATGCTTTATTTTGTGAAGCATTCCGATGAAATACTCATTAGTTTGTTTATTTATTGACCCAAAGATATGATTTATGTGCATCCGTAAGATGTGTGTAAAACATCGTGTGTTCCAATTACTTCAAAAAAAATTGTGTTCATATTGACTCTTGCTTATTTGAAGTTGTGGACCTGCCTTGCAGGAGGGTGCATACTCTTCCATGAATACGAGTTTATACAAATTTGGATTTTCTGAACCTGCAAGTTTCTACTGTGATTATGGGCATGGACACGCAGTCAATGATCATTCCTCGCAAAATGATGACTTCAATAGGAATATGGCCAACCTATCGACCATATCTGAAGAAGCAGCGATTTCTGAGTGTATGCAGCCACAAGTACACTCAAACTTCACTGCTCCAGCTAATTCTGTTGCACGTAAGTTCTGAGGTTCTCAGGTTCTCTCTTCTTTTCGTGAGATCCCATATTTAGTTCTCTCCATTTTGACAGGCTACTGGTAATGCTTTGTGCAACATGCTTGGTCTCATTATGTTTATTCTATTTACGTTTTCACCATAATTGTTTACTGAAAACAATTTCATTTACTGACATGCTTTCTCTGCCGATCTCTTTTCCTTAGCGTTTCAACTTATAATCTGTAACCAACATATGCAAGACATTGACTGGTAAAATGGTCTAAATAATTAGAATCTGCTGAATTGAATGTAGCACTGCGTATAATACAATAGTTGCTTCAGATTTTAAGTAGAAACTGCTTGCACGTATTTATTACTGGTTATATTAAAATTTTATGGATCAACCCTTGCCATTGAGAAATTTCTTGAACATCCCCATGAGTCTCTTCTTTCAAACGAGTCAATCCTAGATTGGGGAGCTAGCTTCTGCCCCCTTTGAACTTATTGGAAAATCAAGCCGACTCTAATGTAGCATGTGTTGGTAACTTTTGGAATTTTGAGTCTAGTGATATTTCGTTAATTATCTACATTCTGTATCATCGATTTGCTTGGATATCTTGATTCTGGTGATATCTTTATTATGCATATCAATAATTTCAGCTCTGCTTTTAGGTCATCGGAATCATCAAAGTTCTCCTGACTATGAGGTATTATCACGCCTTTAACTTGATCTAACATGAACATATTTGAGTAAATGATCCTAATATTTCATTGTCACACAAAAGAACAAGAAAAAAAAAGTAACCTAGATCTTTGTATGGATTTTCAAGGGATTATCATGGTATGTACTGAAATAAAAAAATCTAGCTTAAGTAATAATAATAGTAATGAAGAAAGCCAGTTCAATTGTTCAAGCAATTAATCTTTCGTTGGTTGATGCAGGTTGTTTGGCAAGATGATGTTGATATCGACAACATGACCTATGAGGTTTGATATTCTAATGTTTTTCGTGGAACGCTTTCCTTTGACTTATTTCCCAATCATATTCTTTCTGGGCATTTAAATATGCTATTTAAATTAACAGGAGTTACTTGAGTTGGGTGAATCTGTTGGAACTCAAGGCAGAGGTCTTTCTCAGGACCTTATTTCCATGCTTCCAGTTTCCAAGTTCAAGTGTAGCCTATTTTCGAGAAAGAAATCCCGAAAGGAGAGGTAATGACAAGTAACTAAACGCCTTCTTTCACTTATAAAGCTTCGTAATTTTTACTTTTGCAGGTGCAATGCTCCGATTATGTGCTCCATGACTACAAACATATAGGGTTGTACCTTATAAAAATATAAAGAAAGGACCAAATAAGGCTTGCTATGAGATTTAGTGTTTGCTTATGCTGATGGAGGGCTTTCAGTCCGTTTTAACTAGGTGTGCTGATCTGGTGTAACTTTCACAAACCATGCTGATAAATTGCTTACTATATGAAAAGATCCCGTATGGATCAACTATTGGGTCTATCATGTATTCCATGTTATGCACTAGACCGAATGTCTCATGCCCTCTGAGTGTCACGAGCCGGTATCAGGCAAACAACGAGACTCAACCTGTGGACAACCCAATCAACACGGCAAGGCCATACAGCCTTTGCCGTGAACTTTGTTGCTCCATTTTTTTTCTTCCCGTCGTATTAATCAAATCTGTTTTGTGGTCCATGAAGGTGTGTAATCTGCCAGATGGAATACAAACGAGGCAGTCGGCAGATGACTCTGCCATGTAAGCATGTGTATCATGTACGTTGTGGAAGCAGATGGCTTAGCATTAACAAAGTAAGCTACTATAATTAACCTTCAACTACGACCCTTTTGCATGAAGATTGTACCAAAAAAACATGCGTCGTATTCGTATAATTTCATTTTCACTCTGTTATCAGACACACCAGTACTACGTGGAAGATAGAAATGAAAGGATATCACGCATATGCCATCTGATACATCGTTTTCTTTCTGGAACTTCTCATTCTTGTATCTCTACTTTATTGGTTATGCTTTGGGTGATTTTTTTGGCAGGCTTGTCCGATTTGTTACAAAGAGGTTTCTCTTGATGCTTTAAACAAGAGTGAGATTGATTAATCGAGCAGCAACGGTTTCTTTTCTTTTCTTCTCGACCTGTTTGAGCTATACAACATCTTATATCTTCAGTTCTATTTTTTTTAGAGGGGAGGAGGGGAGGGGGTTATTTGAACTATAGAGTGTTCTTTGTGACATGTCATGTTATCTTAGTGTGTAGTAGATGGGGGCTAATTGATTCATTCATAGATATACCTTTTGCACTGCATGTTTCAATGGTATCTCTTTAGATGGTGTAATACGGTACGGCCTTTAAAAGAGAAATACTTCAGCTGCATTTTTTTTTTAGCCAGTTGTGAGTGAATTCAGTCCAAATTCTTTCTCAAAAGATGATGTTCTTGAACCAGTTATACAGCTAATTACGCATTCTCATTGGCATGTCGTAACGCCGCCCTATATATATATGTTAGATTCATTGGCCTACCAGTATAGATCTCAATGACCAAACATGCAATACACACTTTGAAATGTCTCCAATTTTCATAAAGAGAAATGAAGGACTTTGGGGTTAGGGAAAGATAAAATCGCCTCTCCCTTAGGTCTAAATGTCCAAGAAACTACTATTCAAAAGATGATGATAATAATAAAATAAATTAAAATTTCAAATTTCGTCTCAGAAATGCCAACTTTGAGCTTAGAAGCTGCTAATTCTGAGTCAAAACATCCCAAAAACCTGTTTATGGACAAAAGTGATTTGAGTATCAAAAAGTGAATATGCACCAAGAATGCATTACATGAGTTAAATCAACGAAGGCATATATATATATAGGTTCTATTTGGGCTATATTTACTACTGCAGACTCCACTTACTACTGCAGCACCACAAAAATTACTTGAAGATTACATGATTTTTATATATAGAAGTCGATCATGCTGGTGTTCGCTTGTGGAACACCAACGTCGATCATACATGGCGTTGGTGTTCCACAAGCGAAACACCAGCCAAAGCAACGACGCTCCTATATAAAAAAGTGTTAAATCTTAGAACGTCAGTCCATGACTTTTCACTGGTGTTCCTAGTGGCATACCAACGTCAGTGACAGGAACACCAGTGTGAGTGACGTTTTTTTCACCCGAAAAAATATTCATTAATGTGGTGCAAGTAGTAAAAAGGGGGGTCCAAATAGAACCCACCTATATATATTATATGTAAAATGATAGAAAGTTCACAAACACCACAAATTATAGTAAAATGATATTTAAATAAATTACCATTTCAGCCCCTATCAGAGCTAAGGTCTTTTTGGTAAAAAAAAAATCAATTTTGACCTAATTACCCGTCCGAACCGGTTCCGACCCGGAAATTTTGACCTAATTACCCGCCCAACACGGAAATTTTTGGGACTATCTTTTCACACCAATGTTGTTTTACACTTACCAAGAAATAGAGAGTGAAACTTCGCTAGATATTCCACACGCCGCCATTCGATCAGTAAATGAGTCCAGGAAAATATATACTCCGTCTTATTCGCCAATTTATGGTCGGTCATTAACAACAACCATTCTCGACCCAATTTGAGTGAATACGATCATTATCTTGATTTTATTCTAGTCGAATTTTTGAATGTTTTTCATACTCCGGTCAGAAAGACATTCTGACTAAAATTGAGTGAAAAAAACTTTTGATATTCTGTCTGAAATTCAGTCAAAATCAATAGTGGTGCTCTTATATTTATTGTTGTTATCCTGACCTAATTACTAGTGCGAATGTGTAGAGTATTCCGACTCAATATTTGTCGAATGATGCTCTGACTATATATGAGTTTGGAAAACTTCAAACATTCTATTTAAAACACTACGGTCGAATCAACCAACCATGAATTTCTCAACACGTATATTACGACCATATTTCAGTATGGATAATGTGTCACATTCTGACCAAACTGAACGCGCGTAAAATAAAAAAAGTAAGGGCGAAATTGGAAATAAATTTCTGTGTGATAAGATAAAAATTGGTGTGAAAAGATATTTCCAAATTTTTTAGGGTTATTACACTTGTAAATTTTTTCTGATCCGTCGATATCTGATCATCACCAAGCATGTCACTTCGTTGTAGAAGAACACCTTATGTCCGTATCATTACTCGTAATAAAGGAGTAGCATTTTAACTGGCTTTTAATTTGTACTCCTCCGCTTCATAATAACTAAGCGGCGATTCTAAAAATTTGTTCCATAATAATCGAAAGTAAAACATTTTCCAAAGCAGCATTTATTGCTAATTTTTCTACTTTACCCTTTATTTAATACTAGAGTAGAAGTTAAAAAAATGATTGCATTAATTGTATTATAGGGACTTTTTAGTCATGACATCTGAAAAGTCATAGCATTAAATCACTTTCTTAATAAGCCTATTTTTGACAACTGCCTCAAATATTTTGAAACGGAGGGAGTACTCCGTATATGAGAAATGATGTAAAGCTTTATTGAAGTTCTGCAATTTAACAACTTCAAACAGAACTCGAGTGGATAAAGCCATGGCTTCTATGAAGCTCATCTCTCCTTCGTCTCTTCTCCCACCATCCAAACACTCCTCATTCCCCTCGAAATTTCTCCAATCCACCGCTGCTTCCTTCTCTCTGTGCCCGCCGTATCCTCTCCATCTCGCCGCCGCTTCCTCCTCCTATAACCACCGCCACCGGACTAACCTATTCTGTAGCGTCACTTCATTGTCCTCATCAGACATTGAAGAGTTTGAGGAAGAGGATGAAATTCTATCTGACGAAGTTGATGAAGCTCTGGAAGAGTCTGACATTGAAGATAGCAGTCTCGATGTTGACGTGCTCGAGCGTGAAGCTAAGCTCGCTGTTAAAGAGCTTTCTGATACTTTGTCTCGTGAATTAATCATCGGTAGTAATTAATTGTCTTCATATTCGACTTTTTCTTGTTGTTCAATGTTCAGAAGTAGAACCTCGCTCTTTTTTTGCTCGACTGCGTAAACGAGTAATTTCTCTCTTCTGTAGCTATTACTCACGTACTAGGTGAAGAGAAGTTAATTTGTTCTTATAAGCCATTTGTGTGTTATGCTAGCGAGTTCAGTTGCCTCATGATCTTTTTTTAATTTAATGGAAATGAGATTCAGTTCATGACAAAGATTTCCTTTTCATTACTCGGAAAGATATGTAGCCACCTAAATGGATTAAGCATGAGTGTAGAAATAGTCCTGTAGATATCTGTTCCTTCTATAGTTTGCAAAATTAGGAAAATGAGTATCCGTATGTTACCAAAACTCTTGCTGGCCATTTTTGATCACAAAGATGCCGTATTTCTACCATCAGAAAAGTTTCTTTTAATATGTCCAATATTAGGGAAATGTTCATTGCTTTGTAGAGAACACTGCAACACAATTACATACGTCACTTAATGTATGTTCTCCCATGGCTTCTTTATGCTCAGCTCTTATCTTGATTGTATTATTGTTCTCCTTATAGCAGGGTAGACTGCAATGTGTATTGCAAGCTTGATTTTTCTTTATCATTTTTACCTGTTTTATACTCTCAAAACCACTTCGTAATTTGTTTGGTATCGCCTATCTTTTGTTTACTGCGGATTTTAAGCTTTCATTTGATGAAAGGTTTTAATGGATGGCAAATAGAAAGAGTTTTCTTTTCTTCCATGTCTTCAATTGCTACAACCTGAAATTGGATTATTGAGATATGGTCAACAAAGATGTGGGACAACTTGCTACGATTGATATCTACTAATTGGTTATCAGATTATGTCGCTTCTACAAACACATTCTATGCCATGATGCTGCTGTTTGTAGTATTCCGGCTTGTTATTGGATTGTTCTACTTCTAGAACCATATGTCTTGAAATAGGAACTGGATTTTCTTGAATTAAAAGATACTAAATAGCTAGTTCCACAACAATTGTCAACCATGCTGCAGAGTTTTTTTAGCCTAATAAGCACATGTTAATGAAAACGAGACATGGATGTATTGGACAATCATGCCTTTGCTGTTTCACAATATTACTTTAATATTATAAGCAACTAAATATCTTGTTGAAGGCCTCTTTTATCTAAACTTTTGAGTAAAGATGTTTTTTTTTTTTTTTTTTCTGATTTGTGGTTTCGCTTGATCAATGATCCGGTTCTATCACTTTTCTGTGTCAGACGATGAATATACCAGCCGAAGGAAAACTCGATTGAAGAAGAAGATGCTTGACGCCACCCGTAAAAGTGTTAGTAGTTAATTTCTGTCAGACATTTACAGTTGATATTTTGGGTTATTATGTCTCTTCCTTGGTCAATTTTTTCCTTTGACTTTTCAAGTCGTGAAGTATGGGATAGATTTCATAATACATGTATGCTGTTAAGGGAAAAGTTTTTCCATGCATCTCTGTACTTTCTTTTCTCAAGAAAGAGTTAACTCTGATGTTTCTGTTCAGATTGCTGTTGTTTATTTTGACTTATTCATTGTTGAGTATCTCTAATATCTTTTTTTTAAACATATGCCGACTTACAGATCCCTGATCATCTTCTTCCTAGAGTTGCCATAGTTGGAAGGCCAAATGTTGGAAAATCAGCACTTTTCAATCGCCTCGTTGGGGTACTTTTTATTTATATGTTTATTATCTTCTTTCTTCTTCTTGTCCTATTTCAGTGATAGTGTGAGACTTATCATTATATTGACTATTATGTGGATGCTTGTGAAAATTGAAGCTTTTTATTATTTTTTAAATGAAATTTCCTTTATTTTCAAATGTTCAGGGAAACAAGGCAATTGTAGTGGATGAACCTGGGGTAACCAGGGATCGGCTGTATGGTAGATCATTTTGGGGAGATTATGAATTTATGGTGGTAGACACAGGTGGTGTTGTGACTATCTCAAAGTCACAAACCGATGTTATGGAGGAGTTGGCTATCTCAACGACCATTGGCATGGAAGGGATTCCGCTTGCCTCCAGGGAGGCTGCTGTTGCCAGGATGCCTACAATGGTAGAGAAGCAAGCTGCGTTGGCTGTTGAAGAGTCCGCTGTGATAGTTTTTCTTGTTGATGGACAGGTTTGGTTCCTGATCTCTCTACCAGGATTGATGTACAGTGAAAGGTTCTTGTGAGTTTTCTTTTGAAATCCTTTTTTGCAGACAAAGTGGAGTTACAGACATTAGTTTACAGATATTTTTGGCCTTGTAAAGTGGGGTTTAAGATGGCTATCAACAATCAACATGAAACTGATTTTGTAAATTGTGGTTTAAGTTGTTGAGGACCGTCTTTTATAGTACATTGACTTTTCTTTGAAAACATGATTATCATGCTGTCTTTTTTTTTTCCTGAATCTCAAGCACAGTACCATAAGCCTTTGTTACTTCCGATAGAAAAAGTCATGGAGGCATATGTCATTTAAATCATGGTCATTTCAAGGTTGCCTATCACTTCTCATGATCCAGCTTTCAATTCTTGAGTATTTAGTCTACTGCGGTGAGTCTCAGATTGTTATGTGGGCACTGTGACTTGTTGGCTGTCGTTATATTTCGCTGTCAAGTTAACAAAACTGACAGAACTTGCGACATGCGCTGAAGAAAGCTTATAAGATTTAATAGATTTTCATAAACCGCTAATGTGCCTTATTTTACTGCCTTGTTTGACTAAAGCAGACTTAGAGGCCTTTTCTGGTACTTCTCTTGGAATGGATTGTTCAGATAGCTTTGTGTGTGTGTGTGTGTAGGCTCTTTTTCTAAAGAGTGGTTTTGCTATCCCTCGCTTTTATTGATACTGATTCCCCAAAGGCCTTGTGTGGTAGAATCTACACATTGAAAACCTTTTGCTTTTATGTCTGTCCAGATAGCATTTCCAGCACAACATTGCATTGTTGTTGTATAATTTATCTAATTACTAAATGAGTAGGCAGTCTTGTTAGTTGGTTTTCTCAATCTCCACTTTCCCACATACCCATCAGCTTATGGGACGACTCATGAGTTTTATTATGATATGGGCATTCTTATACATGGATTCTCGTCCTTCTAATGATTAAGTGATGCTAGAAATGCATCTTTTCCATTGTAAGTCCTGTCGTTGATGAGTAATATGCTGATAAAGATTTGTCGTTTCATTAGCAGTCAGAAATGTTTGCTTGTTAATTGCATTGAAACTGTTGAATAGGCAGGTCTGACTGCAGCTGATGTGGAAATTGGAGATTGGTTACGCAAGAAGTTTTCCCATAAGTTTATCGTCTTTGCGGTCAATAAATGTGAATCCCCACGTAAAGGAATCATGCAAGCATCAGAGTTTTGGTCCTTGGGGTGAGTTAAATGTTACAAGCCCTGTTGTTTGTAGTCGGTGAGACATGCTTATTTTGATTGTGCTCCTTTGGGCCTTGATGCCGGAATATTTAAGTTTTTGATGGTCTTTTTTAAGCAGCTATTATGTTTTTTTGACTGTTCGTTACATAGGAGGATAAATACCATCCCCTTTCTCTGGTCTTTATCCGTCATCAATCTTCAGGGTGGTTGGAAATACTATAAAGTGTCGTTTCGAATGCTTCGGTTTTATTGTAGATTGCATGTGTACATGTCAGCAGAGAAGCAGGGTAGGAAATCTTGCTGCTAATTGCACTTTCACCCTGGTTTGTTGGGATTGAGTGTTGCATGCAGTAACTGGTCTAGGGAGTAGGGACCTTCACGTTAGGGTTGCCAGTATAAAACCTACTCATTTAGTTTTCTCTGGGAATGCGATACTGTATCAACCTGTAATACCTGACATTGCTGGTGGTAATTGTTATGAATGTTTTAGACTTTGCCCATCTTTTATTTTTGGGAATAATGTCATGCCCATGCATTTGCTTGATTAAAACTGGTTTGGAGTATTTTTTTGCGTGTTGAAGTGTTTTAATTCATAACTGGCTGAAACTTCTTATAATAGTTAGTATTTACTTGATATACTAGGTTTTCACCCATTCCTATATCGGCTATATCTGGTACTGGGACTGGAGAGCTTCTTGATCTTATTTGCTCAGGACTAAAGAAAGTTGAGGTACCTTTTCATTCTGTAGATGGGGATGCTGCTTCCTTTTGCAAGTATAGTGCTTTTTCTCTTCATATTCTCAAAACCACAGCCTTTGGGATGAATGTTTCTATTGTTATGAGCATGAATACTGCAATCTGTACACTGGACAGATGCAGAAACCTTACCCATCACTCTTGGTGCTTCTGATATGTTGCACGGGTGCGGATACAATTACCGATACAGATATGTCGCAAATTTTCACGGGGTCTGAAATTTTTAAGGTGCTGGGATACTTGTAAATATTGAAATTAGAGGGGCTACATGGAAAAAAAAAAAAACACAGGGGTCTACTAGTAAACAATAAGGTTATCTTCGAAAACTATACAAAAATATGTATCTCAACCTGATTCCTCCTCCCTAGTTCCTCACAGGTGTCAAACTAGTCTCACATACCATCATCTCCATCTTCTGTTCCTTCTACCTTCTCGACCTCTTGCCCCCCCTCTTCTCGTCTTTCTTCTCAGTCATGTCATATAGAAAGCTTTGGCAGCTATCATGAAAAGTGCCATATGCACCAACACCTGTGATATGGGCAGCTCTCTTTGGAGCTTGTCGGATCTATGGAAAGATGGACATGGGAATGGGCTGCTAATAAGCTGCTGCATTTGAATTCATAAAGTGCATGTTATTACGGCTTACTACACCACAGCATACCCAAAAAGGGTATGAAACGATACTTAATTGGAGGTCGTTAGTGATTCATAATCCAATTCACCTATCAAGATCCAAACACATGACTCTGAATCACCTATCTGAACTTTGAAAAAGGGCAGAATTGGCATGGCATGTATCTGTGTGCGAATTATGCATGTTTCCATATCTGATATGCTCCGTATATGTGACTCGCTGGTTGGCAGACACACCCGTTCAACGTTGCCAATAGTTGCCTGGATGAGATTCACATATTTCGTGCCAGCAAAGTCTCTCCCCTTTTTTCCCTCTCCTTCCGTAGAAGCAAGTTTAGTTCCTGGTATCATTGGCAAGAATGCATGCAGCTAATTCGTTGCATGTTTCTTGTAAAATTGTTCTTCTTCCAGGTAAGTTAACATGACGATGGAGGTAATGCCATGGATCCTAAGATGAATTTTTTTCATGCAGAAATAATCTCAAAGGCAATGTCAGGCTCTCATAAAAGAGTTGGTCCAGACCCCTGGATTACTTCTAATCATGGAACAACACGTCTCTTGATCTACATGTAGTTCTGTAGAGTGTAAATATCCTAGTAATGGTTGAAATAAAACATTTACTATTTAGATGTATTCTGGCTAAAGTAGTCGTAGCTTCTTCATACAAGCTTGAGCTGCCTCCATTTCCCAGATGCTTGGCTCAAGTGCTTGAGCATTTGGTCATAAATGAATCTTTTTCATTTCCTTTTCTGAACTGCGTTGTGAAGTTTTACAATATCTTTCCTTGAAAGAATAAAATAACTGAGAAGTTCAGGAAATCATTTGACCATGTTAACAGGAGTCTGAGACTGTTGCTGTTGAAGAAGATTATGTTCCTGCAATTGCAATTGTTGGGCGTCCAAATGTTGGTAAAAGTAGCATCTTGAATGCACTAGTTAGAGAGGACAGAACAATTGTCAGCCCAATAAGTGGAACTACCCGTGATGCTATTGACATGGACTTCAGTGGATCTGATGGCCAGGTCTGTGGTTTATTGAATTTTTTATTTTATTTATTTATCTTTATTATTATAATAAAAATAAAAATAAAAATAAAAATAAAAATAAAAATAATAAAAATAAAAATAATAATAATAATAATTATAATTATAATAATAATAATAATTATTATTATTATTATTATTATTATTATGTTTCAAGTTCCACCCTTTCCTTTTCATCATGACCACTGCAAAGGGAAAGTGTTGCGCACTCATCTATAATCTTCCGTCGAAAGTTGAGACTTTTGGATTGTTGTTTACACTGAGCTTTTGTTATGTCACTAGTCAGACCGATAAACAATGAAGATATCTGTTTTGGATAATGATAAAATATGTTGAATTGCCTCGTCTCCTAAACGCTTAAGCTAATAACAAGAAGTGTAATTTCGACATATATGGAACATGCCCCACCCATGTGTAGGCTTGTCATTACGTGGGCGAGAATGTAGATGATGCAGTTGTAATAGTTCCTATTTAAAAATGGGCACTAAAGTTTGATCCCAATACCTCATGCTTTGATACCATGTTAAATTACCATTTTTTCATAAAATTATGCCCTTAAGAAGTGTAATTTATAATATATGCAACAAGAGTAGACATGCTGTAATAGAGTATCTGTAGTAGTAAATTTCTTTTATAATAAATGGGGCAATATATCTATTGATTGACCCTCACACGTGGTCTTGCCAAACTACAAGAGTAGACATGCTGTAACAGAGTAGCTGTAGTAGTAATCTTTTTATTTTTATTTTTATAATAAATAGGGCAATGAGGTTTTGACCAATGACCTCGTGCTTTGTTACCATGATTAGATACCAACTCATGTAGAACCTAAAGCTGTTAGCTACTTAGCTATATATTATTAGGTCACACCTGTTATTTACCAAAGCCTGTTATATTTTGCAGAGCAATCTTGCTTGGATTTTTAGGAAGCTTTTTATAGTTTGGAATACTACGGTGTTTTGCAAACCTTGTTTAGGTTTTGGTGAAAAATAAATTCTTCTGAGTTATATAAGCGATGTTTTGTATGTCATCTTAAAAGGATATCATCTAATCTTCTTGCCTTCCTATTTCCTTAAAAAAATGTCATGGTACCTGACACTTTTCTTTCGGTTTTCAGAAATTTCGGTTGATTGATACAGCCGGTATTAGAAAGAGAACGGCTGTAGCTTCATCAGGTAGCACCACAGAAGCTTTGTGCGTAAATCGTGCATTTCGCGCTATTCGTCGCTCTGATGTTGTGGCTCTCGTGATTGAGGCTATGGCCTGTATTACCGAGCAGGTAAAATTATGTGTGGCTTTGAGGATAATATCTTCTGGTCAACAATCTCATTTACGTTATATTATAGCTAATTCTGTAGCAAATGATGTATGATAATAGTTTATCAGACTGATGCCATTGCATTCATCTTAATGTTAGGATGTCAAAATTGCCGAAAGAATAGAAAAAGAAGGTAAAGGTTGCCTAATAGTTGTGAACAAGTGGGACACCATTCCTAACAAGAATCATGAAACAACGGTGTTCTATGAGGAAGATGTACGAGTAAAGCTCCGTCTTCTTACTTGGGCACCTATTGTGTATTCAACCGCAATTGCTGGACATAGTGTTGACAAGTATGATTCTGACCTGAATATGCTCATTATTCTCTGTATTTGTCCTCTTTGTTGATTTCCAAATATTATCGGTTTCCTTGTCAGCCCCATATACAATTGGAACATGTGGTGTTAACATTTATAAACTGGTGCAGGATCATTGCTGCTGCTAGTATCGTCGAGAAAGAGAGATCGAGAAGGTTAACAACTGCAATTTTGAATCAGGTGGTACAGGAAGCTACTGTCTTTAAGCCGCCTCCTAGAACTCGAGGCGGGAAGAGAGGACGTGTTTATTACTGTACGCAGGTACTTTGACGATAACAATGAAATGTTGATCCTTTTTTCTTGTGAGATTCGTTATGTTATGGTTATACTAAAGCCGGCATCTTGATTTCATTTTTGCAGGCAGCAATTCGACCACCAACCTTTGTGTTCTTCGTTAACGATGCAAAGCTATTTACTGAGACATACAGACGATACATGGAAAAGCAATTGAGGTCGAGTGTAGGATTTGCAGGCACTCCTATTAGGCTCTTATGGCGAAGCAGAAAGAAAACGGAGAAAAATAATAGTAGTAAGCTGACTATTTTATTTTTATTTTTACTTTTACTTTTACTTATGTATCTTCTTGTTGAATGAAAGATTTCAAACATAATTGCCGATGAGGCATGGCCTAGTGGCTAAAGCTGAGGTCCCAGGACCAAGTGTCCCCTTCAGGACAAGGACAAGTGGCTAAAGCTGAGGCCCCAGGACCTAGAGTCCCCTTTAGGACAAGGACAAGTGGCTGAAGCTGAGGCCCCAGGACCTAGAGTCCCCTTTAGGACAAGGACAAGTGTGTGTTATATATATTGTGATTTCGTCTGCATAAAAACAAAAAATAAAAAAGAAAAAAAAAGAAAGAAGAGATTTCAAACATACTCAGATTTTCACTTTTTGGTTGTGCAGGCAAACTGGTTCCAGCAAAACATCTCACCATTAAAAAGTTACCTGTAGCCAGCTGATATGGGGTTCAAGTAATTCCACAGTTTGTTATAACCAATCGGAATTTGGTATACAAGGACAAATTTTATAATACAAACGTCGTAAAAATGTTGTACCAAGAATGTGACATGCATCTTATCCTTCCATTTCTACTCTCTTTCATACATGAGTACAGTGAAAGAGGGTGTAAATAAATGAATATAATGCATGTCATGTGGTATAATATTTATATAACTGTTGTATCATAAAATCTCTCGTATTTACGGGTTTCTTTATTGTAAAGACCGCTCGAAATGGGCCAGTAACAAAGTGATACCTGTACAAACATATAGCAGTAAAGCCATCGTTTTGCAGCTCTGTTGTCCAAAGGGTCGCCCTATCTTAATGGAGGTCTTTTCAATTCAAAGGTAGGGAGTTGTATTTTCCCTTGATTGAAATGAAGTTTTGTATAATGACACTCTAACTAACATATGGATGTAGCTAATTAGCTGTATTGTTTTGCAATTAAAGCACTGCCCCTGCATTGTTTTTATTTTCTGAAATTCGATGGTAAGTGTGTGTGTGTGGGGGGGGGGGGGGGGGGGGGAGGGTTGGATTCTTGGTCACTCCATTTGAGGCGACATCATCTTGACTATGTACCGTAAATCAATAAATACAGTTTATGATGAGGATGATGTCATGTCAAGTCACACTCCATAAAATGGAGTGACCATGGAAAAACTGGGAAGTTATTGTGTGGTGTCTCCACACCGTGTGACACTTTCCAGACCACACAGTTTTATTCTATATTTAAATTGTGTGGTTCTGATCGCTTCACCCGTCACTTCACCTCAAATTCGTTCACAACACATTAACTTACCGGAAAACTACCCTTAGCCCATCGGTTTTCGTTTTAGTTTTTGTATACTATGAGAATGAGTTCTGTATTGAAAACTATTTCCTCCGTTTCGAAATAACTGAGACAATTGCCAAAAACACTTATATTAAGGATGTGAGTTAATACTTTAATTTGAATGTCAAAATGACTAAAAAAAACCTTTAGTCTGTAATTAATGTAATGTTGTATTTATTCTTTCATTCCTTAATAAGTAAAAGTAGATGTAGAAAAAACACAATAAATATTGCATTGGAAATTTAGTTGCCTAAGTTATTTTAAAACAATTTTTTTTGATAACTGCCTCAGTTATTTCGAAACAGAGGGAGTATATGATGGTGATTTTCAATTTTGTCCCAGGAGATTTTATGGTACAACCGTTGTATGAAGATCAATCATTCATGTATTGGTATCATTGTTACTCTTTTGATCCTTCCTTTTGTGTTTAAATTTGACAGCATTGTTACTATTTTTGATTATTGGGTTGCATCCCGAGTCTATTTTCGCTTCCGCACTGCTTTGTAATTGATATGACGACATAAGGCTTGCGTATAACATTAGATTTATTTAATGTTATACGGGTCAGACGTTATTTCCGGATAAGAATTCAGTATCCGGAAATGGAACGTCACAGATGGTCCGGCTATAAGTATGATTTGATGGTCCGAAACCAATCATACAAAGTAATAAACATAGGTATTAATGATATTGGTATTAGGTGCAACTTCTATGTATAGCCATTAATGAAAAGATAAACTAATGTATTATAAGGTGTATTTCACATTTTGCACCCCATGTGACGGTCACTAAACATTGAGACATCCTTTAGTGTGACCCAACTCGCGGGCATTACTAAACATTGAGACATCCTTTAGTTTCATATTGCAATTATATATTACCTCCGTCCCATATTATAAGTCACTTTGTTTCTTTTTGTTTGTCATAAAATTATCGATGAACCATTTATTATTCTATGCTCGTATTCATAATTTATTATCAATCTAACTAATTTTCATTACATTATAATTATTGTATTAATGATAATCAAAAAGATATTTTGGTCATTTTTCCTTGAATTTATAACACTTGTTAACTTTCTTAATGTGTAAAAACACCAAATTGACTTTTATTTTGGGACGGTAATTGGTAGTACAATATAATTACTCGCTCTGTTTTTTTTAACCGTCACTTAACCGTCACTTTTGAGAATTAGATTTGTTCATAATTATTTGTCAATTTACAATAACCATGCAATAATTATTATTATTTTTTCCACTTTTACCCTTCAACATTATCAAAAGGTGAACATTTTTTATGGGACTGAGGTAATAGTTCTGTACAATTACACAATATCATTTTTATGTAATTGGATAAATTAAATATCAAAATAATTTATTTTTGAAGGCATTATAGAAATAAAATAATCTTTTAGATTATTTACAAAATAAGATTATGCCATGTTGATTATAGACCGTTCGTATACAGAGCAATGTAACGTTCGTACATAGACCGTTCGTAACTTATACCGTTCGTATCTTTAATTCATCGGTGACGGACCGATATCGATTTGATCGAATCTCTTAACACTTTCACATGAATCACCTTAATTAATTATTCACGGTCTTTATGATGTAATTTTAATTACTCCTTGTCTAATTTAATTAAAAAAACACCGACAAAGAATAGAAAGAACGTAGTAAAAATGCAAACGTGACGTGGTCCTTTTAACAAACTTTTTCAACCACTTTTCAATTCCATAGAATCAATGCAGTTGGACGAATATATATATATAAATAAGCCCACTTTTGTTAAAAGGAGGACCAAAAAAGAAAGAAAGAAAGAAAGAAAAAAAAAGGCCATGGATACTCACAAGGTAGATTTGGAAAAAGAATTGGAAGAGCTAAGAGAAACATTCAACAGTGGAAAAACAAAAGAAGAATCATGGAGAAGGTCTCAACTTAAAGGGCTTCTCAAATTTCTTGAAGAAAAAGAAGAAGAGATTTTCTACGCTCTTCAACAAGATTTAGGCAAGCATCCAATTGAATCATATAGAGATGAGGTATGTATATCTTTATATCCCTAACACTACAAATGTCACAGTATGATGAAAGATGTTACTGCTAGATCATTTATTTTGTCAGAAAGATCTGATACAACATTATGTGTCAGTGGGAACGATCTTTAAGTAAATTTCACTTCATAAAATGATATACTGCTGCATCATATTGTAACATTGATTGAGTCAGAATAGAGTTGGCAATAGCATTTACAACACGTCTGACACAAAAATGTCACGACATTGTGTGTCAGTGGGAACCGTCTTTAAATGAATTCAACATCATGCACGGTCCTATTGCTACATCATATTGTGTCAGATTAATTATGACAATAGAATTACTCATGTATTTATTTCCCATTACTCATATATCTATTTCATGCATATATCAAAGATGATTTTGTCCTTTAATGTTGTGGGATTCATATGCAATTGACTTTGGTTTATGAGTAATTGTAAGTAACATTATGGATCTACCTACGTTCGTGATCAGCAATGGCAGACTTATAAAAATTTCTCTATGAGGCACCATAAGAAATTCGAATATCGAGTGGAGATATTAATAATGTTTATATATTTTTTAACAACAACATTATATCATTTCAATACAGTTTTTTGGATCTTAGTGGATGTACTGATCCTCTCCCTAGTTAAGGTAGGTCCGCCCCTGATAATTAGGGGTGTAAAAGTAAATTGTATCGCCTTGTTGTGAGTGTAGTATTACCCTAAATCAGGTGAGGACAGAGTCAGAGATTTTATGTTGAGTAATTAAAATACATCTTTTTAGAATGTTAATTACTTTATCACACAAATATTTTCTAGCAATCAAGAATTTAGAAAAAAAAGAAAAAAAAAAAATCCTTTCAAAAAAAGAAATTAGCAAAAATAAATCTCTATGTAAGAAGCTGTGATTGATTAAACATTGGATGATACATGGATTTGTGCTGGAATGAGATTTCTAAAAAAACTATTTTTTTTCCCGATAGAGACTAAACGGACACTAATATTTAATTATAATTATCACAGACACTTCTAGCATTGTACATATGGATATGGATATGGCTAGTAATTCCACAACTGCACAGCAAAATTAATCAATGGTGATTATGATGTTTATATATATATATATATATATATATATATACACACACATATATGTTGGCTTTTAATTCACTAGCAAATATAGAAATATGTAACATTCAAACCCGATTATTGCTACCTTTATTTAGTTCACCTCTTAACTACACTACCTCCTTTTATTTAAAAAAAAAAAAAAAAAAAAAAAAAAAACCACTACTCAACCCCCTTTTTCTTTCACTAAATAAGGTCATATATCCACATGCATATATACCTAGAGCCGTGAAACACATATTACACATCAAAAAAAATCTTGAATTTATAATTGAGTAGTGATAATACCACAATATTGTACACAACACACCTTGAGATCATTGATTATAATGTGAGACCTATTGAACTATATGTGTCCCATAAAAATCAATGACTTAAAAGTGTGTTGTAGCATTTCTTGTGCACATTTTGTGGTGGCTTAATCATTTCTATTTATGATTTATATTTAAATTGAGTAATAATATGAGTACAACTGTTGTGTCACAATAAGTAACACAACGGTCATCTACACCGTTGATCATGATGAGTATAAATTGATAATGATATAAACTAACATGATCAACGATGTATATTACCGTTGTGTCACTGGTCGTACACAATGATTGTACCCGTATCATTACGCTTTTAAAATTTTTCTAGTTTTTACTTCTCATATTTTGCACTCAAGTTTTTATTATTTATTTATATATAACAATCGGCCTTATTTGACCGACTAACCGGTTTAAGAGCCTTGCCAACTGATGTGTGTATGACCCGATCATATAAAGGCGACACTCGATCGAAGACACGGTTTGAATCTTTTAAGTAGGGCAAACCTAACGAGTTCAACACCACATCAGGCCCTGGACAGATTCTGGTCTCAACAAAGTATCCATTACAAAGTACAAGACGCTCATAGTACATCGACATGACGCATGTTGTCCTATGTCTCATATGATTAGTTTGAAGTAAGATAATCACCGGCTCGTACCACCGACATGGTGCAGGGTCACCTCGGTTTGGTACCAACAACTCGATATGAGTCTTTAACGAACCTAGACAACGGTTATGCAGCCAACATGACTAACGTTTTCATGATTCACGCATACATGACCATGATTACACCATGACTACCCTCATAACTATTTCAGGTCATTGACTATGACTTCAATGTCAGCACAATCAACTCCTCGACGAGAAAAACCTATAAAATGATGATCATCATCACAATTCAGAACAACGTGAAAAGCTTGATCCTAAATCATCTAGGTATGTAGGAAGTCAATCTATATTGGCTTAGCTATAATTTATCACAAAATCCACCAGTCAAAGTAATTGAGTTATCCCCACAAAACCCAATTACTTGCTTATAAACCCGATTAACTACTGACGAATTTCTGCCATTGTCACCAACCAATCGGTCTTAGGCCCCGTTTGTATAGGACTGGCCCTACGAGTGTTTATATATATATATTTATTTAAAAATTTAATCTCTAATATAATCGTGTTTTAGTATGTATTTCCATATTGTCAAAAGTCATCATCTAATTTTTTTCTTTTTCGATAGAGTATGGTGCAAACGCAATTGCAAGTTTCCAAATCACAGCCGGATATCCATTGTAAATTTTTGCGCAAAACGAAACCGTTTTCTTTATTTTTTATAACTAACAGAATAAAAACGTTGTTTTTTCGATTAATTTTATACCGGATCTCATCCACCAAGTAGGGGATCCGGGCACTCCAAATCAGGCCATTGGACCGGGAAAATTTTTAGATGACGTACAGTACTACTGATACACCTATTTTAATTTAAAAACAATTGAGTTTTGCCTTTTATAGAAATGTTGGCTTTCACTATTGTTTTGGCAGGTAGGGCCTTCATTGAAAACTCTACGTTTTGCTTTAAAAAGCTTGAAGAATTGGTCGTCTTGGAAAAAGGTTACAACTTTTTACTACTACTTTTCCTTTCCCTCACCAATTTTTTTTTGTCTTTTGTATTGATTGATTGTCTTTATCAATTTTCTTTCTTTGAAATATTTAACATAAATATTAATTAATGAATTAATTCATTTGACTTTACCTTTTTATTTTACAGGCTGAATTGCCACTAGCTGCTTTTCCTTCATCAGCTTATTTAGTACCTGAACCTCTTGGTTTGGTCCTTATTGTTTCTTCTTGGAACTTCCCTTTTGGTAAGGCTTTTTATTTCTATAATTTAATTTTAACAATTGTCATTATTTAATGGAGAAATGAGGGAGAATGACAGAAATATTTCATCAATTGAGTAAAATGATAGTCTTTTGAAACTTTCGTGATAAAGACAAAACTATTTATTCATCAATGAAATTCACTTGTGTTCAAATTCATTGCTTAAATTCATCGTCGAATTCACCGATTTTCGGGATTCATCATCAAATTCACCGTCGAAATTCACCGATTTCGGGATTCACTCGAGATTCATTGTTTGTTCTTTCCCATTATAAAAATTATGCAATTGTTCTTCCTATATAAAAAATATGTAATGTCTCCGTATTTAAAAATATTCCAGATTATGTCCTTATCCCTAATTTCTTAATATTTAATTATTGAATGTTTTTGTAATTGCGTTCGGTATGATATTAGAAGGAAAAAAAAAAATTATAAAGGCAGGCATGCATACATACATACCTATATTCTTTGAATTTATTAAAAAAGACGCATGCAATATTAAATAATATCTAAATTGGATATCACTATAAATTTTGTTATGCCACTAAAAGAAAATTACGATGCCCCAATCAGGGCCGGCCCCGGAAAAATTTGGGCTGGCGGCGAAATCGTTAGATTAGGTATTTTAGTTTGATTCTTTTTTTCGAAACATACCTACAAAATATTATTTTAATATCGCGTTTTGAACATCTGTAAATATAAAATTCAGTTTAGCTTCAAAAAATACCTACAAAATAGTAAAATTCAACATCTTTTTTCTAGCATATTTAGAAAGAAAAACCAAATTCATACATATGCACAAAACATACTTACATATTACTACTTCAAGTTTGCTACTGCAACACATTTATATGCGAAATCATTAATCAAACATGTGTTGTATAAGTCTATAATTTAGCCATTGTAAATTTTTTTGGGCTTTTATCAATTTAAGTAAAAAAAATTAGGTCTTTATCGATTCGTGTAAATTTTTTTAGGTCTTTCTCAATTCAAATAAAATAATTAATTTAACATATTATGTGATGTTGGATCTACACAAATATCTTTTGTTAATAAAAGCAATATAATTTAATTTCGTTTCCTGACAGTTGGGATTTTGGTGGACGCCTCCGCCGCCTAACATGCATATGGCCTGCCTTGGCCCCATTGCACAATCCTAAAATTCGTAATAACGCACATGCCATTTCACAAAAAAGTTACTATCATAACGAAATATCATAATGAGCATAAATATATATCAAATCATCAAAGGAATGACAAAGACCGTTGTAACGTTTTGATATGCCTCGTGTTGTTTATTATGTTTTGCTATTATTGTTATGTTTTACGACACATGGGTATGCAATTTATTAATGTAGGGTTGTCATTGGAACCACTAATTGGGGCAATAGCTGCTGGAAATGCGGTGGTTTTAAAGCCTTCAGAATTAGCTCCTGCATCCTCTGCCCTTTTGGCTACTACTATTCCTATTTATTTGGATTCCAAATCTGTAAAAGTCATTCAAGGTGATGCCTTTTTGGGTGAGCATTTGCTTCAGAATAAATGGGACAAGATTTTCTTTACAGGTTAGTATATATATATATATAGCGGCCGGCCCTTTTGTTTGTTTACATCACTTATCACCGAACAAATTCGATGATAGTCGTAAAGTCTCAAATCGATAAAATACTAAAATTATCATTCCATATAAGTGTGAGAAATAAATTTATTGTTAAATTGGGTTAGCTATTTTAGACCAAACGACCAATACGACGGTCAACTAAGCAGTTGACTAATAACCGCTTCTAAAACTATGTCTTAATGAAATAAATTAATAGCAACCTTATTATGTTTTTAAATCAATTAAATTTACTAAAGCACAATATTGTCTCTGTGTGTGTATAAAAAAACTGATATTCAGTAGAATTATTTTATTTATTTATGATCTTATCCAAACAATATTTTTATGAATTTAACCTGACATCTTTTAGAGACTTATTGACTTGATTAAGTTTTCATATTTTAGACTATTTCAGATTTCATATAACAATTTTAATAAATGACCCCCAAACACTACCATGATTTATATGGGATAATAGAACACATGTTTCCCTTGTCATCAACCCTTAAAAAGTCGTATAGTGTCATGCATGTGTTACATACACGCAGTGGCGACGCCACATGTTCCACTACGGGGTCCACGGATTCCGTTAAAACAAAAAAATTGTTAACGTTCTTCTAAAGAAAAAAATTATTGACCATGTTAAAATTTTTATTTACTCTTAAAAACATTTTTGAACCCCGCTAAACAATTTTTCTGGATTCGTCACCGCATACACGCCCCCCCTAAAATATGAAAAATAGGATAAATGTGTCCGTACAATACATGCAACTTGGTATGTTATACTTAAAAATGATAGTAAAAACAATTCATGTGTTAATGGTCTTGATTTTTGGAGTCCAATCTTTTGATTATTAAACGTTGAAGGTCACTTTGTTTATTAAAATTGTTAGTATATTTTTGGAAAATATTAATCTAAAAATCCTAATTGCGCTAATCAATATTTAAAAAAAAAAAAAAACAATGACAGATCTGATGAAGCCATGATACATTAGAGATATGTACGTAACTTGTTCTCGACTAAAATTATAGCAGCATGTTCTGAAGAACCATAATGGTTTTTAAGGTTTATTTAATTATTTTACATCTACTTGGTGCAGGAGGCGTCCCTCGTCTAAATTTAGCCAAGTAAAAAAAATTTTTACCCTCGCCCTTCGAAAAAAAACAATAACCAAAATATATATTAAAAAATAAAACAAAAAAAAGCTGCGTGTGATAGTAATGGGTTTGGAAGGAAAAAAAACTTATTATTTGGCTCTCCTAATTCTGGTTTAAAAAACAAAATTATTGTAGCTTGCAAGATTCAAAACCGTGCCTCATGCAGAATATTGAGTCTTACTAACCATTAAGATAATACATTCCTTGCTCATATAAATACAATATATATATAATATTATGTCAAAATTTCGTGGTAGCCTTAAATTCATTGATTTTGGGGCTCCAAGCCATGGCTTTCTCTCCCCCACAGGCGCCCCTGACTTGGTGTCCTCTCTCCACGTTGAGTTTTAACTGGCTGAGCTTGGATTGGTTTGAGTTGGTTTTGAAAGACTCGGGTCGGTTTGGGACGTCATATTTCATTTCCAAAACCAAACCAAAATGAAGTCAACCCCAATAGTTTGGTTTGAATTGATTTCGGTTTGGATTGAGTTGATTTCGGTTTAACAAGCCTAATCTTTAAAAAAAATGACAAAGCCAAACTTTTTTACATAAAGTGTAAATAGCTACGTCCAAACTAAAATAAATTACAAACCAAAATGATAAAAAAAACTTAAAACAACTAACAAGTAACAACACAATACAATATAATTCAGCTGCAATCAATCATCCATAATTGCATACTTACATATATGCATTTACTGATTTACATATTTACATCGAAACAGCAAAAGGTTGAATGTTGACACAACAAAATGATCAAAACACAATGAGTATCTTCAAACCAAAACAACATAGCAAAATGATAAAAAAAAAAGGGTTATATTGGGTCGGTTGGGTAATGAGTATAATATATATAATTAATGTACAAAAATTTAGTTTGGTTTGGATTGGATTGAGTGTAATTAAAAATATCCGAAACCAACTCAATGCAATTCGGTTTGGTTCCAAACCAACCAATTCATTTGGTTTGTTATTGGTTTTGTTTGGTTTATTCGGATTGGCTTGGATCAGTTTACGGTTTGGATTGATTTACTGGTTATTTTGCACAACCCTAGTTTTAAATGCACTTTTAAGTTTTTTCTTCAGCATTTTCGGTTGGATGGCATTTTGCATATATGTACACCCATGTATCAACATTAATAGTCGTCAACCGTGGCGTACGCAGGATCTCGGATGGATAAATGTAGTCAAAATTATAAAAAGGTAATTAAAAAATTAATGGGAGCAAACAAAATTAATTTATATCTTATTTTTACCAACTCCACCCACTCCCACACATAAGTAACCATGTTTCAAACTCATAACCTTACGATAAGTAATAAAGTTTCTAACAAATTGAACTAAATGGATAATTATAATATAGATTGTCTGAAATACTATACTCACATAGTTTTAATATATTTAGAGGGGTATATTAGTAAATTCTCCCATAAATTTGAGTGGGGTCCATGGACCCCCTTTGTCCATATTGGGCCCACCCCTGCCCCCACCCCGTGGTTAACCTGATGTTTCAGACAGGGCAGAAATTCTAGGACACGGGTCGAGGATTGAGAGCGGCACATTATATTATAAGTTTACAAGTATTTATTTTAAAAATCCAAGTAGGATTATGGGTCAAGGGTCAATTTTAAAAAATTTATCGGGTCAATTAGTACATATTAATGTATAATTTTTTTAAATAATGTAAGAATACATATACTCCCTCCGTTTTTTTTATCTGCCACATTTCATAATTTGCTTTGTTTTTATTTAGGAGGAATGATGGAGAATGACAGAAATATTTTATCAATTGAGTAGAATGACAGTCTTTTAAAACTTTTGCATAAATGACAAAACTATTTATTCACTGTCGAAATTCACTTGTGTTCGAAATTCACTATCTAAATTTACTGCCGAAATTCACTGTCGAAATTCATTAATTTTCAAAATTCATTGTCGAAATTCACTGCCGAAATTCACTGATTTCGGGATTCACTGATTTCAGGATTCCCGAAAATCAGTGAATATCAACAATGAATTTTGATAATTAGTGATCGAATTTCGACGGTGAATTTCGGCAGTGAATTTAAACAGTGAATTTCGGCAACAAGTGAATTTCGACAGTGAATAAATAGTTTTGTCTTTTATGCAAAAGTTTCAAAAGACTGTCCTTCTACTCAATTGATGAAATATTTATGTCATTCTCCCTCATTCCTCCTTAAAATATAAACTCCTCAGTAGTCAACCTTGAATTCTCATTTCATTAAAACTTCTTACTGTTGTGATATACTCCCTCCGTACCTATTTATCTGAAGCAGTTGCCAAAAGTCTAAGTGTCTAGGTACATTTAAATAACAACTAATCTTGAATTAAAAAGTGTCTAGATTCATTCAATAAATTTATGTATGAATTTTGACAACTGCTTTAGATAAATAGGTACGGAGGAGTATATCTATCTCTCATCCGTCTTTTTCAGAGATGGTAATTCAGCGTTTAACAACAAAACACAATCGTTAGGAGTTAAAGGATAACTTTTATTAGATTGATTCATTCAAAAAGTGATGTGTTTTAGAAGCAAACACCCTCTTAAAAAAAAAAAAAAAAAAAAAAAAAACAAACAAACTTGTCAAGTTACAAGTTCCTCAAAAAAAATTCGTTCTTCTAAATTTCACTAGCAATTTCCATATTCAAAAGCAGGAACGTAAAATTTTGTCAAAAAAAATATAGCAAGATACTAGATTAGAGTACAAAGTGCAAAGCTCAAAACTTGACTACATAAAACAAGATTATAGCACTATTTTTTTCTTTGGAAAATTAGGGATAATGACACAATCTGAAATATTTTTAAGTAACAGGACAACTACATATTTTTTATAGGGAGAAGGACAACTGCATAATTTTTATAATGGAAGAACAAACAAATGAATCCTAAAATCGGTGAATCTCCCAGTGAAATCCCGAAATCGTGAATTTCGATTTGTGAATTTCGACAAATGAATCCCGAAAATTAGTGAATTTCGACGATGAATTTTAAAAATTAGTGAATTTCGACGATTGAATTTCGTCGAATGAATTTAAACAAAGAATTTCGAACACAAGTGAATTTCGACAAATGAATAAATAGTTTTGTCTTTATGCAAAAGTTTCAAAAACTGCCCTTCTACTCAATTGATGAAATATTTCTGTCCTTCTCCCTCATTCCCCCTTTTTTCTTTGATTGTTTACGTCCTTTACTTGATTTCTCCTCACCTCTTTTTCTTTTCTTTTTTTTTTTTTTTTTGAGGGACTCACCTGCTAAATTTAAGGATGAAATTGTTAAAGAAAAGAAAGGCTGAGTAATTTGGGGTGGGTGTTGATGAGAAGTAAAGAAAATGATCTAAAATCCATGAAAGATGAAAAGGATGAAGATGAACATTCAAAAAAGGAAACAGGCGGGAAGAAAGGAAAAATCAGTTTTCTTTCATTGATCGATAATCAGTTCAATTGCTGATACAAGAGTACAATTCAGCTTATATAGTATGCTAACTAACCAATTCACTAACCAACTAACTAACTAGCTCCAATTGCAACAACCAACTAGTAACCGCTTTCTCAACCAACTGTTCGACCAAGTTGCCTGTGAGAGAATTGTGCAATCTGTTTTCTCCTTCTGATTTTGTAGTTGTAACATCCCCCCTCAAGCTGTAATCTGAGGTAAGATACAGCTTGCAATATGTTTTTCTCCTTCTGATTTTGTAGCTGTGAAAATGTTGTACATAGGATATCTAGGCATAAGTCTTGTAGAAGTTGATTTTTCCACTGGTTTGGTGAGTATATCTGCCAAATTGTCTTCAGTCCGGACATGAAGTGGAACTAGGACCTTTTGTTGATATTTTTCTCTTACAAAGTGGCAATCAATCTCTATATGCTTTGTCCTTTCATGAAAGACTGGATTTTCCACTATATATGTAGCACTTTTGTTGTCACAAAACAATGGGACCACTTGAGTGTGGTGTATTTGAAAATCTGATAAGAGAAACAAAAGCCATTGAATCTCACATGCTGTAAGAGCCATGGCTCTGTACTCTGCCTCTGAACTACTCATACTTACTGTGGTTTGTTTCTTGCTTTTCCAAGAAATCAAAGAATCCCCTAGGAATACATTGTAGCCTGTAATTGATCTTCTGGTTGTTGTGCATCCTGCCCAATCAGAGTCACTAAATGCTTTTAGAACAGGATTGCCTGTGGAAGGAAAGAAAAGTCCTTGTCATGAAGCTGATTTGAGAAACTTGAGTAGTTTATGTGCAGCAGCCAAATGATTTTCAGTGGGAGAATCTAAAAAATGATTGAGCTGCTGTACAGGATATGCAATGTCAAGTCTGGTATTGCTTAAATAGAGAAGTTTGCTAACAAGGCTCTTGTAGTATTTGTTGTCAGATAGGAAAGGAGAATCTTTAGCTTCCAGCTTAACTTTAGGATCCATTGGGATGCTAGATGGCTTTGCCCCTAGATAGCCAAAATCTTTTAGTAAATCTAGGCAATACTTCCTTTGATTCATAATGATTCCCTTGTCTGATCTTGCAATTTCATATACCAGAAAATACTTCAATGTGCCTAGATCCTTGATGGTGAATGTTTGATGAAGTAAAGACTTTAATTTTTCAATTTCTTGCAAATTGGGGCTTCCCACCACAATATCATCTACATAAACAAGGAAAGCAATGAATGTAGCACCTTGGCCTTTGGTGAATAAACAATGATCATGGTTGGACTGATTATAGCCTGCTTGTAACAAGGCATTAGTCAGTTTGGCATTCCACTATCTGCTGGCCTGCCTTAATTCATAAAGTGACTTGATGAGTTTACATACTTGATTAGGATCTGTAACAGGAAGGCCAGGGGGTGGTTTCATGTAAACTTCTTCTTCTAAATCTCCATGTAGGAATGCTGTATTTACATCCATTTGATGCAAGTGCCAGTGATTCATGGAGGCCAAACTTAGGAATAATCTGATAGTTGACATCTTTGCAACTGGTGAGAAGGTTTCTAGAAAATCTATGCCCTCAGTCTGTGTGTAACCCTTGGCCACCAATCTTGCCTTGTATCTATCCACTGTACCATCTGCTTTTCTTTTGATCCTATATACCCATTTGCAGCCAATTGGTTTCTTGCCCTTAGGCAGTGGTTGAATGATCTAAGTTTTGGTTTTGTGTAGTGCCTCCAGCTCTTCCTCCATGGCCTTTTGCCAATACTCCCCTTTTGCTGCTTCAGTATAGGTACTAGGTTCTTTTTCTGAATGCAGATTGCATGAAAAAATCCTGTAATTGTTGGATATTTTGTTATTGGACAGCACCTGATCCAATGTATGAGGTGTGGTGATAGTAGCATTTAACTTGGTTTTATAGTCTTGTAAGTGGAGAGGTAGTATCCTTTTCCTGGATGATCTTCTTAAATCTTGATTATCAGGAACCAAGTTTTGATCATTCCTAAGGTGTTCTGAATGATCATAACATAGGTTTTGGGGACCTAGCTGATGAACAGGAGAAGGAGGAGCACCAATGTCCTGATCCATATGTGTTGAATCTATGTTCTGGAAGTTTGGCACTGGTAAAACAACATCATCATTAATAGTAGGCAAAATACCAAGAAAAGGAAAAGTAGTTTCATGAAAGACTACATCTCTAGAGATCAAGAACTCTCTTGTTTTGATATCCAGGAGTGTATAACCCTTTGTATGATGTGGATTACCTAAGTAGACACATGGTCTACTTCTGCTATCAAATTTCCCTCTTCCTTGCACAATTGTACTTGCATACACTAAGCAACCAAAAACTTTTAGATCAGAATATGCAGAATGTGTGCCATACAAAACAAATGAGGAGTCTGTTCATTTAACAAGGGTGTGGGGGTGAGTTTGATTAGTTTAGCAGCATGTTTGACACATAATCCCTAATAAATCATGTCAAGACCAGCCTAGAACCTAAGTGCCCTAGCAACATTTAGTATATGTTGATGCTTTCTTTCTACCACACCATTTTGTTGTGGTGTGTGTATACATGATGTTTCATGAATGATACCTTTTTGAGCATAGAAAGTGTCCATTTTAAATTCAAGTCCATTGCCAGACCTTATGGTTTTGACATTTTTGCTAAATTATGTAGTGACCATAGTGTAGAATTGTTGAATCAAGGATCTAGCTTCAGATTTTTGTTTCATGAGATGCACCCCCAGAAATCTAGAAAAATCATCAACTATAGTCAAAATGTAGAATTCACCATTATAAGTACAATATCTGTTTGGTCCCCATACATCAATATGCAGTAAATCAAAAACATTATGAGATACAGAAATGCTATGTGGAAAACTGAGCCTCTTTTTCTTAGCAAGAGGACAAATGTGACAACAAATGTCTGTACTAGATGGTTTATCAGATACAGATTTATGAAGTGAAGAGAGTCTGTGTGTAGATGGATGCCCTAGTCTATAATGCCAAAGTAGAGAATCAGATATAACAGTTGAAGCAACAGATGGACTTGTCTGGATAGAAGCAGGATCTGCCTTCATGATATAAAGACCTTGGAGGAGACTAGCTGAACCAATCATTCTCTTCAATGTGTGATCCTGCACAACACAGTTGTTAGAACCAAAAAACAAGGAATATCTATTCCCATGGGTTAGCCTTCTAACAGATAAAAGATTGTAAGTAAATTGAGGTACACATAGAACATTGTCTAGGATTAAATCCTTATTTATTTTGACCTGTCCTACGTGTGTGAATGGTGCATGTGCACCATTAGGCAATGTGACTGTGAGTCTAGTGACAGATCTGGTATTAGTCATTAAGGACAAATTGAAAATGACATGATCTGTTGCTCCTGAATCCACAATCCAATCAAAGATATTACTTGCACCAACAGTTGTATGAACATTAGCAGTAAGTGCCACAACTTGATTTTAATCAGAATCTATGACTTGTACATTCCTGAGCATGTCCATAATGTGGTCATATTGAGTTTTGGATATAGAATTTGACATAGAACTGAGATGAACTGGCACTGCTTCTGTGACTTGAAAACTTTGTGTATTTTGACTTGGATTTTCATTGTCCATGCCAGCAGGTACAAACCCTTGGTCCAAACTTACATGATTTGCCTGAATTTGGCCCCTGTCCCTGCCTTTTGAGCCATTAGGGAAACCATATTTCTTGTAACACCTGTCAATGGTGTGACCTTCCTTGCCACATTATGTACACTGTGGCCTCTTGGAATTACCAGTGAATCCCCTTCCAATTCCCTTACCACCACCTCTTCCACAAGAAGTATTAGCTTGAACAGCCAGAAAAACATAATCTTGAGGATTTCCAGATAGTTGAGTATTCAAGATGGTCTTGTTAATATTCATTTCTGAGTAATTGATCTGGCTTTCATGCTGCAAGGCCATATTAAAAATAGTTCCAATATCTGGGATTTACTTGGCCATGAGGACTTGGGATCTAACATTACTAAAAGCATCATTAAGCCCTTTTAAGAACCTAATAACATAATTTGTGTCATTTTGTTCTCTGTAAATTGGCAAAGCAGCACAAGTACAAGGTGGGTGGGTCTCAAAATCAACAACTGATCCCATAAACTCTTGAGTTTTGTGAAGTCTTGTACAACAGACATAGTACCTTGTTTGGTGGCATAAATTTCTTCTTGAAGACTGGACAATCTATACGCATTAACTGTGCCAAATCAGTGATCAAGATCCAGCCAAATTTCTCGAGCTGTTGTCAACCAGAAAACACTTTGAGTAATCGATGGATCTAAAGAATTGACAAGCCAGTTTAACACCATATCATTGCATTGACACCAAACTTTGAAATGTCGATCAGTTTCTGCAGGCTTTGGCAGTGAACCATCTATGAATTTCAGATTTCCCTTCATTGATAACACCATGGAAATAGCTCTTTTCCAACAATGATAATTTTCAACTCCTTTCAAGGCCGGTTGCACAATTACTGTAGACGGATTCTCTCCAGGATGAATGAAGTAAGGATTAACAGCACCATCTCCAGGTAACTCCGCCATTACTTCCAAGAAATCAGGAAAAGAAAACACAAGAAGAAACCAAAACTGGAAAAAAGAAAGAATTGTAGTTCTATACTACAATCTTGAACAATTGATTGAAAGAATCGAACTCGAAGAATCAGCAGCGGATTGTTTGCTCTGCTACCATGATGAAAAGTAAAGAAAATGATCTAAACTCCATGAAAGATGAATTGGAGAAGATGAACATTCAAAAAAGGAAACAGACGGGAAGAAAGGAAAAATCAGTTTTCTTTCATTGATCGATAATCAGTTCAATTGGTGATACAAGAGTACAGTTCAGTTTATATACTAGTATGCTAACTAACCAATTCACTAACCAACTAACTAACTAGCTCCAACTGCAACAACCAACTAGTAACCGCTTTCTCAACCAACTGTTCGACCAAATGCCTGTGAGAGAATTGTGCAATCTGTTTTCTCCTTCTGATTTTGTAGCTGTAACAGATGTTCTGGATTGAGGAAAGGGTTTTTTTTTTTTTTTTTTTTTTGAGAGAGGAAAGGGCTTGGAGGAGGGAAAATCACGGGAAATGGGTATTTGAGATTTTTTTTATACTTTTTAATAAAGCCAAGTGGAATTTACTCCTCATTCGTGTGATATATTCGTGTGAATGAGTCGTGCTATTTTGCATTTCTTTATTGGGAGAGATCTCTATCTTTGGTGTCCGACAGTATCTTAAACGATTAGTTCCACATAATTATCTATGGATGAAAAAAAAAACACACACATACTTTTTGTGAAACGAAAGTATTAGTACTTAATTTGCGACGACTGTAGTATCATCATGAGCCTGCCAATAATTTTTGGGTATTGAAATGCAGGCAGCGCAAAGGTCGCCCGCATAGTAATGACTGCAGCCGCAAAGCATTTAACCCCAATAACTTTGGAGTTGGGAGGAAAATGTCCCGCCATTTTTGATTCTTTTACTACTTCTTGGGACAAAGAGGTACAATCGATTTCACTTTATTAGCAATTTCCTTGGAAATTTTGCCGGTGCTTTCCTTACGCGTAAAATTTGTCATATATACTGCTTAAAGTCCCACATTGGTAAAGTAATAGAATGCTCACCTCCATATAAGTGTGAGACATAAAGGTCTTGTCAACTCGGGTTAGCCATTTTAGACCAAGCGAGGACGGCGGTCTAAGCAGTTGACCGGACCATTTATGACTTATTTAGCGCTATCAGGCCCGGGGTCTGGGGCGTTACAGAATGGTATTTAGAGCCGACTATCAGACGGAACTATGCGCTGCACCGTACAAGAAGACGGTGTAAGGATGACCTCTAGTTACCTCTGGTAGGGACGATCCAGGAACAGTCCAACTGCCTCCGTTCCATATTATAAGTTATCTTGGCATTTTTTTATCCGTCCGACAATACATGTTTTTTCATTATTAATAATTCATACTTTTTTTTTCTTCTATTTTACCAATTTCAATGCATAACTATTCATACATCATTAATAAACACAAGAGCTAATTATATAATCCAGACTCTTAGATGATTCAGTCTCAAAAGAGAAAATACGATTCAAGATTACATAATGTGCAACTACTATGTAACTTAGTTTATCTATAAGCTAAAAAAACCCATTAGGTAAAACTCACACATAAAAATGCCCATAAGGCTACCTGCTAAATTAATTAAAACAATAATAAATCACCATTATCCAACTTAGATGTGCTACATCAATCAACATAAGGGTGTTTTAGTACTGAGGTTATTAATCTGTGTGTATAAAGTTATGATAACTTGCTCCGTCCTATATTAAACATCCACACGTTGCTAGCTCAATTTTGCTCCAATGATAAAGAGCATGATCATTTAATTTGAACTGCTAATTAATTATATATCGTAATCGTATAGGTTGCTATTAAGCGGGTTCTTGCTGCTAAATTCGGGGCTTGTGCTGGTCAAGCATGTATTGGAATCGATTATATATTAACTGAGAAGAGGTTCAGCCACACTTTGGTACATATATATATATAGATATTAGCCTTCTCACTTGCTATTATTTATTATAATTGATTATTTATACAGAATATCCCATTATAGTATATTTCCGATTCCTTAGGGGGGAAAATTATATTTTCATGGTTTTATAGTCATTCCATTTCTAATATTTCATGAAATGATGTGTATATATTTACTATATATATATATATATATATATATATATATATATATATATATATATATATATTTGAAGGTTGAATTGTTGAAAGATTGGACCATAAAGACCTTTGGAGAAAACCCTAAAGACTCGAACAACATTGCAAAGATAGTGAACAAGAAGCATTTTTTGAGGCTTAAAAATCTTTTAGATGAGCCTATGGTCACTGCCTCTATTGTCCATGGTGGTTCATACTTTGCAGATGATTTGTGAGTTCATTTATTCAACACACACACCCCCCCCCCCCCTCCCCCTCCCCCTTCCACCCGAAGAAATTAAAACACTTTTCTTTGTACGCAAGTTATTGTTATTGTCACAACTACTCGAACACAATCTGATGTGTTAGCAGAACCATTAATTATGTGATTGTGTGACTCCTTAGACTCTCAATTTAATATTTTACATTTTTTTTTGGTTCTTAATTGATTTTCTTTTCATATTTATTCACAAATTATATTAATCAGGTTTATTGAGCCAACTATACTTCTGGATCCTCCACTTACAGCTACAATTATGACAGAGGAAATTTTTGGCCCTTTCCTTCCAATTATTACAGTGAGCCCTCAATATTCATTTGCTGCTATTCTTGACATACATAATTACATTTGTTGTTGTTGTTATTGTTGTTGTTGTTATTATTATTGTTATTATTATTATTATTATTATTATTATTATTATTTATTATTTATTTATTTTTAATGATTTTCAGTTGGAGAAACTTGAGGATTGTGTCCAATTCATCAAATCAAGACCAAAGCCCCTTGCCATATATGCATTTACCAAAAATGAAAAATTACATAAACGGCTGATTTCAGAGACATCTTCAGGAAGCATTGTTTTTAATGATGCAGTTGTCCAAGTTAGTGAACAAATTCATAATTTTATTTATTTAATTAGAATAGTAGATATAAAATAGTTAATTACTAACTTCTTTTGTTTATTTTGAATATGATATATAATTTTAATTACTAACTTCTTTTGTTATGGTGTAGTATGCTGCTGACACATTCCCATTTGGTGGTGTTGGAGAAAGTGGTTTTGGGAGATACCATGGAAAATTTTCATTTGACAATTTCAGCCATGAAAAAGTTGTTGCAAAAAGAAGCTACTTAGTAGATTTTTGGTTCAGATATCCTCCATGGACAGACCAAAAGTTGCAGATATTCAGACATATTTATTTATTTGATTATCTGGGAATTCTTCTTGTTTTATTAGGTTTGAAAAAGCAATGATAAACATTGCAATACATATATATTGCCTAGCAATCTTGGAGAATGAAAACATTAATTTGACAGTATTTTATGTAATTTATCAACTTCTTTAATTTCTTGATATGTATGAAATTTGGACAATATTTTGTGACTGGATTAACATTTTTTATTGTAGTTAAATAATTGTCTATGTTTACCAGAAATATTTTTTAGTGAGGACACCGGAGTAAATTCGAAATAAAAAAATAGATTTTTGTCCGTAGAAAATTATCAAAAATAATCGGATAGAAAAAACCGTAATTTAATAAGAAAAAGAATAATTATGAAGTAAAAATGTGGAATGGAGTAAATATGAAGAATAATTGTGAAACACAAAGAACATTAACACGCCAAGAATAATTTTAAAGTAACAATTGTGATTTTTGTTCTTATAATCATGAAAATGTTACTTTTGTCTCCTTCCACTCCATTTATTATTTTTTATCCTCGCGCCCTTCCCCTAAAAAAAATATTATTGAATCAGTAGAGGAAAAATAACAATAGCTGAAACAAAAACATCATAAACAATTACAAAACTACGGAATCATAACCAACAATATCAAAAAATTGCGAAACACTGATCGAAAAAATAACTACAGTAACAAGAAAACAAATTGATCATGAAAAAAAATCTATGTGAATGTCTAGATACAAAATCATCAGTTGTAGTATCAAGTTATATATTGTCCAGCATATCATCAGTTCATTAGCTCTGAGCGGTCAGCTAGGGCATATTTTTTTTCAATAGTATCATTACTTTATTTTACAAGAGTTTAACGGTAAATTCATATATATATATCGTTACATTAATAAATAAAACTAAAATATGTCAAGACCAAGAATCGAACTAGCATCAATATGAGTAGGTAACAACTGCTTATCTACTACTACCTCCGTCCCAAAATATAAATCCTTTTGGGTTTCTTCACACAGATTAAGAAAGTTGGTTAAATTAGTTATAATATGTCATTAATTTTGATGAAAAAAAAATCTAAAATGACATTTGACTGTTATTAATACAAAATATTGAAAAGTTGATGAGCATATAATAAATGAGGGGTAAAAGAAAAAAATGTAATAAATGATTCATTGATTATCTAAATGAATTTATATTATGAGACAAAATTAAAAAATTAAGTGAACTTACATTTTTGGACGTAGGCGGTAGATAATTAGCTTACACTATTGATAAGATGTAATTTTACACCCCTTATTGTTGAAAAGAAATCATAAACGGAAAAATTGCAGAAATCATAAAGAACAGTTTATGAAGAAGAAGAAGAAATTCGAAAAACAGAAAGGCGGGAAAAATTCAATCTCATTCATCTTTGATTTCATTTACAATGTGATGTTTCTAGACTAGAATTGAGCTTATATATAGACCGCCTAATCATCTAATTGGCAGTTAAGTTTGTTACAACACTCTAGTCAACTACCAATAGACTCAACCGCATTTCTACACATGTGCTCTACGAAATGCCTAAGAGAAACTTGTAGTTCTATGACTTAGAAATAATCTTGGACATGTAGCATCAGCTTGATCATCATGTTTGAACTTTAACATCCCCCCTCAAGCTATAGTTAGGGATAAATACAACTTGACATCAGCTTGATCATCATGCTTGAACTTTAAGTTTGTTGACCTGCAACTGGTGCATAGATGTCCTTGGTAGGATATATAGGCCATAATCTATTGAAGGTAGCCTTTTCAACTGCTTTAGTGAGAATATCAGCTAGGTTATCTTCAGTCCTGACTGTAATGGGAATTAGAACCTTCTGCTGATACTTTTCCCTCACAAAAAGACAATCAATCTCAGTGTGTTTAGTTCTCTAATGAAAAACGTGATTCTCTACAATATAGTTTGCACTTTGATTGTCACAGAATAAGGGAACAATTTGAGGGTGTTGTATTTTGAAGTCAGATAGAAGATACAGCAGCCATTGAATTTCACAGGTTGTCAAGGCCGTTGCCTTATATTCTGCTTCTAAGCTACTTCTACTAACAGTGGTCTGTTTCTTGCTCTTCCATGAGATTAGGGATTCACCAAGAAATACTGTATAACCACTGATTGATCTTCTGGTTTTAGTGCATCCAGCCCAATCTGAGTCACTGTAGGCCCTTAAGGCAGGTGTACCACTAGAAGGAAAGAACATGCCTTGCCCTGGTGCTGCTTTGAGGAATCTTAAAAGTTTATGAGCAGTAGCTAAGTGATTTTCTGTAGGTTTATCTAGAAACTGACTTAATTGTTGCACAGAATATGCAATATCAGGTCTGGTGTTGCTAAGGTACATAAGTTTGCCAATTAAACTTCTATAATAAGTGTTGTCATTGAGATGTGGTGAATCTACTGCTTCCAGTTTTGTCTTTGAATCCATATGTGTACTTGAGGGCTTAGCTCCTAGATATCCAAATTCTTGAAGTAGATCTAGGCAGTATTTTCTTTAATTCATCAAGATGCCAGATTCTGATCTTGCAATCTCATAGCCTAGGAAATATCTTAATTGTCCCAAATCTTTGATTGTGAATGCTTGATGTAACAAGTCTTTAAGAACCTGAATTTCTTGCAAATCAGGACTAGCCACCACTATATCATCCACATAAACAAGGAAAGCAATAAAAGTAAGACCTTGTCCTCTTGTGAATAGACAATCATCATGCTTGGACTGAATGTACCCTACTTGTGTAAGTGCCTCAGTCAACTTAGCATTCCATTGTCTACTAGCCTGCCTCAAACCATATTGAGATTTTATTAGTCTACACACTTGATTTTTGCCTGAAACATGAAGACCTGGTGGTGGTCTCATATAGACTTCCTCATCTAAGTCTCTATGTAAGAATGCTGTATTAAAATCCATCTGATGCAAATGCCACTTCTTCAATGATGCTAGGCTAAGAAACAATCTTATAGTAGACAATTTTGCCATTGGTGAAAAAGTGTCTAGAAAATCTATCCCTTCAGTCAGTGTGTAGCCTTTAGCCACAAATCTTGGTTTATATCTGTCAATAGTACCATCTGCTTTTCTTTTTATCTTGTATACCCACTTGCAGCCTATTAGCTTCTTGCCTGGAGGTAAAGTGACTAGAGTCCAGTTATTAGTCTTATGAAGTGCTGACAATTCTTCATGCATTGCTTTCTTCCAATTTTCATGTTTGGCAGCATCTGTATAAGTTGTCGGTTCTTGTTCAGCGATCTAGATTGCATGAAAAAACTTTGTAAGAATTTGACAAGTTGTCAAAAGACAGGACTTTGTCAAGTGTTTGAGGTGTGGTAGCAACTGTCCCTATTACAGTCTGATAGTCCTGCAAGTGTGCAGGTAGTTTCCTCTGTCTTATAGATCTCCTTAGATTTTGATTTGGATGTGGTGGTGGTAAATGCTGTGAGGCATCATACTCTGCATCACCTGCATCTCTTCTGTGTGGAATAGGATCCTCAGCGTTTGAATCTTCATTATTATAACATGTACTCCCATCCACATGACCATTATGAAGCATGTCAGAATTGATATTTTGAAGATTAGGCACAGGTAAGACACATTCAGTGTTTATAAGTAATGCATTAGTTAGGAGAGGAAAAGAATGCTCATGGAAAACTACATCTCTGGAAGTAAGAAACTCCCTGGTTTGAAGATCTAGTAGGTTGTAACCCTTGGTATGTTGAGGATTGCCTATATAGACACACCTTCTGCTTCTACTATCAAACTTGCTTCTTCCCAGAGAAATTGTACTGGCATATGCTAAACAACCAAAAACTTTTAAATCAGTGTAGTTAGGTTGCTTTCCATACAATAGAAAATAAGGTGTCTGTTCTTTCAACAAAGGTGTAGGTGTAATGTTAATTAGCATAGCAGCATGTTTGACACATAGACCCCAATAAGACATGGGAAAACCAGCTTGAACCTACGTGCCCTAGCCACATTCAATAAGTGTTGATGCTTTCTTTCCAACACATCATTTTGTTGTGGTGTATGAACACAAGATGTTTCATGTATGATGCCCTTGTGTGCATAATAAGCATCCATTTTAAGTTCTAGGTCATTATCAGACTTGATTTTCTTTACTTGTTTACTGAATTGTGTAAGAACAATGTTACAAAAAGCTTGTAATAAGGCCCAGTTTCAGACTTGGTTTTCATTAAATGAATCCAAAGAAATCTAGAATGATCATCAACAACAGTTAGAATGTAGTATTCTCCATTATATGTACAAAATCTATTTGGAACCCATATGTCTACATGTAACAAATCAAAAACATCAGCAGAAATAAAATCACTATGAGGAAAACTATGTTTCTTTTGTTTAGCTAAGGGACATACAAGACACTCATTATCTAAACAAGGTTTGATATCATAAATAGACTTGTGTAAAACATGTAATCTCTGTTTAGAAGGGTGACCAAGCCTATAATGCCATAGTAAAGAGTCTGGTAACATGACAGATTGACTTGGCTGTGTAGAATCCATAACAGTAGGATCAACTCTTAGGATGTACATGCCCTAGATTAATTTAGCTGAACCAATCATTCTCTTCAAGGTATTGTCCTGCACAGTACAACCATTAGCTCCAAAAAACAAAGAATATTTCTCATTGTTAGTTAGCCTTCTAACAGACATTAAGTTGTATGTGAAATGTGGCACACACAAGACATGATCAAGTGTCAGATTTTCATTAATTTTAACTTGTCCTATATGTGTGACTAATGTATGTGTTCCATTAGGTAAGGTTACAGTGACACCAAGGACATGCTTTGCATTAGTCATTAAGGACAATGAGTAAATAACATGATCAGTGGCACCTGAATCCACTATCCATTCATAGATAGTACCTGGTGGAGTTGCTGTAGTGTGAATATTTGTAGTAAGTGCCACTGCTTGTCCAAGACCAGGTGTTTCAGTAATTTGTGCATTTCTCAACATGTCCATGATAGTATTATACTGTGATCTAGTCATTGTGCTTGAATTTGATGACACTGTGTCTGGTCTTTGTGAATCTGCAGTTGGATAAGTGCCTGTAGCCGTGTCTTCCACATTTGGTAGAAGGCCTTGATCCAGACTGACATTATTAGCCTGTATCTGCCCCTTTCTCTTGCCTTTTGAACCAATAGGGTATCCATATTTCTTATAGCACTTTTCAACAGTGTGGCCTTCTTTACCACAATAGGAACACTGTGGTCTCTTGTTATTTCCAGAAAAACCCCTTTCCGGAACCTCTTCCTCCACCTCTTCCATAAGAAGCATTAGTATGGGAAATTAAGGCCATAGAATCTAGATTATCTTGCCTGAATCCAGTTGCCTGTGTATTCATTATTGCATTATCAACTCCCATATCTGCATAATTGAGCTGACTTTCATGTTGTAATGCCATTTTGAACACAGTAGGAAGGTCTGGTATGGGTTCTGCCATCAAGACTTATGACCTTACATTGCTATATGCATCATTCAACCATTTCAAGAACCTGGTGACTTTGTCAGTCTCATCCCGCTCTTTATAAACTGGTAAAGTAGCACATGTGCAAGGTGGAGCAGGCCTCAGAACCAATAATTGATCCCATAAACTCTTCAGCCTTGTGAAATATTAGGTTATAGACAATGTACCTTACTTTGTTGCATATATTTCTTCTTGGAGATTGGACAGATGATAGGCCTTACCAACTCCCAATCTATGATCAAGATCAACCCAAATATCCCTTGCTGTATTCAACCAGAAAATACTTTGCTGTATAGAAACATCCACAGAATTAACAAGCCAATTTGACACCATATCATTACATTGGCACCAGATTTCATAATGCCTGTGATTTTCTACCGGTTTAGGCAGTGAACCATCAACAAACTTCAATTTACCCTTCATTGATAAAACCATGGAGATTGCTCTCTTCCAACAATGATAGTTTTCTGCTCCCTTCTGAACCGGTTGAACAATCACGGCCGAAGGATTCTCCCCAGGATGAATATGATAGGGATTAACAACTGCACCATCTCCTTCTTCAGCCATTGCCAAGAACGAGAAAACATGACTCAAGAGAGAGGAAAAACAAAGAAAAGATGATAATGTAGTTCCACACTATAGTTCTGAATTGCGATTCCACACCTCAATTAACCAAGAAATGCACAGCTAAATCTAAGCTCTGATACCATGTTGAAAAGAAATCATAAACGGAAAAATTGCAGAAATCATAAAGAACAGTTTATGAAGAAGAAGAAGAAATCCGAAAAACAGAAGATCTTTGATTTCATTTATAATGTGATGTTTCTAGACTACAATTGAGCTTATATATAGACTCCCTAATCATCTAATTGGCAGTTAAGTTTGTTACAACAGTCTAGTCAACTACCAATAGACTCAACCGCATTTCTACACATGTGCTCGACGAAATGCCTAAGAGAACTTGTAGTTCTATGACTTAGAAATAATCCTGGACATGTAGCATCAGCTTGATCATCATGCTTGAACTCATCATGCTTGAACTTCAACGTGACTCCCACCCTATATCATGGGTCCCATCACAATCAATTAACACTCATCAAAATCCAGATCTCGTCCGTCAGTTGTAATCTTGTTTGCTCTTCTATGATATACCATGGGCGGTCGCCCATCTCGCCTGCTACCGATCATACCTTCGTCAAACATCATATTATTCTCTTGCGTATTTTTTTTTAAGAAGAAGGACATTTATTTCTCTTGCGTATTGAATGCAAGTTTCATTTTATTTTTAATGTATTTAATATGTTACCATATAGGGATGTAATCAAAACTCTATAACCAAAAATTTAAAATCCTTAAAACATCTTTCTACAATTACATCTTCTTTATTTAAAATGTACTAGTATTTCTCTATTGCTTTATGTAACACCTTTTTTAATTCTCAACAGTTAATAAAGCCAATTCCAAATGAGAAAGTCAACCCCATGGAAGATACTACGTATATATGTGAATTCTGTTTTATATAATAAATGATGACAACGCACGAAATAAAAAATTGGATAAAGTCCATTTAGGAGGATTATAAATTGAAAAGATTTCATGCTAATTTAACTCAAAACAATCAAACATTTTCTACGTATTCAGTTAAATTAAAAAAAAGATGGCCATACAAATATCAATGATTTTTGGAATAGTAATCCTGTGCTTCTTTCTTCTTGTTCAAGCACATCATCCGGGCAAAGCAAATATTGGCACTGCATTTCACGGTAAAATTTTTAATTACATTTATTCATCTAAATAAATAAGTATCGTTTTTTTAAGCATTTAATGTTACACATTTTATATCCGATACGAATTGACATCTAAATAAAAGCACAACTATTGTTACCAAATTGGTTGTTGACATCAGCAACGATGTGGTAAATATAATTAATGTATTCATTTATCTTATGGAATTCGAATATAATAAGAAAAAATGGTTAAACCCTAACCATGAGGGTTCCTACTCTCCTGTCCTGTCCTACAGAATGAATGGATATATTAATCAGGTAACTTAATGACTCAGATTCATGGATTAGCAATTATAACAAAGAAATGAAAGAAAACCTGACATATTAATGATCATAAACGTATTTATAATAAAATGATATATTTTATAATGCGACCGTTGTAGTATACAATTATTAATGTTTAATGAAGTTTTAAATGATTACTAAAACTGAGTTGAATTGTAATTAATTGCAGCTGAATTGGCGACCACTAAGATCTTAAACGTTGGAATGAAACTGGAAATGAATTTTTACCCATGTCCAGCTATAATAAAAGTTGAAAGATGCAAGGATCACAGCGAATGCCCTGCTGATAAAGGATGCTTTTGTGATATTGATGATTATAATGGAAGTTACACTTGCGTCAGCTTATTCAAACCTAATTAAAATTTTATAAATGTTAAATCTGCAGTTTGTGCTTTACACTCTTTAATTAGTTTGAAGGTGACTTTGAAGTGATGTTCATTGTTTCTTGTGCTTTAAGTAATGGACTGTTGTCGTTTTAGTTTGAAAGTGATTGTGATAGTACTCATAAATCATAACATCACATTTATCATATAATTCTAGAATTCTTTTTATTCTAGATCCTCTGCTGCTGCTGTGTGTATTGGGGGGAGGGGTACAAAGAGAATTTCAAGCCAAAAAAAAGAATGAATTAAAACACGAGGGAAAATGGATCTCAGTCTGTAGTGTTACAACAGACGATCCGAGTTATGTCACATAACCATTTAACATATCAATCTAAAAATATGCTTACTATCATTACCATATTAACCTTTCAAAGCCATTACACGATTTTTCCATATCTTAAACATAATAGCAAGTACAAAAGATCTATTTCCATATCATTTAAACAGGTACCATGTTCACAAAGACATAAAACACTATAAGCATGATGTCTATAACACACAGCATACCTGGATCTTCTTTAATTTAATTACCAACTAAAAAGATGAACATGAATCATCTTTCATTTTAAAACGTAAGAATCTGGCACAGAGTATTCATACATAAACTGTTAAAGTTGTCCCACATTGTAAACTTCCTATTGTACGTATCACCCATCATATTAAGAGTCCTTCACCTCACCCCTCCTCTTATATGAGTTTGGACGTATATTTTCTACATGGTAACAGAGCCACAACTTTATTATGCAAGTGTTGGGCACTTTGTTGGCCTTATAGTGCCATATATGCCATGTGGCCCAGGCTGTTTATAGGCCCACACTTGATGGGGCGTGTTAAAGTGTCTCATATTAAGAGATGGGCCACCACACTTGATAACCCAGACACTTTGTTGAACTTGTGAATGTTTCACCCACCATATTAAGAGATGAGCTTTCATCACCTCATAATCTAGGTTTTAGAGATGACGTCTCTTCTCTTGTGTGAGTTTGAGCCTAGATTTCCTACAGAAACATCTCCAGATTATTTCAATTCCACAACCTAGGTTTTGAGGATGAGCATCCTTCTCTTAATTATATGTGTTTGGGCCAAGATTTCCTCTAGAAACATCTACAGATTATTTCAGTTCCAGGGTGTTTAACTTTTACTGCAGATTCTTAAAATAGACTGAAGGCTGCCAGCTAGATGGTACATTGGCGTGCCGCTGAGCTGGTGGTTAGCAAACAAATTTGTTCCAAAAACATGTTTCTTATCACATAATATGGATAACTAAGGCACATACGTACCCCGTTTTTTTATTTAATAAACGAGACTTTTTATTGAATGATGTTAAAAAAGATCGTACAATGCCTTATCATGGCCCTTCCCTTATGCCAAATTACGTAGACGAAACATAGCCCTGCCTCCTAAAAACCTATGAGTGGCAAACCCAGTGTAGGAAAATCCTGCTCATAGGAAAGAGTACAACACCCTATGTTTCCAGAATGAAACCTCCCCCAGAAATAAGAAATTACAAGAACAAGCATTAATGCAGAAACAGAAGTACTTAGCATTTAAATCATCAAAACACATAATTACATATGAAGTATTATAATATCTTTGATGCATGAATCTTTACCTTGATATATAAGAAAAAATCAACCAAACTATCTTCCTGAACTAGAAGGTATTTTTCTCCGATCAAAAGTTCAATCAATTAATTGTGTAATACTTGTCATGATATTTTTCCCGAAACGAAAGCTTAAAGCCCCAAGGGAGGCTTGAACCCGTGACCTGTGTTATTAATGAATCAATTTATTGTGTAAAGCTTGTCATAATTTTTTCTTTTTTTTTTTATCCTGAAACGAAAACTTTAACATACACCCCTTTTTTGCTCGAGGTTTGAACTCGAGACTTCTTGATCATGACAAAAATTTTAGATTGGCCATGAACTAAATCCTACGTGGTGTATCACAACCAATAGTAATTTTTATATTTTAAATGAGTCCCTACCTCTAGAAAAAAAAAAAACCACCAATAAATTATCTTGAAATTGATTATTTGGTGGTTCAATACTTGCACCTGGACCACCTTAAAATTAGTTTGATCCTGGAGCCTCACCTATTAGCACCAGGGTAAAACTTGTCATAATTAATAATGAAAAAGTATAGTAACGTTATACTCCCTCCGTCCTATTTTATTTGTGTCGTTTGACTTTTCATACAGATTAAAAAATGTGTAGTTAATGCTTTGAATCTCATTAAATGATCCGATATTTTTCACATTTATTTTCTCTAAATAGTTGTTGGAGTATTTAATGCTACACACTTTTTATTGTAAATATTGAAAAGATAGAAGAACATTTGAAGAAATTTGATAATAAACATAAAAATAGACATTTATTTTAGAACAAACAAAAAAGAAAACATGGATAAATAAAATGAGAGGAATATGTTGCAAAACATGTGTCTCAATTTCTAACTCTCTGTCACCTTTTGTCTCTTTTCCATTATTCAAATATAGAAGCAAGAATCTTGAAAAAATAAAATAAAAAAAAGCTCATACCAGGCTACCAGCCCCCTCTTTCTATCTTTCCTCACATTTCAATGGCGATCGCCGCAGTTGTCATTCTTCCCCTTGGCCTCCTCTTTATTCTTTCCGGCCTCATTGTCAACTTCATTCAGGTAATTACATTTATGTTTCCTTCTTTTGATTTTTGTTTGAATTTTTCGGTTCTGAATTTAAATTCGACTCCAACGGTTTTGCATGATGTGAAGGCATTAATTGAAAATGGAAAATTTTCGTTCTTGGAAGCTTCTAGTGGTAATTGAATTGTTTTTGGGATTGCCAATTGCAAATTTGTAATGCACGGAGCAAAATTTAAGATTTTCTTATACACTTTCTTCCTGATTGGCATGCTCCTACTTTTTTTCATAATTTTTCACGATACAGAACATTATTAATTTGTTGATTAGTTCTGTGCATGTCAATTTTAAGAGGAATTTGCTTGGAAAAATATTCGGATTACGGTGAAAATTTATCGGCAGAGGAGGTGAAATTTGAGCATTAATTAGAAGCTGTGGCACCTTATACATGGATAGTTGTTTTGTTCGATTGCGCCGAGTTAAACCTCGATAAATGAATATTCGATAAATGAATAACCTCGCCAAATGAATAATTTTCTCACGTCCTCGATAAATTAATATTCGATTAATGTTTTACATGTGTTGGTCAGGCCTTGGTATTGATTAGCATGTTCTTTATTTGCCTTTGTGTGTCTTTACATGTTGTTTGATTTTTGGTGTAATTGATCTTAGTGTTTTACTCTCTGTAATGCTAAGTGATCTGTTCTCATGGTCAAACTTTCAGGCACTTCTGTTTATCCTTGTTCGTCCCTGTTCGAAGAATTTATACCGTAGAATCAACAAGTCAGTCTCAGAACTGCTTTGGCTGGAAATCGTATGGCTTTTCGATTGGTGGGCAAACATTAAGGTGTATATATATATATACATGTATATCTTTATTCTAGTCATCAATTCGTACATTCTAAAAGTTCATAATTTCAGTAAAAGTAGTTTGCCTTTTACTAAAAGGGATACTGATTCCTAATTGACAGGTTGAGCTGTATGCAGATCCTGAAACTTATGATCTACTTGGTAATAATTTCTTCCTTTTATGTTCTAAATGAAACTTGATGGTTATTTATTATAACTATTTATTTCGTTTGAGATTTACCAGGTAAAGAGCATGCACTGCTCATCTGTAACCACAGAAGTGATATTGATTGGCTTGTTGGATGGGTTCTGGCACAGGTGTTTATCTACTTCTTCAACAAGCATCAGATATCATATATATAAATAAATGTACATGTATACGTATACGTATACGTAGACAACGTGTTTGTATAAATTCCTGTGACGGGAAGCTTTTTTGTTGCATTTTACAGAGGTTTGGTTGCCTTGGCACTGCATTAGCTTTTATAAAGAAAGCAGCTGTATATTTGCCTGTAAGTATCTGTTCTGTAACATCTGTTGTTCTCTTTTTTCTGCAATTGTATTCCATTTTGAAGCTAAATTCACTATTCTGATGCAGGTTATTGGTTGGTCAATGTGGTTCGGAGGCTACATTTTTCTCGAAAGAAGCTGGACAAAAGATGAGAAAACTTTGGTGGTAAGTTCTTTACCCAGTTTTGTGAGCTTTAGAGCAATAATTTCAACTTTTTGTTTTTCTACTTAAACTTATGTTTTTTTTTCTTCTTTTTTTTTTAACTGCAGACAGGTTTACAAGATCTAAGTGACTTTCCATTACCTTTCTGGCTAGCCCTTTTCGTAGAAGGAACTCGTTTTACACAATCAAAACTTTTAGCTGCTCAAGAGTTTGCAATGTCAGCAGGATTACCAGTTCCACGAAATGTTTTGATACCTCGAACCAAGGTGCATGATTCATCTGTATGCATGAAACATTGGTTTCAGGAAGGAAAAAGTGAGTGGCCTATATATATAATGCACTTTGAGGATCTCATAAACGCGGTTTGTATATTTATCTGTAGGGCTTTGTAGCAGCGGTGACTCAGTTACGTGCGTTTGTTCCAGCTATATACAATATAACAGTAGCCATCCCTAAAAACGAAACTCAACCAACAATGTTGAGAATGTTTAGAGGCAGATCTTCTGTGGTAAGTGCACTTGCAGTAGAACCTGTAAATGATAGTAAATATGTATTTTACAGATTTAAACCCTTCAGATCCACTTAAAAATGATGGTAAATATGATTTTTTTTTTTTTGTTGAATGTGTAGGTGCATGTGCACATTGAGCGGCATTTGATGGCAGAATTGCCTGAAACTGGTAGTGGCATTGCACAGTGGTGTAAAGACATTTTTGTTGCTAAGGTATGTGAGAAACAATTGTAGTATTAATCTTTTTAGTCTCTGATATCATGCAAAATCTGCATATCTTTTCTTACATATCTTTGTTGCATGATTTATAATGTGGTTGAATGAACGGTCAGGATGCATTGTTGGAGAGACATCGCGCCAAGGATAGATTTGGAAACAAAAAATGCTATGATATTGGGAGGCCTTTTAAATCTTTGCTGGTATATATATGTTCACTTTTTTTTATCTTACCCTTTTTCTTCTTCTGTTTAACTAATCAAATTAAAAATAAAATAAAATTGCAGGTTGTGATTTGTTGGTCATGTCTCATAATCTTATGCGTCGTGGAATTCTTCGAATGGTTTCCTTTTTCGTGGGGAGAGATTGCGTTCTGCGCCTTATTTTTGGTCATTGTGATCATCCTTATGCAGATACTCATTGTTTTTTCTCAATCAGAAACTTCTCCTTCTGGGAATGTGCCAAAATCAGATTCTTTGCAAGAAAAACTTCTTCCCCAATGATCTAAAAGTAGGTTTATTGATGATCGAATTGTACCAAATATGTGATTTTTTATATTAGTCTTTATGGTATTGAAAACCTTGTAAAGCATGCCGACATAGAATTACATTCATTGTTGCCAAATTTAGATGACTTAAAAATTCTCTTTTGTGATATTTCGTTTACTTAGTTTAACGAATCAAGTTTGAACTCGATTATTTAGCATGTTTCCTAAACGGACGAAACGAATACACAAGCTTACTCGTGAACATTCGTGAACCTGCTTTTATATAGATAAATTATGTACAACCTAACCCTCAGACATAAGACGATAAGCATCTATTCATTTAATGAATACTCTAGAGAAAGTTTATTAAGAAACATTCATAGAGTTTTCCTAATACATTTAAACCTCAATAAATTAATATTCGATAAATGACTAACTTCGTCAAATAAATTAATATTCGATAAATGACTAACTTCGTCAAATGAATAATTTTCTACAGTCCCGACTTGGGCAAGGGGGCTTAAAATAATGTTCAATAAATGAATAACCTCGCTAAACGAATATTATTTTCCGGTCCCGAGGGTATTCATTTATCGAGGTTTAACCGTAGTTTTGATATTATTATATTTGAATATTGCTTTGCACTTTGTTGTTTATGTATTTGGATTTAGATTTTTATACCTTAACGACTAAACTCGAGTCGAGCTTTGAAAGAAAAACAATAATACGTGTAAGCCAAAACCAAACACAAGTTCGAACAATTTTCTGTATAGATTAATGGGGAAATGGGCCAGAAGGACATCAAATTTCATAAATGGGACACTAAGGACATCTTTCATTTTTGGAGATTAAAAAGGATAAAATGATAATAGATGGACTATAATACCCATTTTTGTGTGATTTAGAGTTATTGCCAATAAATGTGGTGCAGTAAATACATGCCATCAGATGTGGGGTAATTAAAGAGGGTGTGAATCTTCCAAAAAATAGAAAAAAATATATCAAAATTTCAAAATAATAATAATAAATCACGTAAAAAAATATGTAGTCACATAAATCTCTTTTAAAATGCTTCCCACTTTTTAGGGATCCAATAAAATAGATGTAGTAACACATAAAAGTAAGTAGTAATATCCAATAAATAAGAAATAGGTACAGCAAGAAAACATGTAGTAACGCTGGTAAAGAAAATGTTGTTACATCTAAAAAATAAGTAGTAACATTCAATGAAATAAATGTAATTACAGAAAAAGAATGTAGTAACCTTGAAAAATAAGTAGTAACAACTAATAAAATAGATTTATTTATAGCAAAAAAAAAATAGTAACAATAAAAAAATAGTAACAAATTAATAAATAGATGTAATTACGGCAAAAAAATGTAGTAACAATGATAAATAAAAATAACTAGTTACAAACAATAAACATATTAGCACATAAAACGAAATAGTAACAACAAATGAAATATATGTCGTTACAGAAAAAAAATGTAGTAACAATCGAAAAAGGAGTAGTAACGGCCAATAATATAGATGTAGTTACATCCAAAAAATGTAGATGTAGTTACGGCAAAACAAATGTAGTAACACTAATATGGATTGAAGAATATAGATAAAGTATTTTTTGCGTCCAAATTTTAGTTGAAGTGAGTTTTTTTTTCCATTAAAATCCCAAAGAGTGGTGTTAATGGCACCCCACCATTTCTCCTAGCGGCACCCCATCTATTAATAAAATGACAATCTATAATGGCACCACATGAATTATTTTGGCCCCACTTACATCTACTTTGGCACCACAAATAACATTATATATCATTATATCCAAATCTATTTTAATTACTTTTTCCAATCTTTAATAAATTTAATGAAAAATTACAAACCTAGCATCCCCCTTCCCGAACCAGAAATTGGAAAATCGATTCGTGTCGGACTCGACACTCAAAAATCGCGCCGCTTTTTCCGACATGGAAAATATGGTAAACGTAGAGATATCTACGTTCGCGTGAAGAAATATAACTAACATTAAACGATGCAGCTTGATCTTTCCTCACGCTTAAACATAGGTTTTCTACGTTTGAACGCTAGAGTTCCACGCTTAAACGTAGATAAACTACGCTTAAAACGCGTGAAAATCCAAAGGTTATATTTTGAAAATTATCTACGTCTGAACGTAGATATATCTACGCTTAAACGTAGTGACAATATGTTTAAACGGTTCACATACATCGCCCTTCATAATCTCGCATAATCCTTAATCTTCTTTCTTCCTATCATATTTCAAATTGTGAGTGGCGATTTTTGGCGATTTTGGCAAGAAATTCGATTTCACAATTTCACAATTTCACAATCTCTCAAGTGCAATGGCGGTTGAAAGCGAAAGGTATGTGTTTTTCCTAATATTCTTTTATAGTATATCATATTAATTTCACTTTAGCATGTGCTTGTTATTTCCGAATATTTATTGTAGAGTGGTTTGTGGTGGTCCTGTATAATCATTATATTGATTTTGATTGTTTGATTTGTCGTTTTCGGGTTTAAGATGGGTTTTTGTATGAAGGTTCATACGTTTGGACGTATGAAGAAGTATTATACGCTTGGGCGTAAAGAAATGCGGTCTCTACGTCCTGAACGTCACGGATTATGCCAGGACGTAGAGATCTGCAGTCTCTACGCCTGAACGTAAGGTTTTTACGCTTGGGCGTAGAGACCGCAGATCTCTACGCCTGAACGTGATTTGTCTACGTTTTGACGTAGAAACACTACGCTTGGACGTGAAAGCTGCAGATTTCTACTTTATATTGAATTTAATGTATATGTTTTTCATATTGTTATTTGATTCAATTAATGGGGCTAATTCTATTGAAATGAACTCAGTAATGATATGTATGATAGGTTTTAGAAGTAAATTAATGTAAAATTATTAATATGTGAGAATATGTATGATAGTGTTATAATTTTTGATTTGATAATGTAGTGTAATTTATGATATTGAATTTGATAGAAAAATGGGAAATGGAAGCATGTGTATGGTGTTACATTGGGATTGATAATGTATATGTTGTATGATTGTGATTTATGTTTGCTTTCATTGTAAGGTAGCACGATAGTAGTATTGCTAATGACCTAATTATGCCCTTGAAAGTATGGCTAACATGGGGAACAATAAAAATGCCCTTGAAATTATGGCTAACATGTATGTTAATTAAAAATTGAACCAAACGACAAACTATTGTTGTTTGAAAATCCAAAATCAATATCTCGGATCGAATTCCATGGTACGCCTCGGCTGATGAGGTTCTTAGAATTGCATGCTTTCCTGTGGTGTTTTCGATTCCTTCCGATCCACTGTGTCATGCCTAAGCTCCAGGCTTTATATCAGGGGCTCCCGGTAGGTAGCTCGTGAAAATTTCATTAGTCCGCTTCAACAGAGCATCTTTTCTTGTCCCAAAGACTGGTAATCCTCACCGGAAGTGAGGCAACCTTTAGATTGAAAATATAAGGTCCATTCCGCCGGCTCCAGACGGCCTTTGTTCTCCTCGTCATCATCAAGTATTCTATGACGTGGTAAAACCATATTATCTTCTTCTCTTACCCCTAACGTTACAAACAACAGTAACACAACACAAAACAACGATGTTCCAAAAACAAAAGAGATGATAAGACATTTCACATGTATATATATATGTATATATATATATATATATATATATGTGTATATATATGTATACATATGTGTCTATATATGTGTCTATACTTATACACACACACACACACACAGACACACACACACATATATATATTGTATATCTATATGTGTGTATATATATATACATATATATACACACATACATAGATATATATCTACATATATACATATTGGAGTAAATAAATACATATATATACACATATATATATATGTGTATATATATATAATTATATATATACACACACACACACACACACACACACACATATATATATATATATATATATATATATATATGGAGTAAATAAATACATGTCCTATTTACAATGTATATGTTCATGTTGACAGCTTGGTTGGCCCTCATGGTATCGATGTATACAAGGTAAGAGAAAATTTGACTTGGACCTTTAGGGGAAAAGACCAAGCTCAAGCAACTTCTCGAGATCCACATGAGAAGGATCGGATTTGAAGACACGTTGAAATCTGGGTTTTAAAGAATTTATTAAAATGTCACGAGCAATCGCGCTTTTCCGCTAAAGTGCGCCAATATGTATGTTTCGATTGCCATATATCCGAATATGCCTCATGAGTTGCGCTTTAGATTCGTAGTACGACCGCAAAGTTCGGTAGGAGGGAGTTTAGCATGATCACCGGTTTACCGTTTGGTGATCTCCCAGAAGATCCCCAACCTTATTCAAGGTGTTTTGAAGAGGGGACATACGGCCACATTCATTTTCCTAACAATAAACCGATAACCATACCGGATATTGAGAAGTGGTTATTGGATGAGCGCAGAGCATCCAAGTTCTCCAACGTGTAGGTTTAGTCTACCTAATTAACGGGATAATGATGGGTCACGATGAGACCAGTAGGGTACCCGCTCGCTTTTTATTTGGTGGAGAATGTAGAAAGCATAAACGACTATCCATGGGGCACTTATTTGTGGGACCAGACTTTTAGAAAGATATGTCATTTGATGAACACATACAAGGAAAGTTCAGAGGGCAGGGTGACCATACAGGGGGTTATACATGCGTTATGCTTTGGGCTTACGAGACCCTCCCGACATTCTTTGTTCCATTTATTCGTTGTCGCCACCCTCATAGCTCCCGATGCAGCTCCTCGGATGATGAGATGGAGTTGCAAAACTACCTCTCCAGCAGTGGAAAGGATTATCGGCGAAGGAAAATAAGGTAATAAGCTTAATAAACATTGTTATTGTCTTTTAATTATATCCGGATTTGGTAAACATTTTGTTATTCTTAATTGTAATGAAATATACATTGTTCGCAGAGTCATGTGATAGGGTATCTGACTGCAAGGGATGTTGATAGGCACTTGATGCTAGATAGGCACTTGACTGCAAGGGATGTCGTGTCATAAGTCAACTGTACACTGTAAGTTGTGAGAATGTCCTCCATAATTTGTCTGGGCTTATACTCATTGCCGAGTTCTTCCATTTTCTGACTTAGCAGACTCGCAATAACAATAGGTGTTGCTTGTCGATTGTCATTATCCGCGATTCGAGAGGCACAAGTATGGACATCATTCAACGTTGTGATCTCAAATGTACGTGTGACATCCGTATTCACCTTCACCCGTTTAGCCTTTACATGCCATTTGCATGTATCGTTAAGACATTTGTAATACAAGCAACTCAGTGTCCGACCTACCCAATCTCATCCGAAAATTGTTCGCAAATCGCATACGATTTTATTTTCAAATTAAAATCTTCTTTTGAATCGTATTTCTTCCCAATGAACAATTCGCTCACGTCATTCATATGTAACGTACCGGTGGATAAACACCTCGGTAAATCATCATCTTCAAATGTGGGAATCCTCCATGAATAATCTTCTCGTACGCTTGCCCTAGCATGTGCACCCTGATTATTGTTGTCATCTCTGCCGGTTTGATCGGTTTGTATATGAGGTGCAAACGGAGAAGCCAAAAAACTAGTTACTGATCCACCAAACATATTATATGGCTGTTGGATGGGTGGAACACGACTACTTGAAGGTTGGTTAGGAGGATACTGAAACGATTGGTGTGGTTGGCTGTTTATGACAATATTACGACTACTTGAAGGATGATTTGACAGATTATGACTTGGTCTTACTGGTTGATACCGAAACGGTTGGTCCAAGCTTCACCAAGCCTTTGTGTAGCAACATTGTTTTCATACCCACTACATCCATATTGTTGCTCGAACGGATTAAAATCGGATCTCAGAGTAAGTTCTTGTACCGGAGAAGGGAAATTTCCAATCATCGTAATCCGGAGTATTGCAATCTTCATTTAAATCAATGCCATCATCCTCCTCATTTAAATCAATGCCATCATCCTCCTCATTTATCGGTTCATTGTTTGCCTCCACTAGTGTCGCATTCACACAAAAATTACATTCTTACCATCATAGGCAGCTTGATGTAACCATTTAAGGTCTCGCTGCCTCTAAGATATCATCAGGTGGTATATTTCCCACACTACCGTAAGTAAACAAAGCTTTTAGGTTGAGCTTTGAATCAGACCGATCAATACCAAGCCTCAAATACACTTTATCCAATAACGCATTCAATCCTATTTTCTTTGGGACAAATAATGAGAACATCGATCCATTTACATAATTCCACCGGTTATAGATAGGATCATACGTAAATTCTCCGTTGAACGAGACAACAATCATAGTGTTGCGATTATCTGTTTAAAACAAAAAAAAAAAACGATTCAAGTCAATATCAACTAAATCATTATCAACTTAAAAAGGATTGTTTCCAAAAAATGGTAAACATGATATGTATTTATTACACTTTCATAAATTACACTACATTATCAAATCAAAAATTATAACACTATCGTTCTTAGATGTATAAAATTACATAAACAACCTACTTAAAACACACATTTCAGATAAATACATATCATTTCTACAATATAAATAACATAATCACTACTCAAAACACAAATTTCGGTTAAATAAATATCATTAATTACACTAAAACCTAGTAATTGAACCCTAAGAAAATACTTAAATACACTACTTAGAAGTATGAACATTACATAAACAACCTACTTAAAACATTACATAAACAACCTACTTTCGGTTTTAGACATATGATTACTACAAATATAAATAACATACACACATTGAGCACTTGAATTAAGATAAATAAGATAGCAATAACTTACCCATTTTAGCACTTGAATGATGAAGAAATGGACTTGAAAGATGAAGAAGTGAGCACAAAATTGATATTAGATTCAAAGCCTTTGAAGGAATGAGAAAAATCTCGTTAATGTGGTGTATATTCAACAAGCACCTTACAACAACATTAATACCCATCTACCACTGTCAAACGTAGAAAATCTACGTCTAAACGTAACAAAACATACGTTTAAACGTAGATATATCTACGTTCAGACGTAGATAATTTTCAAAATATAACCTTTGGATTTCCCTACGTTTAAACGTAGTTTATCTACGTTTAAACGTGGAAACTCTGCGTTCAAACGTAGAAAACCTACGTTTAAACGTAGGGAAAGATCAATTGCATCGTTTAATGTTAGTTATATTTCTCTACGTCTGAACGTAGATATCTCTACGTCTGAACGTAGATATCTCTACGTTTACCATATTTTCCATGTCAGAAAAGGCACAACCTGATTTTCAAGTGTCAGGTCTGACACGACCTGATTTTCCAATTTCTGTTCCCGAACTCCTCTTCCTCTGCACATATCTTCCTCTCCTCCGGCGATTACCGGTTTTCTAGACGAAGACGAATATTCTGCCTAGCTCCGACAAAGAAGTTCTTTGGCCTCTTCAGACGTGTTTTTAGTAACTTCCCTTGTCACTTTTCTTTGAGCCGTTGCTTTTTTTGTCACTAAGAATCTTTCACTGCACGGCCACCGGAAGCCATAGGTAGACTTCCTGGTTAGCGGCGGCTTTAGATGATGATGTGCTTTTTGGTTGGGTTTCGTTAAAAATGGGTAAGTCATAAGTGGGAGACATGAATAAGGGGGGATTTATCAATATATCACTTTTGAGAAGGGGGAAATGTGGGCATACCATTTTGTTATCGAAATACCACTCCCATTTTCACGTTTTAGGTGTTTTTGGAACCAAACTAAACCCTAATTGGGAAGGGGAACCCCAATAGAGGATTTGAGGACCTTAAGATCGTGCACATTTGTGAAAAAAATGGGAGAAAATCGCGTCCCAAAATTGTTTTTTTTGCCTTGGGTGGTATATCCACAATTTGGAGCAGAAAATGGTGGTAGATCGGGAAAAATCCCCATGAAATAAGTCATGGATTAATTTTTGAATTCGGGGGAAGACAGCTCTGATATATATTGATTTTTTTAAGTTGCAGAATACTTGTATGGATGGATCAACATTCTGTCCTTTCGTGTGTGTGGTGCCATCTAATTTGTGGTGTCCAAGTAAAGTTGGTGCGGTGCCAATAACGTTGTCCAAATCAAATTGTGTAGTGATAATGAATGCATAAAATAATGAAAAATTGTTTGCCAAATACAATAAATACATTTTCTTACAATAATGAATTCAAAAAGTGTAGAGATAATGCTTTTCTAAAATCGTGGAAATAGATTGACAGTTAAAATAAATGACAAAAATTAATTAAATAAAACATCCTAATTTGTTTGTAGGCTACAGTTTTTTTTTTAAATATCTTGTATGACAAATGGCGACCAATAAGTGAAAAGAGGGTAATTTAGGAAGTTTACACTATTTTTGTCCTAATTAATCAATAGTTTTCTTGAATCGTGATTTATTTATTAATAAATATGTCATTCTTGGCAAAAACCTATAGAATAATAATAAGCCGAGTTTGAACATAATTTTTTGCTCGTGTATTAAACAAACGATCATGAATAAACTCGTGACCTTAACTAACCAAATTTGAACATATTTTCTTCATGCTCACAAATAAGCTCATCACCTAAATGAACACAAGATTGAATAACAAATATTCGGTTCGGCTTGTTAACATATCTAATGGCAACATTAACGATGGTTGATGACTACACACGGAACTTAAAGATGAATGAATGATAATTGGTTTCTTTAAGAGGTAACGTATGGGTGTTTACGATTCAGTTTTATTCAATTTTTCTCAATCAGAAACTTCTCCTTCTCGGAATGTGCCAAATTAAAATCAGATTCTTTGCAAGAAAAACTTCTTCCTCAATGATCTAAAAGTAGGTTTATTGATGATCGAATTGTACCAAATATGTGATTTTATATATTAGTCTTTATGGTATTGAAAACCTTGTAAAGCATGCCGACATAGAATTACATTCATTGTTGCCAAATTTAGATGACTTAAAAATTCTCTTTTGTGATATTTCGTTTATTCAGCTTAACGAATCGATTATTTAGCATGCTTCCTAAACGGACGATTATTTAGCATGTTTCCTAAACGGACGAAACGAACACAAGTTTACTCATGAACGTTCGTGAACCTGCTTTTATATAGATAAATTATGTACAACCTAACCCTACGATAAGCATCTATTCATTTAATGAATACTCTAGAGAAAGTTTATTAAGAAACATTCATAGAGTTTTCCTAATACATTTAAACCTCAATAAATTAATATTCGATAAATGACTAAATTCGTCAAATAAATTAATATTCGATAAATGACTAACTTCGTCAAATGAATAATTTTCTCCGGTCCCGACTTGGGCAAATGGGTTTAAAATAATGGGAAATTAAGGATAAAGACATAATCTGGAATATTTTTAAGTAACAAGACAGCTATATATTTTTTATAGGGAGAAGGACAACTGCATAATTTTTATAATGAGAAGAACAAATAAATGAATCACGAAAATCAATGAATCTTCCCAGTGAATCCCGAAATCGATGAATTTAAACAGTGAATCCCAAAATCGTTGAATTTCGACAATGAATTTTGAAAATTAGTGAATTTAATGATGAATTTAAAATGAATGAATTTCAACACAAGTGAATTTCGATAGTGAATAAATAGTTTTGTCCTTTATGCAAAAGTTTCAAAAGACTGTCCTTCTACTAAATTGATAAAATATTTCTGTCATTCTCCCTCATTCCCCCTTAAAATAATGTTCAATAAATGAATAACCCCGCTAAACGAATATTATTTTCCGGTCCCGAGGGTATTTATTTATCGAGGTTTAACCGTAGTTTTGATATTATTATATTTGAATATTGCTTTGCACTTTGTTGTTTATGTATTTGGATTTAGATTTTTATACCTTAACGACCCAAACTCGAGTCGAGCTTGAGCTGGAAGGCAACAATACGTGTAGTAAGCCAAAACCAAACACAAGTTCGAACAATTTTCTGTATAGATTAATGGGGAATGGGGCCAGAAGGACATCAAATTTCATAAATGGGGAACTAAAGACATCTTTCATTTTTGGAGATTAAAAAGGATAAAATGATTATAGATGGACCAGAATACCCTTTTTTGTGTGATTTGGAGTTATTGCCAATATATGCGGTGCAGTAAATACATGCCATCAGATGTGGTGTAATTAAAGAGGGTGTGAATCTTCCAAAAAAAAGAAAAAGAGATATCAATATTTCAAAAAAATAATAATAAATCACGTAAAAAAATATGTAGTCACATAAATCTCTTTTAAAATGCTTCCCACTTTTTAGGGATCCAATAAAATAGATGTAGTAACACAGAAAAGTAAGTAGTAATATCCAATAAAAAAGAAATATGTACAACAAGAAAACATGTAGTAACGCTGGAAAGAAAATGTAGTTACATCTAAAAATAAGTAGTAACATTCAATGAAATAAATGTAATTACATAAAAACAATGTAGTAACACTTGAAAAATAAGTAGTAACAACCAATAAAATAGATTTATTTATAGCTAAAAAAATATATTACCAATAAAAGAATAGTAACAAATTAATAAATAGATGTAATTACGGAAAAAAAAAATGTAGTAACAATGATAAATAAAAATAACTAGTTACAACCAAAAACATATTAGCACATAAAACAAAATAGTAACAACAAATGAAATATATGTCGTTACAGAAAAAAATGTAGTAACAATCGAAAAAGGAGTAGTAACGGCCAATAATATAGATGTAGTTACATCCAAAAAAATGTAGATGTAGTTGCGGCAAAACAAATGTAGTAACACTAATATGGATCGAAGAATATAGATAAAGTATTTTTTTGCGTCCAAATTTTAGTTGAAGTGAGTTTTTGTCCCAAGAAAACACCAAAAGAGTGGTGTTAATGGCACCCCACCATTTCCTACCGGCACCCCATCTATTAATAAAATGACAATCTATAATGGCACCACATGAATTATTTTGGCCCCACTTACATCTACTTTGGCACCATAAGGGGAAATGAGGAAGAATGACATAAATATTTCATCAATTGAGTAAAATGACAGTCTTTTGAAACTTTTGCATAAATGACAGAACTATTTATTCACTGTCGAAATTCACTTGTGTTCGAAATTCACTGTCGAAATTCACTAATTTTTAAAATTCATTGTCGAAATTCACTAATTTTCGGGATTCACTGTCGAAATTCACTGATTTCGGGATTCACTGATTTTCGGGATTCACTGTTTGTCCTTCTCGCTATAAAAATTATGCAGTTGTCCTTCTCCCTATAAAAAATATGTAGCTATCCCGTTACTTAAAAATATTCCAGATTGTGTTCTTATCCCTAATTTTCCAATAACATTATATATCACTATATCCCAATCTATTTTAATTTTTCCAATCTTTAATAAATTTAATGAAAAATTACAAACCCAACATCCGCCTTCCCGAACTCCTTCTCCTCTGCACATATCTTCCTCTCCTCCGGAGATGATACCGGTTTTCTTGACAAAGACAAATATTCTGCCTAGCTCCGACAAAGAAGTTCTTTGGCCTCTTCAGACGTGTTTTCAGTAACTTCCCTCGTCAGACGTTGTTTTTTTGTCACTAAGAATCCTTCACTGCACGGCCACCGGAAGCCATAGGTAGACTTCCTGGTTAGCGGCGGCTTTTGATGATGATGTGCTTTTTGGTTGGGTTTCGTTAAAAATGGGTAAGTCATAAGTGGGAGACATGAATAAGTCATGGATTAAATTTTTGAATTCGGGGGAAGACAACTCTGAGGCTTTCTAGTATATACTAGGGGACTGTCCGTGCTCTGCACGGTGAGGCCCGTAGGCTGCGTTATTTTTTTGATACTTGAAACACGTTGATATCTTATAGCTGACTGCAAAAAAAATGCATTTGGTTCATTCAAGTCGTGGTTTTATTTTGAGGGAAATTATATATTGAACTATGACAACAATTGAATCTAATAGGCAAAAGTGGACATACACATCATCTGCATTTGGCGGTGCAGAATGTTACAAAAGCACCGAATTATACAAATTTGGTTGCTGTCCCTAAAAACATAGAGTTTTGAACATAATAGTTTCACATTACATTTCCGAAGTAGTTGCGGGTTGGGCAAAATACAAAAAATTGGAATTTTGGTTGTTCCAAAATATGAACCTGCATCACAAAATGTAGGGGTGGTTTACTTTTTTGTTCCTTCATGGCCTACTATTATTAGTATTGATCACCGTCATCTACCTTCATTTTCTTCAAGGCTTAATGGGGTAGTCAGGTGTTGCCGTGATGCTATGCTCTTGGGCCTTGCCAGATCTTTCAATGTTGTGTGCTTAGGGTTGTTTCCTTTTTGTTCGCTGGTATCGGACTGACTCTTTTCTTGTCAATAAACATTCAATGTGCATTATTAGTACTTGTTACTTACTCAGTATCATGGATGCTAGTGTGTATTGTGAGGATTTGTAATGTACCTATTTTTGCTTCCTTGATTGCTTCAGTGCGGCTTCACCAAATGATGAGGCGTTCTGCTCTTCCTGCGGTGTTGAAGTGAATCATTTGCATAGTGATCAACTCTAAAACTGCAACTAAAGGCGCAAAAAGCAATGGTAGGAAAACAATGCGAGAGCTTTGCTACATGGCCTTGACGATCAAATGCTCGTATTTTCCTCGCCAAGTACAACACAATGTAGCCAATACACGCAAACGACCACAAAATCCAACACCGTAAAACATGATGACGTTCATGTTAGGCACCCGAGTTTCTCAAACAATCATATCTCGAATCCATGTCCAACTTTTAGAAATTACAAATTCGCCCGGGTTTGTATCATAAGTATCCGATCTTGCATATGTGTTGATACATATCGACACGGGACACGCTACTACACGTAAGTATTATAACATGTCATACACTAAAAAATTGGATGTATAATCCATGCCATAAGGAAAATACTAAAAGGTCTTCACATATCTATTTTTAAGACAAGCTAGTAGAACACAAACAAATAGCTAAAATCTTACAAGAGGTATGGCCACTTGGGAAGCTTTTATGTCCTTTAATATGAGCCTTGATCCAAGATTACATTGGACACCACCCGTGAAATGATCAAAAACCTAAAAACGCCGCTCTCAGAATAAATTCGATAATATAATCAAATACAAAATCAAGCAAATCTTGTAGCTCGTGGCTAGGACTCACCCTTTTCCATCGTGAAAACACCGCCAAAGAAATCGCCTAGGTCGGCCAACACCATCTTTGATTGCATCGGTGAGCACCGCGATTATAAGCACAAATGAAAAGCAAACCTTTGAGAGATACCGGTTCATACGAATTACGACGTTCACAATAAATGAAGAACAAATAATCAACCAAAGACGAGTTAAATCCGAATACCTAGTATAGCTTGATGCGAGATCATACACATCCTTTCGATAAAGTAAAATATGATAATGACAACTCGGCAACAATATTGCAATAATCGCTTGCAAAAAGTATGAAATTCAGACCGGTAGAAACTCATAGCAACATAAACAATTTCTAAAAAATGGTTTAATGATTATCGAAAAAGAAGGTAACTTGGCACGGAATGCTTAATTTACATAGTGCTAATGGAAGCTTAAAACAATTTTTATTGCATTGAAATGTAAAGTGGCAAATAAGATCAAGATTCTCGATCCTTTGGTTTTGCTTAGGCTCTTGTATGTAGCATAATGGACATGTTCGCAAAGTCCAATCTCTCGACGAAAAACTACCAAAATCTGAACCCAATATTGCATAATGTGCCATGTGGTGTTTGCACAAAGAAACGCTCAAGCTTTTGATGGTTTTAGGACTTCAACAAATAAAGTACAACACTCAACACCCTATTTCTCTAGCACAAGGAAGCCTATCCGCTTTCTATTGACTCATCCGTAAAATTCTTGCTCAACCTCTCTGCTTTGTATCATTTTTCTTACAGGATATCCACAAGACTTTTTGCAAGAGTAGCACAGAAATGATATTGGGCTTCATCAAAGACACCACACCAAATCTACTTTCAAGGCACAAAAGTGACATTGAACCTCCGGAAAGTCAATTCCAAGGTCAATATTCGACTTTCCAAAGAACTAACGTGACATTCGACCTCTAAAAAGTCGAACCTAAAGCCCAGGTGTCGTGCCACGCCTACAAAAATTAGGTTACCTTTGGCCAAGAAATCCATCCCCAATGCCCTTTTTCTATCGGTTTCACTAAATCAAAGCATACATTGTTTACATAACTATAAAATGAATCGTTGTTCATGAAAAATAAGTAAAAAGCAAATACTAAAGCAATAACACATTGTATTATCAAGAGGAAACATACCGAATACCCGAAAGGAACGTGTTCCCTTTAAATGGATACATCAAATCATCATCATATCTCTTCCAATAAAACAATGAAATGGTTCAATAAAATTCAAAACTATATCAATCACCACAAGCAACATAAGAATCAACCAATCATGCATATGAAATCTTGCTACCGAACTCCATGGCTTGAATAGTGTGAGCACCCAACTGAATCTCCGGCATTTTCATCAGTACTCAAAGAAATTAAATCGATTCCATATCCTCAATGTAAGAAGGCATCATAGGACTATGCTCAAGCCCGAAGCCCCCCATTCTCTCGAACTTGAGCTAATGATTCGCCTACCCAAATATGGATGCTCGAAATGCCCATTTGGCGGAGATGCGCTTGTATGCCAAGTCAAGCTGTTGAATTAGCCGCCAAATAATCCCGACATTAAAAACGAGGACGAGGGTTTAAGCACATGAAGAGCCTATGATCAAGGCGGCAGACTTAGATAAATATTGTCCTTACCCTTTTCAAGATAGAGCTTGCGGTAGACAATTAGCTCTAAAAAAGGATCCTTCAACATTCTAAAAAGGACCACTTATCCGTGTAACAATGAAAAATAGACTGAAAAAACCTCCCATTATAATGTACAAATTTCTACATCGTTGGCTTAAGAGATAATGGGGCGACAAGACGATCCTTCTACATTCTAATTTCCCATTCCATGTCAATAAAGCGAGATAGGTAATAACAACCCTCCAAGTTCCAAATAAAAATACAAAAAGAAGAAGGCAACCTCAATGAATTGACTAATGGGGCGGAATTGTTTATCATGCCATATTGAACTCATACAATAGGTTCATGCACATTCAAAATTCACCCAATTGTTACAATGAGCTAGTTCCTACCACCATGAATATACACGGAGCATCGCATAGCTGATTGATATTACCCTAAAGTTGTAAAAACTCTAACTGAATATAAAATGAACTGCACTTCCAAAAAGCAACAAATGAACTAAAAACATTAGAGCTACAAAGTCATCATTAAAAAATTAAGATTCTATTGAAAATGTTAACACGTGCTAATGACATCAGAAGTAAAGGAAGGTCATTTCAATTGAATTACTCAAAGATTAAAAACCACAACCGCCTCGCCAACTAATTAATTATGATAAAAATCAGCATTTAAAAACCTTGTACGAGACATGATGCAACACCAAACAAAGACACAGACATGTATTTACCGAACCATGACAGATCATAATAGGCAATGAAGCGAAGACGCGTATGAATAGCCTATGACGCAGATGTTCCCATGTGATTAACTAACATCCTACATCGGAGGGGAAAAATTGTCGAGAGAAGACGGAAAAACAACAGTCAATTCGGACCGCAACTACATATTTAGGAATACTGCACCTTGAGCATGGAAGCCACCACTAAGAGCTACAACAACTGGAGGTTGACTGATACGAAACCCCGTTTCCGTAACGTTGTAGGGCATGACACATAGCACAATAAAAAGCGATTCACAACACCCATACCGAATCCTCCAACACCTAGTTTGACTATCTACAAGGAATAAGTATACATGATATAACAATAAAGATTTAATCGTCAAATATATAAAAGCATTTCCTTTAGACAATAATGCAAATGCTTCAAATACAAAGAAGTTTTCTGGGATTTATTTTCATGCTTTCATGGTAGCTTTAAAGTTTGAAAAATAAAGAAAACATACTATCAGCAGGCTCGGTCGACAAGAGATTTGCTACATGTGCGGCGTGAAGCATCTAAGTCATCCCAATCATCTGGTGCTTCTTCTGAAAACTCCTTGGAAAAATGCCATGGTTATCCTGCCGTGTTCGAGATTTTTCTCGAACTGATTCAAAACATGTGTAAAAAGAGATAAAAATTCAGAGCATAAATAAAAAGGTAATAGAAGTTGAACATGCTTTATTGCAAAAGGACTAATTCATTAACAAACAAATGTATAAAAACATCTAGAACCAAATCAAAGAACGATATTGAAGATATATATATATATATATACAAGAAATTGTCTACCTTTTTTTTTTTTTTAAGACAAATCATCATAGTATCATAAACGCGTTTAAGGTTCGTACCAATTCAAATCAACAATTAATCGTAGAATAAAGAACAAAATGAAACTTCCGTGAAATAGCGAGAGAGTCAAAGCATAAAGTTTGATTTTGACCTCGTGAGAAATGGGCCATCCATCTAGGGTTGCTTCAATTGAACCTTCCAACTAAGGTTGCTCGGAAATCGCGGAGAATCAACATGCCTTACGAATCGATTTATCGATTCAGCGACAATCCAGTGATTTGGATCGAACCAAATCGAAATGAAACCATCACGAATTTGGGAACTCGTGTTGCTATCAAAGGCTGATTTTCCATAAGAGAGATGATTCAGAGAATCAAGTCATGAAAGAGGATGATTAGGAAAGAATCAGAGGAGATTTGCAGAGATTAAGGAAATTGTCTACCTTTATACACATTGCATATGCATCAATGCTTATAGAACAGCCAATCTTGGACAGCCATAAGAAGAATCAAAAGCAAACAATTGAAGAGAAAGATGAAGAATTGAAGAATCAACTAATCTGCTATAAAGAATCAAAAAGCAGAACGCTCGTACGGGTAGAAGAGAAGGCTCACCTGCCGGAAGAGGAGTCTTAAGATCTGAGAGTGAATCTTCGTTCTTCAAATCCGAAACAGATCCATCTATCTTCTTCACTTCGTCGGTTTCTTTGCAAGGTGAAGATTGAGCTTCATCATCTATCTTCTTCCCATTGTCAGTTTCCTTGCTAGGAAGAAGTGAGCTTCATGTCGAGGAGAATTTCATCCATATCTGAGGTCAGTGGAGATTTAGCGGAATTTTACTGGAGGACAGAGGCGGTGGTGGAAGATGACTCATTGTACTCTGCAAACGACGTCGTTTTGCAATGGAAGTAAAAAAAAAAAATTTACACAAAACGCCAAAATAGTCAACCAAAGTATCCGCATTTAATAAATTGCATAGTAAATTGAAGATATATATTATTTTTTTTTTTTTGATTTTTTTAAGTTGCAGAATACTTGTATGGATGGATCAACATTTCTGTATGAGATATGTATGATATATATATATTTGATGATTGCAAAGATCTAATCCTGCACATTAATCGGTTTAGTTACAAAAAGAGCTTGGGGCGGAGGTGGTGAAGTGGAGGGATGATGATGAAATAAGGATGAAGATAGATGGAAGAAGATGATGATAAATTTCTTTTAGAGTGGATATAGTTCAAAAAATGTGGTGTAATTAAGCGGTAAATATGGTGGAGTTGTTATTAAAGATGCGGTGCCAATAAAAAATCTAAAAATGTCATAATTAAGTGTAGTGCAATAGTAAATTTTGATGGGTGTGTGTGGTGTCATCTAATTTGTGGTGTCCAAGTAAAGTTGGTGCGGTGCCAATAACGTTGCCCAAATCAAATTGTGTAGTGATAATGTATGCATAAAATAATGAAAAATTGTTTGCCAAATACAATAAATACATTTTCTTACAATAATCAATTCAAAAAAGTGTAGAGATAATGCTTTCCTAAAATCGTGGAAATAGATTAACGGTTACAATAAATGACAAAAATTAATTAAATAAGACATCCTAATTTGTTTGTAGGCTACAGTTTTTTTTTTAAATATCTTGTATGACAAGTGGCGACCAATAAGTGAAAAGAAGGTAATTTAGGAAGTTTACACTATTTTTGTCCCAATTAATCAATAGTTTTATTGAATCCTGATTTATTTATTAATAAATATGTCATTCTTGGCAAAAACCTATAGATTAATAATAAGCCGAGTTTGAACATAATTTTTTGCTCGTGTATTAAACAAACGATCATGAATAAACTCGTGATCTTAACGAACCAAATTTGAACATATTTTCTTCATGCTCACAAACAAGCTCATCACCTAAATGAACACAAGATTGAACAACAAATATTCGGTTCGGCTTGTTAACATATCTAATGGCAACATTAACGATGGTTGATGACTACACACGGAACTTAAAGATGAATGAATGATAATTGGTTTCTTTAAGAGGTACCGTATGGGTGTTTACGATTCAGTTTTATTCGATTTTAAATTTTCTTAAAAGCAAATCAAATATTTCAGTTTGAAAAATATGTAATCAAACCAATCATATTCATAAGTTATAATATTATTTATAATAATAAAGTTACACAAACAGAAAGAAAATATATGATAACAAAAGTGATAATATTATTCATATCATAAAGCTACACAAACATGGATAGTAATCGACCCACCCGATTGTGTTTACAACTAAACTAACAAATTGAACGATGATTAATCCAACAACTACTTTGGTCCAAAATCCCATCTTGACCTTTAACCTAAGGTATCAAGTTCATTTTATATATGTCCAACCTTATTATATGGAATTAGGATGTTTTCGACGTTAGACATTACATAAAACATAAAATATTATCGGATGAGTGGGCATTTGGATCCGGGGAGTAAAACACGACATGTATCTAATGGCATGATTTTATTGTGTTTGTGATTTTCTACGTTGTTTATGATTTTATTTATAATGCGTAAAAAAACATGTCGTGTCTTCATTGGATATAAGTGAAACTCCCTACCAAAATTCCACGTAGAATTTCGTATATTTATTTATATCAAGGAGTATTGGGAGGAGTGGGATACATCCCCCAATACTCCCAAGGATGATTACGGACACAAAAGCATCCATTAGCATTGGCGCAATTATCAAAATCGTCAAAGCAATCAACATCCTGGTCTTGGCATTCGGGTATTGGTACCAATTTGCGAATCAAACTTCTCCCTCTTACGGAAATGACCTGTACTGAAGAATGCAACAACGATTAATTAACTGAAGAAAGTGTTATATTACCTTCGTTTTTTTAATTGTCGCTTTTTATAATATCTTTTGTTTTTATTTATTCATTATTTTACAATTCCAATACAAAATTTATATTTTTTTCCCACCTTTACAATCTCCAATAAAAAATGACAGTTTTCAATGCTAAAAACTCTAAAAATCTATTTGCAGCACTATTATTCATGCAACACATTTCTAATATATAATAGGGTTTATTATCAAAAAGGACAATTTGAACATAGAAATATACAAAAGGAAAGTGAAATATTTTTTTGGGTAAAAATGACATATCCTTATTCCACTGTGATAGTGAAACATTATATTTGGGGTCAGTTCCACTCCAGCAAACAGTGGATTTGGGGTTATGAACAGTGGATTTGTCATTATCATCCAATTTATATTTCTACTGTCCTGATTTCCATTTTCCCCATCTTTTTGTCCTTTTAAACCACTTCCCTATATAATACTCCTTCCCTCAAATATATATATATATATATATATATATATATATATATATATATATATATATATATATATATATAATACTCCAATTAACAAAAATAATCAATATTTATTGGGTGTGTATGTATTCAAAAAATTAAAACACAACCTAGTCATTTTATAGTACTCTATTTTGGACATATTAATCACTTTCTTAATCTGTGTAATTTTTCTTTTTGCGACGGTTAAAAAAAACGGAGGAAGTAATTGTTTTGTTTATGTAAATTAAATTAATTTCGAGTACAAAAACCCCGTTTTAGAATTATCTTAACAAAACACTATGTTGTTGCATCGGTACAAATACGCAGATACAGACATGTGTGCAGGGTGTGGAATAGTTTTTCATTCAATATTTGATGGATTTACTCTATTGTGAACATGACAGCTACAGGAATTTGGAGATACAAATCGGGAATTTGTGATCTTTTCTAACTAATAAACTTAGTCTTATATATTATATATCTCAATATAGGTCAATACGGATAAATATATAAAAATAAGCAGGTCAATTTCACATATCTTTGTGTACGTAATAAATAAATTACTATTGTAATATTTTTTGGGGCAGATGCCAGAAAAACAAGATAAGATATAAAATAGTTGAGAATGACAAAATATAGTAACACATGTACAAAAATGTAGTAACACATGTAGTAATTGTCCTTCTCAATCATTTTATCTTAAAACTGTCATTCACAACCTTTAACCAATATTTTTTTAGCGGGTCGGCTGACCCATTTTGCCTAAGGTGCAGCCACCCCTGATTTTGAACAAGGGTTTTCAATTCTTTGGTGCAAAAGACGATATTTACATGGCCCCTCCACGGCTCTATCTCGACCCGACAGAATGGTGAGGAGGTTAATCATGGTGACTCAGCGGACCCTCAGGTCGGAGGACCAGAACCCGATGCCCACAAGGAGTCACCCTGAATTCAGAATTAACTCCCACACTGGAGCTGTCGGGATTCAATCCTGCGTTCTTTGTGCAATTTGCCACCCAGAAACCAGCCAAGCCGGGTTGGTTTTTCATTTCTTATATCCTAATATCGAGAAGTGTAGTATTTGAAGCATGACCTTTCTTCAAAAAAAACAAAGAAACAAAGAAACGAGAAGAAAAGAAAGAAAGAATAAGAAAACACTAAGAAAGTTGTGTTACCATGAACATCGACATATTTTTCAACATCAATCCACCAACTGTTATCTGCAGCAGCCTGTCTCCAATCATTTTCGTTTTTCACAGCAACTTCCGCCGACATGGCTTGAGCAGCAAATGCACCAACAAATGCTATCGCAATAAACATGGCTTTTGCTGCCATATATAACGTATATTTTGCACTCTGCATTACTCCATGAAAGATATTTGGATTGACAAAATATTTCTCAGCTGGCCAACAGCAGGAACATTTCTATCTATCTATATATATATATATATATATCGGCAAATATGTTGATAGCAATTGACGGTATTAATTCTATAACGACCAGTTCAACAAAAAATATGAGCATAAATGATAAATATTCTCAAGAACAAACCGTTTTGTCATGTGCCTCAAACAAGAACAAACCGTTTTGTCTTTGTTTGAGCAGCTAGCACAAGCGTAAATCCACCCTCCGTCCTCCCACACACAATAAGGAGAAAAGGAGATTTTTCTCATCTTAATTTCCGGTGTTCCAAACTGCGTATTCAGGTTGTCCATTTATAAGCACGAGCCCGTTCATGAGGATAATTCTTCTCCATTTTTCTCTCCTATGTTTCGGCCTATGTGCCTTTCCTCGAACAACGCCTTTTCTTTGTAGTATCGATGTAAGGATGATAAGTTTGTGGGGGAAAAATCCCAAGAATCCCTTTAACCATTGTTTAATTGCTGGAATTTTCTACAAGGATATTCAATGTGGTTGATTTTTTTGAAATTTCCGGCGATGTCAACTCGTTATCAGGAAAAAAAAAACATTTTTTCTGCAAGGACAACTCGTTACCAGAGAAAAACACAAATTTGAACTCGTTAATAAGAAGAAAACATGAATTCGAACTCGTTACCAAAGAGAAAAACACAAATTTCAACTTGTTATAAAGGGAAAACACAAATTTCCGGCGATGTCAACTCGTTATCAGGGAAAAAACTTTTTTCCTGAAAAGACAACTCGTTACCAGAGAGAAATACTAATTTGAACTCGTAAATAAGAAGAAAACATGAATTCGAACTCGTTACCAAAGAAAAAACACAAATTTCAACTCGTTATAAAGCGAAAACACAAATTTCCGGCGATGTCAACTCGTTATCAGGGAAAAAAACATTTTTTCTGCAAGGACAACTCGTTACCAGAGAAAAACACAAATATGAACTCGTTAATAAGAAAAAAACATGAATTCGAACTCGTTACCAAAGAAAAAACACAAAATTCAACTCGTTATAAAAGGAAAACACAAATTTCCGGCGAAGTCACCTCGTTATCAGGGGAAAAAACATTTTTCCTGCAAGGACAACTCGTTACCAGAGAAAAACATAAATTTGACCTCGTTAATAAGAAGAAAACATGAATTCGAATTAGTGACCAAAGAAAAAATACGAATTTCAACTCGTTATAAAGGGAGAACACAAATTTTCGGCGATGTCAACTCGTTATGAGGGAAAACAACATTTTTTCTGCAATGACAACTCGTTTACAGAGAAAAACACAAATTAGAACTCGTTAATAATAAGAAAACATGAATTCGAACTCGTTACCAAAGAAAAAACACAAATTTCAACTCGTTATAAAGGGATAACACAAATTCCCGGCAATGTCAACTCGTTATCAGGGAAAAAAATATTTTATCTGCAAGGAAAACTTGTTTCCAGAGAAAAAAACAAATTTGAACTCGTTAATAAGAAGAAAACATGAATTCGAACTCGTTAACAAAGATAAAACACAAAGTTCAACTCGTTGTAAAGGGAAACCACAAATTTCCGGCGAAGTCAACTCGTTATCAGGGAAAAAAACATTTTATCTGCAAGGACAACTCGTTGCGAGATAAAAACACAAATTTGAACTCGTTAATAAGAAGAAAACATGAATTCGAACTCGTTACCAAAGAAAAAACACAAATTTCAACTTGTTATAAAGGGAAAACACATAATTCCGGCGATGTCAACCTGTTATCAGGGAAAAAAACATTTTTCGTGCAAGGACAACTCGTTACCAGAGAAAAACACAAATTAGAACTCGTTAATAAGAAGAAAACTAGAATTCAAACTCGTTACCAAAGAAAAAACACAACCTTCAACTCGTTATAAAGGGAAAACACAAATTTCCGGCGATGTCAAATCGTTATCAGAGAAAAAACAAATTTTTCTGCAAGGACAACTCGTTATCAGAGAAAAACACAAATTTGAATACGTTAATAAGATAGAAAACATGAATTCGAACTCGTGACCAAAGAAAAATGACAAATTTCAACTCGTTATAAAGGGAGAACACAAATTTCCGGCGATGTCAACTCGTTATCAGGGAAAAAAACATTTTTTCTGCAAGGACAACTCGTTACCAAAGAAAAACACAAATTAGAAGTCGTTAATAAGAAGAAAACATGAATTTGAACTCGTTACCAGAGAAAAAACATAAATTTCAACTTGTTATAAAGGGAAAACACAAATTTCCGGCGATGTAAACTCGTTATCTGAGAAAAAACAATTTTTTCTGAAAGGACAACTCTTTATCAGAGAATAACACAAATTTGAACACGTTAATAAGATAGAAAACATGAATTCGAACTCTTTACCAAAGAAAAAACACAAATTTCAACTCGTTATAAAGAGAAAACACAAATTTCCGACGATGTCAACTCGTTATCAGGGAAAAAAAATTTCCTGCAAGGACAACTTGTTACCAGAGAAAAACTCAAATTTGAACTCGTTAATAAGAAGAAAACATGAATTCGAACTCGTTACCAAAGAAAAAACACAAATTTCAACTTGTTATAAAGGAAAAACACAAATTTTCGACGATGTCAACTCGTTATCAGGGAAAAAAACATTTTTCGTGCAAGGACAACTCGTTACCAGAGAAAAACAAAAATTTGAACTCGTTCATAAGAAGAAAACATGAATTCGAACTCGTTACCAAAGAAAAAACACAAATTTCAACTCATTATAAATGGAAAAACACAAATTTCCGGCGATGTCAACTCGTTATCAGGGAATTTTTTTTTCTGCAAGGACAACTCGTTACCTGAGTAAAACACAAATTTAAACTCGTTAATAAGAAGAAAACATGAATTCGAACTCGTTACCAAAGAAAAAACACAAATTTCAACTCGTTATAAATGGAAAAAAGGAATTTTCGACAACGTCAACTCGTTATCAAGGAAAAAAACATTTTTCCTGCAAGGCCAACTCGTTACCAGAGAAAAACACAAATTAGAACTCGTTATTAGAAGAAAACATGAATTCGAACTCGTTACCAAAGAAAAAACACAAATTTTAACTCGTTATAAAGGGAAAACACAAATTTCCGGCGATGGCAACTCGTTATCTGGGAAAAAAACTTTTTTTCTGCAAGGACAACTCGTTACCAGATAAAAACAAAATTTTGAACTCGTAAATAAGAAGAAAACATGAATACGAACTCGTTACCAAAGAAAAAACACAAATTTCAACTTGTTATAAAGGGAAAACACAAAATTCAGGTAATGTCAACTCGTTATCAGGGAAAAAAACATTTTTCATGTAAGGACAACTCGATACCAGAGAAAAACACAAATTTGAACTCATTAATAAGAAGAAAACATGAATTCGAACTCGTGACCAAAGAAAAAACACAAATTTCAACTCGTTATAAAGGGAAAACATAAATTGCCGGTGATGTCAATTCGTTATCAGGGAAAAAAACATATTTTCTGCAAGGGCAACTTGTTCCCTGAGAAAAACACAAATTAGAACTCGTTAATAAGAAGAAAACATGAATGTGAACTTGTTACCAAATAAAAAACACAAAGTTCAACTTGTTATAAAGGGAAAACACAAATTTCCGGCGAAGTCAACTCGTTATCAGGGAAAAAAACATTTTTCCTGCAAGGACAACTCGTTACCTGTGAAAAACACAAATTTGACCTCGTTAATAAGCAGAAAACATGAATTTGAACTCGTGACCAAACAAAAATTACAAATTTCAACACGTTATAAAGGGAGAATACAAATTTCCGGCGATGTCAACTCGTTATCAGGGAAAAAAATATTTAATCTGCCAGGACAACTCGTTACCAGAGAAAAACACAAATTAGAAGTCGTTAATAAGAAGAAAACGTGAATTTGAACTCGTTACCCATGAAAAAACACAAATTTCAACTCGTTATAAAGGGAAAACACAAATTTTGGGCGATGTCAACTCGTTATCAGGGAAAAAAAATATTTTTTCTGCAAGGACAACGCGTTACCAGAGAAAAACACAAATAAGAACTCGTTAGTAAGAAGAAAACATGAATTCGAACTCGTTAACAAAGAAAAAACACAAAGTTCAACTCGTGGTAAAGGGAAAACACAAATTTTTCGGTGAAGTCAACTCGTTACCTGGCAAAAAATTTTTTTTCTGGAAGGACAACTCGTTACCAGAGAAAAAAAAAATTGAGCTCGTTAACAAGAAGAAAACACGAATTCGAACTCGTGACAAAGAAAAAACTCAAATTTCAACTCGTTATGAAGGTAAAACACAAATTTCCGGCGATGTCAACTCGTTATCAGGGAAAAAAACATATTTTCTGCAAGGACAACTCGTTACCAGAGAAAAACACAAATTAGAACTCGTTAATAAGAAGAAAACATGAATTCGAACACGTAACCAAAGAAAAAACACAAACTTCAACTTGTTATAATGGGAAAAAACAAATTTCCGGCGAAGTCAACTTGTTATCAGGGAAAAATCATTTTTTTCTGTAAGGACAACTCGTTACCAAAGAAAAACACCAATTTGAACTTGTTAATAAGAATAATACATGAATTCGAACTCGTGACCAAAGAAAAAACACAAATTTCAACTCGTTAGGAAGGGAAAACACAAATTTTCGGCGATGCCAACTCGTTATCAGGGAAAAAAATATATTTTCTGCAAGGACAACTCGTTAAAAGAGAAAAACACAAATTAGAACTTGTTATTAAGAAGAAAACATGAATTAGAACACGTTACCAAAGAAAAAAAACAAACTTCAACTTGTTATAAAGGGAAAACATAAATTTCCGGTGATGTCAACTCGTTATCAGGGAAAAAAATATTTTTCCTACAAGGACAACTCGTTACCAGAGTAAAAACACTAATTAGAACTCGTTAATAAGAAGAAAACAAGAATTCGAACTCGTTACCAAGGAAAAAACATAAATTTCAACTCGTTATGATGGGGAAACACATAATTCCGGCGATGTCAACTCGTTATCATGGAAAAAAACATTTTTCCTGCAAGGACAACTCGTTACCAGAGAAAAACACAAATTTGAACTCGTAAGTAAGAAGAAAACATGAATTCAAACTCGTTACCAAAGAAAAAACACAAATTTTTACTCGTTATAAAGGAAAAACACAAATTTCCGGCGATGTCAACTCGTTATCAGTGAAAAAACAATTTTTTCTGCAAGGACAACTCGTTATCAGAGAAAAACACAAATTTGAACATGTTAATAAGATAGATAACCTGAATTTGAACTCGTTACCCAAGAAAAAACACAAAGTTCAACTTGTTATAAAGGGAAAACACAAATTTCCGGTGAAGTCAACTCGTTATCAGGGAAAAAAACATTTTTTCTGCAAGGACAACTCGTTACCAGAGAAAAACACAAATTTGAACTCATTAATAAGAAGAAAACATGTGTGGAAATATTACTCCAGCAGGGTGCAGCCTCAGCAGGGTGCTCTTATGCCTCTCTTTTGAGTAACATGTTCAATGATCTCTATTTAAATGTATTATATTATTAGTACACTTTATTTATTTGTAAAGACATATTAATTGTGATACATATAAACAATTAATATGTCAAACTCTAGTTTACTTTATGTCATAGACATAGCTTTTACTTTTACTTTTGCATGCTTGCAGCCCATTATACATACATACTAGTGGCATTGCTAGCTAGCTAGTCTCTCTCTCTCAATTGTATCTATTTATACACCTCTCATATCAATGAATAAACTAAGTTGAAGTTTACTCTAAAAAAAAAAAAATTTTTTTTTTTTTAGAGTAAACTTCAACTTAGTTTATTCATTGATATGAGAGGTGTATAAATAGATACAATTGAGAGAGAGAGACTAGCTAGCTAGCTTGGGCGGCCACTTGAGTATGTAGATGTGGGAATTTTTTTTTTTTTAGAGTAAACTTCAACTTAGTTTATTCATTGATATGAGAGGTGTATAAATAGATACAATTGAGAGAGAGAGACTAGCTAGCTAGCTTGGGCGGCCACTTGAGTATGTAGATGTGGGCGGCAAGCATGCAAAAAGTAAAAGTAAAAGCTATGTCTATGACATAAAGTAAACTAGAGTTTGACATATTAATTGTTTATATGTATCACAATTAATATGTCTTTTACAAATAAATAAAGTGTACTAATAATATAATACACTAAATAGAGATCTATTGAACATGTTACTCAAATAGAGGCATAAGAGCACCTCTTTGAGGTCACACCTCGCTGAGTAATATTTCCACAACATGAATTCGAACTCGTTACCAAAGAAAAAACACAAATTTCAACTTGTTGGGAGGGTTTTGCTTCATTTAAACAAAAGAAAATTTATAAACCCTAACTTAGATGCAAAACTAACTCCTTACCGGCCAAACACCGGGTAGTTGATAGTATAAGCGAGATAAGTAAGAATTCGATCCACAAGGAATTGGGATGTTGAATCTAATTTTGTTAATCTTTCCAATTGTTACTACTAGTTATTACTAAAACTAAAATGCAGACAAGTAAAGCTGGACAGAGGACTATTAATCCAAAGCCAGAAAACAATAATTGCGAACCAAAATAAATAAAACTACAACTACGAAAAACAAAAACTAACGAACCCATGATAACGACTAAAGCAATATAACATAGAACAAACATGATCCACCATCCCGCAACCCTTAATTCTTCCCTAGATTATCTTATGATGATTTAATTCAAGTTGTGGTTCACCTCTCTTAAGTAATCTTCTATCTCTCGATTTTAAAGATTAACACATCATAAAACGAGGTGCAAGATCTCTCAATCTAACAACCTAGAGATTCAACCTATCAACTTTCGTTATGTCAAGGTTAAAAATCTCATCTTTCCTATGGTGATCTAAGGTTTACACCGACTTTCGTCATACGGTAAACATCAATAGCAATACAACTTTCGTTATCGATTGCATAACACATAATCAAAGGAAAGAAAACAACTTTAAAATTAAACTCACAAGATCATCCATGGACAAGAAATAGAAGTCTGCTTTGAAAAGTATTACATGATTCGCTCCAAGTTCAAAGCTTCGAGAGATCATCATGGTGATCGAACAAGAAAAGGAAAACAAAAGAAGTAAAACCTAATCTAACCCGGATCACCCAAGCACAAGGCTTGGGTGATCGGCCTTGGAAGCCAAGAAGGAGCGGCTGCTCTGTGTTTTTGGTGTGTGGAAGAAAATCTGATCAATAATGTCTCCCTGAATGAATTGGGAGCTGCTGTATTTATAGGAAATCAGTGGCAGAGATCTTGAACGCCAGTTTCAGAGTTTGAACTCCAGTTCAGGCATGTAGAACGCCGGATTCAAATTTGCTTCGAGCTCTCGATCGCTTTTCAGCCCTGAGAACGCCATTTATAATGGAACGCCAGTCCTGGGCTTGGAACGCCAGTTCCACCTGCTTCTGGGCTGAACGGATTTGATCTTGTCCTTATCTCTTAACAAGCCATCCTTATCCATTGTAACAAACCTTATCTCTTGGATATTCTAGATGATTCATGACTTGTCCTCCTTGATCTTATCCTTTTGCCACTTGTCAATTCCAAACTTCAACACTTGTGAGCTCCTAATTAATCAATGAATAACACCAAAATGTAATACAATTCCAAATTAATAATAAATCATCAATTATGCACATAATTAAGCTCGCTTTGGAATTAACTCATTAAAAATATCATTTGCTCAATATTTAAATATAAGGCTCGATTTCTATGAAAATAATACGAATATGGGGGAATTTTATATAAAATATATCGTTATAAATCATACAATTTGACCCTTAACAACTCCCCCATACTTAGCTTTTTGCTCGTCCCGAGCAAAACAAAACAAAAACATACTATCAAGAATCCACATAACCTGACACTAGATGTAGTCGTGCTCACGACAAGCTAGTATTCAGCAAATCGAAGTCACTCGGTGATTGTGTGTGCAGAACCTACTAAACTTCCACCGATCCTCTCTTGATGTATTAAATCAAGCACTAACAGTCATCCGGTTAAATAAACGAAAGTTTTATTCTCGCTCTGACAAAGACTTACCCTACAAAAATTACTTGTCAAGAATAAAGTAACTAACTCACATTTAAATTCTTTTACTTGGTGTCAAGAAAATACCTTTCGTGTCTCTCTTGGGGTTTAGATCAACTCGACTCAGAGTTCTAAAAACACAAACTTCTCGCGTCTCAAAAGTATAACATTCTCCCCTACTTTAGAGGCAGTCACCCTGAGATCACTCAAACCCGTACTGTCCAAGGTAAACCACACTCCCCAATTGGGGCAGTATCCAAATGGACTCGAGGTGAAATTTATCATATATATATATAAAGATATTATATTCTCGCCCAAACTCTTTGGAAACTCTTGATCGTGTATCTTTTCTAACCCATTCAAGACTTTTAAGGTTCTCAAGAACACTAAGGTCTTGAGATTCTAACTGTGAGTATAGTACTGAATTCTTAACTTTCATCAATGCTAAATAAGTGTTATCTCAGATCGAGAGTTGGCTATCCTTTAACTAACCGGAGACTATTTTATATCTGGTTCTTCATCTAATAGGTTCGTGAAATGAAATTCAAGTGAGTGTCGATCTACTAAATCTATTCTTAGAACATGACACGACTACTGAAAACAACTAAAGGTGCCAGATTATAAAACTAGCATGCAAGTGAAATGACATTACTCGGGACAAAAACAAAAATTTTGAAAAATTTAGCATTTTTCATAGAAATATGACTAATATGGCAAAAGAATGTAGATACTAATCCTTTCACTCCCCCATACTTAGATTGCAACTTGTCCTCAAGTTGTACAGAAATAAAAAGTTTAGGAACTTAGCTGATTGTATTTCCAAGCTGGCAATTCTGGAAAGAACCCCTGAAGAACCAAAATTGCTTGACTATCCTTGGAAATGTGGAGCATCACAGATCCAAGTAAGCTTGAATAGATCAGTAGACTTGTGGAGCATCACAGGAATACTGACATCGACGTGAAAGCGCACAACAAATTATCAAAAGTATCCTGCATACTTGATCGATGCAAAAAGAGTCTACGGGAGAAAGAATTATACATTGAAAACACAAGGGAATAAATCATAGAGATGTTTCAGATTAAGCTCAGATAAGGATGGAACATATACATGGACATTGCAAAATAGTAGGCTAGGTGCAACTACATTACAATGCAAACTACATGATATGTAATCCTAATAAAAGAAAACGCAAACAGGCTCAGGCTGAGCAGGTTGTGAAGACAACCCTACAGTGACTACGGCCCTTAAAGAAAAGAAAACAATGCAACTAGATGACATGCAACTAAATGAGATGCAGAAATAAAAGAAAATAAAAGAAAGAGAACTAGCCCACTCATTTGCAACATGACATGTATAAAATAAACGTCTACCAAATAATGACAGGTTACAATAAACGACAGTGCTGTCCATTACAATGCAGTGTAGACGCGCCTTAAGACTCATCAAAGGTGATAGCATTATGGAAAACCAACAGTTAGCTATACTAAATAGATATAACTCATATGGAAAAAGGACGTAGCATACGGAAAACCGACAGTAGCTACCCATATGAGTTATAGAAACAACAAGAAAGCACATAGGTCTCAAAGCTTAAAAGATTCATCACAGCAGTGTGTAGCATATGGAAACCGACATTAGCTACTAAATAAAAATAAGACCAGTTATAGCTTACGAGAACCGACAGTCACTATAACTTGCATAGATGAATCAAGTATAAGAGATAAAATCAATTATTTAACATGGATTTGTAGATGGAAAGATATGAATATGCAAGTTCAGGACATCTACGTAAAAATAAAAAGCCACAGAAGCTCAAATGAAACTACCATGTCAAACAAAAGCATTAAAGATCGAATCAAGGAAAATTCAGAACCTGGACTGCATTCCTTCAGACCGGACGGGCGTTCCACAGTCAGACGGGCGTTCAACTGAAATTTTTTTTTTTGCACTGAACGGGCGTTTCAGAACTCAACCGGGCGTTCCACCTGTAGATTATAACCTGGACGGGCGTTCACTTACCTTGAACGCTCGTCCCACACCAGATATGCAACAGATATGCAGGAAAATAACAGCAAGTCCCAAAAACTCTAAACATACATCATATATCACAGCACCGCAACCCCATCAAATTAGCACAGAGGGTTAGATTACACCTAAACATATAATTCACGTTTCATAAATTGAGTAAAAAAAACTTTTTGCACCTTCTTAACCCAACGGTCATCGAAACATGGCAAAAATAAAAACTCTCAATTTATTAAACGCTACTTTTATTGAAAACAGTAAATTGTAACAAAATCAATAATTAACTCAAATAGATTCAACAGAACACCGATTCCCCGGCAACGGCGCCACTTTTGTTGGGAGGGTTTTGCATCATTTAAACAAAAGAAAATTTATAAACCCTAACTTAGATGCAAAACTAACTCCTAACCGGCCAAACACCGGGTAGTTGATAGTATAGCGAGATAAGTAAGGGGTCGATCCACAAGGAATTGGGATGTTGAATCTAATTTTGTTAATCTTTCCAATTGTTACTACTAGTTATTACTAAAACTAAAACAGACAAGTAAACTGGACAGAGGACTATTAATCCAAAGCCAGGAAACAATAATTGCGAACCAAAATAAATAAAACTACAACTACGAAAAAAACAAGAAAACTAACGAACCCATGATAACGACTAAAGCAATATAACATAGAACAAACATGATCCACCATCCCGCAACCCTTAATTCTTCCTTAGATTATCTTATGATGATTTAATTCAAGTTGTGGTTCACCTCTCTTAAGTAATCTTCTATCTCTCGATTTTAAAGATTAACACATCATAAAACGAGGTGCAAGATCTCTCAATCTAACAACCTAGAGATTCAACCTATCAACTTTCGTTATGTCAAGGTTAAAAATCTCATCTTTCCTATGGTGATCTAAGGTTTACACCGACTTTCGTCATACGGTAAACATCAATAGCAATACAACTTTCGTTATCGATTGCATAACACATAATCAAAGGAAATAAAACAACTTTAAAATTAAACTCACAAGATCATCCATGGACAAGAAATAGAAGGCTGCTTTGAAAAGTATTACATGATCGCTCCAAGTTCAAAGCTTCGAGAGATCATCATGGTGATCGAACAAGAAAAGGAAAACAAAAGAAGTAAAACCTAATCTAACCCGGATCACCCAAGCACAAGGCTTGGGTGATCGGCCTAAAGCCAAGAAGGAGCGGCCGCTCTGTGTTTTGGTGTGTGTGGAAGAAAATCTGATCAATAATGTCTCCTGAATGAATTGGGAGTCTGCTTTGTATTTATAGGAAATCGATGGCGAGAGATCTTGAACGCCGATTTGAGTTTGAACTCCGGGGCGAGGCATGTAGAAACGCCGATTCGGCTGTGGAACGCCAGATTCAAATTGTCTTCGAGCTCTCTCTCTTGCGCTTTCAGCCCTGAACGCCAGCTTCTAATGGAACGCCAGTCCTGGGCTTGGAACGCCAGTTCCACCTGCTTCTGGGCTGAACGGATTTGATCTTGTCCTTATCTCTTAACAAGCCATCCTTATCCATTGTAACAAACCTTATCTCTTGGATATTCTAGATGATTCATGACTTGTCCTCCTTGATCTTATCCTTTTGCCACTTGTCAATTCCAAACTTCAACACTTGTGAGCTCCTAATTAATCAATGAATAACACCAAAATGTAATACAATTCCAAATTAATAATAAATCATCAATTATGCACATAATTCGCTACGTTTTGGAATTAACTCATTAAAAATATCATTTGCTCAATATTTAAATATAAGGCTCGATTTCTATGAAAATAATACGAATATGGGGGAATTTTATATAAAATATATCGTTATAAATCATACAATTTGACCCTTAACACAACTCGTTATAAAGGGAAAACACAAATATTTCCGGCGATGTCAACTCGTTATCTGGGAAAAAAAATATTTTTCTGGCAAAGACAACTTGTTACCAGAGAAAAACACAAATTGAACTCGTTCATAAGAAGAAAACAAGAATTCGAACTCCTTACCAAAGAAAAAACACAAATTTCAAATCGTTATAAAGGGAGAACACAAATTTCCAGCGATGTCAACTCGTTATGAGGGAAAAATACATTTTTTTCTGCAAAGACAACTCGTTTATAGAGAAAAACAAAAATTAGAACTCGCTAATAAGAAGAAAACTTGAATTTGAACTCGTAACCAAAGAAAAAACACAAAGTTCAACTTGTTATAACGGGAAAACACAAATTTCTGGCGAAGTCAACTCGTTATCAGGGAAAAAAACATATTTTCTGCAAGGACAACTCCTTACCAGAGAATAACACAAATTAGAACTCGTTAATAAGAAGAAAACATGAATTCGAACTCGTGACCAAAGAAAAATTACAAATTTCAACTCGTTATAAAGGGAGAACACAAATTTCCGGCGATGTCGACTTGTTATCAGGGAAAAAAGCATTTTTTCTTCAAGGAAAACTTTCTACCCGAGAAAAACACAAATTAGAACTCGTTAATAAGAAGAAAACATGAATTCGAACTCGTTACCAAAGAAAAAACACAAATTTCAACTCATTATAAAGGGAAAACACAAATTTCGGGCGATGTCAACTCGTTATAATGGAAAAAAAAATATTTTTTCTGCAAGGACAACTCGTTACCAGAGAAAAACACAAATTAGAACTCGTTAATAAGAAGAAAACATGAATTCGAATTCGTTACCAAAGAAAAAACACAAAGTTCTACTTGTTGTAAAGGGAAAACACAAATTTCCGGCGAAGTCAACTCGTTATCAGGGAAAAAAAACATTTTTTCTGCAAGGACAACTCGTTACCCGAGAAAAACACAAATTTGAACTCGTTAACAAGAAGAAACATGAATTTGAACTCGTGACCAAAGAAAAAACACAAATTTCAACTCGTTATGAAGGGAAAACACAAATTTACGGCGATGTCAACTCGTTATCAGGGAAAAAAACATACTTTCTGCAAGGACAACTTGTTACCAGAGAAATACACAAATTAGAACTCGTTAATAAGAAGAAAACTAGAATTCGAACTCGTTACCAAAGAAAAAACACAATCTTCAACTCGTTATAAAGGGAAAACACAAATTTCCGGCGATGTCAACTCGTTTTCGGGGAAAAAAAACATATATTCCGCAAGAACAACTAGTAACCAGAGAAAAACACAAATTAGAACTCGTTAATAAGAAGAAAACTAGAATTCGAACTCGTTACCAAAGAAAAAACACAACCTTCAACTCGTTATAAAGGGAAAACACAAATTTCCGGCGATGTCAACTCGTTATCAGAGAAAAAACAATTTTTTCTGCAAGGAAAACTCGTTATCAGAGAAAAACACAAATTCGAGTACATTAATAAGATAGAAAACATGAATTTGAACTCGTGACCAAAGAAAAATGACAAATTTCAACTCGTTATAAATAGAGAACACAAATTTCCGGCGATGTCAACTCGTTATCAGGGAAAAAACATTTTTTCTGCAAGGAAAACTCGATACCAAAGAAAAACACAAATTAGAACTCGTTTATAAGAAGAAAACATGAATTCGAACTCGTTACCAAAGAAAAAACACAAATTTTAACTTGTAATAAAGGGAATGCACAAATTTCCGGCGATGTCAACTCGTTATTTGAGAAAAACAATTTTTTTTCTGAAAGGACAACTCGTTATCAGAGAAAAACACAAATTTGAACTCGTTAATAAGATAGAAAACCTGATTTCGAACTCTTTACCAAAGAAAAAACACAAATTTCAACTCGTTATAAAGGGAAAACACAAATTTCCGACGATGTCAACTCGTTATCAGGGAAAAAAATTCTGCAAGGACAACTCGTTACCAGAGAAAAACACAAATTTGAACTTGTTAATATGAAGAAAACATGAATTCGAACTTGTTACCAAAGAAAAAAACACAAATTTCAACTCGTTATAAAGCAAAAACACAAATTTTCGACGATATCAACTCGTTATCAGGGGAAATTTTTTTTTTCGTGCATGGACAACTCGTTACCAGAGAAAAAAAAATTGAACTCGTTCATAAGAAGAAAACATGAATTCGAACTCGTTACCAAAGAAAAAACACAAATTTCAACTCGTTATTAAGGGAAAAACACAAATTTCCGGCGATGTCAACTCGTTATCAGGGAATTTTTTTTTCTGCAAGGACAACTTGTTACCTGAGTAAAACACAAGTTTGAACTCGTTAATAAGAAGAAAACATGAATTCGAACTCGTTACCAAAGAAAAAACACAAATTTCAACTCGTTATAAAGGGAAATAAGAAATTTTCGACGATGTCAACTCGTTATCAAGGAAAAAAATATTTTTCCTGCAAGGCCAACTCGTTACCAAATAAAAACACAAATTAGAACTCGTTAATAAGAAGAAAACATGAATTCGAACTCGTTACCAAAGAAAAAACACAAATTTTAACTCGTTATAAAGGGAAAACACACATTTCCGGCGATGTCAACTCGTTATCTGGGAAAAAAAACATTTTTTCTACAAAGACAACTCGTTACCAGAGATAAACAAAATTTTGAACTCGTAAATAAGAAGAAAACATGAATACGAACTCGTTACCAAAGAAAAACACAAATTTCAACTTGTTATAAAGGGAAAACACAAAATTCAGGTGATGTCAACTCGTTATCAGGGAAAAAAACATTTTTCATGTAAGGACAACTCGTTACCAGAGAAAAACACAAATTTGAACTCGTTAATAAGAAGAAAACATGAATTCGAACTCGTGACCAAATAAAAAACACAAATTCCAACTCGTTATAAAGGGAAAACATAAAATTTCCGGTGATGTCAACTCGTTATCAGGGAAAAAACATATTTTCTGCAAGGGCAACTCGATCCTTGAGAAAAACACAAATTAGAACTCGTTAATAAGAAAGAAAACATGAATGTGAACTTGTTACCAAAGAAAAAACACAAAGTTCAACTTGTTATAAAGGGAAAACACAAATTTCCGGCGAAGTCAACTCGTTATCAGGGAAAAAAACATTATTCCTGCAGGACAACTCGCTACCTGAGAAAAACACAAAATGACATCGTTAATAAGCAGAAAACATGAATTTGAACTCGTGGCCAAAGAAAAATTACAAATTTCAAATATTTATAAAGGTAGAACACAAATTTCCGGCGATGTCAACTCTTTATCAGGGAAAAAAATATTTTTTCTACACGGACAACTCGTTACCAGAGAAAAACACAAATTAGAACTCGTTAATAAGAAGAAAACAGGAATTCGAACTCGTTACCCAAGAAAAAACACAAATTTCAACTCGTTATAGAGGGAAAACACAAATTTCGGGCGATGTCAACTCGTTATCAGGGAAAAAAAATATTTTTTCTGCAAGGACAACTCATTACCAGAGAAAAACACAAATTAGAACTCGTTAGTAAGAAGAAAACATGAATTCGAACTCGTTAACCAAGAAAAAACACAAAGTTCAACTCGTTGTAAAAGGAAAACACAAATTTCCGGTGAAGTCAACTCGTTATCTGGGAAAAAAACATTTTTTCTGCAAGGACAACTCGTTACTAGAGAAAAAACCAAATTTGAACTCGTTAATAAGAAGAAAACACGAATTCGAACTCGTCACCAAAGAAAAAACATAAATTTCAACTCGTTATGAAGGGAAAACACAATTTCCGGCGATGTCAACTCGTTATCAGGGAAAAAAATATATTTTCTGCAAGGACAACTTGTTACCAGAGAAAAACACAAATTAGAACTCGTTAATAAGAAGAAAACATGAATTCGAACACGTTACCATAGAAAAAACCCAAACTTCAACTTGTTATAATGGGAAAACACAAATTTCCGGCGAAGTCAACTTGTTATCAGGGAAAAATCATTTTTTCTGTAAGGACAACTCTTTACCAAAGAAAAACGCAAATTTGAACTTGTTAATAAGAAGAAAACATGAATTCGAACTCGTGACCAAAGAAAAAACACAAATTTCAACTCGTTATGAGGGGAAAACACAAATTTCCGGCGATGTCAACTCGTTATCAGGGAAAAAAATATATTTTCTGCAAGGACAACTCGTTACAAGAGAAAAACACAAATTAGAACTCGTTATTAAGAAGAAAACATGAATTAGAACACGTTACCAAAGAAAAAACACAAACTTCAACTTGTTATAAAGGGAAAACACAAATTTCCGGTGATGTCAACTCGTTATCAGGAAAAAAAATATTTTTCCTGCAAGGACAACTTGTTACCAGAGAAAAAGACAAATTATAACTCGTTAATAAGAAGAAAACAAGAATTCGAACTCTTTACCAAAGAAAAAAACACAAATTTCAACTCGTTATGAAGGGGAAACACATAATTCCGGCGATGTCAACTCGTTATCAGGGAAAAAAACATTTTTCCTGCAAGGACAACTCGTTACCAGAGAAAAACACGAATTTGAACTCGTAAATAAGAAGAAAACATGAATTCGAACTCGTTACCAATGAAAAAACACAAATTTCTACTCGTTATAAAGGAAAAACACAAATTTCCGGCGATGTCAACTCGTTATCAGAGAAAAAATAATTTTTTCTGCAAGGACAACTCGTTATCAAAGAAAAACACAAATTTGAACATGTTAATAAGATAGAAAACATGAATTTGAACTCGTTACCCAAGAAAAAACACAAAGTTCAACTTGTTATAAAGGGAAAACACAAATTTCCGGCGAAGTCAACTCGTTATCAGGGAAAAAACATTTTTCCTGCAAGGACAACTCGTTACCTGAGAAAAACACAAATTTGAACTCATTAATAAGAAGAAAACATGAATTCGAACTCGTTACCAATGAAAAAACACAAATTTCAACTCGTTATAAAGGGAAAACACAAATATTTCCGGCGATGTCAACTCGTTATCAGGGAAAAAAATATTTTTCTTGCAAAGACAACTCGTTACCAGAAAAATTTGAACCCGTTCATAAGAAGAAAACAAGAATTCGAACTCGTTACCAAAGAAAAAACACAAATTTCAAACAGTTATAAAGGGAGAACACAAATTTCCAGCGATGTCAACTCGTTTTGAGGGAAATTTTTTTTTTTCTGCAAAGACAACTCGTTTACAGAGAAAAACAAAAATTTGAACTCGTTAATAAGAAGAAAACATGAATTTGAACTCGTAACCAAAGAAAAAACACAAAGTTCAACTTGTTATAACGGGAAAACACAAATTTCTGGCGAAGTCAACTCGTTATCAGGGAAAAAAACATATTTTCTGCAAGGACAACTCGTTACCAGAGAAAAACACAAATAAGAACTCGTTAATAAGAAGAAAACATGAATTCAAACTCGTGACGAAAGAAAAATTACAAATCTCAACTCGTTATAAAGGGAGAACACAAATTTCCGGCGATGTGAACACGTTATCAGGGAAAAAAACATTGTTTCTGCAAGGAAAACTTTTTACCATAGAAAAACACAAATTAGAACTCGTTAATAAGATGAAAAAAATGAACTCGAACTCGTTACCTAAGAAAAAACACAAATTTCAACTCATTATAAAGGGAAAACACAAATTTCGGGCGAGGTCAACTCGTTATCAGGGGAAAAAAATATTTTTTCAGCAAGGACAACTCGTTACCAGAGAAAAACACAAATTAGAACTCGTTAATAAGAAGATAACATGAATTCAAACTCGTTAACAAAGAAAAAACACAAAATTCTACTCGTTGTAAAGGGAAAACACAAATTTCCGGCGAAGTCAACTCGTTATCAGGGAAAAAAACATTTTTTCTGCAAGGACAACTCGTTACCAGAGAAAAAAACAAATTTGAACTCGTTAATAAGAAGAAACATGAATTCGAACTCGTGACCAAAGAAAAAACAGAAATTTCAACTCGTTATGAAGGCTAAACACAAATTTCCGGCGATGTCAACTCGTTATCAGGGAAAAAAACATACTTTCTGCAAAGACAACTCGTTACCAGAGAAAAACACAAATTAGAACTTGTTAATAAGAAGAAAACTAGAATTTGAACTCGTTACCAACGAAAAACACAGTCTTCAACTCGTTATAAAGGGAAAACACAAATTTCTGGCGATGTCAACTCGTTATCGGGGAAAAAAAACATATTTTCTGCAAGGACAACTCAACCAGAGAAAAACAAAAATTTGAACTCGTAAATAAGAAGAAAACATGAATTCTATCTCGTTTCCAAAGAAAAAACAAAAATTTCAACTCGTTATAAAGGGAAAACACAAATTTCTGGCGATGTCAACTCGTTATAAGGAAAAAAAACATTTTTCCTGCAAGGACAACTCGTTACCAGAGAAAAACACAAATTTGCATTCGTTAATAAGAAGAAAACATTAATTCGAACTCGTTACCGAAGAAAAAACACAAATTTCAACTCGTATAAAGGGAAAACACAAATTTCAGGCAATGTCAACTCGTTATCAAGGAAAAAAACATTTTTCCTGCAATAACAACTTGTTACCAGAGAAAAACACAAATTTGAACTCGTAAATAAGAAGAAAACATGAATTCGAACTCGTTACCAAAGAAAAAACAAAAATTTCTACTCGTTCTAAAGGGAAAACACAAATTTCCAGCGATGTCAACTCGTTATCAGAGAAAAAACAATTTTTTCGGCAACGACAACTAGTTAGCAGAGAAAAACACAAATTTGAACTCGTTAATAAGAAGAAAACAAGAATTCGAACTTGTGACCAAAGAAAAAACACAAATTTCAACTCGTTATCAAGGAAAAGAACATTTTTCCTGCAATAACAACTTGTTACCAGAGAAAAACACAAATTTGAACTCGTAAATAGGAAGAAAACATGAATTCGAACTCGTTACCAAAGAAAAAACAAAAATTTCTACTCGTTCTAAAGGGAAAACACAAATTTCCAGCGATGTCAACTCGTTATTAGAGAAAAAACAATTATTTCGGAAACGACAACTAGTTAGCAGAGAAAAACACAAATTTGAACTCGTTAATAAGAAGAAAACATGAATTCGAACTCGTTACCAAAGAAAAAACACAAATTTCAACTTGTTATAAAGGGAAAACACAAATTTCCGGCGAAGTCAACTCGTTATCAGGGGAAAAAACATTTTTCCTGCAAGGACAACTCGTTACCAGAGAAAAACACAAATTTGAACTCATTAATAAGAAGAAAACATGAATTCGAACTCGTTACCAAAGAAAAAACACAAATTTCAACTCGTTATAAAGGGAAAACACAAATATTTCCGGCGATGTCAACTCGTTATCAAGGAAAAAACTATTTTTCTGCCAAAGACAACTCGTTACCAGAGAAAAACACAAATTTGAACTCGTTCATAAGAAGAAAACAAGATTTCGAACTCCTTACCAAAGAAAAAACACAAATTTCAAATCGGTATAAAAGGAGAACACAAATTTCCAGCGATGTCAACTCGTTATGAGGGAAAAAAACATTTTTTCTGCAAAGAAAACTCGTTTACAGAGAAAAACAAAAATTAGAACTCGTTAATAAGAAGAAAACATGAATTTGAACTCGTAACAAAAGAAAAAACACAAAGTTCAACTTGTTATAATGGGAGAACACAAATTTCTGGCGAAGTCAACTCGTTATCAGGGAAAAAAACATATTTTCTGCAAGGACAACTCCTTACCAGAGAAAAACACAAATTAGAACTCGTTAATAAGAAGAAAACATGAATTCGAACTCGTGACCAAAGAAAAATTACAAATTTCAACTCGTTATAAAGGGAGAACACAAATTTCCGGCGATGTCGACTTTTTATCAGGGAAAAGAACATTTTTTCTTCAAGGAAAACTTTTTATCCGAGAAAAACACAAATTATAACTCGCTAAAAAGAAGAAAACATGAATTCGAACTCGTTACCAAAGAAAAAACACAAATTTCAACTCATTATAAAGAGAAAACACAAATTTCGGGCGATGTCAACTCGTTATCAGGGAAAAAAAATATTTTTTCTGCTAGGACAACCCGTTGTTAGGTGTGATGCCCGAAAGACAATTTTTGTAATTGTTTTATTTAATAAATGAAATGATATTATTATTCATATTTATTATTCTCATATTCACCGATGTGACAATAGTATTTACACTACAGAAAACCCTAAAGTATATCGTTTATGTAATCACTTAACTCAGTGTATGGGATATACACGGGAGGATTGAGTTAGTGAAGATGTACTTAAAATACAATTAGCCCGTAGTGAAGTTAATCGAGAGTATCGGGTCTCTCCTTTAACGTGCTATTAATGCGCCCAGAACACAATAGGTGTGATTGTCTTATCCGGACTTTCGGTTAAGAGAACCTAGTGGGGCATTTATATATGATAGATATATCATATAGAAATTTGGACCGATTTGATTAGAGTTCATGATATAATTCCATAATCAAGAAGTCTTATCGAATCAATGGATGATCATATTTATGGATATATCTTAATCTGAGGTGATCACGATCAACCGCTTGAATCGATGATGAGGTTTGACTTGATGGTTAAGGATTACACCGAGTCCGTGGTCCGAATTACCCCATCTTGGCATTGTCTTTGGATTGAGTGAGTAGTCCGTGTTATCACGAGATCACGAATCCATTCCTTCCATTTATGGAAGTAGATAGACGATTCCTTTATTTGTTAATCCTAGAAATCGATCGATCGCGCGAGTTCATATTGCAGATCGATTAGCTACCAAATGAGTTGTATGAATTAATTGATCACTAGGGAGTTAATGGTAAATAAGGATAAGAGGTTCTAAAAAGGGTTAACGGTAACTTCCTCGATTTGGAATGAAATAAATCTATGGAGGATTAATCCATATGTAATGATTATATCAATGGACGCTTATTATTATTCTCGTGAGGAGATAAATATAATCTCATAATCGGAGGAGTGCAGTCACGGGATTATGGTGGCATATTCCTGTGATTGATTTATCGAATATAATTATTCTGTTCGTAAGATAATTATTTATTTGATTTATCGGAGCCGTTGATTATTAGTCCATGGTCCCCGACGTGCCTCCTAATATAGCATAGCTATTCTCGGACGTCGAATCCTAATAATATTAATTTAGTTCTTGTTGGACTTTATTAAAACGATATGTGAATTAATTGTTTAGTGAACTATTAAATTAGTTGGGCTAAATAATTAAATATGTGGAAAAGACATTTTTCATAATCTTGACCCAATTAGTGTGTTATGGTCGAAATTATTGTGACTAGGTCACAAGGGTTAAAATTTCGCCCCATGCTTATTTTATGGAACAAGAAATTGTTTTCTTGTGTATTAATAAGACATGTGCATAAAATATTTATTGGATAAATATTTATGGAAAGAAATAAAGATAAATATTATTCTAGATTTGGTCTAGAATATTATGGAATTATATTTTAATTAATGGGATTATTATAATTGATTTTGTATTAATTATTAAATCCTTGAAGGTTAAGTTTTACTCTCCTATATAAAGAGAGTTCTCCCAAGCCTTACAACACACAACAATTTCGACTTCTCTTAGAGAGAAGGAGCAAAAATTCGGCCAAGGGGATTTGGGAAATCTTGGAGGTTTTTCCGGGTAGCATATCGGAAGGATTCGAGACGAGGATTTCCTTCCACCGGGAGTTGCTTGGATCACACGTACGGAAGATCGTGGTGCTCTTCACATCTTCTTGCAATCTTTCTTTTGCGGTTCTTCAACTTGGATTTTGAGATCCAAGAGGTATGATCTACAATCCCCTTGTAGTTATAGATCTAGTTATTTTATTACGTGTATTTTATAGATCTAGATCCTTAAATCGCTTCCGTAGCGGATGATATTACTAACACCCGTTACCAGAGAAAAACACAAATTAGAACTCGTTAATAAGAAGAAAACATGAATTCGAATTCGTTAACAAAGAAAAAACACAAAGTTCTACTCATTGTAAAGGGAAAACACAAATTTCCGGCGATGTCAACTCGTTATCAGGGAAAAAATATTTTTCCTGCAAGGACAACTTGTTACCAGAGAAAAACACAAATTAGAACTCGTTAATAAGAAGAAAACATGAATTCGAACTCGTTACCAAAGAAAAAACAAAAATTTCAACTCGTAATGAAGGGAAAACACATAATTTCGGCGATGTCAACTCGTTTTCAGGGAAAAAAACATTTTTCCTAGAACGACAACTTGTTACCAGGGAAAAACACAAATTTGAACTCATAAATGAGAAGAAAACATGAATTCGAGCTAGTTACCACAGAAAAAACATAAATTTCTGCTCGTTATAAAGGGAAAACACAAATTTCCGGCGATGTCAACTCATTATCAGAGAAAAAACAGTTTTTTCTGCAAGGACAACTCTTTATCAGAGAAAAATACAAATTTGAACACGTTAATAAGATAGAAAACATGAATTTGAACTAGTTACCCAGGAAAAAACACAAAGTTCAACATGTTATAAAGGGAAAACATAAATTTCCGGCGAAGTCAACTCGTTATCAGGGAAAAAATCATTTTTCCTACAAGGACAACTCGTTACCAGAGAAAAACACAAATTTGAACTCGTTAATAAGAAGAAAACATGAATTCGAACTCGTTACCAAAGAAAAAACACAAATTTCAACTCGTTATAAAGGGAAAGCACAAATTTCGGGCGATGTCAACTCATTATCAAGGAAAATAATATTTTTTCTACAAGGAAAACTCGTTACCAGAGAAAAACACAAATTTGAACTCGTTAATAAGAAGAAAACATGAATTCGAACTCGTGACCAAAGAAAAAACACAAATTTCAACTCGTTATGAAGGGAAAACATAAATTTCCGGCGAAGTCAACTCGTTATCAGGGAAAAAACATGTTTTCTGCAAGGACAACTCGTTACCAGAGAAAAACACAAATTTGAACTCGTTAATAAGAAGAAAACATGATTCCGGACACATTACCGAAGAAAAACATAAATTTCAACTCGTTATAAAGGGAAAAACAGAAATTTCCGACGATGTCAACTCGTTATCAGGGAAAAAACATTTTTCCTGCAAGGACAACTCGTTACCATAGAAAAACACAAATTAGAAATCGTTAATAAGAAGAAAACATGAATTCGAACTCGTTACCAAAGAAAAAACACAAATTTCAACACTTTATAAAGGAAAACACAAATTTCCGGCGATGTGAACTCGTTATCAGGGAAAAAAACATTTATTCTGCAAGGACAACTCGTTACAAGAGAAAAACACCAATTTGAACTCGTTAATAAGAAGAAAACATGAATTCGAACTCGTGACCAAAGAAAAAACACAAATTTCAACTCGTTATGAAGGGAAAACACTAATTTTCGGTGAAGTCAACTCGTTATCAGGGAAAAAAACATTTTTTTGTGAAAGCAAAACTTGTTACCAGAGAAAAACACAAATTATAACTCGTTAATAAGAAGAAAACATGAATTCGAACACGTTACCAAAGAAAAAACACAAACTTCAACTTGTTATAAAGGGAAAACACAAATTTCCGTCGAAATCAACTCGTTATCAGGGAAAAAAACATTTTTCCTGCAAGGACAACACGTTACCAGAGAAAAACACAAATTTGTCCTCTTTAATAAGAAGAAAACATTAATTCAAACTCTTGAACCAAGAAAAAACACAAATTTCAACTCGTTATAAAGGGAGAACACAAATTTCCAGCGATGTCAACTCGTTATGAGGGAAAAAAAACATTTTTCTGTAAAGACAACTCGTTTATAGAGAAAAACACAAATTAGAACTCGTTAATAAGAAGAAAACACGAATTCGAACTCGTTACCAAAGAAAAACCACAAATTTCAACTCGTTACAAAGGGAAAACACAAATTTCCGGCGATGTCAACTCGTTATCAGGGAAAAAAAAACCTTTTTCCTGCAAGGACAACTCGTTACCAGAGAAAAACACAATTTTGAACTCGGTAATAAGAAGAAAACATGAATTCGAACTCGTGACCAAAGAAAAAACACAAATTTCATTTCGTTATAAAGGGAAAACATAAATTTCCGGTGAAGTCAACTCGTTATCAGGGAAAAAAACTTTTTTTCTGCAAGGACAACTCGCTACCAGAGAAAAACACAAATTTGAACTCGTTAATAAGATGAAAACATGAATTCGAACTCGTGACCAAAGAAAAAACACAAATTTCAACTCGTTAAGAAGGGAAAACACAAATTTCCGGCGATGTCAACTCATTATCAAGGTAAAATTGTTTGGAGGATTTTGCATCACTAAACAAAAAATAATTTATAATCCTATACCTAATATGCAAACTAACTCCTAACCGACCGAATATCGGGTAATTGCTAGCATAGTAGGGTAAGTACGGGTATCGATCCACAGGGAATTGGGATGTTGAATATAATCTTATTAATTCCTTAAATTGTTACTACTATTTATTACTAAACCTAAACGAAAACGGAAAATAAACTGGATAGAGGATTGTCAATCCAAAGCCAGGAAGGATAAAAGCGGAAAATTAATAAATAAAACTATAAACGAAAAGAACATAAAACAACGATACATGGGATCAAACAATATACAAACCAAGCGATCTCAATCCTAGTTCATCTCATGATTTTAATTCAATATTGTGGTTTCACCTATCAAAGGTATGAATTCCTACTTCCGTAAGTAATCCGTCTATCAATCTCATCATCTTCCGATCTATAGAGATTAACGCTCTCAAAACAAGGTGCAAGATTTATTAGATCTAACAACCTAGAAATCTAACCTATCAACTTCCGTTATGTCAAGGTTAAAAATCCCATCTTCCTATGGTGATCTAAGGTTTACACCGACTCTCGTCATACGGTAAACATCAATAAGCAATTCATCTTCCGATATTGATTGCATAGCACATAAACATAGGAAGATACAAAACGAATCAAAGATCATAAAAATAAACTAAGGATTGAATAAATTAAAAAGATAAACTCACGTAGTTTGGTACAATGGATGATCTCCATGAATCACAAACGAAAAGAAAAAGCATCCTAATCTAACCCGGATCACCCGAGCACAAGGCTCGGGTGATCGGCCTTGAAACTCTAGAAGAGCGGCTGCTGCTGTCTTTTTGATGTATGAAGAATTTGAGATACATTAGGGTTGGGGCGCAGCTGCTTTATATAGACTTTTAAGTCGGCTGGGTGATGACAGTTAAAATATACCCATTTATGTCATCAATTATAACCTTAAATCGGAGTTAATTATATATATTTCATATTTAATCACGTGTTTATATTTATTATTTAATGATAAGTGATTATTAATATGATAATTGGTATTTAGCTATTTTTTATTATAAAAGAGCAATTAATTGTGTGATAAATGCTGATTTTGCAGATCATGATAAATAGGGAAGATAATTATCATACAATCGGGAGATCTCAAGATAAAAGAGAAGAAAATCGGAGCATTAAAGAAAAGATAAATCAGATCAATTCAAAAGCATGGAGTGGGGAACAAGTCAGACGAACCGAGTGTGAAAACGCGTAAAGAGGGAGGCTCGGTCGACCGAGCCATACCATTCGGTCGACCGAGCCATACCATTCGGTCGACCGAGCGTAGGTTCGGTCACCCCGAGCCTAATGTGATAAATGCATGTCAATCTTCTGGATTCTCCCTATGTCGGCTACAACTCTATATAAACAAAGCAGAATTACGATGTTGAGAACACACACCACTACAACACAAAACAATTCATACAATTTTAGTTTTTAAGTTTTATTTTCTTTATGTTCGTTCATTGTGGATTCGTCGGATTCTCCGATTAGGGAGCGCATTAAAGAGTGGGAGTCACTCTCGTCTTCGAGGGTATGACTATTCAATTATGCAATCTTTATTCGTAGATCTGTTGTATTTTATTATGGAGTAATTTTATCTGTATTGATTGCGTGATGTAGGTTAATTTACGAACCCATGTGTTTAGGCTAGAACGTTAAAAGTAGTCATGATTTGTTCCGACCACGAATCGTGTTCGGTCGACCTAGACGTGTCACTCGGTCGCCCGAGTGCTGTCGTTCGGTCGACCGAGCCTGGCAATTTGTAGGGCAATATCATGATCGACTTCGACTACGTCAGATTCTCTGAATTGGAATTAAAACGAGTAATTAAACCTGATCAACTTAGTTATTCGTCATCATAATTTAACATGAAACCTAAAAAGTGATTGTTACTTAGGATATAGATTGAATCGGCATCTAAGAAGTACGCCTTACCCTAGGAATGTTGCTTAGATGAGGTTACGGTTTATACCGGCATCCCTAGTCTCGTAATTGTGTCAGAAGTTATATGAGATGGAGGCATTAAAAAGCGAAGTCACGTAATGGAGGCACGATGATTTAGAGGGCCTAATTGGAACTAAATCTACCTTAGGGGATGACTCCCGTAGTCATAATAATTAATCTTTAACGTTTGTTTTGTCTCGTTATCATCCTAATTCACATGGGGGAGTTAAAATCTACTAGCGTAATCAATACTATTTGTCTAGATAATATCAACCGTATTATCCGTGTCTTTAGTTTGTCTTTGTGATCTTTTGTGTCTTGTGGTTGTCACTATTTTATTTTCTGCATTTAGTTGGTCGTGAGACCGCCTCTTTCAATTTAGTTCTAATAGGATAAAGTGGTGTTTTATTTGTGCCGAGTCTCTGTGGGATCGACCTCGACTTATCTCATCGGTCAGACTACAATTGAACCTAGTTCTCTTGCTAGTGTGTTAGTAGGCATCGAGTTATTAATTTAACTTGACCACGTCATCAAGTTTTTGGCGCCGTTGCCGGGGACTCAAGTCATTAAATTAAGATATAGCTTATTTTGTTAGAACTGGATTCGTAAATATTCTGTGAATAAGAGTCTGTATATTAAACAGAGTCATAATTGAAAAAAAAAAAAAAAAAAAAAAAAAAAAAGCGTTCGGTCGATCGAACCACGCCTCTCGATCGACCGAGAATTTGTTTTCTTTTACATTTTACGTTACGTATCGCTTTTACAATATTCATACTTCGCTTACTTTTTCTTTTCTCCAACTTATTTCGAGTCTGTTTTATTTTGTTAGTTAAAGGCCTAGCCTTTACTAGTGATTAATTGTTTTATTGTTGTTTATTATTTTATAGTACGCTACTCGGAAATCGAAGGAACCGCTTGAACCTTATAATCCTGAGATAGAAAAATTTGTGAGAAGGAATAGGAAGTTAGCTAGAGAACCGCTAAGCAAGGAGAAGAGGATCCAAATCTTGAGGAAAGCGAGCAAGGAGTGGAAGAAGGACATACAACCGATCATTCTCGAGCATTCCGAATCTCAAACGGAAATGGAAGGCATTGAAACAATCCAAACCAGTACCTAATCCTCGTATTAATCCCGTTATCAATAATGCCAATAATGTGAATGCAAATGCTAATAATGAGAACCAAGCCCTAGTTCAAGGAGCGAGGCGCACTTTGCAAAGTTATGCAACGCCTACTATTGAACAATTCATTCCCGCTTATCGTAGCACCGCAAGATCTTTGAAGTCTATCACCCTAGGCCTAATGTAATTCAAATGGTGACCAATTATTCTACTTTTCATGGAGTCCAAAACGAGGATCCTGGTGTTCACGTGACGAATTTCTTGGAAATCGTTAGCACCGTGAAACCAGAATTAATCCCGGAGGGTAACATTCATCTTAAGCTTTTCCCTTTCACTTTGAAAGATAAAGCTAAGCAATGGCTTCTCTCTTTAGAGGTCGGATCTATTACTACTTGGGAACAAGCTGTTGCAAAAGTTCAGAATAAGTATTTTCCCCTTAGGAAAAACTTTTAAGTTACGCCAAGACATCCTAGGATTTAAGCAACAACCTGGGGAGAGTTTTGATCAAGCTTGGGAGCGTTTCAAGGAAGCTATGAGGAAGTGTCCTCATCATGACATATCTCTCGGCTTTTAATGCAAACTTTTACCATGGGTTGAGAGAGACGAGAAAAATTAGAGTAGACGCCTCCAAAGAATGGAGCGTTTGTTCTTCTCTCTCCGAGGAGGCACAAGGGAAGATGGAGCAAATAGCGATGAATAGCCAATGGGAGGCAATGACATAGCTCTTTGTTAAGATGGCGACATATTCGATGATAGTGCATCTACCAAAATTTTAGAACAACTTTCTCATTATCAATGATAAGGTAGATGGGATGCGAGGAGAGGATGACAAAAGTAGAGAAAGGGGGCTGAATCGAGGTAGCACCTCAAGGTGAGAATCTTGGCACTTGAAGAAGCCAATTATGTTGGAGGAGGATACTGAGACCTAATCATAACCATCCTGGATTCCGATATAGTGACATAAATGCATGAGAAAGGCCTAAACCACCTACCCCTTATGTACCACAAAGAGACTAAAACTTTTGGTTGGGAAGTCTGCGATAGAAAAAGCGAGTAATGTCGTCACCGATAATATGGGACAACTTTCAAAATCTATGGCTGAGTTAGCCACTAACTTTAGCCAATATTGTCGAAGACAGATGCCAAGGTGACCAACCAGAAGCTCTAGTCCAAAATCTCACGCACTGTAGGACAACTAGGCGAGCAAGTCTCAACTAGACCTCCCGGGAGGGTTGCCAAGCAACACTGAAAAGAACCCTAAGGACTTGAATGCGATCATGACAAGAAGTGGAAAAGAAGTAACTCCACCATCCCTGCAAGAAAAAGTCACAAAGAATAAGGATGGTGAGCCAAACAATGAGACTAATACTTCCGAGACTTTGCCTGAGCAAAGAACGTATAAAGAACCTGCTGGCCCTAGAGTTGAACTTTACGATAACAAATATCCAATTTTCACTGATGTCGACCCTTCAACTCTACCTTATCCTCCACCAAAGCCGAAGCCTAAATTTGATAATAAGAGGTATAAGAAGTTCGTGGATATGTTTAGTAAGTTACAAATCAATATACACCTAGTTGAAGCACTTAATAAAATGCCCGAGTACACCAAGTTTTTAAAAGACGCCGTCTCCACTAAAAGGAAACTTCTAGATTTAGAGACCATATGCCTTAATGAGGAGTGCTCACCATTCTTCAACATAAGTTACCCCAAAATGCAAAGATCCGTGAAGTTTTCTCATTCCCTGCACCATAGGTAACGTATGTCCGAACAAAGCTTTGTGTGATCTAGGAGCAAGTGTGAACTGATGCCACTATCTATTTTTCGGAAACTAGGCATGAAAGATCTTAAGAAGACCTCAATCACACTGCAGCTTAGCCGACCGCTTACGTCAAGGAACCCCGTGGAGTGGTTGAGGATGTGCTAGTTAGGGTTGAAAAGTTTGTATTCCCTGTCGACTTTGTGGTATTAGATATGGAAGCTAACTACGAAGTGCCATTGATTTTAGGGAGACCTTTCATGGCCACTAGTAGAACGCTAATTGATGTTTACAAAGGCGAGTTGGTGTTAAGAGTGAACGAAGAGAGAGTTGCATTCAATGTCTTCGACACTATGAAGCAACCTGATGATGGAGAGGATGCATGTTTCATGTTGGATTCCATTGATAGGATCGTTCAAGAATTTCAACAACATGAAAGTATCAAGGATTTTTTGGATGCTGTCTTAGAAGAAGAAGATGAAGTCAAGTTCGTGAGTAGTGAGGAGAAGAAGATGATATGGCCAGGATGTAGTAGAGGGACCCCAAGACCTGTAGAGGAAGTAAGTGCTGCGGAGATTGAAAGATTTTATCATAGACCAACGTGGCATAAGTACTTTGAACTTAAACTCACTTTGGTCGGTTGAAGATCTCTTTGGAAGAACCTCCCACAAATTTGACTTTAAAACCTCTTCCTGCAAATTTGAAGTACGTATTTCTTCAAGATGAGACCTTGCCACCGATCATATCTTCCGCTTTGACGGACTTACAAGAAGAGAAACTTATGAGAGTTTTGAGAGAGTACATGGAGCATTTGGATGGACCATAGGCGACGTTAAGGGCATTAGCCCTAGCGTATGTATGCACAAGATCTCCGTGGACCACTGAAAGAAAGCGGTTGCACAACCTCGAGGCGTTTAACCCCACAATTAAAGGAAGTGGTTAGGGATGAGGTTATAAAAATGCTAGAAATGGGAATTATATTTCCAATTGCTTGATAGCGAATGGGTAAGCCCTATCCACGTAGTTCCCAAGAAGGAGGATTGACGGTGCAAGCCAATGAGTTGAATGAGTTAATTCTGTGAGGCTAATCACCGGTCATCGAGTATGCATAGACTTTAGGAAACTAAACGATGCCACTCGTAAGGACCATTTTCCTCTTCCTTCATCGATCAAATGCTCGAGAGATTGAGCGGGCATGCTTTCTATTGTTTTCTTGACGGGTATTCGGGATACTATCAAATCCATATCTCGCCCAAGATCGTGAGAAAACAACGCTTACTACCCATATGGGACATTTGCTTATAATCGAATGCCATTTGGATTATGCAACGCCCGCAACATTTCAACGGTGTATGATGTCATTGTTTGCGGACATGGTGGAAGATTTCTTGGAAATCTTTATGGATGATTTCTCCGTGTTTGGAGACGATTTGATTCATGTCTCACACATCTAGCACGAGTATTGAAGAGATGTGAAGAGACTAATCTTGTGCTTAATCGGGAGAAATGTCATTTGATGGTTACGGAAGGTATAGTACTAGGCCACCGCATATCAAAGAACGGTATAGAGATGGATAGAGCCAAAGTCGAGGTGATCGAAATTACCTCCACCTACTAATCTTAAAACTTTGCGAGGTTTTTAGGCCACGCCGGATTTTATCGTAGGTTTATCAAGGATTTTTCCTTGGTCTCTGACCTCTTACCGAATTATTGGCCAAGGATGTGCCATTCGTGTTTTCAAATGAGTGCATAAAAGCCTTCAACGAAATAAAAAGTAGATCGATCACCGCACCCGCTCGTCGCACCGGATGGGATCTTCCGTTTGAACTGATGTGTGATGCAAGTGACACTCTTCATTGGCGCCGCTTTGGGTCAAAGAAAAGATAAGATTTTAGGCCCATTTATTATGCAAGCCGGACTTTGAATGCTTGCCCAAAGAAATTACGCCACAACGGAGAAGGAACTTCTCGGCCGTTATCTTTGCCTTTGACAAGTTTAGATCCTACTTAGTGGGATCTAAAGTCACCGTGGGGATGACCATGCGGCTCTTAAGTATCTCCTAGCAAAGCAAGATTCAAAGCCGAGATCGTTGAGATGGATTCTCTGCTTTGCAAGAATTTGGCGTAGAAATCCGAGATAAGAAGGGAAGTGAGAACGTGGTGGCCGATCATCTATCGCGCTTACAATTAGAGGATGGTGAGGAATTACCTGAAATAGGAGAATCTTTTCCTGATGAACAACTTTTCTCCATCACCACCATCAGGGGACATAATGATTGTGCTGCAGTTTCTTCGCGAATAGAGGTTGTGAAGGAGAAGAAGCGACCATGGTTTAGTTTGTTTGTCAATTATCTATCCGCAAAGTACCTGCCACCAAATCTCACTGTCCAAGAAAGGAAAAAATTCTTTAAAGATCTTAGACACTACTATTGGGATGAACCGTACTTGTTTAAGCTAGGATCTGATAATATTTTTCGAAGGTGTGTGCCCGAAGAAGAGTATAATGATATCCTGAAGCATTGTCACTCCTATGAAGTTGGAGGACACTACGGGGGAGAAAAAACCGCGGCTAAGGTCCTCCAATGCGGTTTTTATTGGCCGACATTGTTTAAGGATGCACACCAATATGCAAAGGCATGTCATGCTTGTCAAATGACAGGTAATATTTCAAGGAGGAATGAGATGCCACTCAAGAGCATCCTAGAAGTGGAGCTTTTTGACGTTTGGGGAATAGATTTTGTTGGACCCTTCACTTCATCATTATCTAACCGATATATCTTAGTTGCTGTAGATTATGTATCCAAATGGGTTGAGGCCATTGCTTCCCCTACTAACGATGCTAGGGTTGTGGTTAGATTCTTGAAAAAGAACATTTTTACAAGGTTTGGGACGCCAAGGCGATTATAGCGACAATGGTAGTCATTTTTGTAATAAACCGTTTGAGCGGTGATGATTAAGTATGGGGTTCGACATAAGCTAGCATCGACATATCACCCCGCACTAGTGGGCGACGTGTAGAAGTCACCAATCGAGAGATAAATCGTATCCTGGAGAAAACGTATCGACTAGGAAGGATTGGTCGTTACGCTTAGACGACGCTTTATGGGCCTATAGGATCGCATATAAAACCTCGATTGGAATGTCACCATATAGGATTGTTTTTGGAAAGGCATGTCATCTACCAGTAGAAGCTCGGAGCACCGGGCCATGTGGGCAACAAGGATGCTAAATTTTGATGAGACGTTGGCGGTGAGAAAGGATGTTAGAATTAACTCGCTGGAGGAGTTTCGTTTAGAAGCATACGAGAATGCCAAGATTTTCAAGGAGCGCACGAAGAAGTTCCATGACAAAAAGATTCTGGATAGGACCTTTCAAGAGGGTGATCTAGTTCTCTTATACAATTCGCGCCTAAGACTCTTCCCGGGTAAGTTGAAATCAAGATGGTGTGGCCCATTTCAAGTACAACGAGTCTTTCCTTCTGGAGCGGTGGAGCTATTTAATTTCAAAGACGAGTCCAGATTTGTGGTTAATGGACATCGTATTAAGCATTATCACGGGCTTCCGCCTGCGGCTGAGGAGGAAGTTTTGTACCTCGATGACCCTGTCTATGAATAAACCATCTTGAGCTGAGTCGAGCTAGCGACTATAAACTTAGAACTACTACCTATAACTATCCTTTTTCATTTTTCTTTTTAATAAAGTAGCATGCGCCTATCACGGTTTTTTTCATCTCGCCATGTTCCGAGTCTAAGTTCGGAATAAACGAGGTTTTTTCCTTGATAGCCGTCATGTGAGTTTTTATCTAGGTTTAAATCCCTTTTGGTCTTGTCCATGGCAATATAAAATAAAAGTGGCTTAAACTGTTTTTAGATATCTATATCTAATTACTGCCACATTATTTTATCTCTTCCATAGACATGGTATTTGACGATTTCGTGGAGCTTGTCTGTTTATACAGGATGTGTCTGTCTCTCCACGCTGTGCCGATGATTACTCCGATATTGTTCCTTTACTTGGGAGCCGTTTCCAGAGCTAAGTCTTTCATCTTGAACTCTCATTTATTTTTGTCATTGAGGACAATGCCATGTTTAAGTGGGGGGCAGGGGACTTAGCTATATATTGTGCTATATGTTGAAAAAGTCAAGGGGAACGGAATACTGAGACAATATTGAGCCAAATTTTAACATTTTTTATGGATAAATGCCAAATGTTTAACTCGTACCCTTAAAATTGTGAAGTTCTTATACTTAGAATTAATAGGAAACGAACCAAGTCGCGTGAGTACGTGGTCATACTTTTGCGATAAATTGTAAGTAAACTTAAGGATATTCATGCCAACAATTGCAAGTAGTTAGGTATTGTTCAATTACTCAACATGTGAATCGTTTGGTAACGCATGAATTATAATAATTGAAAGAAGTATGTGTACATTGTGTAGATAATTGGTTATGAGGACCTAGTGTCGACATTTGTCGACTGATGTATTCTGATCTTCTAGCCAACAAAAGCGGAGTAATAAGCTTGGGACGTACCTGTGTTTTGACAATGTATTAAAACACTGGGCTTGTAGTAAGTTACCAAAGTAGCCTCGCGCTTGTGGTAATACTCGATGCTAATATTTGATCTAAGATAGAGGGATGCCCTAAAAAGTTTTCCTTCTTGAGATTGATAGTATCTGAAAAATATGAAGATATGAAAAGAATATTCAATTCTTTAAGAGGCTTTGAGTAGTACTCGGTCTCCAAGTCCAAAAACCCTATAGATACGCTCTTGCTTATTGTTCTAGTGCTTTAACCATTGCGAGGCATAAGAAGTCTGAATGCTGATGTTGGTAAATTTAGATATGAAGTCTGCATAAACTCTAATCTTGTTACATTTATATAAAACCAATGCACATGCACACGATCACGTCGATTCATAGCGAGTAGTGAATAATGCATATCTTATGAGCATGACTGGTATGAGTTGACTCGGGTTTCTTGTGTAAGTATGAGTTGACCACAGAAAATGTTGTCTTGAGGAATAACTGGTTAATGCTTTGTTCGGGACGAAGCAAAGTTTAAGTGGGGGCATTTTGATGATGACAAGAAAATATACCCATTTATGTCATCAATTATAACCTTAAATCGGAGTTAATTATATATATTTCATATTTAATCACGTGTTTATATTTATTATTTAATGATAAGTGATTATTAATATGATAATTGGTATTTAGCTATTTTTTATTATAAAAGAGCAATTAATTGTGTGATAAATGCTGATTTTGCGTGATCATGATAAATAGGGAAGATAATTATCATACAATCGGGAGATCTCAAGATAAAAGAGAAGAAAATCGGAGCATTAAAGAAAAGATAAATCGATCAATTCAAAAGCATGGAGTGGGGAACAAGTCGAGACGAACCGAGTGTGAAAACGCGTAAAGAGGAGGCTCGGTCGACCGAGCCATACCATTCGGTCGACCGAGCGTAGTTCGGTCACCCCGAGCCTAATGTGATAAATGCATGTCAATCTTCTGGATTCTCCCTATGTCGGCTACAACTCCTATATAAACAGCAGCCACGATGTTGAGAACACACACCACTACAACACAAAACAATTCATACAATTTTAGTTTTTAAGTTTTATTTTCTTTATGTTCGTTCATTGTGGATTAGCCGGATTCTCCGATTAGGGGCGCATTAAAGAGTGGGAGTCACTCGCCTCTTGAGGGTATGACTATTCAATTATGCAATCTTTATTCGTAGATCTGTTGTATTTTATTATGGAGTAATTTTATCTGTATTGATTGCGTGATGTAGGTTAATTTACGAACCCATGTGTTTAGGTTAGAAACGTTAAAAAGTAGTCATGATTTGTTCCGACCGCAGGCGTGTTCGGTCGACTAGACGTGTCACTCGGTCGCCCGAGTCTTTGTCGTTCGATCGACCGAGCCTGGCAATTTGTAGGGCAATATCATGATCGACTTCGACTCACGTCGATTCTCTCGAATTGGAATTAAAACGAGTAATTAAACCGGATCAACTTAGTTATTCGTCATCATAATTTAACATGAAACCTAAAAAGTGATTGTTACTTAGGATATAGATTGAATCGGCATCTAAGAAGTACGCCTTACCCTAGGAATTTTGCTTAGATGAGGTTACGGTTTATACCGGCATCCCTAGTCTCGTAATTGTGTCAGAAGTTATATGAGATGGAGGCATTAAAAAGCGAAGTCACGTAATGGAGGCACGATGATTTAGAGGGCCTAATTGGAACTAAATCTACCTTAGGGGATGACTCCCGTAGTCAAAAATAATTAATCTTTAACGTTTGTTTTGTCTCGTTATCATCCTAATTCACATGGGGGAGTTAAAATCTACTAGCGTAATCAATACTATTTGTCTAGATAATATCAACCGTATTATCCGTGTCTTTAGTTTGTCTTTGTGATCTTTTGTGTCTTGTGGTTGTCACTATTTTATTTTCTGCATTTAGTTGGTCGTAGACCGCCCTTTCAATTTAGTTCTAATAGGATAAAGTGGTGTTTTATTTGTGCCGAGTCTCTGTGGGATCGACCTCGACTCTATCTGGCTGTACTACAATTGAACCTAGTTCTCTTGCTAGTGTGTTAGTAGGCATCGAGTTATTAATTTAACTTGACCACGTCATCACTGGGCCTAAGTCGGTGTTGGACGCCCGTCCAGACCTTCTGGACGCCAGTTCTGCTGCTTTGGACTGCTCCAGACGCTCGTCCATTCAGCGTCCAAACTCTCTGAACCAAAAATCTCATCCTGGACGCCAGTCCAGACTGGACGGGACTTGGACGCTAGTTTAGGATTCTTTTCTTCCAAATTCATCTTGATCTTCATTCCAACTTCATCTCTATCTCTTTCCTTCCATGCAAATCATCACTTGAACATCTTTTAAGCTCCTTTCATCCCTTTCCATAACATGTAAATGTACCTTCAAAACCATAAGAACACGCAAAGTGTAAAACCATAGATAACTACCAATAAAATCACGAAATTAGCTCAAGTTTACACTTAAAGACTTTTAAAACCCATTTGCTCAATATTTCAATATAAAGCTCGATTTCTATGAGAAACATACGAATATGGGGGAAATTGATATAAAATATATCCTTATAAAACGTATAAAATCACCCTAAACACTTCCACTTGTAGCTTCACTCCTCAGGGGATCAGCCACCTGAGGACTTTCAACTTTTTCACCTCTCAGGGGATCAGCCACCTGAGTATTCTCTTTTGGCAAAAGGGAGTGTAGGTGCTCAGCTTCCCCTCCTGCCTTATCAATGGCAGGAGGGGCTAGTGGTTTCCCTGGTGGGAAGGACCACTAACTTGAGTACCACTTCTTAAGTTCATTGCACTGGCCTCCTCTCTACCGTATGGAATTGAAGGTACGAGGTCAGTACATGGACCTTTGTTCAAATCGGCCTGAGCAACATGACCGCCCTTTGGATTCTTTTCAGTAAAACTGGGTATGTGCCCTGGGGGTCTTGAAGCCAACTGCTCAGCCAGCTGCCCTATTTGCCTCTCAAGGTTCTTATTTGTACTCATAAGGAGCTGAATATTTTTGTTTTGCTCCTCTCTGAATGAGTTCCATTCAGCCTTGAGGTCTCCTGAGCTTGAAGGGCCTTGGGAGTTTGGAAAATTTTGAGAGTATTGCTGGCTGGGCCGATTTTGAAAATTAGAATTAGAATTGGAACTAGAAGGCCGATTCTGGTTGAACCTTTGAGTAGAATTGGAAGAATTTGTATTTTGGTTCTGACTAAAACCAGGGTTCCTATTGAAATTTTGATTCGAATTGAAACTCGAATTAGGATTGAAACCAGAAGATTGATTAAACCCGTGGTTTTGGAAATTTTGCTGGCCAGAAACTTGATTAGACCTTTGGTTGTTCTGGCCATAGAACGCATTCACTTCAGCATTCTGTCCGTTCATAGGACAGAATTTAGATGTGTGCCCCATCTCGTCACAGTTTTGACATGTGACTTGATTATACTGTCCATAATCATGAACATCATTCACTTGATAAGGAACAGGGGAATTAAACTGACACTGGTCATTCATATGGCTAGTCTGACAGCAGTTTTCACAGTACAGAACCTGAGGGTTCTGTGGAAAAGAAGAAGTTTGATTTATCGGATTCGAGACTTGAGATGCTGCCATCTGCTTCTGCAGCATGGCGATCAAACTTTGCATGTTTACCTCCTCTACCTTAGGAGGAGGAGGTGCTTGAATAGCTTGATAGGATGGAGCATAGTTATATTTAGCAATGTCCTCGAACAATGCCCATCCCTCTTCGGGTGTTTTCTTCAGAAACGCCCCACCAGATGAACTATTGACCATGCCTTTTGTAAGCTCGGTCAATCCTCTAAAGAATGTGTTGACTTGCCTTTGCAGCGGCAAGCCATGGTGGGGACACTTCCTCAGAAGAGACTTGAATCTTTTCCAGCAATCGAAAAAGGACTCATTCTCTTTCTGATAGAAAGTGAAAATCTCGTTCAAACACTCGGCTGTTTTCGAAGGTGGAAAGTATTGACTCAAGAACTCCTTTTCGAGTTCCGCCCAAGTGGTGATTGATTCAGAGGGAAGAGAAGTATACCACTCCTTCGCTTCTCCCTTTAGAGAAAATGGAAAAAGTTTCAGTCTGATTGCATCCTCACTTACTCCTTGGATGCGTGTGGTACCGCATATCTCCAAGAATGTATGCAAGTGAGTGTGTGGATTCTCTGACTGATAACCATGAAAAATAGATGCATGCTGCATCATTTGAATGAGGCCAGGCCTTAGCTCAAAGTTCTGGGTAGTGATAGCTGGAATAACAATAGCCGGGTTGACTGTGACTGCGCCAGGCATGGCGTAGTCTGCCAACGTACGTCTATTATTAGCAGCCATTATTACAAAATCAGTGATTTCTTTGGCTAACTGATCCTCAAGATCTTGCTCGGCTCGTCCTTCCAGAACCGTAGAACGGAGAATTCGCCTGTATGGCCGGACTATGGTTCGCTCGGGCTCAGGGGTGTATAGTAACGGTCCCTTTTGACTCCGAGTTTGCATAAACCGGACCAAAAACAAGTGAAAGCAACCTAAAGGCTAAGAATTCAAAAACCCTAACTAAAAATTAAAGCCTAAGAACAGAAAAGAAATAGGATTATTAAGGAAAAGGATGAAATGGCGGGCGTCCCAAAGTTTTGGGCGGGCGTCTTCTAACTTTCAGGCCGGCGGGCGTTCGAGATGCCCAAACGCTCGTCAGTCTTGAAAAAAACTTGAACGGGCGTCCAAATTGTATGGACGCTCGTCTAAGTGAATAGAAACAGAACAGAGTTGAAAATTTTCCAGCGGACGGGTGTCCAAGATCCTAAACGCCCGTTTGGTAGCGGGAAAACTAGAACAGAAGCAGAAAATTGCAGAAAGGAGAAAGGGGTTAAGGAAAAACAGAGGAAGAAAAGAGATAGATGGAAAAACCGATAGAAAGAAAATCTAATCACGAGAGAACTAAAGAAAACCTTAAACCCTAACTAAAAACCCTAATTACCTAATTAAAAAAAAAACTACCTAAAACAATTAAAAACAGGAAATAAGATAAAAAAAAAAAACAGAAAACAAAAACTAGACAACCGTCCGGTTCCCCGGCAACGGCGCCAAAAACTTGTCACGGATTTTATTAACACAAAACAAACAAGTAATAATCCGGTTAACCTCAAGTATAAGGATCGTAGTAATAGCGGTTAATGCCGGGTCGATCTTACGGGGAACTAAACAATTGTGAACCCTAGTTTTTGTCTAACTTAAGCTATGTCACGAAACTAATCTAAACAGCGAATAAAACAGAATAAAACCGAAAATAAAACTAGACAGAGGATATAATCCAAAGCTAGGAAGAATACGGGTTGCGAACCTTTAACTAAATTAATCTAAGATGCAAATAAAAGTAAACTAACTAAACAAATTCAAGTTTTTAAGGATTCAAATTAAATGTGTACGAGCCAAACGAGGATTGATCCACCTATCCAACAAGCATTGATTCCCTATCTCGATTATATTGTGGTTTTTATCTAGGTTGTGATTCACCTCATCTAAATATGAACCCTAATTCCTTAGAAAGTTCATCTATTAATCCATTATCTTCCAATGCAAGATTAACGCGTTTTCTAACCAAAGGTATAAACTTTATGTTTATAATCTAGCAATTAAACCTATTAACTTCCGTTAAGATAGATTCAAATACTATTCCTATTCATGGTGATCTAAGGTTCATAGAGATTTCCATCAATAATAAACAATCGACACATGCATATCTTCCGATATAAGAGCAATTAAACATAATAGACATGAATAAGGAAACAACCTTTAATAAAAACTCACAGTATATTCGATGAAAACGAAATCAACAATTGTTGGATGGCTTCACAATACTCGTTTGATGAAGCTTTTAGCTTCTGAACATCCTCAGCAACTCAAATTTGCGGAAACAGTGCATAGAAAGTAACTAATTTAATCTAGATCTAAAGTGCATAAAACTGGAATAAAAGGGAGAAAAACGCAGCCTAAAGCCGCCCCTAGGTTTACGGTTTCGAATAATGTGTGTATTGTTGCTCATATGTGGAGAAAACAGCTGCTATATATAGATTTTGAAGTCGGTTTGCCAAAGTCGGTCGACGGACGCTCGTCCGTTCTTGTGAACGCCCGTCCAGCTAGATCTGGACTGCTTCAGACGCCCGTTCAGACGACGTCCAAACTCTCTGTATCAAAATCACTCCTCAGGACGCCCGTCTGCTTTATCAAACACCCGTCCACTCTGGACGGGACCTGGACGCTCGTTTAGGTTGATTGAATTTTGATTTCTTGGTCTTTATCTCTTTTTCCTCTAAGTCATTCCTTCATTATCTCTTTTATCATCAATTAGCTCGAACTTAATCAACTTTTGATCATCTATTGAGCCTCAAACATGTACCTATAACACATAAAAACATCGCAAAATGTAATAATGTCCAAATAATCATAAAATCATATTAAAAACACCAAAATCAACCAATTTTGCGAATAACTTATTTAAAACCTCATTTACTCAATATTTCCGTTAAACACTCGTTTCTTATGCATTTTAGTACAAATACGGGGGAAAATACCATAGAATATATCGTTATAAATCGTATAAATTCACCCTTAACATTTTCTTCATATTAACGAGTTCAAATTCGTGTTTTTCTCTGGTAACGAGTTGTCCTTGAAGGAAAAAAGGTTTTTTCTCTGATAACGAGTGGACATCGCCGGAAATTTGTGTTTTCCCTTTATAACGAGTAGAAATTTGTGTTTTATCTTTGGTAACGAGTTCGAATTCATGTTTTCTTCATATTAACGAGTTCAAATTCGTGTTTTTCTCTCGTAACGAGTTGTCCTTGAAGAAAAAAAGGTTTTTTCTCTGATAACGAGTGGACATCGCTGGAAATTGGTGATTTCCCTTTATAACGAGTAGAAATTTGTGTTTTATCTTTGGTAACGAGTTCGAATTCATGTTTTCTTCATATTAACGAGTTCAAATTCGTGTTTTTATCTGGTAACGAGTTGACCTTGAAGAAAAAAAGGTTTTTTCTCTGATAACGAGTGGACATCGCCGGAAATTTGTGTTTTCCCTTTCTAACGAGTAGAAATTTGTGTTTTTTCTTTGGTAACGAGTTCGAATTCATGTTTTCTTCATATTAACGAGTTCAAATTTGTGTTTTTCTCTGGTAAAGAGTTTTCCTTGAAGAAAAAAGGTTTTTCTCCGATAACGAGTTGACATCGCCGGAAATTTGTGTTTTCCCTTTATAACGAGTAGAAATTTGTGTTTTATCTTTGGTAACGAGTTCGAATTCATGTTTTCTTCATATTAAAGAGTTCAAATTCGTGTTTTTCTCTGGTAACGAGTTGTCCTTGAAGAAAAAAGGTTTTTCTCTGATAACGAGTGGACATCGCCGGAAATTTGTGTTTTCCCTTTATAACGAGTAGAAATTTGTGTTTTATCTTTGTAACGAGTTTGAATTCATGTTTTCTTCATATTAACGAGTTCAAATTCGTGTTTTTCTCTGGTAACGAGTTGTCCTTGAAGAAAAAAGGTTTTTCTCTGATAACGAGTGGACATCGCCGGAAATTTGTGTTTTCCCTTTATAACGAGTAGAAATTTGTGTTTTATCTTTGGTAACGAGTTCAAATTCATGTTTTCTTCATATTAACGAGTTCAAATTCGTGTTTTTCTCTGGTAACGAGTTGTCCTTGAAGAAAAAAGGTTTTTCTCTGATAACGAGTGGACATCGCCGGAAATTTGTGTTTCCCTTTATAACGAGTAGAAATTTGTGTTTTATCTTTGGTAACGAGTTCGAATTCATGTTTTCTTCATATTAATGAGTTCAAATTCGTGTTTTCTCTCAGTAACGAGTTGTCCTTGAAGAAAAAAGGTTTTTTCTCGATAACGAGTGGACATCGCCGGAAATTTGTGTTTTCCTTTATAACGAGTAGAAATTTGTGTTTTATCTTTGTAACGAGTTTTCGATTCATGTTTTCTTCATATTAACGAGTTCAAATTCGTGTTTTTCTCTGTGTAACGAGTTGTCCTTGAAGAAAAAAAGTTTTTCTCTGATAACGAGTGGACATCGCCGGAATTTGTGTTTTCCTTTATAACGAGTAGAAATTTGTGTTTTATCTTTGGTAACGAGTTCAAATTCATGTTTTCTTCATATTAACGAGTTCAAATTTGTATTTTCTCTGGTAACGAGTTGTCCTTGAAGAAAAAAGGTTTTTTCTCTGATAACGAGTGGACATCGCCGGAAATTTGTGTTTTCCCTTTATAACGAGTAGAAATTTGTGTTTTATCTTTGGTAACGAGTTCGAATTCATGTTTTCTTCATATTAACGAGATCAAATTAGTGTTTTTCTCTGGTAACGAGTTGTCCTTGAAGAAAAAAAGGTTTTTTCTCTGATAACGAGTGGACATCGCCGGAAATTTTTGTTTTCCCTTTATAACAAGTAGAAATTTGTGTTTTATCTTTGGTAACGAGTTCAAATTCATGTTTTCTTCATATTAACGAGTTCAAATTCGTGTTTTTCTCTGGTAACGAGTTGTCCTTGAAGAAAAAAGGTTTTTTCTCTGATAACGAGTGGACATCGCCGGAAATTTGTGTTTTCCCTTTATAACAAGTAGAAATTTGTGTTTTATCTTTGGTAACGAGTTCAAATTCATGTTTTCTTCATATTAACGAGTTCAAATTCGTGTTTTTCTCTGGTAACGAGTTGTCCTTGAAGAAAAAAAAGTTTTTTCTCTGATAACGAGTGGACATCGCCGGAAATTTGTGTTTTCCTTTATAACGAGTAGAAATTTGTGTTTTATCTTTGGTAACGAGTTCGAATTCATGTTTTCTTCATATTAACGAGTTCAAATTCGTGTTTTTCTCTGTAACGAGTTGTCATTGAAGAAAAAAAAGGTTTTTCTCTCGATAACGAGTGGACATCGCCGGAAATTTGTGTTTTCCTTTATAACGAGTAGAAATTTGTGTTTTATCTTTGGTAACGAGTTCGAATTCATGTTTTCTTCATATTAACGAGTTCAAATTCGTGTTTTTCTCTGGTAACGAGTTGTCCTTGAAGAAAAAAGGTTTTTCTCTCGATAACAGTGGACATCGCCGGAAATTTGTGTTCTCCTTTTATAACGAGTAGAAATTTGTGTTTTATCTTTGGTAACGAGTTCAAATTCATGTTTTCTTCATATTAACGAGTTCAAATTCGTTTTTTTCTCTGGTAACGAGTTGTCCTTGAAGAAAAAAGGTTTTTCTCTCGATAACGAGTGGACATCGCAGGAAATTTGTGTTTTCCCTTTATAACGAGTAGAAATTTGTGTTTTATCTTTGGTAACGAGTTCGAATTCATGTTTTCTTCATATTAACGAGTTCAAATTCGTGTTTTTCTCTGTAACGAGTTGTCCTTGAAGAAAAAAAGGTTTTTCTCGATAACGAGTGGACATCGCGAAATTTGTGTTTTTCCTTTATAACGTAGTAAAATTTGTGTTTTATCTTTGGTAACGAGTTCAATTCATGTTTTCTTCATATTAACGAGTTCAAATTCGTGTTTTCTCTCTGTAACGAGTTGTCCTTGAAGAAAAAAGGTTTTTCTCGATAGCAGTGGACATCGCCGGAAATTTGTGTTTTCCCTTTATAACGAGTAGAAATTTGTGTTTTATCTTTGGTAACGAGTTCAAATTCATGTTTTCTTCATATTAACGAGTTCAAATTCGTGTTTTTCTCTGATAACGAGTGGACATCGCCGGAAATTTGTGTTTTCCCTTTATAACGAGTAGAAATTTGTGTTTTATCTTTGGTAACGAGTTCGAATTCATGTTTTCTTCATATTAACGAGTTCAAATTCGTGTTTTTCTCTGGTAACGAGTTGTCCTTGAAGAAAAAAGTTTTTCTCTCGATAACGAGTGGACATCGCCGAAAATTTGTGTTTTCCTTTATATAACGAGTAGAAATTTGTGTTTTATCTTTGGTAACGAGTTCAAATTCATGTTTTCTTCATATTAACGAGTTCAAATTCGTGTTTTTCTCTGGTAACGAGTTGTCCTTGAAGAAAAAAGGTTTTTCTCTGATAACGAGTGGACATCGCCGGAAATTTGTGTTTTCCTTTATATACGAGTAGAAATTTGTGTTTTATCTTTGGTAACGAGTTCAATTCATGTTTTCTTCATATTAACGAGTTCAAATTCGTGTTTTTCCCTGGTAACGAGTTGTCCTTGAAGAAAAAAGGTTTTTCTCTGATAACCAGTGGACATCGCCGGAAATTTGTGTTTTCCCTTTATAACGAGTAGAAATTTGTGTTTTATCTTTGGTAACGAGTTCGAATTCATGTTTTCTTCATATTAACGAGTTCAAATTCGTGTTTTCTCTGGTAACGAGTTGTCCTTGAAGAAACAAAGTTTTTTTCTCCGATAACGAGTGGAAATCGCCGGAAATTTGTGTTTTCCCTTTATAACGAATAGAAATTTGTGTTTTATCTTTGGTAACGAGTTCGAATTCATGTTTTCTTCATATTAACGAGTTCAAATTCGTGTTTTCTCTGTAACGAGTTGTCCTTGAAGAAAAAAGGTTTTCTCTCGATAACGAGTGGACATCGCCGAATTTGTGTTTTCCTTTATATAGAGTAGAAATTTGTGTTTTATCTTTGGTAACGAGTTCGAATTCATGTTTTCTTCATATTAACGAGTTCAAATTCGTGTTTTTCTCTCTGTAACGAGTTGTCCTTGAAGAAAAAAGGTTTTTCTCTGATAACAGAGTGGACATCGCCGAAATTTGTGTTTTCCCTTTATAACGAGTAGAAATTTGTGTTTTATCTTTGGTAACGAGTTCAATTCATGTTTTCTTCATATTAACGAGTTCAAATTCGTGTTTTTCTCTCTGTAACGAGTTGTCCTTGAAGAAAAAGGTTTTTCTCTCGATAACAGTGGACATCGCCGGAAATTTGTGTTTTCCCTTTATAACAGTAGTAAATTTGTGTTTTATCTTTGGTAACGAGTTCGAATTCATGTTTTCTTCATATTAACGAGTTCAAATTCGTGTTTTCTCTGGTAACGAGTTGTCCTTGAAGAAAAAAAGGTTTTCTCTCTGATAACGAGTGGACATCGCCGGAAATTTGTGTTTTCCTTTATAACGAGTAGAAATTTGTGTTTTATCTTTGGTAACGAGTTCGAATTCATGTTTTCTTCATATTAACGAGTTCAAATTCGTGTTTTTCTCTGGTAACGAGTTGTCCTTGAAGAAAAAAAGATTTTCTCTGATAACGAGTGGACATCGCCGGAAATTTGTGTTTTCCTTTATAACAGTAGAAATTTGTGTTTTATCTTTGGTAACGAGTTCGAATTCATGTTTTCTTCATATTAACGAGTTCAAATTCGTGTTTTTCTCTGGTAACGAGTTGTCCTTGAAGAAAAAAGGTTTTTCGTATGATAACGAGTGGACATCGCCGGAAATTTGTGTTTTCCTTTTATAACGAGTAGAAATTTGTGTTTTATCTTTGGTAACGAGTTCGAATTCATGTTTTCTTCATATTAACGAGTTCAAATTCGTGTTTTTCTCTGGTAACGAGTTGTCCTTGAAGAAAAAAGGTTTTTCTCGATAACAGTGGACATCGCCGAAATTTGTGTTTTCCTTTATAACGAGTAGAAATTTGTGTTTTATCTTTGGTAACGAGTTCAATTCATGTTTTCTTCATATTAACGAGTTCAAATTCGTGTTTTTCTCTCAGTAACGAGTTGTCCTTGAAGAAAAAAAAAGTTTTCTCTCGATAGCAGTGGACATCGCGGAAATTTGTGTTTTCCTTTATAACAGTAGAAATTTGTGTTTTATCTTTGGTAACGAGTTCGAATTCATGTTTTCTTCATATTAACGAGTTCAAATTCGTGTTTTTCTCTGGTAACGAGTTGTCCTTGAAGAAAAAAGGTTTTTTTCGATGATAACGAGTGGACATCGCCGGAAATTTGTGTTTTCCTTTATAACGAGTAGAAATTTGTGTTTTATCTTTGGTAACGAGTTCGAATTCATGTTTTCTTCATATTAACGAGTTCAAATTCGTGTTTTTCTCTTTATAACGAGTTGTCCTTGAAGAAAAAAGGTTTTTCTCACGATATCGAGTGGACATCGCCGGAAATTTGTGTTTTCCATTTATAACGAGTAGAAATTTGTGTTTTATCTTTGGTAACGAGTTCGAATTCATGTTTTCTTCATATTAACGAGTTCAAATTCGTGTTTTTCTCTGGTAACGAGTTGTCCTTGAAGAAAAAAGGTTTTTCTCTGATAGCGAGTGGACATCGCCGGAAATTTGTGTTTTCCCTTTATAACGAGTAGAAATTTGTGTTTTATCTTTGGTAACGAGTTCGAATTCATGTTTTCTTCATATTAACGAGTTCAAATTCGTGTTTTTCTCTGGTAACGAGTTGTCCTTGAAGAAAAAAGGTTTTTCTCACGATAGCAGTGGACATCGCCGGAAATTTGTGTTTTCCACTTTATAACGAGTAGAAATTTGTGTTTTATCTTTGGTAACGAGTTCGAATTCATGTTTTCTTCATATTAACGAGTTCAAATTCGTGTTTTTCTCTGGTAACGCAGAGTTGTCCTTGAAGAAAAAAAGGTTTTTCTCTCCGATAGCAGTGGACATCGCCGGAAATTTGTGTTTTCCTTTATAACGAGTAGAAATTTGTGTTTTATCTTTGGTACGAGTTCGAATTCATGTTTTCTTCATATTAACGAGTTCAAATTCGTGTTTTCTCTGGTAACGAGTTGTCCTTGAAGAAAAAAGGTTTTCTCTCGATAGCAGTGGACATCACCGGAAATTTGTGTTTTCCCTTTATAACGAGTAGAAATTTGTGTTTTATCTTTGGTAACGAGTTCGAATTCATGTTTTCTTCATATTAACGAGTTCAAATTCGTGTTTTTCTCTGGTAGCGAGTTGTCCTTGAAGAAAAAAGGTTTTTCTCTGATAACGAGTGGACATCGCCGGAAATTTGTGTTTTCCCTTTATAACGAGTAGAAATTTGTGTTTTATCTTTGGTAACGAGTTCGAATTCATGTTTTCTTCATATTAACGAGTTCAAATTCGTGTTTTCTCTGGTAACGAGTTGTCCTTGAAGAAAAAAAAAAAGTTTCTCTCGATAGCAGTGGACATCGCCGGAAATTTGTGTTTTCCCTTTATAGCAGTAGAAATTTGTGTTTTATCTTTGGTAACGAGTTCGAATTCATGTTTTCTTCATATTAACGAGTTCAAATTCGTGTTTTCTCTGGTAACGAGTTGTCCTTGAAGAAAAAAGGTTTTTCTCGATAACGAGTGGACATCGCCGAAATTTGTGTTTTCCTTTATAGCAGTAGAAATTTGTGTTTTATCTTTGGTAACGAGTTCGAATTCATGTTTTCTTCATATTAACGAGTTCAAATTCGTGTTTTTCTCTGTGTAACGAGTTGTCCTTGAAGAAAAAAGGTTTTTCTCTCGATAGCAGTGGACATCGCCGGAAATTTGTGTTTTCCCTTTATAACGAGTAGAAATTTGTGTTTTATCTTTGGTAGCGAGTTCGAATTCATGTTTTCTTCATATTAACGAGTTCAAATTCGTGTTTTTCTCTGTAACGAGTTGTCCTTGAAGAAAAAAAGGTTTTTCTCTCGATAGCAGTGGACATCGCGGAAATTTGTGTTTTCCTTTTATAACGAGTAGAAATTTGTGTTTTATCTTTGGTAACGAGTTCGAATTCATGTTTTCTTCATATTAACGAGTTCAAATTAAGTGTTTTTCTCTGGTAACGAGTTGTCCTTGAAGAAAAAAAGGTTTTTCTCGATAGCAGTGGACATCGCCGAAAAATTGTGTTTTCCTTTTATAACGAGTAGAAATTTGTGTTTTATCTTTGGTAGAGTTCGAATTCATGTTTTCTTCATATTAACGAGTTCAAATTCGTGTTTTTCTCTGGTAACGAGTTGTCCTTGAAGAAAAAAAAGGTTTTTCTCACGATAACGCAGTGGACATCGCCGGAAATTTGTGTTTTCCTTTATAGCAGTAGAAATTTGTGTTTTATCTTTGGTAACGAGTTCAATTCATGTTTTCTTCATATTAACGAGTTCAAATTCGTGTTTTTCTCACGTAACGAGTTGTCCTTGAAGAAAAAAGGTTTTCTCGATAACGAGTGGACATCGCGAAATTTGTGTTTTCCTTTATAACGAGTAGAAATTTGTGTTTTATCTTTGGTAACGAGTTCGAATTCATGTTTTCTTCATATTAACGAGTTCAAATTCGTGTTTTTCTCTCTGTAACGAGTTGTCCTTGAAGAAAAAAAAGGTTTTTCTCACGATAGCAGTGGACATCGCCGGAAATTTGTGTTTTCCCCTTTATAGCAGTAGAAATTTGTGTTTTATCTTTGGTAACGAGTTCGAATTCATGTTTTCTTCATATTAACGAGTTCAAATTCGTGTTTTTCTCTGGTAACGAGTTGTCCTTGAAGAAAAAAAAAGGTTTTTTGGACATCGCCGGAAATTTGTGTTTTCCCTGTATAACGAGTAGAAATTTGTGTTTTATCTTTGGTAACGAGTTCGAATTCATGTTTTCTTCATATTAACGAGTTCAAATTCGTGTTTTTCTCTGGTAACGAGTTGTCCTTGAAGAAAAAAGGTTTTTCTCGATAGCAGTGGACATCGCGGAAATTTGTGTTTTCCCTTTATAACGAGTAGAAATTTGTGTTTTATCTTTGGTAGCGAGTTCGAATTCATGTTTTCTTCATATTAACGAGTTCAAATTCGTGTTTTTCTCTGTAACGAGTTGTCCTTGAAGAAAAAAGGTTTTTCTCGATAGCAGTGGACATCGCGGAAATTTGTGTTTTCCTTTTATAGCAGTAGAAATTTGTGTTTTATCTTTGGTAACGAGTTCGAATTCATGTTTTCTTCATATTAACGAGTTCAAATTCGTGTTTTTCTCTGGTAACGAGTTGTCCTTGAAGAAAAAAGGTTTTTCTCGATAGCAGTGGACATCGCGGAAATTTGTGTTTTCCTTTATAACAGTAGAAATTTGTGTTTTATCTTTGGTAACGAGTTCGAATTCATGTTTTCTTCATATTAACGAGTTCAAATTCGTGTTTTTCTCTGGTAACGAGTTGTCCTTGAAGAAAAAAAAGGTTTTTCTCACGATAGCAGTGGACATCGCGGAAATTTGTGTTTTCCCTTTTATAGCGAGTAGAAATTTGTGTTTTATCTTTGGTAACGAGTTCGAATTCATGTTTTCTTCATATTAACGAGTTCAAATTCGTGTTTTTCTCACAGTAACGAGTTGTCCTTGAAGAAAAAAGGTTTTTCTCTCGATAGCAGTGGACATCGCGGAAATTTGTGTTTTCCTTTATAACGAGTAGAAATTTGTGTTTTATCTTTGGTAACGAGTTCGAATTCATGTTTTCTTCATATTAACGAGTTCAAATTCGTGTTTTTCTCTGTAACGAGTTGTCCTTGAAGAAAAAAGGTTTTTCTCGATATAACGAGTGGACATCGCCGGAAATTTGTGTTTTCCTTTATATAGTAGTAGAAATTTGTGTTTTATCTTTGGTAACGAGTTCGAATTCATGTTTTCTTCATATTAACGAGTTCAAATTCGTGTTTTTCTCTGTAACGAGTTGTCCTTGAAGAAAAAAGGTTTTTCTCACGATAGCAGTGGACATCGCGGAAATTTGTGTTTTCCCTTTATAACAGTAGAAATTTGTGTTTTATCTTTGGTAACGAGTTCGAATTCATGTTTTCTTCATATTAGTTCAAATTTTCAAATTCAAATTCGTGTTTTCTCTGTAACGAGTTGTCCTTGAAGAAAAAAGGTTTTTCTCACGATAACAGTGGACATCGCGGAAATTTGTGTTTTCCTTTATAGCGAGTAGAAATTTGTGTTTTATCTTTGGTAACGAGTTCGAATTCATGTTTTCTTCATATTAACGAGTTCAAATTCGTGTTTTTCTCTGTAGCGAGTTGTCCTTGAAGAAAAAAGGTTTTTCTCGATAGCGAGTGGACATCGCCGGAAATTTGTGTTTTCCCTTTATAGCAGTAGAAATTTGTGTTTTATCTTTGATAACGAGTTCGAATTCATGTTTTCTTCATATTAACGAGTTCAAATTCGTGTTTTTCTCTGTAACGAGTTGTCCTTGAAGAAAAAAAAGGTTTTTCTCGATAGCAGTGGACATCGCCGAAATTTGTGTTTTCCCTTTATAGCAGTAGAAATTTGTGTTTTATCTTTGGTAACGAGTTCGAATTCATGTTTTCTTCATATTAACGAGTTCAAATTCGTGTTTTCTCTCAGTAACGAGTTGTCCTTGAAGAAAAAAAAAGTTTTTCTCGATAGAGTGGACATCGCCGGAAATTTGTGTTTTCCTTTATAGCGAGTAGAAATTTGTGTTTTATCTTTGGTAACGAGTTCGAATTCATGTTTTCTTCATATTAACGAGTTCAAATTCGTGTTTTTCTCTGGTAACGAGTTGTCCTTGAAGAAAAAAGGGTTTTTCTCGATAGCAGTGGACATCGCCGAAATTTGTGTTTTCCTTTATAACGAGTAGAAATTTGTGTTTTATCTTTGGTAACGAGTTCGAATTCATGTTTTCTTCATATTAACGAGTTCAAATTCGTGTTTTTCTCACAGTAACGAGTTGTCCTTGAAGAAAAAAGGTTTTTCTCACGATAGCAGTGGACATCGCCGGAAATTTGTGTTTTCCCTTTATAGCAGTAGAAATTTGTGTTTTATCTTTGTAACGAGTTCGAATTCATGTTTTCTTCATATTACGAGTTCAAATTCGTGTTTTTCTCTGTAACGAGTTGTCCTTGAAGAAAAAAGGTTTTTCTCGATAGCAGTGGACATCGCGGAAATTTGTGTTTTCCTTTATAACGAGTAGAAATTTGTGTTTTATCTTTGGTAACGAGTTCGAATTCATGTTTTCTTCATATTAACGAGTTCAAATTAGTGTTTTTCTCTGGTAACGAGTTGTCCTTGAAGAAAAAAGGTTTTTCTCGATAGCAGTGGACATCGCCGAAATTTGTGTTTTCCCTTTATAGCAGTAGAAATTTGTGTTTTATCTTTGGTAACGAGTTCGAATTCATGTTTTCTTCATATTAACGAGTTCAAATTCGTGTTTTCTCTGTAACGAGTTGTCCTTGAAGAAAAAAGGTTTTCTCTCGATAGCAGTGGACATCGCCGGAAATTTGTGTTTTCCACTTTATAGCAGTAGAAATTTGTGTTTTATCTTTGGTAACGAGTTCGATTCATGTTTTCTTCATATTAACGAGTTCAAATTCGTGTTTTCTCTGTAGTAACGAGTTGTCCTTGAAGAAAAAAGGTTTTTCTCGATAGCAGTGGACATCGCCGGAAATTTGTGTTTTCCTTTTATAGCGAGTAGAAATTTGTGTTTTATCTTTGGTAGCGAGTTCGAATTCATGTTTTCTTCATATTAACGAGTTCAAATTCGTGTTTTTCTCAGTAACGAGTTGTCCTTGAAGAAAAAAGGTTTTTCTCACGATAGCAGTGGACATCGCGGAAAATTTGTGTTTTCCTTTATAGCAGTAGAAATTTGTGTTTTATCTTTGGTAGCGAGTTCGAATTCATGTTTTCTTCATATTAACGAGTTCAAATTCGTGTTTTTCTCTGTAACGAGTTTGTCCTTGAAGAAAAAAGGTTTTTCTCGATAGCAGTGGACATCGCGGAAATTTGTGTTTTCCACTTTATAGCGTAGAAATTTGTGTTTTATCTTTGGTATGAGTTCGAATTCATGTTTTCTTCATATTAACGAGTTCAAATTCGTGTTTTCTCTGGTAACGAGTTGTCCTTGAAGAAAAAAGGTTTTTCTCGATAGCAGTGGACATCGCCGGAAATTTGTGTTTTCCCTTTATAACGAGTAGAAATTTGTGTTTTATCTTTGGTAACGAGTTCGAATTCATGTTTTCTTCATATTAACGAGTTCAAATTCGTGTTTTTCTCTGTAACGAGTTGTCCTTGAAGAAAAAAGTTTTTCTCGATAGCAGTGGACATCGCGCGGAAATTTGTGTTTTCCTTTATAGCAGTAGAAATTTGTGTTTTATCTTTGGTAACGAGTTCGAATTCATGTTTTCTTCATATTAACGAGTTCAAAGTCGTGTTTTTCTCTGGTAACGAGTTGTCCTTGAAGAAAAAAAGGTTTTCTCTCGATAGCAGTGGACATCGCGGAAATTTGTGTTTTCCACTTTATAGCAGTAGAAATTTGTGTTTTATCTTTAGTAGAGTTCGAATTCATGTTTTCTTCATATTAACGAGTTCAAATTCGTGTTTTCTCACAGTAACGAGTTGTCCTTGAAGAAAAAAGGTTTTTCTCGATAAGCAGTGGACATCGCGGAAATTTGTGTTTTCCTTTATAGCAGTAGAAATTTGTGTTTTATCTTTGGTAGCGAGTTCGAATTCATGTTTTCTTCATATTAACGAGTTCAAATTCGTGTTTTTCTCTGTAACGAGTTGTCCTTGAAGAAAAAAAAGTTTTTCTCGATAGCAGTGGACATCGCGGAAATTTGTGTTTTCCTTTTATAGCAGTAGAAATTTGTGTTTTATCTTTGGTAACGAGTTCGAATTCATGTTTTCTTCATATTAACGAGTTCAAATTCATGTTTTTCTCACAGTAACGAGTTGTCCTTGAAGAAAAAAAGTTTTTCTCGATAGCAGTGGACATCGCGGAAATTTGTGTTTTCCTTTATAGCGAGTAGAAATTTGTGTTTTATCTTTGGTAGCGAGTTCGAATTCATGTTTCTTTCTTCATATTAACGAGTTCAAATTCGTGTTTTTCTCTGTAACGAGTTGTCCTTGAAGAAAAAAAAGGTTTTTCTCACGATAGCAGTGGACATCGCCGGAAATTTGTGTTTTCCTTTTATAGCAGTAGAAATTTGTGTTTTATCTTTGGTAACGAGTTCGAATTCATGTTTTCTTCATATTAACGAGTTCAAATTCGTGTTTTTCTCTGTAACGAGTTGTCCTTGAAGAAAAAAAAAAGGTTTTTCTCGATAGCAGTGGACATCGCCGGAAATTTGTGTTTTCCCTTTATAACGCAGTAGAAATTTGTGTTTTATCTTTGGTAGCGAGTTAATTCATGTTTTCTTCATATTAACGAGTTCAAATTCGTGTTTTTCTCTGTAACGAGTTGTCCTTGAAGAAAAAAGTTTTTCTCACGATATAGCAGTGGACATCGCCGGAAATTTGTGTTTCCCTTTATAACGAGTAGAAATTTGTGTTTTATCTTTGGTAACGAGTTCGAATTCATGTTTTCTTCATATTAACGAGTTCAAATTCGTGTTTTTCTCTGGTAACGAGTGGACATCGCCGGAAATTTGTGTTTTCCCTTTATAACGAGTAGAAATTTGTGTTTTATCTTTGGTAACGAGTTCGAATTCATGTTTTCTTCATATTAACGAGTTCAAATTCGTGTTTCGAGTTGTCCTTGAAGAAAAAAAGGTTTTTCTCGATAGCAGTGGACATCGCGGAAATTTGTGTTTTCCCTTTATAACGAGTAGAAATTTGTGTTTTATCTTTGGTAACGAGTTCGAATTCATGTTTTCTTCATATTAACGAGTTCAAATTCGTGTTTTTCTCTGGTAACGAGTTGTCCTTGAAGAAAAAAAAATGTTTTTTCTCGATAGCAGTGGACATCGCGGAAATTTGTGTTTTCCTTTTATAGCAGTAGAAATTTGTGTTTTATCTTTGGTAACGAGTTCGAATTCATGTTTTCTTCATATTAACGAGTTCAAATTCATGTGTTTTCTCTGTAGCACGAGTTGTCCTTGAAGAAAAAAGGTTTTCTCGATAGCAGTGGACATCGCCGGAAATTTGTGTTTTCCTTTATAACGAGTAGAAATTTGTGTTTTATCTTTGGTAACGAGTTCGAATTCATGTTTTCTTCATATTAACGAGTTCAAATTCATGTTTTTCTCTGTAACGAGTTGTCCTTGAAGAAAAAAGGTTTTTCTCGATAGCAGTGGACATCGCGGAAATTTGTGTTTTCCTTTTATAGCGAGTAGAAATTTGTGTTTTATCTTTGGTAGCAGTTCGAATTCATGTTTTCTTCATATTAACGAGTTCAAATTCGTGTTTTTCTCTGTAGCGAGTTGTCCTTGAAGAAAAAAAGTTTTTCTCGATAGCAGTGGACATCGCCGGAAATTTGTGTTTTCCTTTTATATGAGTAGAAATTTGTGTTTTATCTTTGGTAACGAGTTCGAATTCATGTTTTCTTCATATTAACGAGTTCAAATTCGTGTTTTTCTCTGTAACGAGTTGTCCTTGAAGAAAAAAGGTTTTTCTCGATAGCAGTGGACATCGCCAAAATTTGTTTTCCACTTTATAGCGAGTAGAAATTTGTGTTTTATCTTTGGTAGCAGTTCGAATTCATGTTTTCTTCATATTAACGAGTTCAAATTCATGTTTTTCTCACGTAACGAGTTGTCCTTGAAGAAAAAAGGTTTTTCACGATAGCAGTGGACATCGCCAAATTTGTGTTTTCCACTTTATAGCGAGTAGAAATTTGTGTTTTATCTTTGGTAGCGAGTTCGAATTCATGTTTTCTTCATATTAACGAGTTCAAATTCGTGTTTTTCTCTGGTAGCGAGTTGTCCTTGAAGAAAAAAGGTTTTTCTCGATAGCAGTGGACATCGCCGAAAATTTGTGTTTTCCACTTTATAACGAGTAGAAATTTGTGTTTTATCTTTGGTAACGAGTTCGAATTCATGTTTTCTTC